>JASSKH010000012.1:7234443-7834443 GCA_031763025.1 Macrocystis pyrifera
GGGGGGGGGGGGGGGGGGGGGAGGGGAAGGGGGGGGAAGGGGGGGGGAAGTAGGGAGGGAGGGAGGGTGGAGAGGGGGGGTGAAGGAGGGGAGGGAGGAAGAGTGGAACGGGGAGGAGGAGGAGGAGGAGAGACGGAAGGTGGGTGGGTGGAGTGGGGGAGGGAGGGTGGGTGGGGGGGGGGGGGGGGGGGGGGGAGGGGGGGAGGAAGGGAGTGGGGGGTGGGGGGGGGGGGGGTGGAGAGTGGGAGATTCGATCAGGGTTTGTATTTTTAGAGGCATTTACGTTAGTCCATGGGGTTATTGATCATCGAGTTGAGTTATTGGGCTCCCATTGTTTGGTAGACTGAGAACGTATAGGCACGAGTCATCGATACGAGTGGATGTCACAACTACCGTACAGAGTGTTGGATATCGCATCGATCGTTTCGATATCTTAAAATATCAAACTTTCCATGTATTGCATCGAACGCGTTTTCCCCCCTCCACCCCTGTGGCATATGTGTGATGACTTATGTCCGTGATCGAAACTGAACGCTATGTTTTGACTCGTCAAAATACCAAAATCGTATCTTCGGACATCAAAATCACATCGAAATTCGAAACCGTATCAAACATCGAAATCCTATCCAATATCGATATCATACCCAACATCGGCATAACACCCATAATCGAAACCATAGCCGACATAAAAATTCGCAAATCAAACATCGAAATCGTACAACATCAATTTTGCTTTTTTTGCTCGTCGATATCATATCCAGCTCGATTTCTCGTTCGACATCCACCACGAGTCATCAACACCGCGCATACGAAAACAAAACCGTTTAGCGCACCTGTAGTCGAAAGCTGGGGTTTGTGGAGCGGGATTGAGCACCAGCATAGATGGAAGGTTATGTTTGGTTGTAGGAGATACCGGTACACACGAGTAGAGATGTCAAGTTTGATTGAGGTTGAAATCGCATCGGGGAGACAGGCAACGGACACCACGGGTACAAAATGTCGATATCGCGTCAAAAATATCGAAATCGTATCAAAACACTCATGCATATATATATATATATCGTATGATACTTGAGATAACACTGAGTACGACGAGCGGTGCGTCTACCTATGCAACCTTCTCCACGAAATATTTCCAAAGCCACCATTATCGTCGTTGTGTGTGCACCCCCGTGTTTTGGAGGAAACCGGGTCTGACATTCGTCCCAGCGGGGGGGGGGGGGGGGGGGTCATCTTGTCACCCGGTGTGATAGTGTGCTACGGCGTACCAATATCGATTCGGTTTTTCATTTGTCGAAATCACATCCTGGCACCCTTCATCGGGTACTGTTTTATACGAGCGAAGCAGGCGGCAGGGTGCATACACCCATGGCATGCCAAACGTTGAAAGTAGCGTCGAATACTGTATCGGAATCGTATCGAACGTGCGAAATCTTATCGACCAGCAAAACATCGTGTACCAGGCATAGGCATATACCAATATCGAATTTGGTCATCTGTTTCATCCATATATGTCACATCGATTTCGACTTCTCGTTCGATATATATCACATCACATATCATACCACCCTCACCTTAGCCACTCGGCGGCCGGCAAGGTGACCAACTAGCTTCGGCGAGCCGACGCCCCTGTCCGTGTGCCCGTGCCCCAGTTGACCCCTGAGAGCAAAAAAAAGGCGGAAACATGATCGGGCAATGGCCGGCCAGCAAGGCAAAAAAAATGGTACAGTACCTAGTTTATATCATTTTCCCGTAACCCTAGCTTACTTCTTAGCTATACGCGGCTAGCCCCAACCCTAACACGCTGTTGATTCTTTTTCTTGAAGTCTTTCACATTTCCAATTTTCCGATGTTCCAAAATTTTAATTCTTGTAAATTTACTTGAAATGGACCTTATGGTCATACTCGTACTCATAGAGCTTTTTTCTCTTTACCAGCAGCTCGCGGCGGCAAAAAATGGGAAGTTTGGAATTGTGGAAAACATGGAAGCATATAAAAGCAGTGAACAGGGCTTAGTACATCAATACAGCCTGCGAACGTCGTCTGGAAAAAAAAAAAAAATCCGAAATGGGGGAAAAACAACAACCACAACAACCACAACAACCACAACCACCACCACAAAAACAAAAACAACAACAACAGCAACAAAGGAACAATCAACCCAATGAATGAACCTGTGAAAAAAAAAACCTTCCCCGCTTTGTCTCCCACGTTCTCAATATTCTTCTCCATGAAATAAATATAGCCGGCGGTACGTACCACTCTATTAGCCGTAAGTACAAGTACCTTTTACACATTGATATTACTACCAAGCGTTACTTATATTTTCCGACCAGTGTAGCAAAGGTTAATACTACAGTGTGGCCATTTCGGGCGGGTCATGGCATCCGGACGAACGCTATTTCGGGGGAACACAGTAAATAGGACCTACGGTACACACGAAAACCTATACATTTTCCTATTTTTACTAACAATATTTCGTCCTATTTACTATGGCCCCTCACCGTAATAGTGGTGCACCGAGTATTACACACCTCGGACAGACAGATCATGATCTATCTATCTATCCATCTATCTATATATCCATCCATCTATCTATCCATCCATCTATTTATCTACAGATAGATGATCTAGTTCCTCACCTGCCGTTACGGGAGATCTGTGCAGGATCTTTCTGTACAGCACACAGATCATACCCAGGAAACTGCCGCTATGTACCAGCGCATGTACACCACACGGATTACACGGGTCCTCCCACTCGGCAAGAAAACACGAATGACCTACGACTGCACGTCATACACACAAGATCGGGAACAACACCCGCCTCGAAATATCTATTACGGGGGTCCATGGTTAACAGGACCTATGGTATACATAAAAACCTATATATTCACCTATTTTTACTAGCAAAATTTGGTCCGGTTAACTATGGACCCCCGTAATAGTAGATCCTCACCTGCCTTCGCGACAGATGTGTGCAGGATCTGCATAGCACAGGCAGATCTAACCCGGGAAGCAGGCGCTATGTAAAGTATGCGTACAACCACGCGGAATTGACCGGGTCCTCGCACCCGGCAAGAAAACAGGAATGACCTACGGTACAAGATCGGGAATAATAACTGCCTTGAAATATCTACAGCAGCAGTAGTAGATCGTGAAGTGGAAATCGGTGATCAGTCCGAGAGGTGTGGAGGGTTTCCCTCGGGGAGAGGCGGGAACACGATGACGCACGGGCATGCATGCGAGAGGAGGAGGAGGAGGAGGCCGACTGCCTGCCTTCACCGCTCGCTTTTTTTCCGCGGTGAACACTAAGAAAGCAAAACGGAGGAGGGTACCATTGACATCATACACAGATCCCACCGGCGCGAGATAGTCTATTACGGGGGTTCATAGTTAACAGGACCTACGGTACACACAAAAAAACTATATATTTCGCTATTTTTACTAACAATATTTGGTCCTATTTACTATGGTCCCTCACCGTAATACTACGGTAGATTGTGCAGATCACATAATATGGTGAATAGGGTGTTTTATGCGGAGAGAATTCGTTTGAAACCAAAATTTGGTTTATGGGTGTCTCGCGGTCTGTTTCCTGTTTAAAAAAAGGCCCCAAACCCACGAGACTTTTGGACATTTCCTAAGATTTTTGGGGAAAAGCAAAGCGCACCCAAAAACGCCACTTTTGACCTTAAACCCCTTTAATACTGCAGTCCCGTTTCGGGAACAAACCACCCAAATTAGAATTACTTTGTCCCCTAAACGGAACTGCACGCTTAAAAGGGCTGATTATTCTTGGAAAGGACAAAGTTCCATGGGGTTGATTGGGGTCAGCATGATACGAGAAGGAGACGACAAGAAAAACCCCACCAAGTCGGTTTCAACTAAATTCTTCTCGCGAAACACCGCAACATATCGGTTTTAGTTTAAGGGGTAAGTCTGCCTCCGCCGAAAGGCCTACCAATCTGGGCGTAAATGTAAGGAACGGTTTGTATTTTTATTAATGTATAAGAGGTCTTTATATTTCCGACCAGGCTGGTACAACAGGCCACGAGCGCAAATATAAGGACCGGTTTGTCTTTGATATTAATGTATAAGGGCCCATCTTATCGAGGACCTTCGGTTCTTTCAATTTGAACTTGATTTTTTTTTTTCTAATTTAATCTAAGGGCCCATCTTGTCGAGGACTTTCGGCTCTTTCAATTTGACTTGATTTTTTTTTTCTAATTTAATTAGTATCTGATCGAACGAAATTTTGTGTTCCCCGTTAAGATGGGCTCTAAACGGTCATTGCACTTCCGACCAAACCGGTACAATTGACCATGAGCGTAAATATAAGGACCGGTTAGTCTTGATATTAATGTACAAACGGCCTGTCTATTTACGACCAGAATGGTACAATAGACCATGAGCGTAAATATAAGGACCGGTTTGTCTTGGTACAACAGACCATGAGCGTATACATAAGGACCGGTGAGTCTTGATATTAAGGAATAAACGGCCCTTCTGTTTCCTCCGATACTGGTACAATAGACCACGAGCGTAAATGCAAGGACCGGTTTGTCTTGATATTAAAGTATGAACGGCCCTTCTCTTTACGCCCAAAGCGATACAATATACCAAGAAACAGGGGGTCTATTGACGTTTTTGACCCGTGGATAAACTCAGGGGTCCAATCTATCCGCCCCAAAAAATCCAGATTCTGGAATGGCAGGGCTTGGCGCTGACTGACTCGGTCAGTAGCGATAATGCGATCGTCAAAATCAGTCAGTTTTTACACTGGATTGCAGCAGTAGGCTGTTGTCCCTCCTCTCTGCTTCATCCTCCCGACACGCAGTTACTTGGGGTTTCCGTTCTACATAATATGGCGTGTTTCTTGGGCGTATGCATAAGATGAAGCTACCGGCTGATATACTGGCCAGGTCAATCAGTAGATTACTACTGCCAGTACCCAGCCTTACTAGAAGGGGATCTATCCGATCTGTGTCCGATACGCAAAGGAAGAATCACCTGCTGCGCTTCACCACAGCTCTCTCTTCTCACAGCTAGCTCACCACTCGTTGTGGCCGCAAGTCTGCAGCTCCCCCTCCGCAGTCACGACCAGCAGGTGCTCGCAGCCGTTGCTGGAGTTGACCAGGGAGACGCGACCAGACGACCGAAAGCTCGGCTCTTCGAGGGACACCTGTTGGGGGCAGGAAGGAGGCGTTTTTGCCCATGTTTTTTTTGTATGTCACATATTGGGCAGAGAGATCCTCTACATATATACAATTGACAGATAGATCATCTACAGATAGATCATCTACAGATAGATCATCTACAGATATATCATATACAGATACATCATCTACAGATAGATCATCTACACATAATCATCTACAGATAGATCGTCCACAGATAGATCATCTAGATCCTACGACGGGAGAAAAAACTACACGGGGATAGGGTATGATTTTTTCTGAGAGGCTCCAAACTTAACCTTAACCCTTTTCGTACTGCCGCAACGTTTTTCGGAGACAAACCAGTCAAAACTCTAAATAGTTTGCCCAAAACAAGCGGGACTGCAGTTAGCCCTAAAATGTTTATGGAGCTGTACATGTCCCCCAGTAAGTGATTTCGAGAAAACCCGCACGCTTAACCCTCGGGGCTATCGATTAAGGGATTCTTTGGATTGTATTGCGAAACAACAAAAGGGGAAATTAACGGTACAAACGTTCCGGCGAAAAACAATGCGAACCCTCTCTCGCCGCACGCGTCTTTTAACGGGTCCGTCGAGGATTTTAAATCACCTGGTGTGTACGATAACGGCAACACATACAGCAAGAAGAAGAACCAAACAAGGCGCGTAATGAACATAGTGGGATGCATGGGTTCTTGGGTCCATCGTGGGTTATGATTCTTCCTACATATGCCCACCCTGAATATATAGATAATCGATCATAGATTCTGTCTTTAGCTTTATTTACGATATGTTGCCCAGGAGGCGTACAGTAGTATACATAGCTCCCACCAGGCACACGCGTTGTGGGGAAAGAGAGCCGTGCCTTTTAGCACAGATCGATCTTGCTCTCGACTTTTTCTTCTAGTTCTGGCAAACCACGTGTAGTTCTTCCCCGAGAGATACAGACCATGAACTAGGGATATGATATGATATGATATGATATGATATGATATGATATGATATGATATGATATGATATGATATGATATGATATGATATGATATGATATGATATGGTATGATATGATATGATATGATATGATATGATATGATATGATATGATATGATATGATATGATATGATATGATATGATATGATATGATATGATATGAATGATAATATACGATATGATGTGATATGATATGATATGATATGATACGATATGATCTGTCCGAAGCGCGGATGCTTTCGAGCGGCACGGTTGGGGGCGGGGGGGGGGGGTAGGTGACGTTTCTCGGGAAAACTCTTTCAGTACTGAAGTCCCGTGTTGTGGACAAAAAATACTTGGGATTTGAGTGCTTGGTCCCCAAAACGGGACTGCAGTACTAAAAGACTTGAGTGTATCACCAAAAATATCCATCTATTTATTTATTAGGTTGCGAAATTTGTAGGCGAAACCTGACGAACGGTCGGCCCCCCACGATTGGCTGGGCATATCGCATGCCTCGACACGAGGCATTCTTACAGTGGTATCACTCTGGCCGAAAATACAATCTACGTTCTGAATCTGATGTCAGTACAAAAAGTATCTCATCTTTCCGAACAGAATGGTACATTTTGATATCAATAGAAGCAAGATTTGTGCAGTAGGAAATAAGCATACAGTACGTTCCGCCGAGGGTTAGGCCCCGCCAGTCCAGAAGCATCCCCTCTACCGCACGGTAGAGGCATCGTTCGCGTCGTCCTTGCCTAGCCCTTTGACCACTCCCTCCCTTTACCGCACTGTAGAGGCGTGGCTCGAGTCGTCCTTGCTTAGCCGTTTTGACCAACCCCTCCTTCTACCGCACTGTAAAGGCGTGGCTCGCGTTGTCTGTGCTCAGCCCTCTGACCACTGCAGAAATGATCCCACACTAACCGCGAGTAGTCTCTAAAAAATACGTATTAGGTGCAGCTCTAAAAGAGAAACCCATTGGGAGGTTTTCCACACGAACAAAAATGCGCGAAAAAAACGTGAAGGAATAGGCCAACCATGATCGAAAACCAACGAAACCCTTTCAGGGCACGACCCAAATCGGAGGCAAGTACTTCGTCGAACTCTATTGAATATAATATTTGTGTTCTGTGCTCCTGACACTATTTCATGTAATCTAGAGCTGCTGATTATATTGCTTGGCGGTGATTTTATCGACCTTTTTCTTGGATTGGTCTTCCTCTTCCTCAGCGCTGTCTTGCATTGATTAGTTGATTGGGTAATTGATTGATTGATCTGTTGGTTGATCGATTGCTTGATTAGTTGGTTGGTTGGTGAAGTGCTTGATCGACTAGTCGGTTGGTGAATTGATTGATTGATTTGATGGACCGGATGGTTGATTGACTGCCTGGTTGATTCATCAGTTGATTGATCGATTGATAGGTTGGTTAGTTCATGGACTGATTATTTGCTTGGCCGGGTGATTGATTGATTGAGTGATTGCTTGATTGATTCGATTAATTACTCGGTCGATTGATTGAGTGATAGAATTATCGATTGTTTGACTGGTTGATAGATTGGTTCACCGATTCGGATGGCCAAGTGCAGGGCAGCAAGAAGAAACGTGGCCAAAATTACGCGGACGCTAGCGAGCTACCACTGTCGCCAGATCTCGAAAAGGGTTTTGCAGCGTGTGCAGGAAAGGATTGAGTCAATGTTGAAGAAGTTCGGGTGAGACAACTCTGCCCCTGACCAGTGGTCAACTACAACTACAATCCAAAGAGGCGCAACGAAGTATGGGCGGGACCACAGGCCGGCGCAGGAGGCCTCATCCTATCCCATACTTACATTAAATCATCCACGGTAGAGAGACAGAATACAACAGGAAACCAGAGTTTTGTGCGTGACTTGTGAATTTCTCCCTCGGGCTCTTGTCTACAGGTTAGTTGCGCCCTCGCAAACGGACCCTTGTGAAAACCAGAAATGCCCTCTCCCGTTCCAACGCGCATAGCATTTAGTGTGGAAACCTCACAAGAATGTCAAGAATCGCTTTTTTCGCTTGTACAGGCCGTCACATTTTTAATGCGAAAACGCCTCCTTTCCGCCCGTTCGACACGCAATTTTTCTTGTGTGGAAACCCCCCAAGACGCAAGCTTCGTTTAGTCTTGAGAGGTAGCCCCGACGTAATACTTCGCAACTGACTGTCTTCCAGCCACAGAAAAATATCATGATCTCATCCACGGCCGTCCCGGCAAGCCATTTGCTAAGCGAACCTCCCACTGGAACGGAGTGCATCGTGATTAATGTAGTATTGTTCCGTTTTTTCCGAGAGGAAGGGAGGGGGGGGGGGGGGGGTAGTGATAGTGATTGTAAATAATTAACCTCAAAGAATTACATTCACTGTTTTAGTCTTCCAAATTTCCAAATTTCCAAATTTTCATTCTTGCAACATGTCATAATTTACTTTAATGTGAAGTTTTTTAGTTTTACCAGCAAGCCTCGGCGATAAATGATCAAGTTTGCGAATTTGCTTATTTGCAAAATTGTAAAGTTAAAGTTTGTAGATTTGAAAACTTGTGAAGAAAAAAAAAAAAATGCAAACAGCGAACAGCGCGAAACACTATCATCCCTACCCCCCCCCCCCTAAAAACCGACAACACCTGGCATGCTTTTACGAGGGACCACAGTAATCAGCACCCATCATATACACAAAAACCTATATATATTCCAGTATTTCACTGAGAATATTTGGTCTTGATTACTCTAGGTCCTTCGATATAGTGTCTGGCCTGCTAAATTATCTCACAGGCCCGCGTCTACTGACGATTGTGTCGTGTCAGTTCACAGAATGGTTGCGGACCGAAATCGCCTTTTTTATTCTATTTTTGGGGTAAAAATCGCCCTGATTGAGACCCCGGCACTTGACAACGCCCAGGCGAGTCAACGATCTACTGCTGTTTTGTATGTGCTGCACCCGGTACAAATGTCAACCATGAACTCATGTAGAAAACGCGCGAACGGTGTACCGAACGGTTAAAAAAACTCACGTCCCGGTATCAACTATTGAACCGATCGAATTCGAAAATACACCAATACGGGGGACCATATACCGGCGTCCCCGGTGGCTTGGTAGGTGGTCCGCGAGCCTATCAAGATCAATTTCGTGAGTTCGAGTCTCACCGAGTGCATGCTCGTAGGGACTTTTTCTTGCATAAAATTGATTAGCGGAAGCGCGAGAGCGTGAGTTAGCTGTACATTCGATGCAAATCGACGAGCAGTGGGAATGCTGAACCCTATGCGCGATAAAAAATAAAGGCACGTACCGGGGGGGAGAAGGGACGACACCTGTGACCACGGCTTGTCCAGAAGATCGTCGAGGGTAAAACCTCCTACGAGTGGGCTGGAAAGTAAAAAGTGATGATGAAAAAAAATAAATAAATAAATAAAAAAAAAATAGTAAATAGGACCTAATGTACAAACTAAAACCTATATGTTTACCTTTTTTTACTAACAATATTTGGTCCTATTCACTATGGTCCCCCGTAATAATACTGTACTAGTACAACGTATCAACCACTCGAGCGGTCGAACTCACAGCTGGCGTCCAGCAGTATCGGCCTTCGCGTACAAAGTAAAAACAGACTTGTACATACCCGTTCAGTACTGCAGTCCCGTTTTGGGGACAAAGGATGTGCTGAAAGGGCTACTAAATCTCTAAATCTAGCCTAGAATTTTTAAAAAAGAAGCAAAAGTCACATGTAGCTTAGAGCCCATCTTAACGGGGAACACAAAAAAATCGTTCAATCAGATGCAAATTAAATTAGGAAAAAAAAAAAATCGAAATCAAATTGAAAGAACCGAAAGTCCTCGACAAGATGGGCCCTTAAATTGCATTAGAAAAAAAAAAAATCAAGTCAAATTGAAAGAACCGAAAGTCCTCGATAAGATGGGCCCGCAGGCGCTCGTCGTCTTCACAGGAAATTGTGAGAAATCTACCCCTCCAGAAAGAGGATGTCAGCCTACAGCAGAAACACATACCCTACTACATGAGTTTTAGGTGTTTTTATTTTTCTAGAGGGTCGATACCGCTCTGTTTTGCAACAACTCGTAAAATAGAAAATAGTTCCTGTCCGCTGACGTAATAGCACACCACGGACAGATCATCTACTACAGATCATTCCCGCTTTAAGATTTAGATCTTTCAAGGCAGACAGATCATCTATTCCCGATCTTGCATGATCTACAGCAGTATTAAATATACGTTGCCGCGCGTGACCCATTTAAATCTGCATGATCTACAGCAGTAGCATATGTTTCCTGGGTGGGATCTGTGTACCACACAGATCCTCCACAACCTCCCATAACGGCAGGTGAGGAACTAGATCGTCTACTGCAGATAGATACTATTTACGGGGGACCGTAGTAAATAGGACCAAATTTTGTTAGTAAAAATAGGGAATATGTATAGGTTTTTTGTGTGTACCGTAGGTCCTATTTAATATGGTCCCCCGTAGTAATAGATAAGACCGTGATATGTCTGAGGTGCGCACAATAAGCTATACCAGGTATACATACAGCAGTAGACCCGTTTGACCTCAAGGACCGCGGGGGGTCGGTGATATGGTCTCGTGGCCCACCGCCCAAGACGTCGTCGTTGTAGCTCAGTGGTTAGAGCACCTGTCTTACTCACAGGGGGTCGAGGGTTCGATCCCCTCCAATGACTATCACCACACTTTTTTTTTTTTTGTTGTCGCCAGGGCAGAGCACAGACAGAAGCTTTTCAATACCTCTATACTGACTCATCAAATATGAGTATTAATAGCAATCAATACGGGTACCGTCATTGCTACTGCTGACCAACAACGACCGCCGTTGTTGTGTGCGCTGTCTTCATTCACCCTTTCGATTCCCAACTAGTACGGGGGACCATAGTAATTTTATTTTTTTTTTACTCATCACTTTCACTTTCCAGCCTAATTCGTAGGAGGTTTTTACCCTCGACGACCTTCTGGACAAGCCGTGGTCACAGGTGTCTTCCCTTCTCCCCCCCGGTACGTGCCTTTATTTTTTATCGCGGATAGGGTTCAGCATTCCCACTGCTCGTCGATTTTCATCGAATGCAGCTAACTCACGCTCTCGCGCGTTCCGCTAATCAATCTCTTTTATGGAAGAAAAAGCCCCTACGAGCGTGCACTCGGTGAGACTTGAACCCACGAAATTGATTTTGATAGGCACGCGGACCACCTACCAAGCCACCGGGGACTGACCCCTAGGACCTACGGAATACACAAAAAAACTATATATATACACCTATTTATACTAATAATATTTGATCCTATTTACTATGGTCCCCCGTAATAGTTGGATTACAGCAGTACAACCAGCAAGTGTCCGTCCTGAATACTTATCCTACCGTGCGAAGAGAGACGCCTGTGGGTGCAAACTGTGCGGCCACAGACCGGGAGAAAGAGAAAAGAACAGGAAAAAAAATGTGTTCATTCCTAGTTCGAAGCATAAAATTATCCAACATTCGCCGTCACGCAGCTTTCAAAGTTGCGTATCAACCACTCAACCGGTGGCACTCACAGCTGACAGCTGACGTATGTACTTAATTTGTAATAACTCTCGTGAAAATGCAACAGAGTTGATTAAGGCCACCGTGGAACCCTCAGGCGTCTGTCGTCGTAAAATAGACGCGAATGGGCGTTTGGCCAGAACACAGAAACGGCTTGGAAACAGAGCAAGAGATTTGCAAACAAGCTCTATCAGTTCCCGGGCTCAAGAAAAGAATGCTCCAAATAAATAAATATACAGCAGCAGGCAGCCTCTTTGAAGGGTACCTACCTTACGTACAGTACTATTAATAGTGCGTTCGGTCACTCACATACAAAACAGTAGTCCCCGGCGGCTTGGTAGGAGGTCCGCGTGCCTACTAAGATCAGTTTCGTGGGTTCGAGTCTCACCGAGTGCACGCCCGTAAGTACTATTTCTTGCGTGAAAAATTATTAGCGGAAAGCTCCAGAGCGCGAGTTAGTTACTAACAGCAACATTCGACGAAAATCGACGAGCAGTGGGAGTGCAAAAAACCTGGACCCTTCTGTGCTCGATAAAAATGAAGGCATGTACCGGGGGGGGGGGGGAGAAGGGATGACACCTGTGGGTGGGCACGGCTTGTCCAGAAGACCGCTGAGGGTAAAAACCTCCTACGAGCTAAGCCGGAAAGTAAAAGTGATGATCAAAATAAAAAATAAAAGTACATAGCCTCTTTTAAGGTACCCTACGTAGTGCGTTCGGTCCCTCGTATGCAGTACGTAGCGCCTTTGAAGGTACCTTACAGATAGTGTGTTCGGGATTAGGCACCCCTTGTAATGCAGTACGTAGCACCTTTAAAGGTACCCTATAGATAATGTGTCCGGGATTAGGCACCCCTTGTATACCAGCGTCCCTCATCAGAGTTGATACCGACCCCTCGTAGTCAATATTGGGCAAAAACACGGTACACAGAAACAAAATGAGGTCCCTTGCATACAGATTTCCTTTTGCTGCGGGGTCCCCTCGAAGGGGATATCTGCTGGCCTGCCATAGCTCGTTACGAAGTACCGTGCCCTTGCGCACTGGTACACTGCGGTGCACGTAGTGTTCGTGCTCTCGCGTGTTTTCTTTTTCTTTCCATCGAAACGTTTTTTTTTCAGCCTAGCTCGTGACCACGGGGTGCTACGTAGGTTCCAGGAAGAGTAAGCTCCTAACCCCTTCGGGACTTCAGAGCCGGGAGATTTCCGATAAAATGTGGCGGTTACGGAAACGGCCACTGCGTGGTTGGGGGACGATAGAGGAGTTGCTCGGCGCGGGCGAGGCAGGATCCTACCCCTCGTACTCGTATACGGAGTATGAATAACACCAAAACTACGAGTGTTCTAGTCGCTGTCTCGGGGGTCTTAGAGGGGCTAACAATGTGATGTCATCATCATCACCACCATCGCCTGTTGGGCGCTCGTACTCGCATACGGAGGATAAATAACCCCCAAACTACGTTTGGTCTAGTCGCTATCTCGGGCTCTCGGAGGGGTTAAAAACGTGATACCATCATGATCATGATCACCACCATCACTGAGCCGTTTCCCCTTGATCGCGGGGTAAATTAAAAAGGGGGGCCGCCTACTGCAACGCCTTCAGGAGGTTTCCACTCACCTTCGAGAAGGAAGGCACCCTCTCCGGAATCACTCCCTCGGTTTCTCCTATCCCGCATTGTCCTTCACCGTTGTTCCCGCAGGAGTAAACCTTGCAACACCCGAGGTTGGAAGGCGTGTCGCACGGAAGGGGGGAGGATTGAAGCGAGAGGGAGGCGGGGGCGGGGGGGGGGGGCGTAATCATGTGGTGCTTGCCTGAGTCATTCGGCTAGAGACCACGCATCCCTTTCGAGACGGAACACTGTTCCCACTACTAACAGAAACACCTTCAACAGTTCGGCGCTCATTACGTGTTTTTCCATGTATTACGGGGGACTATAGTAGATAGGACCAAATGTGTTGGTAAAAAAAGGTACATATATAGGTTTTTGTTGGTACCGTAGGTCCGATTTACTATGACCCCCCGTAATAGGACAGGGGGGAAGTGTACTCGATGCCATCCATGGCCGTAGCGATGACTATAGACCCTCGCATCCCTGCAATGCCGCGACGGAGCACGTCGGGTGTTCACGGACCAGGCAGACATTGCTTGCACCAAGCGCGCGCGGGGGGGGGGGGGGGTGGAGAGTTTTTTTTTTGGGGGGGGGGGAGTGGAGAGAGAGCGAGGGGAGGGGGGTGGATAGAGAGCGAGGGTTTTATCCCAAACCGTAGCCTCAAACACATCACCTTCGAACACACGCTCGGCAACAATCAGGACTATTCCGCCGCATAGTGCACTGTATATCGTACCTGATCTCTGCTCTCTGCTGCTGCTGCTGCTGCCACCACCACCACCACCAACAACAACAACACCAGGGCCATAGCAAATAGGACCTACGTTACACGCAAAAACCTGTATGTTGAGCTATTTTTACTAACAATATTTGGTCCTATTTACTGTGGTCCCCCGCAATAGCACGGCCACTACCATCACCACCACCACCACCACCACCACACTATCACCTCCACCACCACCACCATCTCCACCATCACCTTTCTCGCTCACCTCTCCAGTGTTGGTAAGAATGGCCGTATGCTCGTTACCAGCTGTGACAAGCACGATATCCTTGCCCATACAGAAATCAGAGCGGGTCGGCGTCCGCCTCTCTATCGTGTCACCCAGCCCCAGCTCCCCCCCGCCGCGTTCTGCCCGAACTGGAGCGGCAACAGATCGAAGGGTAAACGATTATTATCATTATTTTGGGGGTCCGCGTTTAGAGACCAAAAAAAAAACGGTTACGAGTATATACCTGGTACGTTACGGGATTGATAGTACGGGGGACCATAGTAAATAGGATCTACTGTATGCACACGCAAAAAAGCCTGATACATTTCACTATTTTTACTAGCAACTATTTGGTCCTATTTACTATGGTCTCCCGTAATGGTAATCAGAATAAAAAATAGTGGTGAAACGCACAGGGAAATACATGGTTTTTGGGTTCATCCTGGGTTGTGATTCTTACTACATATGCCCACCCGTAATAGTTACAATGCTACATATCAAGCGACTGCAATAAGAAAAACGTGCAGCAGTGTGCCAAGTATACAAATATCAGCTTATGTTGTGCGAGTGTGGTAGCTATCCCTCTTGCTCCGAAATATAGGGATCGTTTGTATATAAAAAATAGCATAAATGGCACTTGTATTTCGGTACAAAAATGGTACATAACAAGTCCCTACATTGCAGTCCGCAGACACATGCCCTGCATACAGTACGCGACGTTGGTTTCGAGAATTTGGGAGTTCAAGACTTTCAGGTTTGATTTGTTTTTTTGTGTTCAAGAACACAGCTGTTCTGCAGAATTTACGGCGGCGTAAGCATTTGTGCTGTCAGCGAGAAAATTCTATATACTCAGTTTCCTACATGATACCTGGTAGGCCTTTTGAGCCTTCTAGGACTGCAGTACCGTTTCGGGGACAAACTACTTAGAATTAGAGTGCTTTGTCCCCAAAACGGGACTGCAGTCTTGAATAAGAGGGTTAAGAGCCATAACGCTCAACGCTGACATCACAACAAGCCGCGAGCCTTATTTCCCTCAACACTACATATGGGAGATTCTGACCTGCTCTCGCGTACTATTACGGTAAGGGGCCATAGTAAATAGGACCAAATATTGTTAGTAAAAATAGGTAAATATAAATGTTTTGTGTGTGCCGTAGGTCCTCTTTACTATGGTCCCTTACCGTAATATACATACTGCTGTGTACACACCCCGGCTGCAGTATACGACTCTGTCCCCAAATAGGAGGAACTTTTTCATTAACTATTAATATAAAGACGGTACTTATATTTTGGAACAGAGTGGTATATCATACTGTAGAGGTCAAAGATTTTCAACAACGGCCCACCTTTAGGCTGTTTCTTAACCCCGTTTCGATGTGTTCCGCTATTTCCGTACCTGCTATATGTATACTTCGAAGTACGCACAGAGCACTGCTTGCATCTTTGACGTGAACGAAAGCAAAACCAAAAATATTTTCAACAAAACTGCTTGCTTTTGGGCTGTTTTTTTTACCCCGTTTCGATGTGTTCTGCTATTTCCGTACCTGATATACGCATACGTACTGAGCACTGCTGTCATCTTGCTCGACGTGAACGAAAGCGAAACCCAACATTTCGCACAGGGTCGGCCACACATGAAATCAAATCACCATGTGAGTACGTACGTACGTACGTACCACTGCGAACGTACTGGTACAAACGTGAGAACTTCTGAGTGCTCGTATATATGAGAGGGTGCAGCATGACCACCAGCGTGGTCCTTGTGCGACAGAGAACGTGAATACGTGCGCGCCAGCACCCCTTCCAACGCCGGGCACCCCAACGCAGCCATCGCGCGGTTGCTGTGGCTTACCTTCATCCTGGATCTACACGCAGGTCAGTTCGAATATGCTCATTTCCAATACTATTCCCTATATAATGTTCGGAGAAGGAAGCCAAGGAAAAAAAATGCGGCGGAACCTCTGTTGCACCGCTCTTCGTTTCGAGGTCACCAGGCAGGCGCTGCGAGAGGGAGGGGGGAAGCTACGAGAGCCTCCTTCAGGTGTAGCATACGTGCAGGGCTAAAGTCAGTTCGCCCTCGACATGCAGACGTCGCACGGCAGCTGCCATGGCAAGCACGACAATAATCAAAAGGAGGTGCATTCAAGCAGACACATTAGAGGTACAGTAGGTGTTTATCGACGCACATGTTCTGCACTGCTGCTGCTGATAGTGTGCTTCTCTGCGACAAACACAAGGTGCGTTGCATAGCCACCCGCCACTCACCCCATAGAGCTCTCGCTCGTCTTCCTTATCGTTATCCACGTCCATCGCCGGCAAATACCAGGCACGGGCACCAGAGCGAGTACGCTAATTTTTGCCATCTTACTCAAGAGAATATGAGGGGGGGTGTGCTTCCATGTATTTGTGAAGCACAGGGACTGCACTGCTCGGTCCGGAACTGCCCGGAACAAGACACAACGAACATGAGGCTGCCTGCAGCAGTGCTGTCTGTGCTAGTCATCACTGTCTCGGTCACGACCACTGCTGTCCACAGCTTTGCGATACTCCCCCCCACAGCAACGAATCCTGCAACCGACAGGCACCGCGGAGCACGACGGATGGCGACAGCTGGCCGACCACAGACGCTGGAGGCGAGAAAGAGAAAGAGAGAAAAGACATTTCGTGCCCCCTGCCCGCAGTTTTTTTTTATGTTTGCTACCACCCTAGAGTAATCGTAAATATAATCACCATTTTGATTTAAATTTTGTTATTAAACGTATGACTATATTACCGTCCAGAGCGATATATGCCTATCGATGCCGGTATGCATCATCCATCCCGTGCCCTATACCCCAGGTACCTGGTAACCAGCAGACAAGAGTATATAGATGTACTTCGTAGGGTAATGATGTGCGGTACATGCACCAGGGCATCAAATAGCTGTTGCTCTGGCGCTTACTTTTGGGTCGGAATTATTGCGGTTTTGCACAACAGGTGCCGCCGGAAGGCGTTTAGCGAGAGCGCAACTCATACAACTTTCGGGGCGCGTAACAGTTTTCGTCGAAGGCGAAAGGCATGTCGCGCGTGTATTTTTTCGCTGGAGGCTACCTTTTACGGAGGACCATAGTAAATGGGACCAAATTTTGGTAGTGAAAATAGGGAAATATATAGGTTTTTGTGAGCACCGCAGGTGTTCTTTACTATGGTCCTCCGTAATAATTGTGCTGTAGATTTTTTCTCGAGGCAACTTTTTTTCGGTCCCCATACTCGTACTCGTAGGCGAAAAAAAAAAAAAAAAAAAAAACGTTTTCAGGCGTCTGAACGCACTTTCTTTTGTCAAGTCATCAAGTGGTTTTCGAGCATATATCCAGGCATTTATTGGACGCCGGGGAACTAATGCTGTTTTTACCCCGCCGAAATCCCAAGAGTACCGAATTCGGGGAGACGAAATCATATAAGGGGATAATTATTCATTTTCCGAATTCGGGGAGACGAAATAATGCCCTGGTATGCACCCTGTAGAAAATACCAGGTACAGCAGTATACGTACATAACGCCTGCCAGGTATGATGAGGGGACGATTGCTACAAACCATAATGCCGCAACAGGGGAGAGGGGACACCATAACGCTACTGTAGGTGCACAAAACATCCATGTTGCTGAACAATACTGACATCCCGACAATTTTAGTGTTAAGAAGCACAGCCCCCGACATTTAGAAACAAAAATTAGCCAAAAACAAAATGATGTATACCCCTATTCCTTCGTAGCACGCTTCCTCTGAAGTGATGAGAGGGTTTACGTTCGCCAGATAAGAAACCCTACGACCCAGTCCTGGTATGAACGAAAAAGGCAGCGTGAGAGAGCGCATCGCTGGCCGAGAATCCAGGAATACAAGACGGCTCTATGGCTGCTCATTGGAGGCGGGAGGGTTCGTTCTGTAGATTTAGTGGATAGTCGATGGGCATGTTCGACCAGCTCTGACCCTTTTAGTAGTTCAGTCCCGTTTTGGGGATAAATTACTTAGAATTAGAGTGGTTTGTTCCCCAAACGGGACTGCAGTCCTAACAAGGCTGAGCCGTTACGTAGCGGTCGGAGAGGGTGCCATTCGTACAACGTACGTGCACGTATCAAAGTTCATGTATAGCATGCCAGGTAATGCACTAGTTTTGAGTATCCCTGTTATACAAAACGCTCACGTGCTCGTAGTGGTGTTGGTCTAAGACCGGTGTAGCATACGGAGTGCTACATACCACACCAACAATCGTTTTATGTTCTGCACTATTACCGAGGACCATACTAAATAGAACCTACTGCACACACAAAAAACCTACATATTTTCTATTTTTACTCACAATATTTGGTACTATTTACTATGGTCCACCGTAACAATATACTTCATAAATATACCAGTATATGACATTCAATATACTACTCCTTACCTGGTACGATTTATAATCGTACCTGGTACGATTTATAGTCGTACCTGGTACGATTTATAGTCGTACCTGGTACGATTTATAGTCGTACCTGGTACGATTTATCGTCGTACCTGGTACGATCTATATTGCAGCATACCTGGTACTTCCCAAGACGGAAATGTAAGGACCTGTGGGGTACACATATTCACGCCAAACGGCTCTTACGTTTCCGTGCAAAGCGAGCGGTATACATGCACGAAGTATAACTTCTGTTTGCCGCCACGTACGATTCTACTTTTGCTACCGCCACGCTACATGACGCTTCACGCGTCCTTGAAACCTTTTTTTTGAAACCTCAGGGCGCTTCTGCTAATAGTGGCGACGGCGATGGTGACAGCGGCACGGCAGCGGCAGCGGCATGTCGAAGGTGCTTTTCGTAGAAGTCGGGTTCGGCAACGATCAGCATGGCCAAGACCCCACCAAAGCATGTGTCAGGTACGACGAGGCGGACGGCACCGGCAGCAGCAGCAGCAGCAGCAGCAGCAGCAGCAGTCGTGGGGGTGTAGGACTGCACACTCCCTCTCCCTTCCCCCCCCCCTCCTTTCCTCCTTTATTCCCCCTCCCCCCCCCTCCCTCCCCCGACCCCCCGCCCCCCCTCGCTTGCTCCCGTGCGCGCATTGACATCACCGCAACTATTATATATTGTTGACCTGCAGTGTTGGTATCTACCTGGTATTATTACGGGGGACCATAGTAAATAGGACCAAATATTGTTATTAAAAATAGGTGAATACATAGGTTTTTATGCTTGCCATAGGTCCTATTAACTATGGACCCCCGTAATAATAACAATTTCTACCAGGCATTTAGGCACGTATTCAGTACCGTATACTATTAATACTAAGAATCTATTGATATGGTATACGTAGTGTATATCTATTGATCAGAGATAGAAAAACACGTACATATACTTTCAATCGTATAGTTTCGAACTATTCGTCAACAAGTTGGCGTGGCCGAAGCAACGCCTCAAGTTTCTCGTGCGTCGCCCCCCCCCCCCCCCCCCCCCGCCCGCCCCAGGCCACACCAGAAAACGAATCAATTAATTCGGTGCTGTCATACATATGCAAGAAACTCCGCCTCACAAGCGGTTCTCAGAAGGATGCAGCTCACCCTTCATGCGACTCGCCCAACACCTCACGGCGCTTCGCGCTGGTCGGTGAAAACCTGACAGTGCTCCGTCCCGGCCTTGTAGAGATGCAAGGGTCTATGGTCATACGACTACGCACATGCATGACACGAGTATGCCCCCCCCCCCCCCCCCCCCTCCCGTCCCATGCCCTCGCTCTTTGCACTCACCCCTCCTGTTGCCTCCCCTCCCCTTTTTACCCCCCCCCCCCCCCCCCCCCCCCCCCCCCCCCCCCCCCCCCCCCCCCCCCCCTCCCCCCTCCCCCCCCCCCCCCGCGAACTCCTTCTCTGGAACACAACCCTTGCGCTAAGGTTATCAGAGCCTGCCGTAATGCCATCGAGTTCAACTCCATCCCTTCGATAAACGCGATCGTCCCAGGAGGCTACGCCAACATGAAGCTGAGGGTGCAGCTGGCTGTTCCGGTTCCTGAGGTGTGCAGCGCCGGCCTATCCCGTCACCTTTTTTTTTTCTGCTGTGTGATTTTTACGAGCGCAGTGTACATATACATATATAGCAGACCTTTTACAGCAGTACCACTTGGTGTTCCAAAAACAATGGTTGGCATACGCTAGCTGTATACGAGAAGAAATAGACTGTTGCGCTACACGTAAAGCATTGGTTGATTGATTCTGATTGGCTTAGCGTTGGCTTAGGGTTCAGGGTGAGGTCTGTTCGTTTTGTACACCGGTTTGTGTCGAACCATTTCCTCGAACAGCTGCTAAGCTACGTGCGTCCGCCCCAAAGCTGCCAGGGCTGTCCACGAGTCGGGTCAAACCCTATCGGGGTCGGGTCAGGTCGGATCGAGTCTGGTAATGTAATGGTGAGCGGACCCGATCCGCTAAAGTTTGAAAACCTCCTGATCAGATCCGACCCGACCCGTGAAATTTCTACAAGTTGCTGACTCGACCCGCGGGTTGGGGCTATGACCCGCGAAGAGCCCTGAAAACTGGGTATCTTTTCCGGAAGATCACCGTACGTATGATATCGTAAAAATCTACGACCGACCGGACGCGGTGTATATATTCTCCGAAAAAGAAAAGAAAAAAAAAAACAGAGTACCGCCTGCATGTTTTGTTCGACCAATCACGACGCACTTGACGTGCAGGGTATATATGCACGAGAAATAACACGAACACGTGACACCGAAGCACAAAATTTGCAATGACAGCTATTATAAAACAATTCCTTTCAAATCGACAGCTTTTTTTTTTTCGGAGCGAGTTTCTACCTTTTCGCGGCCTCATTCTATTTCTTCGTCGGATAGATTACACACCAGACAAGGCATGACTCCAGACTGTAACACGGTACTGTCTCTCTTGTATTATTGTCCAGCCTTCTAGCTGACTCCGTTCCTAACAGGGAGATCAAAACAACGACCGACATCGGCAAGTACACGGATGAGCAACGCAGATTTACCCCGCCCGACTTCCCAATACCCCGCTACCAGAATCCCTATCCAGCATGATTGAACTCCTCCATCTGTATACGATGGGTCATCATCTCCGTCGTGTTGCCGAGCACAATCGACAAAAGTATTTTCGATTTTTTAGGCGGTCCGCACGTTTACCCCGCCCCCCCCGCCCCCCCCCTCTTGTCTGGTCGGTGAAAACCTGACGTGCTCCGTCCCGGCATTGTAGGGATGCGAGGGTCTACGGTCATACGACTACGGCCATGCACGATAATGAGTACACCCCCCCCCCCCCCCCCCGCCATATATTATATATGGGTTGGGTTGGCGTCGGTTGGCAACGACACTGTAAAACATGCCGCTCACTACGTGAGCTAGACATCCAGGGTACCGTTTTTTTTTTTTTTTTGGCGGTCGCCCACAGCTGGTCGTCGAGTTAGATCATTTGTGCGAAGTAAAGAACCTTTACTCTGCACAAGGGAATTGATCGTATCACGTAGTGTTCAAGGTAAGGTACTCAAGAGGCAGTTACATAGTACTCCCATTGCTGTCTCTGGAAGTGGCCACACCGGAAATTAAACTAACTCATTGAAGGTGTCATCCATATGCAAGTCCGCCTCACAAGCGGTTCTTAGTAGGATGCAGCTCACCCCTTCATGCGACTCGCCCAACACCTCACGGCGCTTCGCGCTTGGTGCAAGCAATGTCTGCCTGGTCGGTGAAAACCCGACATGCTCCGTCCCGGCATTGTAGGGATGCGAGGGGCTATGGTCATACGACTACGGCCATGCATGAGATCGAGTACATCTCTCCTATCGAGTACACCCCCCCCCCCCCCCCCCCCCCCCCCCCCGCCATCAAGAAATCCTAAACGCGGCGCTGCGACTCTGCGCTCGAATCGTAGCTTTGATGATGATGATGATGATGATGATGATGATGATGATGATGATGATATTGATGACGATGATGATGATGATGATGATATTGATGACGACGTTACCACGCTGTTAGTAGGTAATTTCCCTCAAACCTAGCTCAAACCTAGCTCGTGGTCACAAAAACAGGCTGAAAAAGGGGGTAGTCTCGATGGAAGAAAATGAATCGAGGGCCGTGTGCTACTGTTGGGAGGGATAACGCTTTTTCGTCCAAAGCAGTTTCCTTCGTTGAAGCATTCAGGTGCAAGAGTGCTTTGTGCGGCGTTGCCTCGCTCACGAAGGGCGGTGGTAGGTGAAGACTCAGATAGCCATGAGGCTGGAAAGAGACAGAAAAACATCAATCATATTCTTGCAAGAAACCAAGAAGGTCAAGTAAGCTAAAGGGGGGAGCCTTGTCCTCTTTGCTTTGAGACCCTGAAAAAAAAACACCCTATATATACATTTAAACCCCATCCAGGGAGACATTATTATCTCCGCGATCTACCTAGATGAATTGCAGGGTGCATGAATCGCACCAACTTTGCCAATCAAACCACACCAGACATTTGCGCGACTGTGAGCAACGACCACGTCCTAGATCCTGAAAAAGCCCAAATGATCGGAACTCCTTTCTGATTTTTTACATATATACCAGTAGTTGTACGCTCATCAACTATCGTACTTTCAAGTTTTTTTTTTTATTTTTTTTTTCTAAAACCCGTTTTTGGGGTGAGGTACATGGAGCTCCTATGCTGCACAATCAAGCGAGGAACCTCATCGAAAAAAAAAACGGTGCACCTCTGCCTAAAGCATGTGTATCACAAGTACAAAAATAGAACGTGTCTGAGAAGTACGTAGCAGTGCGCGAGAGAGCGGTACTAACGAGCCAGAGTATCACCCCATATCGCTCGCAACCAGACAGCTACGAGGAAGGTATCCCATGGCCCATACCTACTATTAATACCAGATACACCGGAAAAAAAGCGTCTGGGTCAGGCTTCGGAGTTTTGGTGTGGGGCTGCTGGCGGGTTGGGTCGGCCGCCTCCCTCCTGAATTTTGAAAACGTAAACGTCCCGAAAAAGCACAAAAACAAAACCTCGAGAATTCGTCGTAACGTTTTTTTTTTTGGTACTTCATCTGTGATGCTACGCGTTTTGTTTTTGCGCCGCGACTGGTAAAAACGACCTCTTCCTCTTGGCGTATGTCCTCATCGTGATGTCCCCCCCCCCCCCCCCCCCCCCCCCCCCCCCCCCCCCCCCCCCCCCCCCCCCCCCCCCCCCCCCCCCCCCCCCCCCCCCCCCCCCCCCCCCCCCCCCCCCCCTCCCCCCCCCCCGACCTTCCCCCCGTCGGCAAGCCATGTCTGCCTGATCGGTGAAATCTCAACGTCCTCCGTCCCCGCATTGTAGGGATGCGATGGTCTAAGCTCGTACGACTATGACCATGCATGACATGAGTGCGCCCCCCCCCCCCCCCCCCGCCCCCCGCGCTCTTCGGCGAAATCTCCTGTCATGCAATGAAGGAAGAGGTGGACATCGAGGCGATCAAGAGAGTTTTCCCGTACGGCCAGCTCCTACCCGTGGAGTTCCAGGCTGGAGGCATGAGAGCGTCCAGCGGTATCGAGCTGCCCGAGATGGGAGGTAAGGCACTGACTAAAACTTGAACTGTTGTGCACCTCAACATGATGTACGTACCTGGTATTTTATCACGTATACACCGGGTATGATACAACAGTAAAAATCCGTTTTTTTGGGTTTTTTTTTTTTCGTTTTCTCCGTTTTTGTTTCTGTTCTGTTTTGCTGTGTTCGTTTGTTTTGTTTTGTTTGTTTGTTTGTTTCTGTTTATTTTTCTTGCCGCGTTTTTTTTTTTTTTTTTTTTGTCTCCTGTTCGTTTTCTCCGTTTTTGTTTTGTTCTGTTTCGTTGTGTTCGTTTGTTTGTTTTTTTGTTCGTTTGTTTCTGGGTTTTTTTTTCTTGTCGCGTTTTTTTTTTGTCCCCTGTTGGAGACATTTGTTGGCACCCACCGACCCCCCCCTCCCTAGATACGTTGGGTTGGCGTCGGTCAGCAACGACACACCGGAAATTAAACTAACTCATTGAAGCTGTCATCCATGGGCAAGTCCGCCTCACAAGCGGTTCTTAGTAGGATGCAGCTCACCCTTCATGCGACTCGCCCAACACCTCACGGCGCTTCGCGCTTGGTGCAAGCAGTGTCTGCCTGGTCGGTGAAAACCCGACGTGCTCCGTCCCGGTATTGTAGAGATGCGAGGGTCTATGGTCATACGACTACGGCCATGCATGATATCGAGTACACCCCCCCCCCCTGGCAGTCGAGTTAGATATTTTTTGTGCGGGGAACCTTAACTCCGCACAAGGGGGATGATCGTATCACGTAGTGTGTATGGTAAGGTACCCACGAGATAGTTACATAGTACACCCATCGCTGTCTCTGGAAGTAGCCACGCCAGAAAATCAATTTGTTGACACTGTCATCCATACGCAAGAAAAAAAACTGCCTCAAAAGAGGTACTTAGGAGGATGCAGCTCACCCTTCATGCGACTCGCCGGACACCTCACGGCGCTTCGCGCTTTGGTGCAAGCAAATATCTGCTGCCTGGTAGGTGAAAACCCGACGTGCTCCGTCCCGGCATTATAGGGATGCGAAGGTCTATGGTCATACGACTACCCCGTGCATGATATCAAGCAAACCCCCCACCATCCCCTTTACAATATAAGGCCCAGGGGCAAGAAGCAACCGATTGTTCATAGAAAGAAACTGAGGCTCGTTTTTCTTTTCGAGACGCTGATAATCTGGGATCAAGAAGGCTATGCTTATCGTAGCGAGCAACCCGTGCTACGTCAATAGAAAGGTTTATTTCACTTGATTATAGTATAGCCCAAACATATTCACAGGTCGGACAGATAGATCACGATCTGTATCATCTACAGATCATCTACAGATCCTTACACGCCGTTTTTAGAGCCGTGCTACGACGGTAGGGGTTGGTTTCACTTGATTATAGTATAGCCCAAACACATTTCACATGTCGGGACAGATATACCACGATCTGTATCATCTACAGATCCTTACCCGCCGTTTTTAGAGCCGCGCTACGTACGACGGCAGTAGGGGTTTTTTCACTTGATTATAGTATAGCCCAACATTTTCTCAGTGACGGAGGAGCGCCTCAACCATTGTATCAACCATTGCAACTCTCAAACTACCCAATACCTTTTGGAGATCAGACGTAATATATACCAGTACATGTTACTGAACATGTGTTCGTTGGATAGCTGTGATAGCCCGTGAGATTGTGGTGTCTTCGGCTTCATACCCGTATCATATACCCAGATATAATTTTCCCTCAAAAATGGGTCGTTGGATGAAGCCCTTCTTAAGTAAGGGAGAAGCCTCCTCGTTATTTAATACCTGTAGATGCTATCGTACCCAGATCGAAAGCACGGACGGGTCGAGCGCTGCAGGTCTCAGCCTTGCACCGCGGTTACGCAGCTGATATTTATTAATAATCACACGTCGAACAGATAGGTCACGATCTAGGTCATCTACAGCAGATAATCTACAGGTCATAACCTGCCGCGTTTATGCTTTGCAATATCTGTATGCTCGAAGTATAGATACACCCAATCCAGTAAACAGGTCCTACTACTACTATTACGGGGGGCCATAGTTAACAGGACCAAATATTGTTGGTAAAAATAGGGAAATATATAGGGTTTTGTGTGTACCGTAAGTCCTATTAACCATGGACCACCGTAATAGATCCTGCAGATTTTACTGCTCCGACCCGGCGACGTACGCTAGATCATACAGATCACACGTATCAGGAATACATCTGCCCTGAAAGATATGGATCATAAACTCTGGGAATGATCTATCTGGTGTGATCTGTCTGATGTATGTAAGCTGTGAGTTCGGCCGATTGAGTGGTTGATGCCCAAAAATTTGCAAGCTCAATGCAAACCCTCGGCAAACGAAACAATCTTTTTGTGTCGCGAATTTTTTCGCGCATGGACCGAGGCTGGGACCGACCGACGTGGTTCGTGAGCGCTACTCTAGAGCGGAAACGGCACCGGCGGTAGCATCACCCAGTGGTCTCAGGATAGTAGAGGCCTCCTGCACACTGCTGCAGCTAAAACTACGTGCGTTATACACTTTTTCTTTGTACGTAGGCGTTTTTTTACGCGCCCGGGGGGGGGGGGGGGGGGGGGGGGGGGGGGGGGGGGGGGGGGGGGGGGGGGGGGGGGGGGGGGGGGGGGGGGGGGGGGGGGGGGGGGGGGGGGGGGGGGGGGGGGGGGGGGGGGGGGGGGGGGGGGGGGGGGGGGGGGGGGGTGTACTCGATGTCATGCATGGGCGTAGTCGTATGACCATAGACCCTCGCGCACCCCTACGATGCCGGGACGGAGCAGCACGTCGGGTTTTCACCGACCAGGCAGCAGCAGACATTGCTTGCACCAAACCCGGGGGGGGGGGGGGGGGGGGGGGGGCCATTACATACTACTGCACAACGGCACCCGCGTTGGAGTTAGACTTGATATCTCCTCTTGTCACTATCTGCCCCACATCAGACAGATAGATCATCGATTCCCACGTCTTTTGACGGGTTGGACGCGTTTGAATCGTGCATGATCTACAGCAGTAGCACATATTGCCTGGGTGGGATCTGTACTGTACAGATCATGCGCGTCATCTCATATCGGCAGGTAAAAGAACTAGATGATCTAGGTCATAGATGATCTATCTGCAGATGATTTGCCCGACGAGTGCACTATTTATTGATGATGATATCACGATAGAATTTGTGCGCTCATGCATCTATATTTGTTTGGACAGAACGTGAGGCGGGGGGGGGGGGGGGGGTTGTTTAGCCAAGTGAGCCATAACAGGGGCAACCATGTGTCGATTCGCTTTTCCGCTGGGTATGTCGCGCGCTTCATCGCCAGACCTTCCTTGACCTTTTCGCGGAGAGATTGCGTTCTTTTGTTTGTTTCCTTCCTCTTCAGGGCTGTTTTCTTGTCTGTTTGGTTTTCCCAGTAGACCCTCCCCACTCACACCCCTATGCATGCCTCCCTCCATCCCCCCCGTACAACCCCCCCCCACACACACCCTCTCCACGCCCGGTCATACAACTACGGCCATGCACGACATGAGGGCACCCGTCCCCAACCCCCCCCCTTCTATCCCTCGCCCAACCGCCCGTATACGTCTCTCCCCCCACCTTTAGTAGGATGCAGCTCACCCTTCATGCGACTCGCCGAACACATCACGGCGCTTCGCGCCCGATGCAAGCAATGTCTGATGCCTGGTCGGTGAAAGCTCGACGTGTTCCGTTCCTGCATTGTAGGGGTGCGAGGGTCTATGGTCATACCACTGCGCCCGTGCATGAGATCGAGTACACCCCCCGTATGTATCCCTCCCCCCACCCTCTCCTACACCTCTCCCCCCTTCATGCTCCCACCCCCCATACACCCCTCCCCCCACTGCTTACACTCCTACATCCCCCCCTCTCCCCGCCATGTCACTTGCAGATGTGGGAGACGACATGATCATCGCCATCAGCTGCGTCACGGTGGGCTACTGACCCCGACTCCGACCATAGGCTGGTCATACAAGAACAACGAGGGCTGTCTTAACCAATCAATAGACCTTGGCCCTGCTTCCACAAAAACTGCTTGAAATATGTGCCACTTCTGTCCGGGAATATTATCACCCTTCGGATTAATGATGCCAGCATCAAAAGGGGACTACACTCCCGAACGTTGAACCCTTGCCTTTATCCGTACGACCACCCTGGGAAATTTCTCGGAACGGTGGTGTAATGAGGAGTTACACAGCAGTGCGAACTATCAACCATTTCCCGACCGCCTGGGAAATTTCTCGGGAATCTCGGGAAATTTCTCGGGAAGTTGTTTCTCGGAATGAAGATGTAACGAGGAGTTCCATGGTGTGCTACGATACATAGGGGTACATACAGTAGCTGTTTTTGGCTAACTTTGTTTTCTAAATATCGGGGGGTTCTTGACACAAAATCGTCGGGATGCCAGTATTGTTCAGCAAACAGGAATGCTTTGTGTAACCTAGGCCTTGGGATGGTTCATCAACCATTGCGCTTTTATTTTTCTCAAAATCCAAACAGGAATGCTTTGTGTAACCTAGGCCTTGGGATGGTTCATCAACCATTGCGCTTTTATTTTTCTCAAAATCAGCTTTTGGGTGACTTTAGTAATAGTAGTAATGACTTGCCAATAGTATAGAGCCCTTAAGGTCAAGTGAGGGGGTCTCAGAAAAGAAAGGTGCACCTCTACTGCATGTAGCATGTGCCGTCTACCAGTTTTTCGAAGATGGACCACGTCGCAAATTGTTGACGAGAGCACCGGTTGGCATCTGCCGTCTACTGTCGATACTGATGTGGGGTTGATGTTACTACCTGGTAATAATTTCCTGATATTTACCTTTCTTTTTGTTTCCTCTCTGTTTATTAATTTTTTCGGCCTTTTTCGCCCTTTTTTTTTAATTTTGTTTCTTTCGGGTGTAAAAACACGTTTAATACCATGGATGGATGTGATGTTCCCGACCTTGATTGGATGCAAGTGATAACGGGATGGTACATCACCACAGCTCGTTAGTACCTGTTCCCGTTGCGTACTGATGCTGCGGTGCACCTACAGTACGTATCATGTTGTACTCTTGTTCATCTTCCATCGAGACGCTTTTGTTTTCGAGTAGCCTGTTCTGTTACCACGGGCTAGTGGCGCGACATCCCCGTTTCCCTCTCTTGTTGCGGAGGCGTTACTATTCATTATCCCTTCTTTGGAGAGGAACACTTCCTTTCCTGCTCAGAAGCTCTGGAGAGGCAAGCAATCATAACACACACACTAGCCCGAAGTATGTGATATTTTCACGTACCCATGAATAAAACACTACCCGAGAAAAAAATCGTGCAAAAAAAAGGCCACTGCTGCCGCTGCTGCTTCTGCTGCATCACGCGTCTCTGCGTCTCTCGATCGGGACACGCGCGCGCGCACAACAGCAACGACGCCGTCATCCAATGCAAGAAAAGTCCGCCTCACAGGCGGATAATAGAAGGATGCAGCTCACACTTCATGCGACTCGCGCAACACCTCACGTTTCGCTTCACGCATGGTGTAAGCAACGCCTGCCTGGTCGGTGAAAACCCGACGTGCTCCGCCCCGGCATTGTAGGGCTATGAGGGCCTATGGTCATACGACTACGGCCATGCATGGTATGAGTACAGCCCCCCCCCCCCCCCTGACCCGCACCTACTTCAACCCCAACTCCGAGCCAACCATCCTTCCAACTCAAAACTCTCCTCCCACGCCCCCTCCCACAACACCGCCCTCCCAGCTGTGTCCTTCATTTGCCAGCAGCTATTTGAGCGCTCGCCGTATCGCTGGCCACCTGAAAAAAAAAAGGGCAATGGAATGAATGGGTCTGTAGATAGACATGGAGAGATGGCACAGCAGCAATACTAGGGTCGTAGATGCAACAAAAAAAATAACACACCAGGTAAAGGCAGACCATTTTAAGAATGACACGGAAGTACAAAAGCATATGAAAAAAGATGACACAACCAGCAGTACACTTTCAAAAATAGCAAGGGCTGTATACGGATCGGGTTGAAACCTCGCCGGGGTCAGGTGGAGCCGGGTCCGGTAAGGGTGGCCCGGCCCGTGCGAGTTTGAACACCTCCTGACCTGACCTGATCCGACCCGGCCCGTGATTTTTCAAAGCTTCCTGCCCCGACCCGCGGGCCGGGTCATGACCCGTGAAGCGCCTGCACAAAACGACGCTTGCTACGAGAGAGATAGCACCTACATTTTCTGCGGGTGGTGGTTAGATGATGAGAGGGGTGTGTAGCCTAATCCGATGACCGCGTTCGAGAAAAATTGCGAGATATACATATATATATATATATATATACACACACCTTCATCACACGGCTGGTAAAGATATCGCACGGACGACTAAGGTAACACAACCCCCGGGAAAAAAATATTCCCGAGTCGGTCGTTCCGACACAAGGGCGGGGACACTCAACCAGAACGGTGGTTTAGTTGGAAATACACCCGTAAAGACGCATCGCTCGGTGTTTACACTGCTCCGTCACGTTTGTCGAGAGAAAGTCAGCTTGGAACTTTCGTCCCGAGGGGGGGGTGTGTCATGTTGCGTCGTACCGGCGGCGATGGGAAACGAGCAGACCATGCGATGGTATACACTTACGATCGATCAGGCACCGAGGAAGGAAGGAAGGAAGGGAGGGAGGAAGGAAGGAAGGAGGTCTGGGATAAACAGCCCTTTTCAGTACAGAGATTCGGCGAGTTGTCACGAGCCAACCAGGGCAGAAGTAAAATGGACCGTAACGTTAGGGAGGGGCGGCAACACCGACAATGGGAAGAGGGGTTTCCACTCTTTAGTACGGCCGTATTATTCCTCTCAAAAGAAATACTGTCGACAAGAAATACAAAAAAAAAAGGAATCTCGAAGACGGAGATCGAGGGGAATTTGAAAATGATCTCCCAAACCAGACTTTCCCACGGGTTACCCAATCCCTTGCAAGGTACGCACGGGGTCTAGAGGTATTGGGTAGCTTATAAAGGTAATGGGTAGCTTATCGGCTAAGGAGCTCCTTCGGTGAGAAGTACTCACACTCCAAACAGGTCACGATTCAGACCATCTAGATCCTAGATCATCTAGATCCTAGACCATCTAGATCCTAGATCGTCTATATCCTGGATCATCTAGATCATCTTGGTCCTAGACCATCTAGATCCTACTGTAGATCACCTAGACCATCTATATCCTAGATCGTCTAGATCCTAGGTAATCAATTAATAGATCATCTAGATCCTAGTTCATCTACGTGCTAGACCATCTAGACCCTAGATCATCAAAATCCATAGCTGCCGTTATGAAATATTGTGCAGAATCTGTATATAGCAAAGATCCGATACAGAGAACCTGCCCTGTAGGTTATATACGAGGTCCCACTCGGCGACGTGAACTTGATCATACAGATCATACAGATCACACAGATCATGCATATTATACATAGCCTACAGATCATACATATCATACCGTGGGAATGTTTGGGCTCTAAAGTATAACCCCTGCCGCACCACGGCGCATATCTACACACACAAAAAGAGGGCGACGAATGTGAGAACAAGGAGAGGGAGAGAGAGGGGAGAGAGAAAGAGAGAGAGAGGGAGATAGAGGAGAGAGAGATAGCCAAGAAGAAACACCGCGCGGTTGGGTGGCGCCCCCCGGTGGTGCTAACCTGTCCCCGCTTGACGGCGCCCAGGGCCTCCGCGTGCCTGAGCTGTTCCGCGAGGCGCTCCTCGTCGTCCAGCCTTGCGCGCTCTCGCTCCCTCGCCTGCTGCTTTTCGTCCACCTCGCTCACCAGCACCTTGGGAAGTGAAAAAAACAAACAAATAAAACAGGAAGGAGAAGAAGTAGGTGGATTTCGGTCTAAACAAAAAAAAACGACAAACAACAACAAAGAAAACAAGAAATCTGATCTGTAAAACAACTAAGAAAAAAAACTGCTGTAAGCAAAGAGAATAAAATTCGGTCTGAAGAAAAAAAAACTTTGAAAAAAAAAAAAAAAAATCGTGACCGGAGTTCGGTCTCTAAACAAACAAAAAATAAAAAAACGAGTCATACACCACCTCTAGGCGGGAAGTGCAAGGACCGTTTACACACTATTGACAACAGGAAGACGAAGCGGTCCACACATTTCCACCCGGGCGCGGTACACACCTTTCGCACGTCGGGGGCATGAGATGGATCCCCGCGTCGTCTATAACCAACACCGGTATAGACCTTTCGGGGCAAATGCATATTCCTGACGCATACACACCTCCGCGTGATATCCCACCGGGCAAAAGTGCCGGCGGCGACAACTACTATCAATACTACAACGGGGGGCTACAGTAAATAGGACCAAACATTGTTGGTAAAAAAAAAATGAAACGTATAGGTTTTTGTGTGTACCGTAGGTCCTGTTAACTATGGTCCCACGTAATACTGTGGAATACAGTTCCCGTGCGGCAGCAGTACTCGTGGAGCGTTTAAACATGTCTAAGGACCGTCTAAACGTTGTTACGGGGGACCACAGTAAACAGGACCAACGGTAGACACAAAAACCTATAATATATTTCCCCATTTTTACTAACAATATTTGGTCCTATTTACTATGGTCCCTTTACCGTAATAACAATATTTGGTCCTGTTTACTATGGTCCCTTTACCGTAATAGTATGAAGACCAACCGGTTCTTAGATTTACGTCCAAGAGGTATACGTACATCATCAGGAGTTACGCTTATAGTAATTTTTCTCTGCCCCGAACCCTCTCAACTTCGTCGAAATAAAATCGCGACCTGATTTACCCACCTCGCGTGTGATTTGTGTTGTTGTAAAAGCTCCATACATTCTATGATTCTTATACGAAACTCAAGACCGTTCGGGGCAGAAGATAACTCCGTGATTTGTTTATGATCTGCAAGGCCTGCTCTTACGTAGATCACGTTTGCCCGTGGTGGGAGTTGTAGGACACAACCCTTGCGCACATGCTTTCCGGCTGGGATCTGCATGGTCTGTATGATCGGTATGGTCTGCATGACACGGCTCTTGCGCACGTGCCTGCCGGGTGGGATCTGCATGACACGGCTCTTGCGCAACGTGCGTATCATCCGGCAATTATAGGATCTACAGTAGATAATCTGCGATGATCTAGATGATCTGTAGATGATCTACTATCTGCCCGATGTGTTTAGCTCCAACCAAGGCGAAGGAAAAGGGAAAGGGTTCAAAACGACATTTTTCCTTTTTTTCGTACCCTCTCTCGGCGCCGCAATTTTTTTTTTTGGGGGGGGGGGATCCCGATATATTGTGAGACATTAAAGTGGGACGTACGTCATAAAACTGTCGAAACACTGGCAAACCCAACCCTGGCAGCTCCGCCAGCCAGTGTAGCAATGCTCCCAGTATAGTAGTAGTAGAAGTAGCAGTAGTAGCTGTACTGGCAGCACACACTGGGCAAGGGTCGAGCCCTAGAGAAAAAATAAAAAACTACCATGAAAACACCACCATAACTAACAATAGCAACAACGTCAGCAAAACCACCACTACTTACGCCAACAACAACAACAACAACAACAACAACAACACCAATGAATAGTAAATGGGACTCACCTCGCTCCCTTCCCCCACGCCAAAATAGGCCAGGGACTTCTGGTCGTCATCGAGGGCGGACAGCAGCGCCCCCGGCTCCGAACGATAGCTCAAGATCTTCCGCGGGGACGAAACAAAACAACAAACACGACAGAAAGAACAAAAAAAAAAAAAAAAGACGACGAGGACGAGGACGACGACGACGACGACGACGACAACGAAAAAAAAACAGAACAGCTTAAAAGAAACAGCTTGAAAAGACGAGGGGTTAAATCGGACCGCTGACGCTTGTGCAACGCAAACTCCAGAATTTTACAAGTTATGATGTACAGTAGATTTATTCCTGATCTGTCTCATCTGTATGATCTGTCATGTTGCCGGGTGGGAGCCGTACTCTGGGTTGGACCTATCTGATCTATCCGTAGATGATCTGGATGATCTATCTGTAGATGATCTAGATGATCTATCTGTAGATGATCTAGATGATCTAGAAGATCTACAAGTAGATGATCTAGATGATCTATAAGTAGACGATCTAGATGATCTATATGTAGATCATCTAGATGATCTATCTGCTATATCTGATATATCTGTAGATGATCTATTTAATAGATGATCTGTCCGATCTGTGTACTATTGATACAACTTTGCCCCGTAAATACAAGGATCGTTCGGGAAATAATATGGATGCCCACACACGGTCGTAATTTGCGGACAGAGCGGCAGGTTTTCGTAATTGACATTGACAAAAAAGCAAGACAACAACAGCAAAACAGCAAAACATGGAAAACGAGAGAAACAAAACGCGGTGTACGTTCACGAACAAGCGGCGGTGGCGCGGGTTTTAGAGACGTTTACACGTAAAGGGGAGAGGGGGGGGGGGGGGGGGGGGGGGGGTGGGAGGGGGAAGGGGGGGGGGGGGGGGGGGGGGGGGGGCGTACTCATTTGTTGTTTGCCTTAGTCGTTTGACCTTTGACCACGCATCCCTTTCGAGACGGAGCACCATTCTTATTCCTAATAGAGACACCTCCAACAATTGGGCGCTCATTACATTGTTTCCATATATTACATAGAAAAAAAAATGTTATTCTTATCTTATCCCCTCTTCCTGTTTGGGCGCCTGAGGCCATCATCTATTTTTCTAGGATAGCGACCGGTTTCTCTCTACTATCTACTGCAATGTACCAAACCCCTCCATGTCACAATATTACATTGTCCTACACATCCCGATCCTCCTGGTACATTGCGCATTCTCACTATGCCAGTTCTACTCTCTGCTGCTTTGCCACAAGAGAACATCTGAGCATCTACTTCCTCGTCCTCCCGGCTACTGGTACACCTCTCTCTTTCTGGCAGGTCCAGGTCCCCTACACTAAATGACAGTTTCAGCGTTTTCGCGAAGTCCACTACTGGGCCGTGCAAACACGTTTTCATTCCTGTCCCATCTCTTAACCCCCCGTATATCTCTCCGATCTCACCTTATTTGTTAGGATTAGCCTCTCCCGGCATTTTTACATCCTTTCTTTTCTTTCCGTCTTCCCCCAACCTTCTCTATGGACAGCATCGCTTTTTGGTTTCCTCCTACATCCTTCAATACTTTCTCGACTACGCTCTCCCACCTTACTCCAGCTCGCCCCTTTCGTTGCCTTCTCGGGGGAGAGGGGGGAGTGACGAGCTACTGCAGCTTTCAGTGAGTGAGTACATGTGGGCGTCGGCGAGATGCGGAACCAATCCAGGAGCCACACCAACATCCCCCCCCCCCCCCCCCCCCCCCCCCCCCCCCCCTATTATATATATTATATATGGGTTTGGTTGGCGTCGGTTGGCAACGACACTGTAAAACATGCCGCTCACTACGTGAGCTAGACATCCAGGGTACCGTTTTTTTTTGTTTTTTTTTTTTGGCGGTCGCCCACAGCTGGTCGTCTAGTTAGATCATTTGTGCGAAGTAAAGAACCTTTTTCTCTGCACAAGGGAGTTGATCGTATCACGTAGTGTTCAAGGTACGGCACCCAAGAGGCAGTTACATAGTACTCCCATTGCTGTCTCTGGAAGTGGCCACACCGGAAATTAAACTAACTCATTGAAGCTGTCATCCATATGCCAGTCCGCCTCACAAGCGGTTCTTAGTAGGATGCAGCTCACCCTTCATGCGACTCGCCCAACACCTCACGGCGCTTCGCGCTTGGTGCAAGCAATGTCTGCCTGGTCGGTGAAAACCCGACATGCTCCGTCCCGGCATTGTAGGGATGCGAGGGTCTATGGTCATACGACTACGGCCATGCATGAGATCGAGTACATCTCTCCTATCGAGTACACCCCCCCCCCCCCCCCGCGCCGTCTCGAAAGGGATGCGTAGTCAATGGCCAAACGACTATCCGAGTGTATATGGTCATACCACTACCACGTATGACATTGACTACACCCTCCCCCGTACCCGAGCGCTCTTCTCAAACCCCACCTGCTGATCCGTGTCCACCTTGAACAGCCGCTTACACAGCTGCTTCAGCTTTCCCACGGTAACAGACTCCGAAGGCAGCCGTTTTTTCACCGGCGCTATCGTACAGCTGGCCGCGACGAGACTGGTGATCGTCACCTCCACCATCCCAGACGCCATGCTTCCGCTCGCGCCCGGCCCTGCCCCACCCCCTCCCCTCCCCGCAAACGCCATGGAATCGCCGTGCAAACTCCAAAGCTCGCGATATCTGTTGGAGGAGGGGGCGGGGAAGGGGCGACGCAATCGAGAACACGGAAATCGTGTTGGATATCGAATGCGTCCGATACGATGCGGTACCGATACGTATGCAGCCCCAGCCCACCCCCCTGACCACCCCCTGCCCACTAACCGCACAATATAGCAGCAGAAGCAGAATCAACGCTCACCTTGGATGGCGTTCTGCGATGCTCTTCTCCGCTTGATCCTTCGAGAGGCCCTCGTCGCCCACTCCCGCGCTCAGCTGCCACGATTGCATCAACCAAAAGAAAAAAAAAAAAAAAAAAAAAAAAACGAGGTAACGAAACCAACCAATCAAAAAACACAAACAGCCAACCGAACACACAAAACACAGCAACGACAACAAAACAGATGAAAAATTAACAAACACAAAAATACAACATGACATGAGGATTTCTACCGTCCCGACATTGCAGGGATGCCAGGGTTTATCGTCATACGACTACGGCCATGCATGACCTTGAGTACACCCCTCCCCCCCCCCCCCCCCCCCCCCCCCCCCCCCCCCCCCCCCCCCCCCCCTGCCTCGCCGTTGGTTATCCCCGCCAACAAACCTTGTCCAACTCCTGAACCAGGCTTCTGAGGTACAGTACAGCTTCGGACGTCTATCCCCCCTCCCCGTCCTTGGGTATCCCCGCCAACAAACCTTGTCCAACTCCTGAACCAGGCCTCCGGGGTACAGTACACAGCTTCAAACTCCTACCTCTCCCCCCCCCCCCCCCCCCCCCCCCCCCCCCCCCCCCCCCCCCCCCCCCCCCCCCCCCCCCCCCCCCCCCCCACCCCCCCCTGCAGTCTCTGGTCATACGACTACGGCCATGCATGAGATCGAGTACATCTCTCCTATCGAGTACACCCCCCCCCCCCTCCCGTCTCGTTACTAAATACCTCCGCCCGCCGGCACACCTTGTCCAACTCCTGAACCAGGCTTCTGAGGTAGAGTACAGCTTCGGACGTCTACCCCCCCTCCCCGTCATTGGGTATCCCCGCCAACAAACCTTGTCCAACTCCTGAACCAGGCCTCTGAGGTACAGCTTCTCCGCATCGGTCCTCTCCCTCGAGCTCACTCCGCTCCCGTTAACCCTGTCCAGCTTCGCCAACCGCGCGATACACGCGGCCCGTGCCTTCGAGGGGTAGACGAGGGTGTGGGCGGGCGATAGATAAGGTGGCGGGACTGGCAAAGGGACACGCTAGCCAGGCGGCCGATTGCACGCGAGAAAACCAAAACAAAGAGGTGAAAAAGAACGCAAGGGCGAGACAACTAATTGCACGCGTTTGTGGCAAAAGTAGAGAGCACGAAAGAAACAATGAAAGAACGAGTGGGGGGCTCTGAGGGAGTGAGCGAGGGCCTGAGAAAACAAGGAAGGGAGGAAACCTCCACAGAGCAAGCAAGCAAAATCCTTGCGCAGGAAAAACGAACGGTAGATTCTTGCAGAGTCATCCATAGCAAAGGCACTAACCCCCTGAAAATTAATCGAAAGCTAGAATTACGGGGGACCATAGTAAATAGGACCTACGGTACGCACAAAAAACTATATACTTCCCTCTTTTTCCTAACAATATTTGGTCTTATTTACTATGGTCCCCCGTAATAGTAGACTCCCCGACAGCACACCCCCGCCATGGAAAGCCATACGCAAAAAAAAAACTAGACAGGGAATCTCTCCGAACCGAGCAAACCTATGCATAGCAACTTGGCATATATAATCGAAGTATGTATTAAATATACGTGCATGTGCGAGAATTATATCAGATTTTTTTTTACACGTTCTGGGATATGGGTATACCGTTTTTTGGCCGAACATTCTTTCTGACTGGTGGGGCTTATCACTTCAGGAATCTCCCCAATGTCGCTGGGGATATCGTTTGGTTTTACAAAAAAAGTTTCGCTTCAACGAGACCTCGTAAGCGCTGGCATTCATTGGCCATCGACATAAAAAGCGTACACTTTTCTAAAAGGCGTGTTTGGGTGACATATGGAGCCCTTGAATTGATTATGAAGCCTCGGAAAATAATGTAGATGCAGCACCCCTATAGTGAGCATGCATGCGCGCTGCTATCCCTTTCCTCACCTCCGACGCCCCTAGTCCGGAAGTCACCGGGTTTGCGCTGAACCGTAGAGACCGGAGGGCGGGTAGCCCGGCGAGCCGGTCAACCGCGCCCCAGTCTCCCACGCGGTTGCCGCTCAACGATATCGCCTCCAGCGAGGGGAAAGGGGGGGAGGCATGACAGCTGTCGTCGCCACCTGCTGCACAACACACGTACGGCCAACGGCAGCAGTATTTTATCAACGCCATCGTCAACACCATCAGGATCAGAGTCGTTGCCATCACAATAAACATAAATCATGAGCGTTTGTCATCAAATTTATTCATGATCGTAATTGGAACAATCATGATCATCATCGTCGTCATCAATATCATCATCACCACCACCAATATCATAACCATAACTATTATCCTCATGATCATCATCACCACCACCACCGCTTTAAACAACCATTTGTTGATTTGCAGCCACGAAGTCGGGGTTGAAGTTGAAGTAGACGTTGAAGTTGAGGTATATGTTGAACTTGGAACAAGAGGTTGAAGTTGTAAGTACAGGTTGAATTTGACGTATATGTTGAGTTTGATGCATATGCTGAACTTGAACAAGAGGTTGAAGTTGAAGTTTAGGTTGAATTTGATGTATGTGTTGAAGTTGAATTAGAGGTTGAAGTTGGAGGTAGAGGTTGAAGTTGAAGTTGAAATAGATGTTCCCGAACATTTCTGAGTGATGGGTTTCCTCAAACTGAGGAATTAGATATAGTAATAACGCCTGTCCTTGGCGCTGTTCTACAGCACTGGTATTTATTTTTCGTTGGGGCTCCTCAATCGAAATGTATGTGGGATGCCGCTTGTGACTTGACATATTGTTGTTGGGGCTCTGCAACCGAAAAATTAAGCCAATGGATTTGGAATGCCGTTTGTGTATCATAACATTGCACACCCCGCACAAGTAGATAATCGATTCCCACTCCATGATCTACCCGTAGATTATTCAGGGCGGATGTATAGACCCCTATTCTGTATGATCCAGCTCACGTTGCTAGGCGGCAGCCAAAAGATAATCCGCCATGATCTAGGACATTGCTTCCTGGGTTGAACATGCACTATACAGGTCCTGCACAGCACCTCAACAGGGCAGGTGAGGATCTAGATGATATATCTGTAGATGATCCATGTGTCCGCCGTGTGCAATACTACAGAGTCTGTTCGCCATGTACTGGTACGCACGTATATATAGCCTATGATAATATTCCTCGGCTTCCAATATCAACTTTTCATACCTATCTACGCCGCCCCACATGGAGCTGCTGTTCATCTCGTTGAGCCTTATCATACAATTTATCACGAACTTCGTTTTATTTGGGTGAGGTGCGTACTCGTTACAAGAGTTCCTCAATCAAGTCACCAGCCACAAAAAAGCATGGACGCACTTCTACCGTGTGTAATACCATGCGTCCGAACTTCAAGTTGAAGTTGAATGTAACGTGCACAACATCATCGTAGGTCCGCAGTAGGGCAAAATTTAAATGCAAGCTGTAATGACAAGCCGACGGATGAACGCTATTTGATAGTCGTGGGCCCTACCGACGAATATATTTCGACCAGAGGCAAAAGCTATAATGAGTGCCTTTAGCTTGACGCGCGTAGCTACGCTAGGCCTAGCATAGGTACACGAGCACGACACTGCCCGCTGCCCAGTGAGATGCCTAGACTACAGCAGGTCTACTGTTGTGATGTTGAAGTTGAAGTAGATGTTGAGGTGGGCCCCCCTGGTAGGCCGAAGAGGCGTTATACTACGCACCCCTCTGTTCCGAAAATACGAGTACCGCTTGGACTAACAAATTAGGCTGTTCGAGAAATAATTAGGCTGAAACCGATTCAGTTGGGTTCTTTTGTGGTATTTTTCCTGGCGAGACAGTAGCGCTACCGCTAGGAACTCGCCAAGCAGCACATTTGTAACCGTCGTCAACTTGTGTGCGTTTCTGCGTGGTAGACGGCGGTGGTAGTAGTCGTCCTTGTTGTCTCGTCGACCCCTGCGAAATACGCTTCGCTGTAAAAACAGTTTGTGGTTTTGTTGTTCGGTCACACAAGACAGAAGACATCGGATCAGGCTCCAACACGCTACTGCTGCCTCTACTTACTGTCCTGATATCGTTGTACAGTAGCACCGCACACAAGAGCGAGGACACATCCGCATCAGGGATCAGGCTCAGACAAGTTACTGCTGCGTCGTACACGAGTGGTACCACCTACTCCAACAACATCAGTACCACGCAGTAATACGGGGGACCGTAGTAAATGGGACCAAAAATTGCTAGTAAAAATAGGTAAATTTACAGGTTTTCGTGTGTACCGTCGGTGCTATTAACCATGGACTCCCGTAACAACAGTAACAACAGCATTGCTGCTGCATGATGCAATTATACAGACTTGCATACAGTACTGGTCTGGAGTCTGGAGTCGAACTCGAGTGGGAAAAAAACACAACCAGGAACAGCGAGATGCTGCTGCTGCTGCTGCTGCTGCAGCTGGAGCTAGCTGTGCTCCCGACGGAGTGTTTGGGTCGAGGTTGCTGATATGTAGTTGTCTCGCCACGGTGCAGCAATCGTACAGCAAAAAGCACACCAACAGGACGGAGCCCAGAAACGCGGTTCCGGTGGTTCCCATTGGCGGCTCTGGGCGAGCAGCGGTGACGGCGCTGTACATCTACTTGTCGTCTGATCCGTAGCTGGCCCATGCTTGTTCCTGTTTTTCATTTCTGGTCTTTCAAACCCGGGGACACACAACCCCATGTTTTCCAGAAAAAACGCCTCACCATATACCACCAAACGTCACGGCGGGGGCTTCAGGCATTTTTGGGGGCACCCGTATTTATCGGCGTCGTCAAAATAAAAAAACTCGCAATCGCTCGAAACAAAATGACCCCCAACCCCACGAAACTTTCCAAGATTTTCCAAAATAAATTGTTGCAAAAAGTGGCCAAGATGTCACTTTGAACCCACAGCAGCAGTTGTTCTTGGGTTGGGTTATAAGCTCTTAGAAGGCTTCTACGGGTTGGGGTCACTTACACACCGTACAGGAAACAGACCGCAAAGAAACCCAACAAAATTCAATTCAACTTCAAGCTAACTTCATCGCCTAAGCACCGTACCAGTACTCATACACAGAAGCGGGTCCCGGTAGATTTCAGGGCAGTGCGGCGTTACAATCAAATACTCATCGGTACCACTCAGGGTGGGAATATAAGGATAATTTAGACTTCAACATGAAGATGAAACGTTCCTTATATTTCCGGCCAGAGCGGCTCATACCAAGGCCATGGAGCGATTAATAGTATTACGGGGGGCCATAGTAAATGGGACAAAATTATGTTAAGTAAAAATAAGTAAATAGATAGGTTTTTGTGTGTACCGTAGGTGCTATTTACTATGGCCCTCCGTAATATTATCGGGTTATCAAACCCTTTTAGGACAAAACCTGCAGTAGCCCCGTTCGGGGGACAAAGCACTCAAATTCCAAGCAGTTTGCCTCCAAAACGAGACTGTCACACTAAAAGGGTGGAGCAATGCTATACGGTAGTGGTCTGTCCCTGTCCCTCTATAGTGCCGGTCGAGCAGCAGTGCCGGCTGCCCCGCTGTAGTGCCAGTGAGAGCGCTCGGCATGGGCGGGATTAAACCAGTGCGTCAGTGTGCGGAGGGATTAGTGCCGGTTGCCGCTGTGCGTAGGGCCGGCGTTGTTGGCTGGCGCGTATCATACCGACACCATAGACGGGACATTATGTACTGCTGTACAGTTTTTTCCATCTCGTGTTCGTTTTTCATGACTGGCGTCTATACTCGTGATATGTAGAGTTCCCGAAGCGAGGACAGTCTCAGAACAAACAGGGGGCACTCCTACCCTGACGTAGCAATGCGTCTAGAGTTGAAGTTGATGTTGGCGTACAGGTTGAAGTTGAAGTTGAAGTACATGTTGAAGTTGAAAGCACATGAGGGCGTGCTGCCATACAGCAGAGAAGGGGTTGCGTCTCGTTTCGTTCAGAGGCCCCTCGCTCTCGAGGGCCTTGATGCCTCACCCACCAAAGAGTTGAACTTGATGTTGAACTCGCAGGTTGACGTTGAAGTACATGTTGAAGTTGACAGCACACGGCGCTCGAGCGCTGAAAAAACAACGGTCGTGCACACCCCCTGTGCATACTCAACGCTATTTCGCGGTATTTCGGCCCAAAACATGTTTGCTACTAGTGTAACTGCAACAACCCCTAAACCCTATAGCCACGCGTCCGCCCTTGCACCTCCTGTTTTTCCGAGGGATATTCCTTGGAGGAGCTTCATCCCTTCTCAACCCCAAAACCGTTTTATTAATACAAGAAAAATACCTGGTACCGCTTACCTGGTACTTAACCCGACAAGCATACCAGGTATATCAATCCCGTGTCCTCGTATCTATTATTACGGGGGTCCATAGTTAATAGGACCTATGGTGTACATAAAAACCTATATATTTGCCTATTTTTACCAACCAAATTTGGTCCTGTTAACTATGGACCCCCGTAATAGGTGTATCACGATTGATATAGTAAATCACTTGACCACTCTGGACGCAAATATAAGGATCGTTATTACATAAATATGAAGACCCAACGGTTCTTACATTTCCGGCCAAAGTGGAAACAAGCGGTACTGCAACGGCATTGGATAGTTTGGTTCATCAGTGCCCTTGAGGAGCCCTGTCGGTAAAAAAAAAATTGGTCAAAAAAAGGCGCGGTACCCTTATATGTGGCACGCCTCACATGTTGGAGTTGAAGTTGAAGTTGAAGTAGAGGCCAGGGTTGTCGTCAGCGTGGTCATCTCGTCGACGTCCGTCAGCCGGTTGTGGTTGAGAAAGAGGGTGGTCAGGGCCGGGAGATGGGAAAAAAACACGCCACCTGAAACAATCACGGGACAGAGGAAAGGGAGAAGGGAAAAGGAAAGGGGAAAGGCGAAAAGGGAAAGAGGAAAGCGGGAGGGAAAGGTGAAAGGGGAAGGGAAAAGGGAAAGAGGAAAGAGAGAAAAGGGAAAAGGGAAAAGGGAAGGCGGGAACAGAAGGGGGGAGCCACGCATCAGGGCCCACCTTGGGTGACGTCGAAAAGAAGGGGGGGGGGGGGGGGGGGGGGGGGGGGGGGGGGGGGGGGTACTCATTGGGGAGGGGGGGGGGGTACTCAAGTACTCATGCCATGCATGGCCGTAGTCGTAGGACCATCCATCCTACAATGCCACGTCGGAGTACGTCGGGTTTTTCCCCGACCAGCCCGACATAGCTTGCACCAAGCCAAGCGCCGTGGGGTGCTCGGCGAGTCGCAAGAAGGGCAAGCTGCATCCTTCTGAGAATCACGCGTGAGGCGGATTTTTTTTTTGCAAATGAACGGCAGCGTCGAATTTGGGGGAGGGAGGGAGGGAGGCACAGCAGGGACACCGCTGTGGAGGAGAGCAACAAGGCAGTGGCAAGCACGGTAGCAACGTTCCAATGCGATTAACATCATGGTAGGTGAGAAACATCATGATAGGGCAGCAGGCACACTCGCTGTACTCGAGGGGGGAAATAACTAAGGGGGCGGCAGACAAGGGCACCATGGTTTCGGTGAGATTCTAAATAGCAGGGAGATTCTACTTCCCAGCGTTTCAAGCCTCACAAGGCATCCGCGCTAACAAAAAAAAAATCGCTCGCTGGTAAGCGAGCACGACAACGGCTTCGTATCACTCACTCTTGCATGTGCGTACGATAAGTCACTCCAGTAATCTGGAACTTTAACGCGTGCTCGCTGGTCAACTGATGCTACCGCAAATTGCTGCTGCTGATGACGATGATACTGCCGATGTTGCTGTCTGCTGCTGCTGGTGCTAGTGCCGCTGCTGCGGGGGGTGGGTGGGTCCTCGAGTTGATGGGTGAGGCGCTAGGCGGCACCTCGTAGATAAAAGAGGTGTTCCTGACTTTGATGGGGTCAGTGCTGGAAAGCATCTCGCGATCTCACCAGCTGCGCGTTTGCAGCTTTGCCCCTACATCACCACTACCACCACCACCACCACCGAAATTGACAACCACCACTACAACCACCACCGGCTTGGTAGAAGGTTTCACACCTCTAGCAGATATATGATGATATATCTATCTACAGATAGATCATCTCGTTCATTACCTGCCTTTGTGAGAGGATGTGCAGCGTCTATCTGTATCGTACACAGATCCTACCCAGGAAATATGGCACTTTTAAAACATGCGGATTCCACGGGTCTCACCCGGCAACATGAGCTATCAGAGTTCCCACAAAACCGGGACAAGATAGCTGCCTTGAACGACCCAGATCACTGTCGGGTGGAAATCGATTTTCTTTTGGACGTTGTGTACGACTATCTACAACACCACCAGCAACCACCAACACCCCCAACACCACAAAGGCCAACGGCGCTATAAATAAAACACAACACACCTATACACACTTACCAAACTGAACACCAGCACCGACACCATCACCACCACGAGGCCCTTCTGGGACCCAGACACAGACCAAACAAATAATCTTATCACACCCCTGCGTAAGGATAGCACACCCCCTTGCTTGGACGAATTTCGGAGACGAGTTTCTCCGAAGCAAATGGGGGCATACACACAGCGATAACGGTAGCGCTGGAAAGGTCTCGTCGAGATAATTCCCTTTAGATGCATGCATCGCTCGGGGTTTGCACCTTCCCCGTTGTCGAGAAATCAGCCTCGAACTTGGTCCGAGGGGGTGTGCTATATTTTTTCACCCTGGTGTGATACGGGTAGATACGGTAAGAAGCCTTAACCCCTTCATGATAGGCCTGCAGTCCCGTTTTGGGGACAAAACACTTAGAATTAGAGTCTTTTTTTCGGGTAAATGTGCAGCAGTGCAGTGGTGCAAGGGTTTTCAACAACCGTCTGTAGCGTGAGCGTGTAAAATGCGAGCGGTGTATGCTGCAATCGCCTCGTACAGGTCATTGTCCCCAATATCAGCCTCATCCTTAGTAGCAACCTCATGACTAAAAAAATCGAAACTTGTGCATCAAAACCCAAAGCTTGAAAAAAAAACTCAAAAACTTGGAAGCACAAGAACTCAAGAACTAAAAAAAAACACACAAAAACTCAAAAACTCGGAAACACAAAAAAACCAGCAACTTAAAAAACAAAAACAACAAATCAAAATTTCACAGCTCAAAATTAAAACGCCAAAATCAAAACGAACCTGTTTCCAAGATGTCAGCGCCGTCTCTGACAGGTCCAGCGATCGGAGGCGGCGGAACCCTCCAACCTTGCCCCCCTTCGCGTTGTTGCTGTTCGCGGACGTTACGTCGGTTACATCCGAAAGGTCGTTGTCGGCGGCACAGAGCTCTTCCAAAAAAGGCGCCCATTCTCCAAGCATCGCTACCTGCAGGCAACCCATAAAAAAAAGGGGTTTAGGCGGACGAGCAAACTTTGGTGAAAAGAAAGAGGATCTGGTACAAACCCATTAATACAATATGTCGGCGCAAAACGAACTACAAAAAATGAAAACAAAATACCAAGTGCGTACAAAACAACTACCTGATGCACATTTTTCCGGGTGGGCATATGTAGTAAGAATAAAAACCCACGATGGACCCAAACATCATGTATCCCCCTATGTTTACACACCATTTTCGGTTCTCACTACTATGATATGTTCCCACGTAATAGTTTTAATATAGGAGCCTGGTAAAAAACGACCCCCGGATGTTCCCACGAATAGCTTTGATGTGGGAGCCTGGAACAAAACAGCTACCGGTACAAAAATCAACACTATGGCAAGTTTTGAAGTACTCTGGCGAAGCGTCAGTGGGGAGAGCAGTAGGCCGGTTGTAGAACAACAACAGCAACACCACCAACAAAAACTTACAGAACCAATTCCACTGAGTACGAGTGTTCGTACACATCGTCAAGTCACCACCAGCGTTTATTTTAGAATGATTACACAAGCACGCTAGCTCTGCAAGTTCGGTCGATCGGGTGGTCGACACTCTGCTTTGTCGAAGAAAAAAAAAACTACGTATTACGAAACAATTTGACTGATAAGGGGGAACACATTTAAGACTAATGAGAACCAAAAGTGGTGTGTGAACATAGGGGGACACCTGGTTTTTGGGTCCATTGTAAGTTCTGATTACTACATATGCCCACCCGTATCAGTCTACCTGGTACAAAACGACTTCGTAAATAAATGGCGGAGTTATGCGCCTTTTGTATGTGACTCGTGTGTCTTGGCTTCACACAAAAGGGGTGTGTGTTTTTTGCTGACATATCCTCGTAATCCATCCGGTTGACTTACTTCGCCACCCAACCTATCTAACTAGTCGTTGGTTGGCTTACTTCGCCACCCAATAATCGTTAGTGGGCTTACTGCGCCACCCAACTTCTCTAACTAGTGAGTGGTTGGCTTAGTCCGCCCCCCAACCCCCAACTTATAACTAGTCGTTAGTTGTCTTACTTCGTCCCCAACTTACTACTAGTCGGCATTTGGCTTACTTCGCCACCTAACTAATAACCAGGCTGTTCACGGGTCGGGTTTCGGTCGGGTCGGGTCGGGTATCGGTCACCGCACCCGTTCCGTGAGACTTTGAACACCTCCTCATCCGACCCGACCCGACCCGACCCGACCCGCGGGTTGGGGTCATGACCCGTGAAAAACAATGTTAATAACTAATAACTAGGAGGGTACACTTAATCCGATGACCAATTGCATACACTGCCAGCAGCAACAGCACAGCACCAGCAACAGCAACAGAAGAGCAATCAGCAGCAGTAACAACAAAACAGCAGCAACAACAGCAGTGCGTCCACAACAGCAGCAGCACACAGCGACGACAACAACAGCAACAACAACGACGGAAGCCAACGACACGACAGCAACCACAAAAGCATGCCTACAACAACACCAGCACTACTACCAACACCGGCCTCCACGCCAAGCACCTACGACTACACATACATATGTTAATGGTAAACTCAGGGACTCCTTTGACAGGCAGTTACTATTACGGGGGATCATAGTAAATGGGACCAAATTTTGTTAGTAAAAATAGGGAAATATATAGGTTTTTGTGTTTACCGTAGGTCCTATTTACTATGGTCCTCCGTAATACGCTTTTCGGGAGTTCGTTTCGTGGGCATCTGGGGTCATCGGAGCATCGGCATCTGGGATCATCGTAGCAATCAGCGAGACTGGGATCACTGGATCAACATCGCCTGGGAGCACCGCGGCATCAGCTGGATCGTCATCGTCTGGCATCACCGGAGCATCAGCTGAGTCAACAGCATATAAACATCAGCGGCAACCGCATCCCTACCAGCAACAACACCAACGCTACAAGCGACACTAACACCAACACCAACAGCATTGACAGCAGTCGGTATAATAAAAATAGAAACTCCACACGTAGCAAGGTGATACCACAGCAGCAGGCACCGTACCTGGTGTGTGGTATCAATACGATACGTACGGGAAAAACGAACGTGGATTGTTGTATGGTATACTTGACGTATCATACATACGTGATTTGCAAAATGTTAATGTCGGCAACACATGCGTACCATGATGTTTCAGATCGATACGTATGCTGTCTGGATGGGGTGGGGTGGCAAACAAAGCAAACTTGGAGCGGCCGAACCACAGGTATATAAGCACGTACCAGGTACCAGGTACTACTGTCCATGGCGTACCGTTATCACACCAGGGTGAAAAAGATAACACACCCCCTCGGACGAAATTCGAAGCTGATTTTCTCGACAATGGGGAACGTGCAAACCCCGAGCGATGCATGCGTCTGTAGGGAATCATTTCGACGAGACCTTTCCAGAGCCACCAGAGCCACCATTTTCGTTGTCTGCCCCCCCCCCTGGGGTTGGAAGAAACTCGACTCGGAAATTCGTCCAAGAGGGTGTGTTATCTTATCACCCGGTGTGATAGTGTTACGCGGCATGCTTACCGCGAACCACATATCACAATACTAGCAAACCACATACAACACACCCCATACAATCTTATTGCAAAAAAAAAAAAACCCGCAAACTTTCAAGCCACAAAACGCGCCAGCGAGATACAAAAGACGGCAGGTTTTCGCAAAATCCAGATCCAGCTTGCAGCTATAACACCCAGCGAACCATGACAACGGTAACGTAAGTCGGCGGCTTGTAAAAACCTACTCGGCGGCTTACAGTACGCCAACTCGCAGCCCTAACAACCACTTGGTACTGAACTGTGAATTTTACACAGCGCATACCGCTCGAGAGCACACCAACATGCCGCAAAAGCATGCTCTTATGCTACATAGACACGGCGCATCCCACTTTGGTAGTATATATATTGTTGCGAGCGAAACCGAGTCTCTCACTTACACCGCGCCAAAAAAAAGGTACAGCAGCCTGTACCCTTCTCGAGCTGGCTGAAGCCGGGTCTCTCTGCGATCGCCGACCGAGATTCGTATTCTACGACTCTCAAAGTTTACCGTACCAACCAGCGCACACTAGTCGACGAGAGTCACAACTATCCTCAGTGGGGCTTACCACTTTTTCGAGATTGGACCTGATTGGCCGAGGGCAGGGTTAGGGTTGCTCTGATTGGCTTAGGGTTGGGATGAGGGTGAGTTCTAGTAGTCTCGTACACAGTGTGCGTCGACCATTTTCCCGAAGAAGTGGTAAGCAACCCTCATTATCCTATCGCGCGAGTACATACCCGTTGTAGCGTCAGGTTGAACTGCTGTATATTGTCACGTCCTTATCGTTTCGAGTATAGCCAACCTATACCGGGTACCTGGTAGTAGATATGGCAAACTAATAGTCTAGTCTAACAGGGCATTGTCTTGCTGGGAAATGCTATTATGTACCAGGTGCTTACGATCGTACCCTTAATATATCACGCCTGACAATGTCCACGATATAATATAGATGCGGATATATCATACAAAGGGTACGTATCACTCACGTATATACAGCAGGACCGTTGTCGTACGGACATTGATGCCGACCCCCTCAAAACCAGCATCAACAGCAACGCTAGCACCAACACCAGTTGTGTTGTACATGTCCAAATCACGCATTGACTAGCCCATGGCAAAGGTCAATGGACATGTCACACCTTGCATCACACACCGCTTGTACATCAGGAGTCTTGGTGAAAACGTAACAACCTGTCGTACGGGAACACCAGCGTGACACCGACACCAACACCAGAACCAGCACCAACACTATTACGGGGGATCATAGTAGATGGGACCAAATATTGTTAAGTAAAAATAGGGAAATATACAGGTTTTTGTGTGTACCGTAGGTGCTACCAGGTATTTACTATGGTCGTTCGTAATAGCACCTACACCAACACCCACACACCAACATCCCCGTAAACATCGACACGAACACCCAACACCGACACACCACCAACAACCAGACCTCGCACCAGACGCCTTAACCCCCCGACCAACATCGCAACCAACGCCAGCACCTACACCCACGAAAAACACACTCCTACCACTGTCAGGACGTTTGCAGAGTGAGAACAGCTCAAGAGGATAGGTGGGCGTTGCAATGCTGTACGAAACGTTATGGCGGCTTCGATTGGGTATGAACGAAACCGGCAGAGCTCAGGAAGCTTCGACGCCTGTGCTGTGAGATACGAATTCACGCTGTTTTTCGCTCTACCCGAACCTCTACTCAGGGATGTGGCTACCTGCATACCCCCTACAACAACTGCATGCTCAACAGGTGTTGCGCCGTCAACCAATGCCCATATCGACACACCGACCGACACAAACCAACACCCGCACACCACCAACTCCACTACCACCACCACCACCACCACACCAGTAATGCCCACCCCACACCAATACCCCCCACCAATCACCACCACCACCACGACCACCCCAAAAACGCACAGAGGCTGTTAACCCTTTTAGTGCTGCCGTGCACAGACAAACCTATTTGACTCTGATTCCAAGTAATATGTGCCCCACACCGGAGTGCACTCCTAAATGAGTCAACAAGCTACACGATACATCATACCTGAGACCACGAGCGGATGCCGCAAGAGCCAATCTCCAGCACCCGAAGGCGACCGCAAGCGCCGCTGTGCCCACAAGAATAACAACAAATACGCGTGCATTTGGAGCGCCGGGGGGAGGGGGATACGCATTTGTTGCTTCCCTTCGTCATTTGACCAACCATTGACCACGCATCCGGTTCGAGACGAAGCACCGTTCCTACTCCTAGTAGAGACACCTCCAACATTTGGGCGCTCATTGCATTGTTTCCACACCTCGTATAGTACATGAAAATATTTTTGGGCGGGAGGGGGAGGGGAGAAGAAACCGCCGCGTTGACGATCGGCTGACTCGCCGGTGTAGAACAGAGAAGGGAGGAGCGGGGCTGGCGGTTGTGCGCAGGGAGCACGCTGGTATTGCATCACAACGACATCGACACCAAATGACAAAAACTTGAAACTCAGAGCCAAACCAAAACCACCATTACGTGTTTGGCGCCGAGGTTCAGATCGCCAAACAAAAAAAAAAGCAACACAGCAATAAAAAGCAACCCCCCCCCCCCTGATGAGCCAACCCTGGCACACCAAACCCAAAGCAAGCAAAGCAAAGCAAAGCAAACAAACCACCAAACCAAGCCCAACCGAACTAGACAAAACACAGACCACCAGACACGATTAAGACCAAACAAAGAAAAACAGCATCGAAACAAAAACACAAGCCAAACTAAACCATGCCACACAGGGTGACAACAACAACAACGGACGACCCCGAGAAGCAAAAGCACGCGCGTAAAAAGACAAAACAAGACGGAAACAAGTGGGGGAAAACGGAAACAATAGCCGATGTACGATCGCAGCCGCCCGCCGCCACCGCCGCCGCCACCGCCGCAACAGTAGCAGCAGCAGCAGCAGCAAAGCCCGCGAGATGCCAGTTTCGCGAACGACACGGCCCGTGAACAAGAACGCACCTAGCTAAGGACGATGGAACTCCCGTAGAAGGCTTCATCTTGTTGCTTCCCACCGACAGTATCTCGAGCAGGGGTATCTGTGACGCGATCAGGCCGATCTTTGGTGGTGGTGGTGGTGGTGGTGGTGGTGGTGGGGGTGGGGGAGGTGCGAGAGAGGATGAGAGAACAAAAGGCGAGCGGGGAAAGGGACACACGCACATCATATTTGTTGTCGTATGCGTTGTCTTGTTGATGGTGATGGTGTTGGGGGGGGGGGGGTGTTGGCGTAGGCGTTGTTGCCGCTGTTGTTTCTCATATCAAATCAAGGCTACAGCAACACCACCACCACCACCACCACCACCAACAACAACAACAACAACAGAAACAACACCAGACACAACAACAGCATCACCAACCGCACTGGCAACAATGAATGACAACACCACTAACACTTGTATACCTGATATACCATATTAACGTCGCATAATTCGTGCTTCACAGACAAGCTGGGCGTCGTAGCGTACAGCGAACCAACCGACAAAGTACGAAGCAAAACAGCAGCAACAACATCATCACGGTCACCACCGACACCACCGCTATCACCGCCACTAGCAACAAAGACAACAACACCTGTTGAGCTATTTCAGGCACCTGGCTGCAATAGCTCAATAGGCAGTCCTTCCTAACGAACGCGCTACCAACACCACCATAACCATAACCAACAAAACCGCCACTCCCCCCCCCCCCACCTCCCCCCTGCCCACCATATAAACACCAACACAACCAGAATAAGAAAAAAAAACTTCACCTCCTGCCAGTCCGAGAGCAGGTTTCCTTTGAGATCGACATGCACCAAAGACGACACTGCCTCCGATAGGGTTTCCAGCTCCCCTGCCTTGGAGATACTGGCCTCCTGTTCCGTCAACATCATCGAGGGAGCCCCGCGAAGCGGCGGACGCAGATGCAGCGGCGGAGGCGGACAGGAAACATGGAGGGTTGATTCAGAAAAAAAAAAACGGACATGAAGGATATATCAATCGAATCACAAAGGCCTGATCAATCGAAAAAAAATGGAGAATGTGATCAATCAATCAAAACATGGAGAACTGATCAATCGAAGCAAGGAACGATCGATCAATCCAAAGCACGGAGGGCTGATTTATATAAAAAAAAACATGGGAGGATTGACCAACCCGAAATTCCTCTCTTGCACGATTTTCCCGACATATTAGCCAGAAAGGGGAAAACGGGTCGAAACAAAAAGCGCCTATTGCATCACAGCACCGGCCTCTCGAAGCAAACAGCCTGCGGGCACGCTGGGACACACCTAGGGGCTGGGTCCGAAGCGCCCCCTTAGAAGCTATGTATGCGACTCGCGTGTGCAGCGTGCTGACACTCGCACCGGCGTGCGCTCTTTTTTTACGTAGGCGGTCGATAAGCGCGCACATCTCGTGGTTTCGGGTTAAGGGAGACCGATGAACCCATTTAATGTGACAGTCCCGTTTTGGGGACGAACTACTTAGAATTTGACAGTTTCATCTGCCAAGCGGGACTGCAGGTCTTAAAAGGGATAAGAGAGTTCGATGTAAGAGAGCTCGATTCAAGAGAGATTGATTTAGGATATATGTAAAATGGCTTGGCACAAGCACGCTACAAAGCTGCCTGTAGAATGCTTAGCCCGCTGTTGGAAGTACCTACCTGGTACTAAACAACTACTCGGTACGTGCCGGCAGGATTTCGCGCGCAAGAACTAGTCGGTAGACGCCATTAGCCGCCTACAACTGACTGTAGTCGGTAAAGTCGGCGGGCGATGAAGCCAGCTGACGGCCAGCTGAGAATCCGGCTTCCGCCAGTCAGGTGAGTGAGTCGAGAGACAAAACAGCCCTCCTCCCCGGCCTAGGGGGGCCCGTCCCAACGAAGAAAAATGTAAATCCTGCATTCAACAATCCTCCTTGCAAGTATGGAGACCCAACAAGTCAGACTGTAGACACCTCCGGGAAACGACGAACTGTTGGTCCAGCTGAAGTTGTTGATTCAAGTCGGGCCGAGTCACAGCTCCAAGAAATACCGGCTGAACCCTTTTAGTATATATATACTGCAGTCCCGTTTTGGAGACAAACCACTCAAATTCTGCGTAGTTTGTCCCCAAAGCGGGACATCGGTACTAAAAAGGTCACAGTCTACTAGGCCTGACACGCGCCTCTCATGAATCGTACCGCCCCTCCCCGCCTCCTGCAGAATATGAAATGTGACACAGTGTATAGTACGAGCGAGAAGGACGATCGCCATCCTACATAGGAGAGATATGGCGGCCATCCACAGGCGGTGAACCGGGAAGGGGATAAAAGAGTGAAAGGTTAACATAGGGAAGCAGAGTAGCGAGCGCCTCAAACTGTTGAAGGTGTCTCTTTCTCAGGGGTAGGAACGGTGCTCTGCCTCGAGAGGGGTACGTGGTCAATGGTCAGACGACTACTAACAAGACCAGCAACAAATGAGTACCCCTCCCCCCCCCCCCGCCCCCCTTTCCCCCCCCCCCCCCCCCCCCCCCCCCCCCTCCCCCCCCCCCCCCCCCCCCCCCCCCCCCCCCCCCCCCCCCCCCCCACCCTCGAGCACGTTTTGGCCTACGTATCCCTCACTGACCAGGGGAACCTATCACTGAGAACATACCCAACGTCGTCGGAATCGTAGTCGTGTTCCAGAATAGTGATTGTTACCAGGTATATATATGCCTATGGGCGCATCGGGGACGTTGGTCGGGTTATAACCCCGGGGGGACTTCCGAGATAGACACCAAAACAACGGCTGGCAACCTTGGTGCTTATCAACCATTGTATACGACGAGCAGCGTGAGCGCGCCCAGTGGTACACGCGGACGGGTAGAATCGTGTTGCACGCCCGCCGCGCGGTACGACTCCTTTCTTGTCCTGTATGACTTGGACACGGAGCTTGTATCATACCGCCCCCCCCCCCCAAAACAAAATCACGCGGTGGCCGTCCTCTCTGTAACCATCAACTTTTCATCGCCAATTTTTTTTTCCATTACGGGGTACCATAGTAAATAGGACCAATTTTTGTCAGCAAAAACGGATGAATATGTAGGTTTTTGTGTGTACCGTAGGTCCTATTTACTATGGTCCCCCGTAATAGGAAGTCCCCAAGAGGTTTACAAGCGTACGTCACTACTGCTGCAGAACGTCCCGAAATACAAGCACCATTTGCGTATTACTAGTAAATCTAATCGGTGCTATTTTTTTGGGACAAGAGTGGTGCGAATCTCTCAAGCGAGGATCCTCCGAAAAGTTACAGGCGCACCCCTGTCGTACGATTAGTGGCATGCCTCGGCGAAGGCAAAAAAAAAACAAAACCTCATCCTTTTTTGTTTATGGTCGTCTGTTCCCCTCGCTGGTACAAGTAGAGTGCAAGCTACCTACCTAGCGAGATGGGAAAAAGAGGAAAGGGCACAGTAGTGTCCAAGCTACCTACCCATCTACGCAAACACTTCCCGTTTCGCCCATCGGCTGTGTGGTTATATGCCGTACGTATCACCACCCACTCACTCACTCTCAGAGTGCAGTGATGAAGGGCGTCCACCTGCTGCCGCCGTCGGATCTTAGATTCCCCGTAGAATTGAATAGCCTGTTTCGTTTCATTTCGGTTGGTTTGGGAGGGAGAGGGCGGGGAGGTGAGGGAGGGGGGGGGGGGGGGGGGGGGGGGGGGGGCGCGTACTCATTTGTTGCTAGCCTTAGTCATTTGACCATTGACCGCGCATCCCTTCCGAGACGGAGCAAGAGGGGGGGGGGGGGGGGGGGGGGGGGGGGGGGGGGGGGGGGGGGGGGGGGGGGGGGGGGGGGGGGGGGGGGACGTCGGAGTTGGGTCGGGGGTTGGGAAAAGGCGTCCGTTTGCTGCTGACGTCGAAGCTTAGATCCCGGTAAAACTCGATGCCGTTGTAGTCTAAACGGTTTCGTTTTCATTTGTACTATAGGTCCGGCTTTTGCCTGTACTGCTACTACTACTGCTGCTACTGCTACTATTACTACAGCTACGAAGCACGACTACTACTAATATTACTAAAACTGCTGCTGCTACTACTACCACCACCACTACTAAACAAACTATACTACTGTAATACTACCACTACTACCACCACCACTGCTGCTACTACTACTACTGCTACCACTACTCTTCCTCCTCCTCCTAATACTGCTACTACTACTACTGCCACTACTACTATTACGTAGTAACTACTACTACTACTAGTATTACGGGGGCCCATAGTGAATAGGATCAAATATTGTTACAAAAAATAGCGACATATATAGGCTTTTGTGTGTACCGTAGGTCCTATTTACTATGGTCCCCCGTGATATTACTGCTACTACTGTTAACGCTTTCAGGACTACAGTCCTATCTGGGGGACAAACCAGTCAAAAACGGGACTGCAGTCCTAAACGGGCCCTACTGCCACAGCAAACCATTTTTGACAACTACCGTCTACTGTCCCACCTTCTTGCCGCCTTTGGACGTAGAGGCGTACGCATCGGGAAGCAAGTTCTCGGGGGCGATGAGGGGCGCGTCCATGTCGACGTAATGAAACCGCAACGCTTCCGCCATGGAAACCCCGCTAGAAAGCTTCCCAGGCTTCAGAAAACTCCCGCTGCCACCATTGGCGCAAGAAAAGTAACGCACGATCGACCCCTTCCAAATGGACGCCGTAGTACCGGGGAGGGGGGGGGATATGCCATCAGACTGGGGTCAAGAAAGAAGGGTCCCCGACCGGGGGGGGGGGGGGTGTACTCGATATCATGTACGGCCGTAGTCCTATGACCATGGACCTTCGCAGAGGGGGGGGACTTGGGGATGAAACATGGGGGATGGGGGGTGGGAGGGGTACTGATGTCATCATGCATGTCCGTAGTTGTAAGACTGTAGACCCTCGCATCCTTATAAATGCTGGGACGGAGCACGTCGGGTTTTCACCGACCAGGCTGACGTTTCGCTCGTTGCACCAAGCGCGAAGCGTCGTGAGGCGGACTTGCGATGGACGACAGCTTCGCATGAATTGAGACGGGGGGGACGGGGTAAATTGAGGGATACTGGCGTCCGCGTGTACTCAGAATCATGCATGGCCGTAGGTTTATGATAAACAGTGCGCGGGGAGGCGGGGGGTGTACTGTTACGGGGGTCCATAGTTAACGGGACCAAATTTTGTTAGTAAAAATAGGTAAATATATAGGTTTTTATGTATACCATAGGTCCTATTAACTATGTACCCCCGTAATAGATACTATGCATGGCCGTAGTCGTATGACCATAGACCCTCGCATCCCTACAATGCCTGGACGGAGCACGCTGGGTTTTCACCGACCAGGCGGACATTGCTTGCACCAAGCGCGGAGCGCTGTGAGGTTTTCGGCAAGTCGCATGAAGGGTGAGCTGCATCCTACCGAGAACCGTTTGTGAGGCGGACTTGCACATGGATGGCAGCTTCAATGGGGTAATTTAATTTCCGGTTTGGCCACGTCCGGAGACAGCAATAGGAGTACTATGTAACTGCCTCTTGGGCGCCTTACCACAAAACACTATGTGATAGGATTATTCCCTTGTGCAGAGTAAAAGTTCTCCACCCCGCACAAAGGGTCTAACTCGACCACCAACTGTGACCGACCGCCAAAAAAAAAAAAAAAAAAAAAAAAAAAATAGTACCCTGGTTGTTCAGCTCAAGTAGTGAGCGGCATGTTTTACAGTGTCGTTGCCAATCAACGCCAACCCAACCTATATTTAATATATGGCGGGGGGGGGGGGGGGGGGGGGGGAGAAACGGGGTTGGGGGTCGAAGTTGCGGGCTGGGAGAGGGGGCGGGGGGGGGGGCGGGGGGGGTCCAGTAGAAATGTGTGACACCGGTCCGAAAAGTGGCGTGCGTGGGTTGGTGCTCGACGGACATCGCGGGTGTTTAGCCGCCATGATCGCCGCAAGCGTCATTATTGGAAAGAAGAAATCTGAAATTTGTCGACGAACAACACGATATGGGGGGGGGTCGGGGGGGGGGGGGGCACCGCACACAAAAACAAAATAGGCATTCCGCTTGCACCTCGGCAGCTGGTGCTGCTGCTCGTAGGCCCTGTTTTCCCAATCTCCCACGTTTTCACCGATAAACGCCAGCTCTTTCGTATGTTCGTTCGGCCTTTATCGGTTAGGCTACCTGGTACCAAAAAAAGGTGAAAAAATGTTGCAATTGTGCTACATCATGCTTTACGCTATATCCATGCCGCCATTTTTTTTGTTCTTGTTTCCTCCCTTATGCTCCCCACCTCGCCGAAATGCCGATATCACACGGGGTGATAAACAAACACCATATCATACGGGTGACAAGACAGCACCGTATCACACGGGTGATAAGGTAACACTACCGCATCACACGGGTGATAAGATAACACACCGTATCACACGGGTGATAAGATATCACACCCCCTGGAATGAAGTTCCGACCCGATTTTCTCCAAAACAAGGGGGGGGGGGGGGGGGGGGCACATGCACACAACCAGACAATGGCCGGGCTTGAACAGATCTTGTCGTCGAGATGTTTCAGTCGGTGTTTGCACGCGATGCAATTCTACGTACGACAGGGGCGTTACATCAACAAAGGTATACTTTCGTATGGATTGGTCCGTATAATCTTCTCGCCGATTACTCGCCGGGAGATTTGTCCCTTCTTCTTTTATGTTCGAACTTTGGTAAACTCTTAACATTTTTGGCGCGATCCAAGCTTTCTTGCTTTTCTTCTCTTCGAAAAATGTTGCGGCGTTTAGCGTTTTCTTTCGTTCCCGGCTTTTTCTAAGCTTTTTCCCGGGTTTTTTTTTTCGCCCTCTTCGAAAATGTTTACTACGGAGGACCATAGTAAATAGCACCTACGGTACACACAAAAACCTATATATTTCCCTATTTTTACTAACAAAATTTGGTCCCACTTACTACGGTCCCCCGTAATAATACGGTAGTAGTAACATCCCCACGTACTGTGCTTTGATGCAACTAAATACCAGAATGCAGGCAGAGAATACCACCCTCCTGCGTCAGAGATGCGAGTTCCGCCAAAAAAAAAAGTGGATTGATGCTCGCAGTTTTGCAAGGTGCGTCCAGGCGTCGGGTCGCGCGTGTTCTACAGTAGCAGCAGCAGCTTCCTCGTCATCGTCAAGGATAAAAGGACATGCATGGGCAAGGACTTACAGTAGAGTAGGTAGGTATGTGACCCCTCCCTGGCTGCGGCACAGCTGTACCCGGCAAAATCATTACCAGCCAGTACGGCCCTCTACCCCTCACTCCCACCTCGCGCCTATACGGTCCCACAGCAGTACGGCACTGCACTCCGTAGTTCGGCCGTGAGGCGAGGGTACGTGCAAATACGCCAGCTGGGGTCGTCTGCTGCTGTAACAGCTTTAGCTGTGATCGGTACGCTTAACTTGCTCCAACCCCGACGGAAGGCTATTAACAGGCTATTATTACGGGGACCATAGTAAATAGGACCAAATATTGTTGGAAAAAAATAGGGAAACATACACGTTTTTGTGCGTACCGTGGGTCCTATTTACTATGGTTCCCGGTAATAATAGCGTTGCATGTTATCAACAGTACTATTACGGGGGACGCCAGTAAATAGGACCAACTATTGTTAGTAAAAATAGGGAAATATATAGGTTTTTGTGTGTACCGTAGGTCCTGTTTACTATGGTCCTCCGTAATAATGACAACGCAACAAACGTATCAATTCAAAAACAAACAATAAAAAACAAAAAAGGAACACGCGTAAAATGAACAGTACTGCTGTAGTCGCAGCGGTAGTTGTGCGTATGTTGTATACTCCTGTGCTGCTGCTGCTGCTGCTGTTTCGTACGTTGTTGTTGTTGTTGTTGTTGTTGTTGTTGCTGCTGCTGCTGCTGCTGCTGCTGCTGTGTTCCTTCACGTGCAGCGATGTGGGGAAAGCGGGGGGGGGGGGGGGGGGGGGGGGGGGGGGAATTTATTTTTTATAAAATGGTTGCAGCAGTCTGCAGCAGCAGTACGGATACGTAAAACAAAAAAATGTTTGTTCACGCAGGGCAATGTGCTTTCTCCTGAACTATCAACATGCGCTGATAGACATCAGCTCAGGCGACGACAGGCCTTTGATCTCCACTCTCGACTTATAAATTCAAGCCACGGTCAACCCGCTTCGTGTTGGGTAAAGCCAGCGAACGTAGATGACGGCCTCAAAGTTATCATTTGGACCCGCGGCGCGGTATGGTCTACACACGTACGTACAAACCACGCAAAAAAAGAACATGTGTCTCGCTATCGAAGAGGGGTCGGGAGGGATCGAGATTATTATCGAAGAGATCGGGAGAGACTTTTTCTTTGCGTTGTGTTCGGTTGAGCCTACCAGCAAGCAAGCACCGCATGCTCGCATGGTCGACACAAACCACACCACAAGCCACAAAACTGCGTGTCCGTCCCAGTTTTCAGCTAGAACGTAGATGTGATGTGTTGATTGCTGTCCTCTCATAGGCTACTCGTACAGCAGTACAGCAGTATAGGTTCGTCAAGGTGGTACACTTTCGTTGTCTAGACAAAAAAATGAACAAAAGGCTTGAAACTGACGCCTTTCTTTTGTGGCTGGCATATTCCATGATGTACGTGTACAGCAGTAGGTAGGTACTGCTGTACTTAACGTGGGAGGCACGTAAATACTTCGCCAGTATGCGACAAGCGCCCCCTCAAGGAGAAAAAAAAAACGACACACCACACCGCCAGAGATGAGAACGGAAAACCAACCGGAGCGTTGTGATCACAGGACGACCAAAGAAAATAACACGTTTTTGGATACTTATTTTCACTTGGTTATAGAGTACCCCCCCCCCCCCCCCCCATGATGAAAAAGATGACGGAATGTGCGAGAAGTGCTGTGATGCTGGACGGGGAGATATCCAAGTATGCTGATACTTTACAAGGAGTTGCACAGGGATGTACGTTGCCACCTAACTTTTTCAAGACATATATTAACGACCTGATAGTAGCAGTCGAGGCAGCAAGGCAGGGAGTCACGGTAGGGGAAGATACGGTGTCGGGATTGATGTTTGCGGATGACTTCGTGGGGAAATCAGAAACACCCGAAGGATTGCAGAAACAAATAGAGAAGGCGCCAGGATACACCAGGAAATGGAGGGTGAGGGCGAACGTCAAGAAATGCGCAGTAGTCGCTTACAACGAAGATAAGGTAAACCCGGTAAATTTCAGTTGGAAGTGGGGAGAAGATTAATTGCCGATCGTAGACCAGTATACATACCTTGGCGTAGAGATCTCAAAAGACTGCTCTTGGGATACACATGTAGCAAAAGTAATAGGAAAGGGTATGGCACAAGTAGGCAGGATGGATGCGATCCTAACAGACTCGAACCTTGACACTAGAATTAAGAGATATATCTTGATGAATGTGATAGCACCAAAGCTAGAATATGCAGGAGAAGTATGGGAAGGGAACACGAAACTCGTCAAACAGTTGGAAACAGTACAGATGACAGCAGCTAAAAAAATCCTAAGATGCTCAAGTACGACTAGAAATACAGCATCAAGAGGATAACTGGAAATGCGCCCACTCAAGACAAATAGAGACATGAGAAAATTAAAAAACTATGAAGTAAGGAACATGCCAAAGAAGAGGTTGCCAGCCATAGTTGATAGAGCTGTATGGGAGAAAGTAACAAAAGGGCGAGCTGGAATAAGGTGGGATGGCGTAGTTGAGAAAGTATGGAAGGATATAGGAGGAAACCAAGAAGAGATGATGTCCGCCGGGAAGTTTGGGAGGTACAAGGCAGAAGTAGAAGAAAGGCTAGAAAGAAGGGAAAGGCTAGCGCTAAGAAACAAGGTGGAATCGGAAAAACACTTAGAGATATACGGGGGATTGAGGGAAGGAATAGGAATGAAAACGTAGTTGAATGGCACAATGGACTTCGCGAAAACGCTGAAACTGCGCTTTCGTGTAGGGGATCTGGACCTGCCAGAAAGAAGAAAGAGGTACACCAGTAGCCGGGCCGGAGGAGGAGGAAGTAGACACACAGATGTGCCCGTGTGGCAAAGCAATAGAGAGTAGAACTCACATAGTAGGAGAATGTGTAATATACAAGTAGGAACGGGATGTGTTAGAAGAGGAGATGAGGAGAATAGACGAATGTGACATGGAGGAGTTTGATACAATGAATAGCAGCAAGAAAACGATCGCTATCCTAGGAGATAGATGGTGGCCACAGGAGGCCAACCAGGAAGGGGATAAGATTAGCAAAAAGTCTTACGTAATAAATGGAAACAACGTAATGAGCGCCCAATTGTTGGAGGTGTCTCTAGTAGGAGTAGGAACGGTGCTCCGTCTCGAAAGGGATGCGTGGTTAATGGTCAAATGACTAAGGCAAGCAACAGATGAGTACGCCCCCCCCCCCCCCCCCCCCCCCCCCCCCGGTGTAGGAGTTCGTACGTACACGTTTACTTTTACCGTGTACTGTAGTTTCCGTCATTGTACAAAATCAACGCTTTGTTCGCGCACAACTCCTCCGTTTTAGGGCGAAGATACCGCACCATAGTTGCTGCTGCTGTTGCTGCTGCCGTGTATGACGTTGATGCTCTGTTGCTGTGGAGGCAATCCGTTTTTCTTGCGCCGCCCTTACTACGACCACTCCGTAGGAAAGCCCAAGCCTTGTAGCACCTAATACTTCCGAAATATCCCCACTTGAGGAGGTTTGCTGAATAGTGTACCTGCCTCACCCGAAAAGTAACCTGAAAAAAAACTGAAACCGCAATCTGATGGAAATACCCCTCTGTGCGTACGTATAAGGGGCGCTTGGTGTTCATATTAGTGTATAAACAGTCCTTATATTTCCGGCCAGAGTGGTAGGGTATTTCGCGAAGAATTCTGTTGAAACCAAATTCGTCGTGAAACACCGTACTAGTTAATGGTATTCCAGCGATAAGGCATACGCTTCACCAGGCAGTTCCTCACAAGGCAAAGACGCGCTCTACCCCTACCACAGCACTCGCCACTCTCTCCGTTGTCGAGCAAATGGGCTTTGGAAACCCGTCCGAGGCGGTGTTTCACCTTGCATGTTACCAGGACAGAAGTGGTCCCTCTGTAGTGCCGGTTGCCCGCCATAGTGCCTGTAGAATAGCTTAGCACGGAAAGGAATCACCAGCGTGGTGCTACTCGTAGTGTGCGGAGGGATTAGTGCCGGTTGGCTGCCGCTATAGTGCCGGGTAGCTGCCGCTGTAGTGCTGGTTGGCTGCCGCTATAGTGCCGGTTGGCTGCCGCTATAGTGCCGGCTCGCTGCCGCTATAGTGCCGGTTGGCTGCCGCTATAGTGCCGGTTAGCTGCCGCTATAGTGCCGGTTGGCTGCCGCTATAGTGCAGGTATTGTTTGCTGGCACATGCGGGCACTATCGAGGGACCACCACTGCACTACTGTACATGGTACCTGGTACGCTCAAAACATGCTCCTCAGAGATCTCACCCACGCGGTAATCGTCCCGCACTTGTTCTTCAATCTGCGGTGTCATCGCGCAGCCAATCGCTGACAAGAAGGCGGAGCAAGCAGGAACGTTCGTTCTAATAACGCGTCTGCTACCATGTACCGTATCAACCGGGTGGGTAAGACAACACGCCCCCCGGTACGAATTCGTGAGACGATTTTCTCCAAACCGTGCCTTAACCCTTTTTTGGAACTGCAGCCCATTTTTTAAGGAGAAACCACTCAAATTCTAAGTAATTCGTGCCCAAAACGGGACTGCAGCCCTGAAAGGGTCCATTAATAAGGGGGGCACACACAAACGAAAATTGTGGTTTTTGGAAAGTCTCGCAGACGCGTCGCTCGTGGTTTGCACCCTCGCGGTTGTCGAGAAAGTCAACTTAGAAAACCGTCCGAGGGAGCGAGTGTGCTATCTCGCGTGCCATACGGTATATGTATAACTTTTGTAGGCGTTATCCAAAGGGGACGCTCAAGTAGCCGGTAAAGGTTTTTATGCTACCGCGTTATGCTTCTGAACGTAGCGTTGGCCCTGAGTACGCCATGTTTTGTTCTTTGCATGCTGCTCGGAGTCAAAAAGACGAACTATGTCACTGTAGATATTACGCAGAATTATGCTAGAAATTAGGCCGGCACACAAAAAGCAGGGGCTAACCGCTCGCCCTGCCTCTAGCAATCTAGCAAGCTATCGACCAATCAGAAACCGAGGAGCCAACCATGTAGTCGCCTCGCCACCCTCCTCTCATCAGTCAATCCAATCAGAAACCTCCAAGCGGAATCCAACAATGCACGAAAGGTGAAAAAGTGGAAACGAAAAAGAGAAAAAGAGTGAAAAAAACAACTACAGTAGGACAATACAATACGCTATAATATGCATTCGTATGAATAGCACGACATATAAAAACCACGGTGAAAAAAGTGGACAGAATGAAAAAACACGGAGAAAAAAAAAAAAAGGTACCCTCTGGCAGCGTGTACGTACTGCAGGAATAACAATGAAGAAAAGCTTTTAGGGGGGAACCAAAATATTCAGGACCCATCATACGCACAAAAACCTATATATTCCAGTATTTTCACTAGGCATATTTGGTCCCGATTGATTACTCTAGGTCCTTCTTAGCAAGAACCAAACGGAGGCTTGCACGCACAGGGCAGATCAAACGACCAGATGATCTGTGCCCAGTTCATGATCTGCAGTAGATATTTCTGGAGGCAGACAGATAGATTCCTGGCATACACGGTCCGCGCGAACTACAGGGTAGACCACTGTTTGCCGGGGGTGGGGTGGGATCTGTATGATCTGTATGATATGTGTGATCTGTATGATCTATATGATCTGTATGATCTGTATGATCTGTATGATCTGTGTGATCTGTATGATCTGTATGATCTGTATGATCTGTGTGATCGGTATGGTCTGTCTGACACGGCTCTTGCGCACATGCTTGTCGGGTGGGATCTGCATCACACAGATCTTGCGCAACATATCTACAGGAGATGATCTGCGTGATCTATGGATACTTAGATTATCTGTAGACTTATCTATCTGTCCGACGCGTGCAAAAGGTTGGACGATCGATGTTTTTTTACCCCTCCCCCCCCGATTGGCTCCGCCGAATTTTATTAATCGTTTCCTCACATCGGACTTCTCGACGGACCCATCGTGTTTCCCCCTTGCAGGATCGTCGAACTCCACTCCTGCGAGCGCGAAAGAGGGGGGGGGTGTACATGACGGTTACATGACCGCTAGTTGTCCACGGCGGAGAAAAAGTATAAATGAGCGGGGATAGGGGGGAGGGGGGGGGTGTAGGAGAGGGAGGGAGGGGACGAGGGGGGGAGGGGGAGGGGGGGCGAAGCACTTTGTTCATCCCCACAATTTTTGCTACCGTTCCCTAGATCATAACTTGAACGTCCGCATTGTTCTCAGGTACGTCAGCTTACTAGAAAGACTACTACGGGGGACCATAGTAAATGGGACCAAATTTAGTCAGTAAAAATAGGGAAACATATACGTTTTTGTGTGCACCGCAGGTGCTGTTTACTGTGGTCCTCCGTAATAATATTTCAAAAGACCCGTGAGGAAACCAGCAAAATAAAATCGTGAGAGTCGCTCTTCAACGGGCGCCGCAGCCACGGCAGTACTACGGTGGGCCATAGCAATCAGGACCCATCACATGCACAAAGAGATACATATTCCAGTATTTTTGCTAAGCATGTTTGGTCCTGATTACTACTGTGTTTCACCCTTGACATCGCCAGCGGCGCAAAAAAATAAACGTTCTCCCTTCTTTCGTCCATGTTTGCGCTGCTGGCTGGCAACTGACGAGTACACGACAACACCTAGCGAGTCGTCTCTGGCTGCCCACGACTGGTGTCTGGGGACACCCGACGCCCTCACGCATCCCAAAACGAGCGTACCTCGATTTCGCGGGTTGAGGTTGCTCGTGAGGAGCTGTACCCGTCCGCAGGTGAAGCGTACACTTCCAGTCGGGGGTCGATTTTCGTCTCATTGTGGCTACGACTCCCCGATATTTCCACCAAATTTCGACCACCGCAGCTACCCAAAAGTCGAGGTGTAGACTGACCTCTGTTGAGAAACGCGAGAACGCCAATCTGGAGAGAAAACCAAGCTACTTCAGCAGTAGCTGCGGATGGAACAACCAAGCTGATACCCCCGCTCTCTGCTAAGACACGAACCAGCCGAAATTATAAACGCAGGTGTCAGAACATAGGGTAAAATAGCGGCGCGACTGAGACCTATGCCAATGGAAACGCGAAGTCCAAAAGTTTTCTTTCAAAAACATTGCTTTGAAAAAACAGCCGAAAGTATCCTCGTACCGCTGCTGTGAGGAAAAAAGGGAAAATACGTTTGATTTTTTCTTTTTTCTTTTTTTTTCCAACGGTTGCAGGCGGCGCAATTTGTTTAGCCTCGTTGCAAATTGTCAACACGCTGATAAAAATCAGCTTGTGCGACGATAGATGCTCGATCTCGATATACAATCAGCCCACGGCCAACCCGCTTGGTGTCGGGTAAAAGACCAAAGAGTATAGATGACGGCATCGAAGATATAAAGTGAATACATGCTCTAGGGGGTGAGAGCTTGCCGGCAGCGTCCTGCGGTATCCTCTCAAACCTGAAAAAAAGCCTGTTTTTGGCCATTCGATGGGGTCGAGCAATTTTGTCTTCTGTTTTGTACACACCAGCGGCTAATTGTTCTTTTATCGTACGCCTGGCCAGCGCACGCCACGCGTCACTGGCCATTGTGTGAAGACGGTGACCCAAGGGTGGGTCGGAGCCCCTGACGAGCGCACTCCGTTCAGAATTCATGACGCAATCGTTGGTTTTGTCGATCGATGTCTGTCGAGGACTCGGAACCTCGCCGCTTCGAACCAAAGATCGGCCTGAGTTTTTCTCAAGCCGATCTTGGCCCAACATCGGCCCCCAGATTTGCTTTTTTCGGGCTTTTTCCAAAAGTTGGGAACTTTTTTTTTTCTTCTAAACGTGCACATAGGAAGCGTGTTCTAAAAACAATTGGAGGGTATCTTTGGAATTCAAGCTTTTTATTGATGCTTCGCTTTCCCATTGGCGTAGGTCTGACCACCGAAAAAACCTAGAGACTAGAGTCAGGGGACGGGCAATAGATACGATCTTCCGTGGCCTTAACGTGAAAAAAAAAAACACACACACACACACACACATCTCACCAAAGCTAGACGTTTTTAAACTCGAAGCGCGAACTCGAACGTACACTAGAAAAAGCTCAGTCAAACGGATGCAGCCAAATTACCTCAAGACTGACCGCGCGCTCGTGCATACAGGCAGGGAAGGTATGCCAGGGTGGTTGACGTAGGGATTAATGTCACCGACGCAGCAATCGGTTTTGAGACGTATAATACCTCCAAAAACAAACAACCGTGGACGAGGCAAACACTGTGTTTCAGTTTGGAAGAGCTAGAACAAAAAAAAAAAAAAAACGTTACATCGCGTTGAGATTTGTTTCTTAATACTCGTACGTACGAAGAACACTGCTCATGGCTGCAGCAGTAAAAACACAACTTGACCACAGCAATACTACCGTATGGGAAACAACAAATTCAATGACCTGGAACCACGCTTTCAAACTTCAGCGACACTACCGTCGCGGTGCTTAGAGGTCATGAAAACTGCTGCTGCTCTGCCACACTGCTGTCGTGAGAGCACCAAAACAGCCCATCGCACGGTGGTGCACGTTCGCATTCGATGTGAGGCTGGAGTTATGGCAGAGTTGGCGGAATATCGTGCCACAAAAATAGAGCGGTAGAGGTGCTTCCAGGTGTAGAGCTGAAATACATAGAGCCACAGCAAATGTTAGGGTCAGCGCGAAGGCTAGAGTCACGGCTATTGTAGCGTCAGAGTTTTAGATGGTGCATCTCACGGCCCTGCTTTCAGAGTATGGAGTACATTGTTTCTTTATTTGCAACCTGCGAGTGACAAGTATAGGCGCTATATTTGTACCAGCATGATGGGACTTCGCATGTACGAAATACTTGAAAACGACTGTGTGCGAATATATAGCACACTGCGGCCCACGAACAACAAAAGAGCCTATTCAAAAATAAGAACCTTAAGGTTCACTTTTATAGGAACGCCAAAAAAAAAAAAAATGGACTAAGAAGATGTGTTCAGCGGCGAGCGCCACACCAAATCCTACCAATATATCAGTCAAAGCTCAAGGTTAAACAAGAATGGTATCACAACAAGATTCTAAGGCTTGCTCAGATTAGGCACAGCACCACTCTGTCCCAAAATGTACGTAACGATTGTATATGACTGTAGTTTGTTTTTTTCTTCATCACTTTTCACTTTCTAGCTTAACTTCGTATATAGGAGGTTTTACCCTCAGCGACCTTCTGGACAAGCCGCGGTCACAGGTGTCGTCTCTTCTCCCCCCCCCCCGGTACGTGCCTTCATTTTTATCGCGCGTAGGTTTCAGCGTTTCCACTGCTCGTCGATTTTCGTCGAATGTTGCTAACTCACGCTCTCGCGCTTCCGCTATTCAATTTTTATGCAAGAAAAGATCCTGCAAGTATGCACTCGGCGAGACTCGAAACAACGAAAATGCTCTTGGGGCCTGTATTAACGCGGATTTTTTTCTACTTAACTACGAAAATGTTTTGATTGGTTGGTTTGATTTCCAATCTGATTGGTCGAAAAGTGAATCACCAAGCAGGCGTTTGGAATTGAGATTTAAAAAAAAAAAACGAAAAAAAAACGAATTCAACAAGTATTTCGGGACTTTTTTTGGTCTTGGTGTGATTAAATTTGGGGAGTTTGTCCAACTCGGCGTGGTATGTTCCTGAAACCGAAGCAAGCCACGCAAACTTGAGCCGTGTCGTCGACTGCTTCACAGGTGAGATCCAACCTTCCCGAGAGACAGGGCCGCCGGAGCAGCCGCAGCGCGAGGTCCGACGGCCCCTAGCGCAGAGTAGACCATCAGCGGCGCCCTCAGAAAATAACAAGGCCGTCGCAAACCCAGCTTTTCATCCCTCCTTGCCTCGAAAACCGCACTAGCACCGACCAGGTCACGACTTCGCTCAGAACCTCGATCGCTGTATCCCCGTCGCTGCTGCCTGCGTGGGGCTCCCGGGCTGCGCCAACCACCCAAGACATCCCAAGAGCGATAGCCTCTTTGGCGGTGCCTGCAGAAACAATCGGCCGCTGGTCGCGGCGCCCCGGGAAGGACTGGGCCGTCGCTCGCCTATTTTGTTGCCCTCGGGTGTTCGTTGACCCTTGTGCGTTATTCGATTTTTTCAACAAGCTATTCCTCGATACGACCTCAAGTCATATTTTTCACGAAATTCTATCCAAATCAAATCAAATCAAATTCATTTTTTTCTGTTCAACTACAAATAAACAAAAAAAGTTGCTCGTTAATACAGGCCCTTACTAATAGTAGCACAAACATGTTACAGTAGGAGACATGCCAAGCAACGCAAAACGCGCGCTGTCAAGGGCGTAGGGCCGAGTTGTTCCACACCAAAATCTAGCAGTTTGGTGTCAAGTCAAGGCATGTCAAGGCAAATTTGCTGTCTGTCAAGGAGTGAAAGTGCTGTCTCCTGACATCTTTGCTTAGTGGGCACGCGGTCCACCTACTCAGCCGCCCGGGACGCCGTATATCAAGTCAAGACGGTCCTTCCATTTTCTTGTTCGCGAGCCCATACTGCTGTACAAATCTGACCGGTAATATAATACACATTTGGATTGTAATATGATTATCAAACGTGTACTATATTCCCGGTCAGAGTGGTACGTAAAACAAGGGGAAATCAGCGCGTGTCTTTCAGAACCGCAGTCTCGTTCTGGGGATGAACCAATCAAATTTCAAGTAGTTTTCTGTGGATGAACCAATCAAATTTCAAGTAGTTTGTCCCTAAAACGGGGACTGCGGTTCTAAAGGGGTTGACTCCCCCCAGAGAGCATTGGAACGCACCGAATGGAATATTATTTTGCCACATGAAATAGATGGTGCTGATTGGATACGGAAAACGAATTGATTCAGTGCAGCCCGAGAAAAAACAGTATTATACCAGGTACATTGCATTTGGAAGAAGAAGTCTTGCACTCTTTTTTTCTTTTGTGGGGGGACCGAACGGCCCGACCGAACGGGAACGAATATCATCTATCTCATTTGATGTAGATGTGCACTACCGAAGATGGATGTGGACACCAATTTGCCCTGGGGGCATAAGATACCGTCAGTTCCTACTGATTCGGCTGGCGAGGCCCAGGATTCTGCATGGACCCGTGGTGTTTTTTTTTCGATAGCAACAGAACGAATGACCACTAGCAGCCTCGTTCCGTTTCGCTCGTTTCCACGCTCCTTGGTGGGAGTTAAGAGACGCCCTCAGGATTCTGCATGAACCTACAAACGTTTTCGTACACAGGCGCGGAACGAATGACCACGAGCAGCCTCGTTCCGTTCCGCTCGTTCCCATGGTCTTTGGAGCCCTCTCACAGACAAGGTGCTGACGATACGAGTCTACAAAGTACCAGGTACTAATAATAGTACGTACTGCTCGTACGGGCACTATAATTCCAGGTATTCATTGCTGCTGCTGTGCATTGGTGACTCGTACGTACCATGTATCATACCTGGTACCGCTTGTTGATGTAACAACTTGTGCGTCATCGTGTACCTGGTACTGGTACGACTATGTCACAACAGCGTAGGTCCTCTGGCCCCCTCGCAACCCGCTGGGCTCGCACTGCATGCTCCGGCCGCTGTACCTTGCACTACCGAAATAACAAGCAGTATGAAATTTAAAAATCTCAGGCGGTGTATATCTACACACAGCCTGCCACAGCAGGATTGTCCAACTCGTAGCGGAGGGTGAGAAGACTATATCCCCTGCCAATAAAAAGGCCGACGCAATCGCCCGCCTCTGAACGAGCCCAGCTTGGTCGAGTACACTAGTTGTGTTAGAGCCCTCCCCCTGCCTGCCCATGCTGCCCCCTGTAGTTCCTCCCGGTCGAGCTGATTGATACAGAAAACGGGTTGGTATACATTTTTTGGGCAAACAAATGCTCTCACCGATCCAAACGCTTGTCTGGTCCTTCGCCGTGCACACGGAACCCACATAGTGCACAGTAGAGCGGAAGCCATTGTCGTCCACGACTCTGTCCCCGATGGACGGAAGGATCACCTCCTCGCTACTGCAAGGCGCCATTCGAAAGATCACTGCTGTGTGCAACAACAGCAAAAGGAAGGAATCGCCTCCAGTAGGTGTTGCAGTGATACTGAGGCCACATCCTTCTTATTGTGTTTCGGGTTTCGGGGGATGGGTCACCTTGATAGTGAATCTTAAGGAGGGCACCGGCCCTCCGACCCGAATCCTAGCCCCATGGCAGTGGTCACGGTGCTTGTGTGCTGTGTTCGATGAGACTCTAGGTTGACTCGGCCGGGTTGGGTACTGTGCCTGGAAAGACCCTAGGTCGGCTCGGGATGGCAGTGGTCACGGTGCTTGTGTGCTGTGTTCGATGAGACTCTAGGTTGACTCGGCCGGGTTGGGTACTGTGCCTGGGAAAAAGACCCTAGGTCGGCTCGGGATGCTATAGGCTCTGGGAAACACTTTAGCCTCAATTGAGAAAGAGAACCAACACGCGGGTGTAATAAAAGTGAAAGTACGTATGCTATGGACGTCACACACCACGGAGAAGATAAGAGCTGGCAGTAGTTAGTCGTTGACGTCGGTCGATGGTGTGTCGATTTAGATGTATGTGCCCGTCGCGACACCCGGGCATCAACCACTCGGGATTTAGGAGTTGAGGAGAGGGGGAGTGCTTTTTGTCATGGGGTCGGCCCAGTTTAGACCCCCAAAATATTTCTTGGGGAAATACTATTAATATTAATATTAAAAGTGTCAGCAACAAGAAGAGCAAAAGCACGAGTGAGTGCTATATATATGATACTGGCGTGTCGTCACGACAGCAACACCACCACCACCAGCAACACCACCAGCAACACCATCACCAGCAACACCACCACCAGCAGCAACACCACCAGCAACACCATCACCAGCAACACCACCACCAACAGCAACACCACCAGCAACAGCACACCACAGCGCCACCACCACAGCTAGCAGCAGCAGCAGTACGAACCTGGAAGCAGTTTTTTTTTTTTTTTTATACCAGGTTTTAAATAGCTATAGCTAGCTGCTGCTGCTGTTTATTTTATTTATTTTATTTTATTTACCGTATTTTTTTTCATCCCGCTGTTTTGATACCAGGTATATATATCTTCGCCCTTTCTTTCTTTCTGTTCCCTCTCCTTCCTATTTAGGCCAACTCTTATGCAGTCGGGTTTACTGTCAGTTATAAATGCAATGATGCTATCGGCGCGTTCGCACGACCTTTTGCCCCGAAAATGTGCGAAACTGCTGTTTCTCGCCTCAGAATGAGTTGGACTTTTTTCTCCAAGACCTATCTTATTATGGAGCTGTTTCCCGCTTCTTCTCCGGGTGGGTGTGCCCAGTTGCAGGAAATCACCGTCGGTACTTTTCCGATCCAACTGTGGGTCAAATATACGATTACAATCAATCCCCGATTTGAATCGGGAAAAACTTTTTTTCCGATCCGATCCCTGTGATCGTAATCATCGTGTTTGATCCACACTTTTGGATCGGAAAAATACCGGCGGTGATTTCCTGCAACTGGGCACACCTGAAGAAGCGGGAAACAGCTCTATAGATAAGTCCATCAACTCATTCCAAGGCGAGAAACAGCAGTTTCGCATATGTTCGGGGCAAAAGCTCATGCGAACGTGCCGATCGCACCATTTTTCCAACTGACTGCAAATAAATCCGACTGCATAAATAAGGACTGGCCTTATATCGCACCTATTGGTACAGTAATCACTTTTCATGACTCAGATAGATTTTGTTCACCACATTTTATAAATTTAGGATATTGTCGGACTTCAGGATAAAGATATTACTTCAGGATGAAACGTAAAAATATAGAAATCGCTGAAAAGATGCCAAGGAAACATTTTTTATCTTCCTATTATATTTCTAGGGTGGTTACAGAAGTCACCAAAAAGCACCACCTCGCGAATTTTTGGTGTCGTACGATCTCGCATCGCCTCTCACCACCGCAAAAACAAAAATCGAATTCTTACTCGCACCGGGAACGGCCGAAATAGGTGAAAACCCGTGATACTATGCGACAGTGAACGGCGACGCTGGGTCCTAGGACCCCAAAAAATCGTGAGGTGGTGCCTTATTGTGGTGATATATACCCACCCCGTGGTGATATCTATATACCCACACCCGAGAAACGAAAAAAAAAAAGTTGGCTTCCTTGGTATCTTTTGAGAAATTTCCATTTTTTTCGCATTTCATCCTGAAGTAATATTTCATCCTGAAGTCCGAAAATATCCGGTATAATAAGCTATTTTGTCAGAAGGCAATCATAATAATAATAATAATAATAATAATAATAATAATAATAATAATAATAATAATAATAATAATAATAATAATAATAATAATAATAATAATAATAATAATAATAATAATAATAATAATAATAATAATAACAACAATAATAGTAATAGTAATAGTAATAATAATAATAATAATAATAATAATAATAATAATAATAATAATAATAATAATAATAATAATAATAATAATAATAATAATAATAATAATAATAATAATAATAATAATAATAATAATAAATAATAATAATTAGTAATAATAATATGTCCGGGGTCATAAAGCAGGCTACTGTTCTACCTCTCCTCCCCCACTAGATGTACGGTTCTTGTGCCGTTCATTTTTGTCGCGAGAAGACTCTCCGGCCCTTTGCTCCCTCATCGTCGATTCGCATCACATCGCGCCTACCCACGCTCTTACTATTACGGGGGTCCATAGTTAACAGGACCTATGGTGTACATAAAAACCTATATATTTGCCTATTTTTACTAACAAAATTTGGTCCCGTTAACTATGGACCCCCGTAATAATAGTAGGCGCTCTCAGCACGTGTCACTTTTACTTCTGGTTGACTCCGTTTTTTATTTACTACGGGGGTTCATAGTTAACAGGACCTATGGTGTACATAAAAACCTATATATTTTCCTATTTTTACTAACAAAATTTGGTCCCGTTAACTATGGACCCCTGTAATAGCTTTCTTTGCAAATGTTATATAAACTCTCGCCCCACCACGTGGGATTCGAACTCCACCACAGCATGCTCCAACCAAAACTCTTGGCAGGCAGCACATTCGACGGTGTACCACTAACAATAGCCCACCGGGGTGACCAGGAGGTCCTGCGTTATATATACACATGTATGTATATGTACCAGTACCCTCTACGACGCACACAAACCGATGTTTGTATTTTATTATTCATGATTATTGCCTTCCGACAATATAGCGTAGATGCGGTGGCTTGGTAGGTGGTCCGCGTGCCTATCAAGATCAATTTCGTGGGTTCAAGTCTCACCGAGAGTGTGCATGCTCTAAGGGGCTTTTTCTTGCATAAAAGGGATTGATTAGCGGAAAGCGCGAGAGCGTGAGTTAGCTACATTCGATGAAAATCGACGAGCAGTGGGAATGCTGAACCCTATGCGCGACAAAAAATAAAGGCAAGTACCGGGGGGGAGAAGGGACGACACCTGTGACCACGGCTTGTCCAGAAGATCGTCGAGGGTAAAAACCTCCTACGAGTGGGCTGGAAAGTAGAAGTGATGATGAAAAAAAGATGCCGCGTTCCTATCTATATAAACCGAATACGTATCCTTCCGTAAATCAGTAAGAAGAGGAGTATCATAGGATCGGCACGCGTACACACTCATCCGTATTTCATACAATGCAGTAACTAACTCTGTTATATGTACCACACACTACCTATTTATTCGTAGGAAGGTTGAGAATCTTCTTAACTGTTTTTTGTTGCCATGCGTGATGGATCCCATTTTCATTTCTGTTTCTTCTTCCAATTTATCATCCTCGCCCTCCTTTTTCTCTCTCCCTACAGGTGCCCACAGTAAATAGGACCTACGGTACATACAAAAACCTATATATTTCCCTATTTTGATCGACTATATCTAGTCCTATTTACTATGGTCCCCCACAATATTATTGTTTGTAACTCGTGTAACTCAGACCCGAGGCCAAATATAATAACAATGTTAATATTTTGGTAGTATTAAATTTACAATTAAGTCCACGACGTACGTGTTGGTACTGGCTTGGAGTGTCGTTATCATGTTCCCTGTGGTAATTATTATTATGCTTTTGCCGTATGACAATGTGCAGCATGAATGAGCTTCATTCAACGTTGAATCACTCAAAACATTCCTGAAAGCAGTAAACCCCGGAAACAAAGGAAATCTGTGCACAAAAGGTCTATGAATAGCTACCTTTTTCTTATAATAGTGGACAGAGCGGCCAATACCAGTACATGAGACGGAGAGCGCCTCCTGCGAACGCCTCCTACGAGCTGGCTCAGCCAAGGCGCTCGCTCATAGAACGGTTGATTGTATGGCCGTGCCCCGCTCAATGCGCATTTTTTTTGACGCGATGTTTTGACGCGGCGGTGTTTATTTGTGTCCCAACCAGTGTGTTTGAGATATAGCCTCCCTTTTTTCTCTCTCTCTCTTTTTTTTCCCCCAGCCCAGGATATATGTATGGCCGATCCAAAACCTCGAAAACGTAAAAAAGCGGCCGTATTAAAACCAGTGTGAAAAAACTAAAAATCAAGAGTTACAGATAAGAATACATCTGCTTCTTGCACGTACGGTTAAAAAATACGAGGTTGAGACTTCAGTTCGAAATTTTCAAAATTGAGAGGGACATCGAAGAAATGACGCCATTCTCGTTATTACTTATTATTAATATTATGGGGGACCATAGTAAATAGGACCAACTATTGTTAGTAAAACTTGGTAAATATATAGGTTTTTATGTGTACCATGGGTCCTATTAACTATGGACCCCCGTCATAGTACGTACTGGTAATCGTTTTCGTGTCATCTCTCTTGATTGGTGACGAATTGGACAATCAGACTTGCATCGATCTTCTCTTTGTGTCTTGAGCACCGTCTCCACCAAACTTTACCTTGCTCGAAAACGACATTTTTTATAATACGAATTTAGAGTCAAAAGTTAATTCGACATTTTTTATTGTACGAATTTAGTGTCAAAAAGTTGGTGCTTTGAGTTTTTCCGTGGACATACATTTATATATTATATATATATATTATATATATATATATATATATATATATCTCGGCGAGATCGGGTCGGAAAAAAAAGGGTAGCTGCTTTTATAGACGTTTTTTTTTTGCACAAGCAGAGTGGTGTGTCAGGGTTACTATAATAGTGCTTTCAATTTGTGTAGACTAATTCGCAGTGGTTCGCGAGATACGATTTTAGGAAAAGTTTGAGCTTTCTCTGTTTTTTTGCCTGTGGGACAGCTCGTGCGTGTATACTTGCAGCACGCGCGAAGAAATTGAGAAGATGAAAAAAAAAAAAGAAGCAAAACGAATAAGTAAATAATTAACCAAACAGCCCCTCTACCAGAACAAATAAATAAAATAAAAACACGACGACGATAATATCACGGCGAACAGGAAACTTGCGACACGCACTGCCACATAGTCAGCATCTCTCCAGGACAAGGAACCATGACGAACACTGGGTTCACTGCTGTAGTTGTGCAGAAATAACGTCAATCGAGGTGAAGACAACACAGCAGTAGTATATACACTGCACGGCGTCGGAGTGGTCCAGATCAATCGGTGATGGTGATGGTTTGTACGTACCAGGCACACAACAAGGCCTCCCGCCTCCTTCCTCACCATCATCGGTGATCGATGCAAAAGCCGGCGACACAGACATACAATACACAATACATCGAGCGTAGACCAACGAACAGAAAATATAACAGCCTTACGTACGTATCAATACGTACGGCAAGCCCGTACATGGTACGTACGAGTAGTGTGCACACCACCCATGTATTGGAGTCCGCTGACATGAAAAAACGCCATAAATCTCAAAACAAAACCTGCAGTACTACATGCAGCAGCCCGCCGCACATCGCGTGGCTGACGCGGAAATATTAATTTATATATTTTCGTCATTTTTTTTTCTTCGTTCCTCCCCTCCCCCCCCCCCCCCCCCCCCCCCCCCCCCCCCCCCCCCCCCCCCCCCCCCCCCTCCTCTGAAGCGTCTGATCTTCCACAAGGGCTATATATTATAACAAAGAGTGTTGTTGTATGGTATAAAAAGTTCAGATCCTTACTCGTAAAATATTGTTATCTCCCTCCTCCCCTGCTTCCTCCACCCCCCACCGCAAAAACGCACGACAACAGGGCGTGCACGGTGGCACAACACGAAGAAGAAGCACACGCGACGTCTTTTTTTTTTTGTTTACGCTGATTGTTGGAGACGATGATGATGACGATGGCATATTCTAAAACAGGGGACCCAAAGATCGGCGGTACGTACGTACGTACGTACGCCACAGTAGAGTCGTAGCAGGCGAAGAGGGTCGAGCCATACATCCATCCCATCATACAACGCCTTTTCTTTTTTTTTTTTGGGGGGGGGGGGGGGGGTCGACGGCCATGACCACACCTCGAGACGCTGTATGACAACGACGAAACCCACAGGCATCAACAACCAACCAACCAACCGTTATTTTTACCAACCAACCTATATACCTACCTACCTACCACCCCAACCAACCACCCGAGAGCCCCCGATGCTACACCAACTCTCTCTCTGGCACTCCCAGCGTCCCAGTTCAGCTCTAGGGGGAGAAGGAGAAGGAGGAGGGGGGGGGCTGAAGAGACAACAGACGATAAACGATGGAGACGAAAGGGTGGCAGCAAATCGGCCTTCACCTTCTATACGCCTTACCCAACACGTTCATCGCCTCCCCCCCCCCCCCCCCCCCCCCCCCCCCTCTCCCCCACGATCCCATCGTAACGCAACCAAACCCACCCCACCCCACCCCACCCCACCCCCCGCCCCCCGCCCCGCTCCGCCCCGCTGCGCGTCGACTCGACGCCCCAAAACGCATTTAAAAAGAAAAAACGTAGTAGCTACTATAACACGTAATTATAGCAGCGTCTTTTTCACCCTCCTTCTCTAGGTCAACAAACACAGCAAGACGGGAAAGACAGACAGGTGCTGTAGCACCGTCCTGTACACAACAGCCAAACATACATACAACCGAACCACCTGTATGCCTGTCCTTTGCAAAGCCGGCCTAGACCCAAAACATCATCCATACATGAGACCAAAGACCCAACCGCCAACCAACCTTCCCACCCAACCATCAAAATGTAGGTGGGGGGGGGGGGGAAGAAGGGGAAGTTCGCGGGCTAGCGCGGGCGTCAGCGAAGGGCGCAGGGGGGGGGGGGGGGGGGGGGGGGGGGGGGGGGGGGGGGGGGGGGGGGGGGGGGGGGGGGACCGGGGACGAAGTAAAATAATACGCCGAAAAGTAGTCAAAACCGCCCCTTCTTCTCCGTTCAGTCTTCCAGCCAACAAAGCCCGCCCGCCCTGCCTGCCGCCCCGCAGGAACCGTAGGGGGAACAGCTTCCCTGACCCCCTCCCCTCCCTCCTCCTACACAATACGACCACCACGCACAGCCGCAGCCGACGCGCAACTATAATGCGCGCTAGCTTCAACCACATTCTACTATTGCCGGCCCCGTTTCTCCACGGGACGACTAGGGTTGGCTGACCTGTAATCACTACGTACGGTCTATGGTCATACGATTACGGCCATGCATGACATGAGTACCACCCCCCCCCCCCCCCTTCCCCCCCGTCCCCCCCCGCCTTCCCACCAATGGCAGGTATAGCGCGCGCGCAGAAGTGAGTACGCACAACCGAACAACGCACGTTTTCACCCAGTCACGACAAAGCTCAAATCGGAAATGACGAAACGGTCAGGACAGGCAGTAGGCAGAAAAACCAATCCAAGTCATGTCAAGATAGGAAAGGTAAGCCGAGACAAGGCAAGGCAAGGAAACGTAAGCCCGCGCCACGCCACGCCACGCCACGCCAAGCCAAGCCAAGCCAAGCCAAGCCAAGCAAGCCGAACCAATGCCACGCTGACCCACACCAACCCACCCGAATTAGTTAGGCCAGGCCAAGCCCATCTCCCCTCAGGTCAGGTCAAACTAAGCCGACCCAACCCGGAGCAAGATGAAGCCAATCCCACCCCAAGACTAAAAGCCAAGCCAAGCCAAGCCAAGCCAAGCCAAGCCTAAGCCAAGCCAACCCTGAGCCAAGCAAAGCCTAAGCCAAGCCCAAGCAAAGCCAAGCCCAAGCCAAGCCCAAGCCAAGCCTAAGCCGACCAAGTTTAGGCCAAGCCAAGCCAAGCGAAGCCAAGCCAAGCTCGAGCCAAGCCAAGCCGAGGCAAGCCAAGCCGAGCCAAATAAAATAATTTTCAAAGTCAGTCAAAAACACAAAAGAGGGGGTGGGTGAGAGTGTGTGCGCGCGCGCCCCGGCAAGCAGACAATCCGTCCGCTCTATTGAGTAAAAATTTCGTCGCGTCTTCATCGTCGACGGCAGCAGCAACAAGCCAATACCCCTCCTTCAGCCAAGACCTAACCCCCCCCCCCCCCCCCCCCCCCCCCCCCCCCCCCCCCCCCCCCCCCCCCCCCCCCCCCCCCCCCCTCCCCCCCCCCCCCCCCCCCCCCTCCTCCCCCCCGCGACCCCTCCCATGCCAACACGAATGCCGTCCCCTCTTCCCCCCCCCCCCCCCCTGCCCTCCTTCAACCCAGAGAGGAACGCCCCCGAACCCCTTCCATTCTGAGAGCAATGCCCAACAAGGCCATAAGAAGGAAAAAAGAAAGACGGCGTAACAGCAGTAGAGAGACAGGATTGTGAAATAAGGGAGCCTGCAGTTTTCCGATTGGGTCTCCCGCCCTTTGGCTTTTCAAAAGTTTTTTTTTTCTTCTTTTCATCGGTCGAAAATGTTTCGGGTGTCGCATGTATGAATGACGCCATCCAACATCCCGACTCCCAAGAGGAAAACCGTGAAGCCCCTACACTCCCATTTTCTCGAAAATAGTAGCGTTAGCTCGCGTGGCGTAGCCTAGAGTCGAACACGGTGGACGTACACAAGGAAGGATCAGCGTCCCATACTATACCGGGTTCAAAAAGCAAGGAAAGACAAAATCAAAATAGACCAATCATGCAAACACCCCCCCCCCCCCCCCCCCCCCCCCCCCCCCCCCCCCCCCCCCCCCCCCCCCACATATATATAGTACTGTATATCGTATGGTACATTTCCTCCAATACCAGCAGCAAAAGCGATCGCCCAATGCTTTTTTCTTACTCCCTTCTTATTCTATCTTCTAGACACACGCACTACCGACCGTTAGACAGTGCCTGACCAATCAGCTACTTTCTTTAGGCGAGGGCACTGACGTCGGTCAGAAGGCGCACGAGAGAGAAAGCCATCGGAAACAAAAAAACCGACACATCGTGATGAGACAAGACGGCCGGTGTGACGGGGTAAGGAAGAGGGGGGGAGGGGGAGGGTAGTGGACGGCAGCACGACTGATATGGTACGCCAATACGCAGCAGTGGGTGACTCGTTCTGAGCCTCCCTTCCCCCCCACAATCTCACAACACTTTTTTTTTCACAAAACAAAAACAAGAAAGAAGAAACGCACAAAACGGGACCGGCGCCGGCCGGACTTGAGCTTGAAGGGGACATTGCCGGCGCCTGACAGGCCTCCCACCCCCGCCCCCTCCTTCCTTTTCCCTCCCCTTCCCTGACCTCAACCCCTTAAGTCGCACTCCGTACCACTTGAATTAATGTACACAACGTACCCGAACACTGCGGCAGCGTCCGCCTACGCTCTTCCTCGCTGCGGTAATAGAGGTTCCATTCCACGGATTCTGCCCTCCCCCCCCCCCCCCCCCCCCCCCGCCCCCCCCCTCCTAGCCCACCTCGATTTCCCTAAAAAAAACGAAACAAAACCCACAATGGCATGTGTGCCGAAATCAGGCGTAACTCGTAACCAACACCACCCGCAATAACTGAAACCCCTTCGGAGGCGTTTAAATGCCCTGGCCTACATAGCGTGAGGTGCCGGGGTCGTCTACACCAAAGACAGTACTAAAAAACAAAAACAAAAACGAACGAAGCAAATGAAAGCAAACGAAGCAAGCAGGCAGGCAGGCAGGCAGGCAGGCAGGCAGGCAGGCAAAGCAAGCAAGCAAGCAAGCAAGCAAGCAAGCAAGCAAGCAAGCAAGCAAGCAAGCAAGCAAAGCAAGCAAGCGAAAGCAAGCAAAAAGCAAGCAAAAGCAAGCAAAGCGAGCAAAAGCAAGCCCAGCAAGAAAAAAAACACGCAAGTAAAGCAAAAGGCGAAAAAAAACACGAGCCGGGAAAAAAAAAAAAACATCATCTCAGACGACAAGAGATGAAAAAGATAAGACGATGAAGTAATGATCGGTGTCCCGGCATTTTACCGTGCGCTGTAAGGCGCAACCAAGCCCCCGGGCGAATGGCAAAAAAAAAAAAAAAAAAAAAAAAAAAATGGGAAATTTTTACTCGAGGGACGGGGGAAAACACGGGGGGGGGGGGGGGGGGGGGGCGGAGTATTCATTGGCCGCTTGCCTTGGAGGGGCGCAAATAGAGGAAGAGCGCAGCATGCTCGACGGACGAGAGGAAAAGCAGTTTCACTTGTCCGTTTTTCTTAGTCTGACAAAAAGCTCTTGAAAAAAATGTTCTAAAAAGTAAAACGAGATTACGTATTGGAAACAATGTCGACGTCGACGTACGAAGAGCGTCGAAGGACTCCGTCGTTGGCTGCGCTGAGAGGGGACGGGGAGGGGGGCACCGGGCGGTTGCTCTACGGTTAAAAAACCCGGTGAGATGAGACCATCAAAAGCTACCGCCCCAAAGTACTTCTGGAAGACCCTGGACCTCTCTTTTTCCCCTGCCCCCCCCCCCCCCGTCAGGGACCCTCTCTCCCCCCTCCCCCCCCCCCCCCTCGCAGAAAACATCCGTCCCCCAGAAAACATCCGATGGCCCCGACCAACTCCATCCCCTCTCCCCCTCTCTGGATAATCCCATTCAATCCTGAAGAAAACTTTGATGTAATGTGTTGTGCCATAAAAACCACGTAGTATCCCCATGAGCATATCCGTACCCCCCCCCGCCCGCCGCCCTCGCCTTGTGCTGTGGCGGGTAGAGAGGGGGGGGGGGGGGGGCAGGGGCTGCTCTGCATACCGAACCGTTTCGAGCCATCATCTCGAGGTCAGTGGTGGTTGAAAAGTGGGCTATAGGAATAATAGCCTGACCAAAAAAAACTAATTCCACCGGGTAGGTAGACTCCGTATTGCTTTCATCCTATCGACTCCTGTCCCAGCCCCCCCCTTCGTGATGCCTCTTGTCCCAGAAACTTCGGCCTAATATCCCTCCCAATCCCATCCATACCTTCACAAAATGCGAGGCCCCAAAAGACCCACCAATCACACACGCCCCCCCCCCCCCCCCCCCCCCCCCCCAAACCCCCCCCTCCCTCCCCCGGCCTGGAGCCCCACCCAAATCCCCCCCAACAACACCATAAACTCCGCCATTTCCCTCCTAGCTCTCCACCAACTTCTCTCTACTCGCTACTCGTAGCGCACACTGAAGAAAAAAAACAAGCACACACGCACACAAGAAGCACAGACACACGCACGCGGCACGCTTACGTACCGCGTCGCGTGTATACGTCTGTATACATGCACCCTCCCCCCCTTCCCCCTCCCTCGTCAACAACAAAAAAAAAAATTGTTTTCCACCAGAACATCGCCAAATCGCAACCACCTCAATGCTGCGATATTTCGACATCGCCAAGTCTCAACATCTCAACATTTCGACATCAGGTATGATATACATCGCAAAATATCACGATGTCTCAACATCGTGAAATCGCAAATTATCGAATATCGCAACATCACGATACAACACAAAATATCGCAACATTACGATCTTTATATCGCAAAATACCCGCGATACCGCAAACATCGGGATATCGCAAATACCGTAATCGATGCCGCAAAAATATCGCCACAAACTCCCCCCCCCCTCTCCGAACCCCCTTCCCCCTCCATATCTGACCTACCTAAACGCGGCCACCCCACGCCCATGCTGACACCCCACCCCCAGACGCAACCCTCGCCGCCACCGCCGCTCTCCTCGCATCTATATCCGCCGCACCTCCCTGCCCCCTTCTTCCGCCGCCGCCACCACCACCACCACCACCACCGTTTCCGTTCCCATTTCCAGAACCGTTCCCAGAACCGTTCGTGGGAACGGAGGAGCTCCTCGAATTCTCGCTCGCGGGAGAGCGCGGGATAGTCAGCGGCTGCTGGTGCCCTCCTCCCCTTCGCGGGGAAAAGGGCGACTGCGGCGGAGCGGGGCAGGGAGGAGGTGGGGCCCCGGCACCCCGGAACCCAGGGAGGGGGGGGGTCATAGCCTGCCCCTGCCCCCCCCCAGCTCGGGGGGGGGATCGGGGGGGCCGGGTTGGGGACCTCGGAGGGTGCCCGTCTCTCAAGAAAGAGCCGTGCAGCGGCGGCTGTTGCAGCGGAGGCGGTACTCGGCCGGGGGGAGGAGAGGAGGCATTTTGGTGGTGTTGTCCCCGGTGGAAGCGCGGAGACGCCATGGGAGAGGGCTGGTGGATGCCCCCCCCCCTCGAAAAACGGGGGGAGATCGGCGCGGGCGGTGTCGGCGGGCGCTTCATCATCGACGAGGAAGAAGCCCCGCTCCCACCGCCGCCCCCGCCCCCGCCCCCGCCCCCCGCCTCCTCCACCGCTGCAACTGCCGCCGCCGCCGCCGCCGCCCCCCCACTGCTGCTGCTACTGCTGCTGTTGCTGTTGCTGTTGCTGCTCGCGCTGCCGGAAGCACCGCCGCTCCCTCCGCTTCCGACGCCTACAACCGCGTCGAAGTTGCTACGCTCTAGCGCTGCCCGAGCGGTCGACGGAGCCGTCAGGGACAGCTGCGGTGGGGGGAGGGGGGGAGCGGGAGGTACTCAGGTCAATTTATGGGCGTATGACCATGGGAGGTGTAAGGAGGGGGGAGGAGGAATCGGGGGGGGGGGGGGGGGGGGGGGGGGGGGGGGGGGAGTACGAGGGAGGAGGGGTAGAGATAGGAGGGAGGGGGAGGGGGGGGGGGGGGGGGGGGGGGGATCTCATTCGTTGCTTGCCCCAGTCATTCAACCATTGACCACGCATCCCTTTCGAGGCGGAGTCCAACTTCTAATAAGAGACCTCCAACAGCTCGGCGATCACTACGTACGTCGTTTCCATATAATACACAAAAACTTGTAAAAAACTTGTTGCTACTCTCATTCCCGTCGTGTTTCGCCGCCTTTTGGATGGTCATCATCTATCTCCTAGGATAGCGAAATGTTCCCTCGCTACAATCTAGTTTGCCAAACTTCTCCGTGTCACATTCGTCCGTTTCCTTCACCTCCGCTGAGTGGGGGTGGGGGAGTGTAACAGGGAGGCATGACAGCATTCAGCGGATAATGTCATTATCGTTATGGTGCAACAGCAGGCGTTGCGGGGAACAGGGTTCGTGAACGGGCTAGCCCCCCCCCCCCACCACCGACGAGACGAGAAAAGATTAATCGACGGAAGCAAGGGTAGGGCGTGGTGGGGTGTGGCAGGGTAGGGTAGGGTAGGGTAGTGCAGGGAAGGGTCGGGCAAGACAAGGTAGGGTAGTGCAGAGTAGCGTAGGATAGAGGAGGGATCTCGACGACTTCTGCTTCAACCATCACCACCACAACGACCTCCGTGTCGTTCACCAATATAGAGCACCGGCCGAGCATCCGCTCGGTCAACACACACGACTCTTGACAAAAAAAAAAAAAAAAACACTCACAGAAAAAAGAAAAAAACACCCCCGGCTTGGTCCCTTTCACCACGACCCCCTCATCCCTCCGCCGCCCCTTCCACCCACCGCCCTCACCACCCAAAAAACAACAAATAAAATAAGCAGAGACTGGAATCGTACTTCATGATTTTTCCAAAAAAATTGAGTCGTCGTACAACATCTGCAAAATGCCCACGGCTTCTTTCCGTGTGTGATTTTTATGCCATTTCGTGTCTGTGTGCAGGCTATCTTACCGCACGGAGTCTCGAGCTCGAGCAGAGGTGCGATCCTTTTTCAGAGCTCGTTTTCTCTTCTCAACAGCGGCAATGGTGCTAACAGTCGAAGATTTATATATATTTTTTTCCCGGGAGGCTTTCTCTCGAACCAGATCAAGTATCTCCGAACGCATCTCGTTCGGTACTTGTTGACAACCTTCTCGGTTCTGGAAAAAAAAAAACACACACACACACACACACACACATGAGCGCTGAAACACGGTCGCAGGCAGCACTCAACGCTCTTTTCTTACGGTATACGTATACTCATGATCATTTTAGTTTTCCCCCCTCCAAATACTTTGGCATCCACTTTCTGACCACAGACTACATACTGAAGACCATGGTGATGAGCTAACGAGACACCAACACCACAGGAAACAACATCAGCCCTCAACCAGAACCATCACCACCAGCACCAACAGGACAGCCGACGCCAGCTCCGAGATCACCAACACCAACATCAATATATATACCAAACCCTCTATTACATTAGTCCTTACCTTAACAAGCCCCGCGCCGGCCTCCGCCGCCTCGCGAGCCTCAATAATCGACTGCTGCTCCTCGAGCGACACAACGCGCGAAGGCGGTAACGACCTGCTGCCACCTCCCCCCCTTCCTCCGCCTTCTTGCCCCCTCCCCCCCCCCCTGTCCTCCTCCTCCTCCTCCTCCTTCTGCTCCCCCACTTCCTCCACCTTCTCTCCTCTCTCCCTCCCCCCCTCCTCCGCTTCCTCCCCCTCCCCCCCCCCTCCGCCCCTGATCGAGGACCGTTGCCATGATTTCCCGAAGGAGCCCCTCCAAGCAACGCCGTCGCTGCAGCAGCCGCCGCAGCCGCCGTCGACGCCGCTGTTTCCGCGGTGCCGGCCGAGAGGGTCCGCGCGTGGCGGGGGGGAGCGCCGGACGCTGAGGCAACGCTCGACGAGACCGAGCCGCTCGAGCCCGCTCGCTGGAGGCTTTTTTCAGCCGCGCGCTCCCTCCGGCAGACGAGGTTCCAGCGGTTCTTGACATCGTTATCACTGCGGCCTGCAAACGGGGAGGAGAGCGAACGCACGTTTACGGAGGGCACATTCAGGCAAAGGCGCTTGAGGCGAACGCCTATATTCTCTTCGCATACTGCGTGCCTATAGATCTCCCTTTTTCTTTGGTTCGCCTGCAGACGTGCTCATCTCCAAGTGCCTGAAAGGCGCCTGCGGCCGCGTGCCTCGCAAGGCTAGGGGCATAGGCCGAGCTCGAGCATTCTGACCTACAGATTAATCAAGGCTACAGAATGCACTCTGGGGTCTGAGCCAAAATATAGCTTTTTTGTATACACTATATATAGCACCACACTAACTGGTATCTCACATTTACGCGGCACACCAGTACACCAGTACAGATGCCGCATAAATAGATAACAGACTGAGGAAGCGGTCGCGTACAAGCCCACACTCGCCCGGCCCTCAGCCAGGAACTCTCACGACGGCATCGGGCAGAGACGACACGGTGGATGTGAGCGATCGATCGATCGATCGATCGTGAGGAGGAAGAGGAGGAGGAGCTGTCGACGAACGAGCTCTCGCTGGGCAGCTCGTATACATACTCCCACCGCTGCCGTTGCTGTGAGGCTGTCATTTTGCCGATATCAACAGAGAGCCGACACGAAATGTGCTTTCCACTCGCGGGTGCCGTCCGTCGCCCGAGAATCGTCTCAAAAGTTCAAATTGGCCTTCTGCTCTTATGTCGCATGTCGTACGAACAAAATCTCATTTTTGCAAATGAACTCAAAACGTTTGACTCAGGTGGGATCCGAACTTCAGCACCAACTCTTACTATTAATAATAGCAGCGCACGAGTATTGCAACGAAGAAAAAAAGCTAACTCAGACGTGATCGTACTGTATACAAAAGGCACAGCACACACACACGCGCCAGCTGATCCAGATACAGCGGTGGAATAGAGAAAGCGCTGTTGATGCATACGGGTGGGCGATTATTAGCGCTCTGCTTGTCACGCGTGCAGAGTTGAGAGATTAGCGACACCCTGTGGCGTTTGCTACATGTGTGCATACTTACAACAACAACAACAACAACAACAAAAAACTCACAGCCGTGAGATCGCGTTTTTGGTCGAAAATCACCTTTGCAAGCTGCGTGATACTTCCATCGCGCGTCCTACGTTACGTCTATCGTACTGTAGCATCAATAGCACGTATTTCGAGGAGTGAACCGCAACAGCAGTAGGCCTAGCCTAGGCCTATCAATCGGCAGCGGGGAGTGCCGTGCCGTGTGCTCGTGCGCCTTCTGCTTCTGGACGCGAAGCTACACAACATCAGGCACACTAGGTACTCGAGCGTGACACCCCCTTTTTTTCCGTCCTCCTTTAGCCTTCTACCCAGAATAAAACCCTTCCGTCGGTAGAGCCCATGATTATCAAACAGTGAACTCGAATGGTTGGTAACAAAATTCGCTGTATGGTTGATGCTAGAACAATTGTGTGTTTTTTCAATGCGTGTGTTCTTCACATTAAACCGTTCTTTCTACTCGTTGACATCCAGCACAACCAGTGTCCGCGCCGATTCTTCCTATTATAATAATAGAGAGATACAGCAAGCAGTAGCACCAGATATAAGTTATGTGGTCACAAAACTACGCCAGAGATACCCACAGAGATACTACATTGCCACGTGTGAACCATTAATAAGCACAGCAGCAGAAAATACTGCAATGTCATGCCATTATACCGGATATGACAGGCATAACATACATATTATGAAAGAGAGAAAACGAAAGAAAACGCCGAAAAAACAAATCGATCGAGGAGAGAGAAAAAAAAAGAAAAGAAAAAACAGTCGTGTGCCTCCCCGCAGGAGGATGTGGCAGACACTTGAAAAGAACGCGCTGAAGAAAAAAACAGCAACACACGCACGAGCAACCAATACGAAACAAGTGTCGACCTCTCATTATGCTACTATTATAATAGTATGTACGGTACTTATTCAACGTTTGCGCAAGAAAAAAAAAAACAAAAAAACTACGTACAGCAGCACACTTTTGTGTTAAAGGAGGGCGTACCGGCCACCTGTGCGTATGGATCAGGCACCCATCCACGATGATACATACCAGGTATTCTATACGCATCCTTATACTATCCACAAAATAAAATAAAAAATCAACAAAACAGCTTTGAGATCGAGGATTTTCGTCGAATTTTGTGCCTGGCACCCTGTTCTCATTCGGTGCTCTGACCCCGGAACCGACCCGTCCCATTTGGCACCCAGACCCCGACTAAGACCATAGAGCTCGAAAATACCGTGGGCACGTTTGCACTACATTTGCCATTAGTGAAAAGTGCGAGATGGGCCGCCTGCGACCCGTAACGTACGGGGTTGATATTGCGGGGGACCATAGTAAATAGGACCTACGGTACACAAAAAACCTTTATATATTCCCGATTTTTACCAACAACATATGGTCCTATTTACTATGACCCCCCCGTAAAATACTGAAAAGAAGTTTCACGCACTATTACGAGGGGCCATAGTAAATAGGATCGACGGTACACGCAAAAACCTATATAATTTCCTATTTTTGCTATTAATAACAATACTAGGTCCTACCAGGTATTTACTACGGTCCCCCCCGCAATATTTAAAATATATTTCCAGTGGCGCAATTTTCGACTTCTTAAAAACTGCCGCCATTTTTCAAGCCGACGCTATCAGACAATGAACCCCGTTCAACTGCTGCGCCACACAAGTCTTTGGGATCGCTCTCACTGAGGGATGCGCGGAAGGAAGATCAGAGACGATGTCGTCGACCGCCTCGGTCCTCAGGACGAACAAGAAAAAAAGGAGTAACCACCAGGTACTTTATACCCGCAAGAGAGAGTGCCTATTAACCAAGACATTCGACCAACCGCAGCGACATCCGACGCTCTCGGAGTCGCTTTCACTGAGCGATTCGCCGTCAGACCTCACGAACCAATTAGGCACACCGGTACAAAATACCTACCAGGTAAGTTAATGAACGCTGCAAGAGGAAAAGATGCCAGGAGACCATGTCAAGCAAGGGAAAACGTGCGCTGTCAAAAAGGGTGGACGGCTGAGTGCTCCACACCAAAACGTACTATTTTGACATGCTGGTACACAAGGCACATCAGGACCAAGCTCCCGGTCTGTCAAGGCGTCATGACGTGCTGTCTCCTGACATCATTGCTGTAGAGCAGGTACGAAGGAACGGGCCGACCGGGCTAAAACGATGAGGAGGCCATGGAGAGCGGCAGCAGGACGGCGCACGGGAGACCCACGACCGGCGCGCATACCATCACGAGAGCAACAGCAGTCAATCGTTTTTATTTTTCTTTTCTGATTTTTATTACGAGGCAGTATAAATACTACTATTACGGGAGACCATAGTAAATAGGACCAAATATTGATGGTAAAAATAGGTAAAAATATAGGTTTTTATGTATACCATAGGTCTTACTGACTACGGACCTCGTAATAAGTACCTGGTAATTGCCTACTGCTGTAGCTGGTCTTTATAGTCTTGGCGAGTTGTGCACCCTTCATGGGAAATGACCCCTTCAATTGTCAGGGACGTGGAATCATATAGCTGTGTTGCACCTTCTGTCAGACAGGGAAGTAAGTCATGGCGATCGTTGACATTAGTATGGTTGTTTTTTTTTTCGTTCGACTGCTCGTTTTGAGCTTCCAAGTCCGCGAGTCGTCTCTCCGACAGCAGAGCACCCCAGACAGCAGGCAGGCGTGTTCCTCTCTGTGCTCACGACTACCGTGCGATTCGCACGGTGAAGTAAGCACTCCAGACAGCAACCGCTGTAGTCATTAGCCACGAGTTGGTTAGTTTCTGGGAACGGGGGGGGAACTCTTCCGCTGTGGTTGAGTGGATACTCGCGGCCATGTTCTCAAACTGCTTGTACCCGTGGTTCAGTTTGCACATTGACTTCATTTCATTTATGCGCCTTCTTCGTCTCGTGTATTTCTTTTGATAGGTGAGAAGCGTCGTGTCTCCGAGCCGATTTTTTTTTTTGTTTTTTTTTTCTCTTTCAAATGGTTTTTCGGATCTCCCCCGAGCTCCAGCACCTTTGTGTCACCACGGACCCCTTAACCCTTTCAGTACCGCAGTCCCGATTTGGGGACAAATCACTTGGAATTAGACTGGTTTGTTCCCAAATCGGGACTGCGGCACTAAAGGGGTTATAATGGAAGAACGGCACCCTGGCAACATATCTGACACAGGATATATACAGCGGCAGTACTTGTTTTATAACAGGTATGGCATTAGGCCAATTTATATGCGGTCGGAAACGTCGACTGAAAAAGCCAGTTTCCGATCGGTTATTTTTCCGACTGGTTTGTGAATCGCTAACCTTTTCGTATCGTCCGTCGGATCGAATATGCACTTTTGGGTTTTTTCTGGGCACGTTTGATGTAAGGGAGTGACTTCCAATAGATTGATTTAGCTCCAAGAAAAAACTGTTAGGGCAGGCGGAAGTCGGTTCGAGACTGCTTCGCCGTAATGCTCGTGGGGTTCAGAGAGGTCTTCATCTTCCAGCGGCTGCGCCCAAGCACGCATACATTGTGATGTCTCGCTTCTTCCTCGAGCAGCGTGTGAGCTTCGCACGCGGGGATTTCTCCTCCATCTCTCGTCCTCGAGGCCATCGCGGCGCTGGATTTTTTCAAGAGATTCGCCAAAGCTACAGCCAGCGCAGCAGAAGGCAAAAGGTCGCCGATACCGCGCACTGCGCCATCGGGTCCTGTCACGTGCTGCTGACGGGAGTAGACAAGGATGTATCACGCTGACTCGTGCCGAGCAGCAGCAGAAGCGACAGCAGCCGAGCCAGCTTCGGCGATGTTGTGGTGTGGGGTCGTGTCGTATGTCATGTTGCCGTGTGGGTGTGTGATACTCGTACGAGCATGCGGCGGGACTTCCTAAATTTTCCGAGGCATTAATCCCACTGGCGTGTTGAATTCGGAAATCTCAGTTTTCTCGCCTGTCTGGTCCAGTTGGAGATCATCATCGAAAAAAGTTGTATTTATTGAAAAGGGGCTTTTTCAACTGCATAAGAAAGTCAACTTTTGTCTCTGATCGGAAACCGGCTTTTTCAATCCATGTTTCCGACTGTGCATAAGAACTGCCGTAGTTCTCTTCGTCTATCGTGGTCTCCGTAAGCATCATACAAGAAAAAACTTTTTTTTTTCCTTTCTGCCATACGCGCCCATAAGAAACCACACCTGGCTACTCATGCGCGAGTACAAGAATTCAAAAATGGAGTCAAAAACAGCACTACAGCAAAAATGTTAAACAAAAGGCCCCCATTTTCGAACCCCAACAAAAACTTACTACTGTACGTATTAACACGAACAAACGGCCTTAAAACCGCAAAAAATTATCCCACACCAACTCTCAAGAACGTCGAACACTACTAAATACTAATATTATTTACGGGGGACCATAGTAAACAGGACCAAATATTGTTAGTAAAAATACCCAAATATATAGGTTTTTATCTATGCCATAGATCCTGTTAACTATAGACCCCCGTAATAATAGTTTGTCCCGACATAATGTCTGTACTCGTACAAGTACAAGGAATGTATAAATGCGTGGGTGCAGCAGTTCTGAACGATTTTACCCTCTTCAGGCCCGCAGTCCCGTTTCCGAGAAAAAACTACTACTCCTTAAGAACTCGAGTGCTTTGTCCCCAAAACGGGAGAGCCGATTTTTTTTTTTTTTCCTTCATAGGGTCGAGTTCACGGACCCTTCTAGGGGAGAGACCGCAGCAGTCCCCTTCTGGAGACACAAATCACTCACATTCTCAAAAGTAGTTGGTGCCCAAAACGAGACTGACAACAGCAGTCCAAAAACGGTGAAGGCAGCACCCCCGCTGGCCCCCCCCCGCCCCCGCGCACGGCTACTCGCCTGTGACCTACCCCGCGTGCGTACGAAACAGCATTCGTTAAGAGCTCGGTACTGGGCCAGCTCCTACTGACAGTGTTAAATAGTGCATCTCTCCCACACACGCATCGAGGGTGCACAAGTTTTCTCGAGGATCATGACTCGAGCGTTCATCTCATCACATCAAGAGAGGCGGCAGCCAGCACCCGCGCCCGCCGCGCGTAGGCGTCTCACCTGGGATCTGCCGCGCGATTTCCGCCCACTGATTATTCAGCCGAGCATGCAGCGACAGGAGCAGCGCCTCCTCCTCGTCCGTCCACGGACCGTGTCTCAAGCTAGGGTCCAAGTGGTTGAGGTAGCGTTCGCGGCACTGTTTGCCAACGCGCCCGGGCATAAAGTCTGAGATCTGCAAGCGGAGGAAGACGGGGAGGCCCGGGGGGGGGGGGGGGGGAGGAGGGGTCGAGGGCGGGGGGGGGAGAGAGGGGTTGGAGGGCTAGCATTCAGCGAGTAGCGGTGGCGAAAGGTTCGGTACGTGAACAAAAAAAAAACAATCAATGCATCGATCAATCAATCCATCCATCCATCCATCCATCCATCCATCAATGAACCCATCCGTCAAGCCCCGCCACCCCCCCTAACACACGGCCAAAGTCGCGCCTCATTCAAAGCCCCCTCTTCCTCCTCGCCAGCGACCCCCCCCCCCCCCCCCCCCCGCCCTCCAGCTCCAGCGAACCCACGCTACGACAGCGCGACAATATCTCCCCTGCTCAAAACTCCCAACCATAATCCGGACCGTGGGCATAAGTTGTCGCCGGATTTTACCTCGTGCGCGCGGATCAGCGACAACATCCCCACAACAAGTCTTCGCCTCTTCCCCCCCACTCTGTCCAACCTGCCGCCTTCTCCCATATCAAAACCCGAGTGCCTCCTCTCCTCCCCCCTCACCCTCCTCCCCCATCCCCTGATCTGATCCCAAAACTCGAGTCAACTCCTCCTGCCAACCTCTCCCTCCCTCTCTCCTCCCCCAAACCCCTGCCCTTCATCGCATACCGCGAGTCGCCTGCTCCTGCCCCCTATCTCCCTCCCTCCTCCCCCGCCCGTTGCCCTCATCCCAAATCACGAGTCCCCTCCTCTATTCCTCCTGCTCCTCCTCCAGCCCCTACATTCACACCAACTAACGAGCCCCCTCCTCCCCTCTTCCCCTGCCCTTGTCCCACAACACGAGTCCCCCCAGCCCTCGCCCGACAACGGCGATGCACGACATGAGCATCCCCCGTTCCCCCCCCTCCGCCCCACTCCGCTTTCCTCGGACACAAGACCCTCCCCTCACCTGCGACCACTTCACACCGTACATCGCCACGAGCGCGTTAAGCCGATCATCCTCCTCCTTCGTCCACGACCCCACCCCCTTCTGGCCCCTCCCCGCCGCACTCCCGCCTCCTCCTCCTCCTCCTCCTCCCATCGTCCCTCCAGGAGAACCAAACGGCGCCCCCCCACCCCCACCCCCACCGCCCCCCCTCCTAATCCCCCCTGCCGCCCCGCGGACGAATAGTCGGATATTGGCAGACATCCGGGACCTTCCAACCCTACTCCCATCCCGAGCGAGGTCCCATCTGCCGGCGCGGGCCATCTGCACAAGCCCATGATGGTGTTGGTTATGCTCTCCAAGGTGGAGGCCCCACTTATGACTTGCCATGCTCGGGCCCGATGACCCCGGGAGAGAAGGAGGAACCGTGGCGGTGGTGGTGGTGGTGGTGGTGGTGGTGGAAGAATTGGGGGGGGTGGCGGCGGCGGAGCTGCTGTTGCTCCGGGTGTAGTCGCCCGCGCCGGGGGCGGAGGAGTAGGCGCGGGAGCTTAGCGCCCACTGCCTGGCGCAGTGGCTGGCGCTTCGGTGGGGGAAGTGTCCAGCGACGTGGTCCCACCTTCCCACGCCTGAAGGGGGACGGAGGGAGGGAGAGGGAGGGGAGGAGGGAGGGAGAGCGGACGGGGGGAGGAGAAAGGCATGGGGGAAGAAGGAGCAGAAACAGAGGGCGTTAAACACGGAGAGGGAGGGAGAGATGGGAGGGAGGGACGGAGGGATGAAAGAAGGCGGAGGGGAAGGAGGGAGGGAGAGAGAAGAAAAGGCAAAGGAAAAAAGAGGGAAGGAGGAGAAAGAGATATCAGCGATAGTGGGAGCGGCAAGCCTGAAGGTAACGCAAGAAAGCAACCAGTAGAGCGGGGGGGGGCACCATGTCTTTGATGGCAACCGGGCGGGCGTGACCTCGACAGGTTTCGAGAAAGGAGTGCAACCTAGCTCGTGCTTCATTTAGACTCACGCGCCTTGCCAACAAGGCTCCCTCCCGCACGGGTGTTGCAGTAAGTGGGTCTAATATGATCTAATACGATAAGGTATCCTCATCAATCTCTGCCTTTCTTCTCTCTCTGCATCTCCCCCCCCCCTCTCTCTCTCTCGCTCTCACTCTCCCCTCTCCCCCCCCCCCCTCCCTCTCTCTCTCTTCTCTTCTCTCTCTCTCGCAGCAACGGAAGAAACAGCAGAAGCAGCAGCAATAAGGATGGCGCTGCTGTCCGCAAAGCCCTCCCTGGGGACAGCGCCGCGCGGTATGGTCTGTCTCGCTCTCCCGCCAGTTCCAGCGAGAGCTTATCCAATCGGCAGCGGACCTGCCCCATCAACCCAGACCCCGCTCGCTACCGCCTCCGTCACAGCAAAACCGGTCAAACGTAGCGCGCAGGCACGCTCGCAAGCAAGCACACTTGCACACACACACAAGACACGCAGCAAACACGTTGGCACAGAAGCACGCGCGCAAGCACCCAAGCACCCAAGCAAACAAGAAAACTAGCGAGCAAACAAGTCAAACAAGCGCACAACCACGCATTCAAGCCATCAAGCAAGCAAGCACACAAGCAAGCAAACCCGCAAGAAAAAACGAGCACAACCGAGCACACACACAAAAAACATCCACACGTACAAGCAGGCAGGCATAGCGCACATTCAGGTTCACGAGCAGAGGGCACACAGCAAGCCGGAAATCACGCAAGCAAGCCCCGAGAAAGAAAATAACAGGGAGAACGGGGTAGGAGCAAGAAGAGGGACAGAAGAGCGAAAAACAACAGCATCACCATCACAACCAACACCACCAACACTAACGAAAAAAACACGACCCCCACCACCACCACCACCACCACATGTAATATACGGGAAAGCGTACTAGGCGCCAACATGTTGGAGGCATCTCTGATAGCAGCAGGAACAATGCTCCGTCTCGAAACGGATGCGTGGTCAATGGTAAAAAAAATGACCGAGGCAACCAAACAAAAGAGTACCTCCCCCGACCACCATTACAGGGGTCCGTAGTTAACAGGACCTATGGTGTACATAAAAACCTATATATTTGCCTGTTTTTACTAACAATTTTTGGTCCCGTTAACTATGGACCCCCGTAATAGTACCACCATCACCATCACTACCGAAAGACATCCCGTCGGTGGACAGTCTTACCGTAGTTCCGGACGAGCGCGACCAGCAGCTCCAGATCGCGACCGGACCACGGGTCCTCCTCCTCTCCGTCCTCCTCCCCCCCTGAGCTTATCCCCTCGCGAGACGACTGCGCGTCGATGCCACGGGGAGGCCCTAGGCCCACAGAGGGAGACGCTACTCCTGCACGCCGACCAAAATAAAATCCGGGTCAGCCGTTCAAGAGACGGTGTCTTCGAGAAAAGATAATGTTTTGGACAATGCATGTACAAACTGTAGTAGGACAACATGGTGGAGTAAAAAGCGGGAAAAAAACGGCAATCCAAAACAATAGAGGTGGCACAAAAAAAGTAGGCAACATACGAATAGGCGGCATGAGAAAAAAAAAAAAAAAAAAAAAATGGCCCAACCAAAAAACAAAAGTGGCAACAACAACAAAAAAGGACCGCGTAAGCAACGGTACCGGTGGCAAAAAACGAGCGACAAAAAATAGCCCGTCGCTTTAAAAAAAGCGGGGGGGGGGGGGGGCAGACGGAAACAACGGCCGCAAAAAAAAAACGATGCCAAGACTGCTTACAGCAGCAACAACAACAACAACAACAACAACAACAGAGACGGCCGCGCAAAGAAAACCATGTAAAAAGGCGGGACAATATCGGGCGGGTTAAACACGATACGACAGGTGTAGCCAGCGAGCGGCATACAAAAGAGCGTTCGCGCGACTCGCGAGACCGGGGGGGGGGGGGGGGGGGGGGTACAGGGGCCGGGAGGGACGAGGGGAGAGGGGGGATAATAGCCGGGCAAAGCGAAGGAGAGACGGCAAGAACAACATAAAAGAAAAAATATCGAGCGGGAAGGGATTAGCCAGCGCCAAGAGACAACAAAACAAACAGTGGCGGCGGCGGCGGCAGCAGCAGCAGCAGCAGCAGCAGCAGCAGCAGCAGCAGCAGCAGCAGCAGCAGCAGCCGCGACGCGTTCATTCCACTCCAACACGAGCCTGAAGTTTCCGGCAAATGTGTTACTTTAAAAAGGCAAATATCTTCATAAGAGGAGACCGTAGTTTTACCGCTCAGCCCGACCTACCACCCTCTACACTAAAACTGGTATAGTAAGGCGAAAAAGAGACTTTCCCACGCCGCAAAATACCGGTCTCTCCCTGCATAGTATATGTGGGTTCGCCAACGTTCAACATGTGGCGGAGTTGCAAGTTATGCATAACTGCAAAGGGGGGGGGGGAGAGGGATTTCTTTGTTTAGAAATGCGCGAGGCAACATGTTCTTACTATTTTATACCCGGTACGCTACGAAATCGTATATTCTTTCACTCGGAGGGGAGTTACGTTATCCACGAGACGAATCATTTGTTGTTATTACGGGGGTCCACAGTTACCATCCCTCCAGCGACTTCAACAAGGCCTCACCATCCAAGATGTTCTACTCGTACGAGAATTGCGGTTTTGATTGATTTCACCGATTACCCCCTGCCATACACTATACCGCCATACACACTATTACGGGGGTCCATAGTTAACAGGACCTATGGTATACATAAAAACCTACATATTTGCCTATTTTTACTGACAATATTTGGTCCTATTTACTATGGTCCCCCCCCCGTAATAACCTTTTTAGGACTGCAGTCCCGTTTGCGGGACAAACTACTTGGAATTTGAGTGCTTTGTCTCCAAAACGGGACTGCAGGTATGCGTTGGGGGGGGGGGGGGGGGGGGGGGGGGGGGGGGAGGAGTCGAGCTACGTGCAGGACAAAGGGAGGAGATAATTGACACGACCGCTGCATGATACTACAGACTGAACACCTACTACTGCACGCACAACGAACAGCGCCACGCCTCAGGACAGAGAGAAAATCGACTCACACCAGAGGATCTAGATCCTTCAACAGGCAGATAGATTTATTCCAGTTGTGCTGTATGATCTACGGCAGTGGCAGCTCATGTTGCCGAGCGGGGACCCGTGTAACCATTTGCACCATGTATAACAGTATTTTAGTGTTTACGGGGGACAATAGTAAAAAGGACCTACGGTAAACACAAAAACCTACATCTTTACCTATTTCTGCTGACACTATTTATTTGGCCCAATCTACTATTACGGGGGGCCATAGTAAATAGGACCAAATATTGATAGTAAAAATAGGCAAATATATAGGTTTTTATGTATACCATAGGTCCTAATAACTATGGACCCCCGTAATATGGTCCCCCGGAAATAGCACGTGTTCCCTGGGTTGGATCTGTACTACACTAGTATACGCAGTTCCCGCACAACCAAACCTATCACAACACCAGGTGAGGAACTGAATGATCTACCAGTAGATAGATAGATAGATCATGCTCTTATCTGTCCGAGAAGCGGAGCGGTCACACAGTGCTCGCTTCCTACGTAGCGTACCTCTCCGGGTTCGCTACAGCTGGGCCCTAAAACGGTTATATATGAAAACGCGCGCAAAAAAGGCCTTGGAAGCGCCCACAAAGACCACCGGTCTCTCCTTTACACGTACTGCAACTACTACAGTAAAACACGCAAGCATAACACACCCCCTCGGGCGACATTGGAATTCTGGTTTTCTCGACAACGAGGAAGGCGTACACGCCGAGCGATGCGTCTATGCAAAACCCTCTTGACGAAATGTTTCCAAACCAAAGCTACCATTTTCGTTGTGGGTCCGCCTGAAGGCATGTTTTGGGGGAAACCGGCTCTGCAATTCGTCCCAAGGGGTGTGTTACCTTATCACCCGGTGTGATAGTGTGATACGGCAGTACTATTACGTGGGAACTTAGTAATCAGAACCAAGGATGGCGTGTCCCATATACGTACTACAAGTACTACTACTACGTGGGAACATAGTCATAATCAAATATGGAGAGGAATCCTTGTTTTTTTTTGCTCCATCGTGAGTTCTGATTCTTACTACATATGCCCATCCGGAATAGATGTATCAAGTGCTTGGTATCCAGTTTGCGACGATAAAATGATACTTAAAACACCATATACACACACCACCAAACGAAAGGGCACCAGCGCGACGTTTTGGATGCATCTGACAGATACACAGATCACGAGCTACAGCAGTAGATCATCTGTAGTAGATCCTACATATGTTCGCCATTGTGACAGGTTGCGCAAGAGACGTAAAGATGTGTATGTATAAGCATACGTATCCCTCACCACGAACATGTTTTTTTTTTTTTTTTGTTCGTTTTCGGTTTTGGATTTTGACTTTTCGGTGTCGGTTTCATCTCAGTTTTTTTTTGGGGGGGGAGGGGTGGGGGTGTTTCATTTTTTAATTCGGTGTCGTTTTTCTACTCCGTCAAATTTCGGCTTTTTTGGTGAAATCAAAATCGGTAAAAAACATATCCCACCGAGAACATCGTGCAGATCATGCCTGGTAAATATCACAGATCTAGCTGCCCTGAAAAATCTACGTAGATCGTGAACGGGAGAGATCCGGTACGCCAGACGCGGGGAAGGAACGGTGCGATTGGTTTGCGCCGCTAATACCGTTGCGGGAAAACATGAAAACAATCTCTAGGGCGGGGGAGCGAAACAACAAAACACGAGCGAAACAACAAAATGCATGAGTGGCGAGAAGACGAGGCCGACCCGGTCGCTCTTCCTCCCTGCTGCCTCCCCTCCTTATCAACTTTCTCCTTCCGACCCGTTACCCTTTTCTCTGCAGTGTCTTGCCTCCTGCCTTGTCTTTCCTTCCATGTTGTCCCCCTCTTCCGCCCCTTCTATTAATAGCTATCTGTCGTCCCCCCCTGACTCGACATGTCCTCCATTTTGTCTTTGTCTCCTGACTCGACACACTCGACTTTCCCTCTATTTCGTCTGTCTACTGACTCGACTTTTCCTCTGTTTTTGTTTCGTCTCCCGACTCGACTTTCCCTCTCGTTTGTCCCTCCTGACCCGACTGTCCCTCTATTTGGCTGTCTCCTGACTCAAACTTTCCTCTCGTTTGCCCCCCCCCCTCTCGCGTTTCCATCTCTTTTACTAATTGTCCCCCCACCGTCCGATTTTTCCATCTCGTTTGTCCCTCCTGTCTCTCGATTATTCCTGTATTTTGTCCCTCTTGTCTCGCCCTTCGCGTATTCTTGTCCCGCCTTCGCCGTATTTTCATCCAAAAAAATCCATCTTGTTTGTTTTGTTTTCCTCCACGCGGCCCGCCCGAAGGGTCTCTCTCGGCCAACGCTCCAAACTCTGCAAGGTGTGCTTGGTAGAATATATAAGTAGTTCTATATATACTACAGTAGTTTTGTACTCCAACTCGGGGACCTACCCGGGATGTACTCTGGGAATACTCGGTTACCTACCCGGGTGTGTACTCTGGGAATACTCGGGTACCTATCCGAGAATGTACTCTGTGGGTACGCGGGTATTTACCCGGTGGGGGTACGCGGGTACCTATCCACGTAATAAGCAACATGACCAAGTGTGCTAACCGGGTACCCCAGAGACTAATACCACCCGCGCCGGATACATGATCGCCGTGTGATATTGACATCAGATACCTAACCCTAACGGATATTATATATCAGGCTAGAACGGTACACCCTACCCGACACACTCATGAAAAGATAACGTTGTATCCGTATCATATATACACCTGCGACAAGTGCAACACCACTCTGTCACACCCTTGAATAACTTGACGTTGTATCCGTATCATATATACCCCTGCGACAAGTGCAACACCACTCTGTTCGGAAAAGTAAGGAAAGTTTGGATACCCATACAAAGAACCAGACGGCCCTTACATTTCCGGACAGAGTGGTGAATAGTTGCTCCTCGCGGCGGTGTCGCCACCGGGCTCCCTCCCCTTCCACTAACCGAGTTGAACTTACACCGCTCCAGAACCGCAAGCGTAGTTTGGGAAAACAATCCATCCCAAAATATGATACCAGCAGCATCAGGGATCAATTCGCAGTATGTATTGAACTAAGTGGCAAAAGCCCGGTATGTCGTACTGCGGTCACTTGCTTCGACGAACATCAGCATACACTTGGATCTAATGAGGGAAATGTTTGCGGCGGTGAAAAGGTTACTTTTGGGCGAAATAGGAACTGCAGTCTGGTACGACGTTTGCAGCAGAAGATGCACCACCACCATGCCCGGAAATACAATCCGCGTTTGATATAAATATATGATACATACATATACACACAGTACTCTATAGTGCCGGCGCAATAGTAGTGCCTGCGCAATCGCGTGGCACAGATGGGATAAGCCAATGACGGGAGCGCGCGGAGGGCGGTTGCCGCTATTCCCGGCACTGTTGGCTGGCGCATACCGTACCGGCACTATATAGAGCTATAGAGGGACCATCCCAGAAGTATATACCAACCAGTCCACAGACGGGGAATGCAGTCACGGCCAGGGCATTCCCCCCCTCTGCCCCTTCTTCGCAAGCAACCCCAGAGCGTACTTTTGTCTCTTGACTGGCAAGCTTTTATCAAGAGGTTGAGAAAGCGTCTTATTGTACCGGTATCTCGATTGTCAAGCGGCGGGTGGATGGCTGGCAAGCTCTATCAAGAGCTAGAGAAAGCGCATTATTATTTCTTGTACCGGGTCTCTTGATTGGCAAGCCACGGGTGGGGGGGGAACGCGAAGCCTTGTCGACCGCTTTTTTTTTTTTATTGTCAAGACGCGATGATCTCCCCTCGCGTCAATTCTACTGCAGTAGCTATACTTCCTGCTCCGTTTTCTTTCTTCCACGTAGCTTTTAATTGCCTGTCTCGTCACATATTATGACGACGATTTAACGTGAGATCAACATCAACCACACCAACAACACTAGACGTGTGATCAGGGGGTGATCAGGGGGGCACCATGCTTAGGTGACCACGTAGGGCACCGGGGTTTCTCCTCCCTACAGTTCACTACCGGCCCTCTCGTGATAAGGCATGCCGCAAGGAATAATCCCCAGAAGAAACCCAGCGTGTTTCCGGCGTAAGTAAGAGATAGGGGAGCGGCTACATCAAAGTTAGCCAGTGTGCACACACGCTCCCTAAAACTAAGAAATATCGCTCTGGCCGGGAAAATAGACATCGTTTGATGTTCATATTAGGCTCCAAATGGTGCTTGTATTCTCGGCCATAGTGGTAGTGCCTAGGACAGCAGTACCACAGTAGTTTCCTATTAGAATGCCGGTACTCTGTAGAACTATTGGTATGTCCCAAAAAGCGACAAACACAGGGCTGTGGGTTTGGCTCTACTGCACTTTCCGGCTAGCAACCAGTTGAGTGGCGAAGCAAACCAACTAGAAAGTAGTCGTCAGGTGAGGAAGCAAGCCAGCTTAACGCATTAGCTGGGTGACGAAGCAAACCAACTTAACGTGCTATTAAAAAGTTGCGTGGCGAAGTACGCCAACTATTAATATCAACAGTTACAATCGGTTGGGTCGCAAACTACGCCAACTATTGATGGCTACGGCATCACTTGAGTGGCGAAGCAAGCCAGCTAGCCGACTATTGTTTCCATCAGCATAAAAAAACACGTCGAGCCACAAACGCGCCAGTCAGATGATGCACACACACACACACATACGAACGACTCGACTCCACAAACTACCCCTCGCAGCTTCGTACCGTAACTGTGACACCTGGCCAACTAATACGTAGTCGGCTGACCGTAACACACTCATGAATAGTCCACCAATAGCTAGTGAGCAGCTTACAGCCAGCCAACTAGAAGCCTTAGGCAAGCTTACCTAATGAGTCACTCTTACTCTTCACGCCGCTACGTCAGCAACTCACCCTGCTCGCGAGGTACTCGGGCCTGGTGGCTGCAGTGGCTCCTCTGGTGCTTCTTGACCTTCTCCAGCTGGTGGTGGTGAAACCTCATGCCCTTCTTGACCCCCTCCTGCGATTGTTATTACGGGGGTCCACAGTTAATAGGACCTATGGTATACGTAAAAAACTACATATTCACCTATTTTTACTCAACAATATGTGGTCCTATTTACTATGGTCCCCCGTAAGAGTTCGCGCCACAGCAGGCACACGCAACACAGAGTCAGCTCAGCTCGGATCATCAGAACTGCAGCCAATTTTTTAGGGACAAACGACTCGGTAATACAGCAGTAGTGCCTCAAGTGTCGGAAAAAAAAAAAAAACGCAGCACCAATTCAATGCCACAGCACGCAAAAAAAAAAAAAGGCATCAAGAAATTGGGATTGTTAACCCTCTGTGGGATTGCAGTCCAGTTTTGGGAAAAAAATAGATGGGATTATAGAAGAGCCAGATACGCATTTCAGTACAGCGGTACAGCAGTACTAAAACCATTGCATTACGGGGGGGCCATACAGTAGTAAATAGGACCAAATTTTGTTAGTAAAAATAAGGAAGTATGTAGTTTTTCGTGTGTACCTTAGGTCCTGTTTACTACGGGCCCCCGTAATAGTACTGGAGTCCCGTTTTGGGGTTTTGGGGACAAACTTGATAATTTGAGTATTAATAGTTCGTCCCCAAAACGGGACTGCAGTCCTACTAACACAAGTAGATTTGGGCTCGACTTTTGCACGAAACGCAAGACAAAAGACAACACAACACAGAAATTTTCTGCAAGGCGTCGCGTATTGTCTGTACGTGCGTCGAAAAAGGGGGGGGGGGAGGTATCACGAGAAGCGAAAAAAACAAAACTACCTGGTAGATGAATAAAAAAAGCAAAACGAGAAAGAAAAAAAGAAAAAAAAAGGAAATATCAAAACGACGAGCATTCTGTCTGAAAACGTTAGGAACTGTTTGGGCATTATTCGTCAAAATAGCTAAACGCCGCTTACATTTTCGGACAGGCTGGTGCATCATACACACCACGTACGTTAATACCCTTCTCATTCACACGCTTCTTTTTTTCGCATTTTTTTTTTGGACACATGTCAGCGACCGTGTTCGGTTTCTCCGCATGTCAGCACCCAAACGGTCCTGACAAAAAAAGAGAAGAGTGGAACATCATACCAGTGAAAGCCATCGACTATTTTTCGGTTGCTCCGCTTGAAAGCAAGCTGTAGACGACTCCCACCCTACTACCAGGTTCAGGAATTCTATCAACCAGCTGCGACGTCTCATCGTCACCGCGAGCGGTTCCACCGTCAAAAATTCAGCACGGCTTTCGCCGACAAGGGGGTGTATCTTAACGACCCTTTTCGGAACCAATTTTCCCGTTTTTGGACACGATATACTTGGAACTAGACGCAGATTTGGCATCATCTGCAAAACAGCAGTGCAGTACTATCAAAAAACGGGTTGATACCAGGGGGGTGTCCACCCTCACAGCAGTAGCAGCCCTGTGTTGGCGATAAACCACAAGGCAAGCAAGCGAGGTCGTAACCGACTGATTCTCTTATTGCGGGGGTCCATAGTTAATAGGACCTATGGTATACATGAAAACCTACATATTTACTTTTTTTTACCAACAATATTTGGTCCTATTTACTGTGTATGGTCCCCCCGTACTAGTACAGCACTGCAGTCCCGTTTTCGGGACAAAACCACCCAAATTCTCCAAAACGGGACTCTCTTAATAGTCCAGAAAGGGTAAAAAAAACATGCGGGGATATATATAGCATATCAGCACCCACGATGGACCCGAAAAAAACAAAAAACACCAGGTATCCCTCTACTCTCGTATGTCTGCCTGCACGCCATGTTTGGTGGACCATGGGGGGAGGGAGACGATGTATTACGTTAGGAGGGACCATAGTAATGAGGACCCAATGAGGACCCATGATGTACACAAAAACCTAAAATATTCAAGTTTTTTTACAGAGCATCATTTGGTCCTGATTACTATTACAGGGGTCCATAGTTAACGGGACCAAATTTTGTTAGTAAAAATAGGCAAATATATAGGTTTTTATGTACACCATAGTTCCTGTTAACTATGGACCCCCGTAATATGTTCCGCCGTGATAAGTTCTCCCGGAACGGTGGGCGCGTGCAGCGTCATGTTTGTTCCTTGCATGCTACGCCCCCGTCCCGTGTACCTGGTGGTACATACAATTCCACGCGTTTTGTTCCAAGTCCGACGTCGAAAAGCACCATCTTCGTACATATCCCCTAATCTATGTAGCAGTCCGCGTTCCTTCGTGTGGCTGATGCCGCAAAATCGCCATGTTTTTCCTTGCAAGTCCCAAAACGGCTTCTTCGTATGTATGGCATTCCAAAACACACACACACAAAAAAAAAAAAACTACAGCGATATACGTACGTGCAGCAGTGGTCAGAAAATAATCACCGCGCCATGTATATATACCAGGTATGCTATTAATACAGAACACCGGCACCAGGTGCCAGTCAGTGCCTGGTGAGTGGCAGGAACCAAGAAACAAGGAGTTCACAAAAAAAAAAAATGGCTCGACTCATAAGAACGCCATGTTTATATAGAACACTGGAGCTATTCTTAGCAAAACCCCGCCTCACGAAAGAACTTGAGCGTTGCGAAAAATAGGAAACAACATTTTTTTTATTCAGTGGTGTCAGGTGCTGCAAGCAACACGGGGGGGGGGGGGGGGGGGCGACGGTTACTACGGCATACGCGGTCAAATTTTCCGGTCCGAGCAAAACAAAACAAAGTAAACTCGCGCTCGTCACTCAGAGCAACGCAAAGCGCAACGCAAAGCGAAGCAACACAACACAACACAGCGCACCGCCCGCGCAAGCAAGCAAGAAACGCAAGCAAGGCCGGACAGAAGACAGGCAGGCTGCAGGCAAAGCCCGCACCCAAGCTACCTGCTGCGCAAGAGAGACAAGGAGGAGGTGCCGTAGAAAAAAGAGCGTAACAATAAACACCCGGCCCTGGCTACCGGTACATAACTAAAACCTTTTTAGGACTGCAGTCGTCCCGTATTCGGGAAAAAAACACTCAAATTTGAAGCAGTTTGTCTCCGACACGGGACAACAGCAGTCCTAAAAGTCAAGGCAGGCTTACATAATATTTTTAGATGGAATGCGCCAACTTCACGCAACTATTACGGGGGTCCATGGTTAATGGGACCTATGGTATACATAAAAGCCTATATATTGACATATTTTTACCAACAATATTTGGTCCTATTTACTGTGGCCCCCCGTAATAATAGTTGAAGGACACCGCTCTCAGAACTCTTGGGGAAACATTTGGATGTTAGTTAGTGTGAAACATTTATATTAGTGACAGCATACAAACGGTCCATCTACTGCAGTAGTCACAGGACTACAGCTATGCAGTTACGGGGGTCCATAGCTAATAGGACCTATGGCACACATAAAAACCTATCTATTTACCTATTTTTACTATGACGGGGGACCATAGTTAACAGGACCAAATATTGTTAGTAAAAATACCTCAATATATAGGTTTTAATGTATGCCATAGGTCCTGTTAACTATAGACCCCCGTAAATAACAATATTTGGTCCTATTTACCATGGCCCCCCGTAATAGTAATTCGGGACCGAGTGGTGCCTGGTACTGGTACATGATATTGGACATGCATCCAGGTATTCTACGTCTACTTCGTACGCACGATATCATATCCTACATCATACGGCGCGACAACGCCGTGGTCTACTGAAGAGAGGACGGTTGATAAAAATCACACTCTTCTTTTACCGATACACACGGTTTTTCGGGCGCTTTATCTGGCCCTCAAAGGGGTTGGTGCACAACTGCTGTACTTGATTGAACCGCCAGTACTGCCTGCGCGCTCACACAACAGAGGACGTAGCGGAGGACGGTTGAACACAGCAGGACAGGAAACCACGCTGACCACTTTTTTACGCGACACTACTTATGGTTTGACACACACTAAACCCGTACACTGCATATAGACAACAAAAACAAGAGGGACTTATCACTTAATAACAACGCTACGTAAGCATTGGTTGGTTGGGTCTGATTGGCCCAGGGTTACTAACTCGCTATTTCGGTTTTCGTAACGTGTGGACCACTCAGGCGGTTAATACAAGCGCCGCTTGGTCGTCATATTACTATTACGGGGGTCCACAGTAAATAGGACCAAATATTGTTAGTAAAAATAGGGTAATATATAGGTTTTTGTGCGTACCGTAGGTCCTGTTAACTATGGTCCCCCGTAATATACAAAAGACCCCTGTATGTCCGCCCAGAGGGGTAAACATATCACACGGGTGATAAGATAACACACCCCCTGTGACAATTCTTCCGAGCCGCCGACTTTGTCCATAAACCAAGAAAGAGCACACACAAACGAAAATGGTAGCTTTGGGAATATCTCGTCGACGTTTTTTCCCACAACAACCATCGCTCGGTGTTCGCACGCTTCCCGGTTCAGCTCGGAAATGGAGGGGGTGTGCTATCTTATCACCCTGGTGTGATAACGACATATCTCCACGCTACTGCAACATATGCCAGTGTAAAAAAACAGCAACCGACCACGCGGCAGCTGGTGACACACTATTTACACACCAAGACACAGATCTGTTTATCCATAGATCATCTACTACTGTATATCCTACATTTTCCCGGTAGGTTTGTTGTGCAAGAGCCATACACCACCACCATACAGACCCCCCACCCGGCCCTGCCGGCAAAAATACGCGAGCAAAATACCGCGAAAATCTTGTGCTTTCCAGGTCTATACAGATCCCACTCTCCGGTAATCTTTCTCCAAGATCTTGGCGAAATATTTGCAGATCGTAGCATGTACCATATCGTATCATACCATGGACACGATATAAAACGCGAAAGTCAAACGGCAGGGGCGACAACAAATACGTGCAGGTTGCAAATAGCACAACTCAACTGAGGAAGCACCGACCAGGGCATTTGCCCTAATTACCACGGGGGTGACCATAGTAAATAGGACCAAAATATTGATATTACGGGGGTCCATAGTTAACGGGACCAAATTTTGTCAGTAAAGATAGGTAAATATATAGGTTTTTATGTATACCATAGCTCCTGTTAATTATGGACCCCCGTAATAGTAAAACTAGGTAAATATATAGGTTTTTGTGTCTACCGTAGGTCCTATTAACTATGGACCCCCCCGTAACGGCACAACTCAAGGCCGAAAGGTTTCTGACTGAGGGGCTCCTCCGCTCAGGTGAGAAACTACCGCGTAGGGCATTCGCTTGCCCTACAAGGCGCGCGCCAACAAGGCATACTTTTATCATTGTAACACCATATTCCCCAATTCAAAATATTTCCGTATGCTCCTCTCAATACTGCAAAGGTACCCCGTGTGGGGTTTTCCAAGGATTTGCGCTTTCCAGTTTTTTTGCTCAAACTTTCTATTAATATTTCTGTGCGACGAGTAGATGGAGCACCTCAAGCGAGGATAGCCTCAGAAAGCAACACACCAAGCAAGCAGTACTGGCCCCTCCAAACAGTGCCGGGGTATCACATGCATGCACGAGCCCGACAACAACACTGGCACTTTAGCGGCAGCCGACACTACTTCGCACATTACCCACACTGCTTTTAATCCAATTTTGCGCCGAGCGAGTGCACAGGCACCATATATACATAGTGGGCAACCTGCACTACTACCCCCCGGGGCATTATAGAGGGACCACTACTGCTGTACGTACACCTCCTCGTCACCTCATGCGTCGCTTGACGCACGGCAAGGCGGTCAAGAGTCCAGGCGCGCGGGTGGATACACACAACATGGCCACAAAACACTGAACGGCACCGGGGACGCCAACCATCTATCCGGCCGACCGGCCCGGGCGGGATAGCGGGAAACAAAAAGCTCGATTTTTTTTCTTGACTTGGTTGCTATGGGTATGACTTGGCTGGACTGGGCCTCACTTCACGGTGACGTACTGCTGTGGCTCGATTAATGGGGTGGCGGTGTAACCGCTGATTGGAGGACAAAACGCTTGGAATTAGAACTGGGCTTCTGCACAGCAGTGCACTACCAAAAGGGTTCTTTCTAAGACCCTTCGAGGACCGCAGTCCTGTTTAGGTGATAGACTGCTCAGAATTTGGGCGGTTTGTACGCAAACCGGAACTGCAGCCCTATATGCTAAGGGTGGATGAAGCCAACTACTGTTAACCAATTTGCCTGGTACCTTCTAATAACATGTCATCAGAAAGAAAAAAAAAACATACCATACCGCACATTGAGTCACAAATGCGCCAAGTCAGATACAACACAAACAACGCTCCGCGAATCACAGCACGCAACACCCCTGTAATACCTGCTGCACGCAGCTAACTAGTAGTAATACTGTGACAACTGGTCGAAGGCTTATTGTCTAGTCGGCGGCATGCTAGTCGACCAACTCGCAGCACTAACGACTACAGCAACGACCACACCGAGCAGCCCAGGCTGCCTGGGTACTATCGTTATAAGGGCATGTATGTTCAAGGCCGGACCCGATCCGTGACACGTCGAAACCTCACCCGACCCTCCTCGACCCGTGGGTTGGGGCCATGACCCGTGAGATACGGAAAACTCCCTGATTCGACCCGTGGGATACCTACGGCCATGGACCGTGAAGAGTTATGTCAATTTCTCGCTCCTCTGTGAAGGTTTGAACACCCCGCCCACAGAGAGGCCGCTTCATCCCCTTCCCCCCGTCCTAATCATGCTGAGTGTGCCGAAGACGAGCGACCGCCACACAAAGGTGGGTGGTCGAAGTCACCCCTCCCCCCCTTTCTGAACTGCCTTTCATTTGGGGAACACCCTGCTAGGAGTCAAGGAGTACGATCACTTTTGCTGTACGATCGCACACGAACAATTGTTGTCCATTTCGTCTCCCCGAATTTTTCATACCGTGACCACCCTCCCCTCGTGCCCTTTTCATGCCGTTACCACCCTCCCCTCGTGCCCGCCTCCCCCCCCCCCCCCCCCCCCCCCCGAAACCCCCCCCTTCCACCCTCCGCAAACCCCCCTCGCACCCCTCCCCGTCGCGCGGGTACTTGCCTGGTGGATGTGCGAGCACGTGGCGTGGTAGTGCTTGCGGTTCGAGACCATCGTCTGGGGGCTCCTGTACACGCATTTTTCCGCCTTGCAGATCTACAAGGCCGATCGAGCACAAAAGAAAAGCACCCAAAAAAGCGATATAGATCAGGAAACGGCCGGCGGGGGCGAGGGGGGGGGGGGGGGGGGGGGTACTAAATATCGTGCATGGCCGTAGTCGTATGTATGACCATAGCCCCTTGCATCCCTACAATGCCGGGACGGAGCAAGTCGGGTTTTCACCGACCAAGCGAGACATTGCTTGCACAGAGCGCGAAGCGCCGTGAGGTGTCGGGCGAGTCGCACTAAGCGTGGGCTGCATCCTACTAAGAACGACTTTTGAGGAGGACCTTCTCGCATATGGATGACAGCGTCAATGAACTGAATTATTTTTTGGTGTGGCCACTTCCAGAGACAGCAACGGGTTTGCCAAGTAACTGCCTCGTGGGTGCCTTGCCATATGCACACTACATGATGCGATCATCCCCCTTGTGCGGCGACGGGAGGAGGGGGTGTAGTCGATGGTGGGGGGCAGCAGAGCTCGCCGATTCCACGTGTTCGGAGATAACCATTCATGCGGTCGAACACTGGAGGTTTCGGGATAGTTCACAGGCCAACACAACCACACACATGTACACCTCACGAGTTTCCATACTCGTAGTTGTCAAATTTCGTTCCCCTCTCACGCCTACTTATAACTACTATTAAGGGGGTCCATAGTTAACGGGACCAAATTTTCTTAGTAAAAATAGGTAAATATAAAGGTTTTTATGTATAGCATAGGTCCTACCAGGTATTAACTATGGACCCCCGTAATAGTACAGCACTCCACACAACATGTATCCAACTCTAATTTCAAGTAATATGTCCCCAATTGCCCCGACAACGGGAGTGCTGTCCTAAAGGAGACAAAAGGGATGTGTTCGATTATTAATAATAGCATTTCCCTTCACGAGGTCATAAAAAACCGTGCGCAGTTCCACTCCAGGCCGGACACCGCTTGGCCTTCATGCGAGTTAATGTCCGACACGCACCAAAAATTTCCGCCCATACATAGCGGGACGCAAGCGCGATGGAAGCATCACACGCATAGCTTAAAAATAGATAGGAGTTTCGACGGATTCTATTTACGGGAGACCATGGGTTACAATCGGAACCCATCCATCACACACACACAAATAGCTACTAATACCAGGTTTACATCACACAGCAGCATTCCATTATTTTTACCAAGCATATTCGGTCCTGACCACGTACTGCACGTAACTTCCCCCCCACACACAATAGATTTGTCGAACCTGAGGGCTTTTCCCTGCAGTAAGTAGCGAAAACGTGTTATCAACCTTCTCCCGCTTGGCACAGCAGAAGCGGTCCCTCTGTAGTGCCGGTTGCGCGCTAGCAGTGCCTGAGCAGTCGCTTGGCACGTACGAGATTAACCAGTGTGCGGATTCTTCTCCTTTTTATTTTCGGTTTGGTTTCTTCGTGGCTTCTATTTCTTCATGGTGTATTTTGGTTGCGGGCGTATGTATGTATGTTGTGTCGGCCGCACCTAGTGCGAAGGCACGGTATTGCGCAGGCTACTAATACATTACGGTGTGTTATCTCTGTGTCGTAGTCTGTGACCACAGAGCTCGTATCTTTCTAGGGTGAAGAATCAGCACGGACACTGGGCTCGCTGGATGTCGACGAGTAGAAACGGTTTAATGTGAAGAACACACACACAGTGTGCGGAATAGTGCCGGTTGGCTGTATAGTGCCTGCATTGTTGCCTGGCGCATACCATACCGCCACCGGAACCATAGAAAACCCAGTACTGTACCCTCATCCCACTTGGACCTGAGCCCTCCGCCCTGACCCTGGGTACAGTACAGTACAGAGTAGTGGTCCCTCTATAGTGCCTGTACGAGCAAGCCAACAAAAAAACACCCGCACTATGGCGGCAACCAACCGGCACTGATTACTCCGCACACTGCCACGATTGGATTAATCCCCTCTGTGTCACGCGATTTCACAGGCACTTTACACGACAGCCGGCGCTGCTGCTCAACCGGCACTGCCGTAGAGGAACAGACCAGTACCGCTGTTACTTAAATAATTAGCCGCCGGTAGATCCCACGATGAGAGGGTCGGCCAAACTCAAGCGAAACAAAAAAAAATCGAATACTGATGTACCGTATCGCACGGGTGACAATATAACACCGTATCACACGGGTGATAACATAGCACCCTATCGCACGGGTGATAATGTAACACCGTATCACACGGGTGATAACATAACACACCGTATCACACGGGTGATAGGATAACACAGTATCACACGGGTGATAATATAACACCGTATCACACGGGTGATAACATAACACACCGTATCACACTAGGGTGACAATAGAACACCGCACCACACGGGTGACAAGAAAACACACCGTATCACACGGGTGATAACATAACACACCCCTCAGACAAAATTTTCCAAACTCATCTCCCCCACAACGGGGTGAGAGAGTGCAAACGCCAAGCGACGCGTCTATGGAGAGAGATCTCGACCGCATCTTCCGAAAGCCGCCATATTCGTTGTGTGCGCCCAGAACCCTCTCTCTCCCTGGTCTTCCGAGACAAAATCGGCTCTGAAGCTCATCCCAGGGTGAGCCCTGTTTTTGAACCCTTTTCGCACTGCAGTCTCGTTTCGGGGACAGACCAGTCAATCCAATCTATACCGCAAGTAGTTTGTCCACAAAAGAACTGGGACTGCCGCTCTTAAAGAGAGTATAACCCTTACACTATTACGGGGGACCATAGTAAACAGGACCTACGGTAAACACTAAAAACTATATATTCCCTTACTGTTACAAACAATTTTGGGTCCTATTTACTATGGTCCCTCGTAACACTGAAAAGAAGTTTACCACTACGGGGGTCCGTAGTTAATAGGACCTATGGCATACATGAAAACCTGTGTATCTACCTATTTTTACTAACAATATTTGGTCCTAGTTGCTATGGTCCCTTACCGCAATATTAATAATTCCAAGACGCGAAAAGGGCTGCAGGACTCAAGGGGGGTAACTTTCCAGTGCTGCAGTCCATCTCGTTTTCGGGACAAAAAACCACTCAAATTCCAAGTAATTCGTCCGCCAAAACGGGACTCTGCAGGCCCGCCTAAAAACAAGTGACACCGCGGTAAGGGGAAAACGGTTGCGCACCGTTTTCGCCGGCCATGAAAATATAAAATATATTGACCACGTGAAAGGTTAAGGGGCTGGTACCCACCCTGACAAAGCGAGGTATATAGGCATTTTACAGGGGGCTTGCAGTCCCGAACGCACTAGGTTTACTGGAAGGGGGTTTGCTACCTGCTGCAAGTGGCTTAAACTCTAGTAGGGGGGGGGGGGGGGGGGGGGGGAGGCAAGGACACGTGCAGGAAAAAAAAAACAAGCGATGTCTCTGCATGCAAAAAAGAAAAAGCCACAGCAAAACGCCCAAAGTTGAGAACCCAGGTACAAACCGCGTACGTACACATGCACGTTAAAATAGGCCGACTCAAAAGCGGACTATTTGTAGGGGGCCGAAATCAGTGTGGCACGCACAATACGTGAGTGCGCACAAAGCCGACAAGAGAAGTTCATGGCGGTATCCAAATGGTGCGCGACAAGAGCATCCTCAGAAACCACCACCCCGAGACTGGTGCGAAAAAAAAAAACATCTAGGACGAGGAGGAGGGGGGAGAGTACCAGGTGTAACTTTACGAAAAAAAATCAGCCCACGGACTGGCTTACGAACAACATTCTGACCGCGATCCGATCGTCGACTACTGAACTTAGAAAATAGGCCGCCAACTTCTACAAGTCTGCTAAGGTGGTGGTCTGCCGTCGTTTAGCGTCGCTCAGTGTGTCGAGGGAAATTGGACGCTTTGGACAGCAACGACTGGATTGTCAACAACGCGAGTTGGGACAGACAGCCAACCGCACTCTACGTACGGCAGCACTACTGTTGTGATGGAAAAATGCCGCGAAGGGGGGGGAGCGCGAAGTATTGCTGACGAACATCAACGCTATAATACCAACGCTGGCGCCAACGGTAACACATAACGGTAACACTTGACGGTAACACTTGACGGTAACACTTACCGGTAACAATTCACGGTAACACAAACGCTAGCGGCAGTTCAACACGCTAACGGTAAAACCGCAAACGCCAGCTCGAGCGCTAACGCTGACACCGAGCACTAACGCTAATGCGCACGCCGATGCAAACGCCAACTTCAGCGCGAAAAAAAAAGCAAACGCCGACACTTAACACCATCTTCAGCGCGAACGCCATCTTCAGCGCGAACGCCGACACTGACGCCAACCCCAGCGTTCACACAAAAGCCCCGAGCGCGGCCTCACCAAACCAAAAAAAAATGCCATCATATAGGGACGGAACACTGTCCAACCAACGCTCGCTCATGCTCGCTCACGATCACGCTCGCTCATGCTCGCTCACGCTCACGCTGACCGCCACTCCGAAACACGGAACATCCCAGCCGTCAAAAACACCAACACCAACAATAACAACAAACAAACAAACAAACAAAACGAACAAACAAAAAGCTCGTCCGCGGAGCCCTAGAGCAGTAGAGCCACAAAAAATACTGCCACCATTCACCAGTGGCAATCGCCCCTCTCTGGTACTTGATACCGGTGTATTGCAACGCTGTCGTAAACGCTCACACACACTACACACTACACACTACACGCTACACACACGCAAAAAGTCGGGGCGATATCTGCCATCGCCCGCACCGTCCAACTATTAATAGCAACAGAAAACCCCGAGGAGCGAATAGTCTCAAGAACACTGCTGCTCGAGCGTCACCACGGAAAAAAAAAAAACACTGATCAGGCATACATACCAGTGTGTACTCTACCGGCATAGTCGGTCTGCACATGACTGCAATGATTGTACTGCTGCCAATTCCTGGTTTTGCTGGACGTCGATGGGTGGGGAGCAGAACGGTTTATTTATTGTGCAGAAACCCACACACGCACGTTTAGGCTGCGCAAGACTGATTGCAAATGTTCTGTCAATGCCCGGCGCGTACTTGGTGCGATCACGACTGACCTTAACCTCTTTGTGAAATCAGAGAGAGGGGAGTATCGGACATAAATACAACGGCCACGCGAACAACTCCGGGCTGCTGGAGCAAGGGGTGTATCCGAAGTTCAACGGAAGGAGCTGAAGCTGAACGACATGCGCGCAGCATGACAGCTGTATATATATGATACCAGCGCATGTATGCACGTGCAATTCTGCTGCACGCCATCCCTCAGCGTACGCGGTTTGATATTGATAGTATAATATCAACATCAGTAGTCGTGGTCCCTCTATAGTGCCGGTTGCTCGCCTGTGGAATCGCTCGGCACAAAAGGACTAACCAGTGTGGCAGTGTGCGGAGTAGTAGTAGTGCTGGCTGCCGGCCGCTATAAGCGGTGTCGGTATTGTTGTCTGGCGCGCATACACATACCGGCACCACAGAGCGACCACTACCGTACCGTCCTGCGCGTTTTCTTGATATCTACTGCTGGTAGTTCTAAAACATGGGCATGGGTACCAGGCAAAATTACGCATGCTGGATACAATCATACACAGCAGGTACCCGGTATAAACCTGCTCGAAAAGAAAAAAAACATACCAAAGGATACTACTCCGTCCGGCAAGGTAAGGAGCGTCTTGGCATTCACATTACTACCCCACCCGGTCGTTACAATTCCGGGCAGATTGGCAACAATGATCCACTTTACGGTATACCGCGCGCACCCACCTCCCTCCTCGTGACGACGCGCCACAGGGTCTCATCAAGCTCGAAGAATGTGTCCTGCTGCAGCTGCCGCTCTAGCGACCCCATCGCGCTGTACGCACTCAGCTCCGACAGGTCCGAGTCGTAATCCGACTCATACGTCCCGCTGCTACCCGCCACGATCTCCCCAGACCCCCCCCCCCCCCCACCACCACCCGGGTACACAGCGCCTTTCCCCACCCCCACCCTCGAGCGCCCCCTGACTCCCGGCCGACCACCGCTCATCCTCCTCGTCCCGTTCCTTCGAGCCCCCGCGCTGCCCGGTGCCTGCGCCGGCGACGGCGGCGCTCTCCTCGGCGAAGGAGAATGAGGCGCCACTCCCCCCCGCGAGCCTCCAACTCTCTGGTACTCCCGCCCGGGAGAGGGGGGGCGAACGGGCTCGGGGGGCGGCCGAGGGCCGATCCCGAAGGCGCGGACGTCGCGGAGGTAACGGGGGAAGGGGTCGCCGCGGTTGACGTCGGCATCGCCCCGGGTTGTATAGATATTTCGTTGGGGATCCATTCCACTTCCATGGTGTTCCCCCCCCCGCCGCGCCGCCGCCGCCACCACCGCTGCCGCCACCGCCACCACCGCCTGCGATTAGCGCGGAGCCCGGCGGCCCTCCGGACGCCATCATGCCTCCACCGGCCATACCGCCGGCCGCGCCGCCTACTGTGACGGTCAGTCTGTCGTGGGACGGCGACGGCGAAGGGTAGTCGCGCGACGAGCCCCCCCCCATCCCGCTCACAATGCCTATGCCCCCACTGCTGCCGCTGATAACGCCTCTGGGGCTAGGATACGACGAAAACTGCGGAACACCGCTCCCGCCGCTGCCACCGCTGCCGCCACCGCCTCCTACAACGGAAACTCCGCTACCGTTCCCGTTGCTGCTGACAGGCGGAGCCAAGAGCCGCGGAGGGCGCAACGGCGATTCCAGGCGAGCGGCAGGCGCCCCTTGTTCGGGCTTGCCGTCCTTCGTGTCCAAGCTTCCGTCCACGCTTCGCCGGCGCCCCCTCGGGGAGGGGCAGACAGACCCCGGTCCTCCCACATCAGCATCCATGGCGACCGTCAGGGATCGCTTGCGCACGAGCGGCGGTCTGCCGCCCGGCCAGTCCCCGCGGAAGTGCTCGGAGCCCGGGGGGGGATGCGACAAAGGTGTCCCCGATCGGGAAACGCTACCGCCGCCACCGCCAACACCACCGCCTCCGCCGCCATCGCTACGAAGGCCTCCCAAAGAGGAGTATGTGAACTCCCCAGCGGAGGACGCCGACGCCGCGCTGTCTTGCCTCTGATACGCTCGGAAGGCGGCCGAGGACGAAGAAGAGGGGGGAGGGGAGTGGTCGTCCCTCCCGCTAATGCTGCCGCTACCACGCTCGGGTGCAGCAGGGCGCGGGAGAGGGTGGGCGTCCTGTCGCTCCTCCCCCGCCGAGGCTCGAGGGTGCATCACCACCGTGGTGGTGGTGGTGTTGGCGGTTGGGGTGGTGCTGGTTGTGGGCGCTGCCCGAAGGAATGTCGGTTTCAGTGTCGGACGACAGGAGCGAGGTTATGGCGATGCCGCCGCCTCTGATACGAACGCGGGCTGTGCCTCCGCTGCTGCTGCCGCCGCCACTGTTGCCCGCAACGCTCGCGGCGACGCTACCACTACCGCTGCCACTTCTGCTGCTGCCGCTGCCGCTTCCAGCGCTGCCGCTTCCACCGTGGCCGGCGGGTGCAACGGCATTGTTGTCGTTGTTGTTCATACTACTACCACCGGCTCCGACTGTACGTTCAACATTCGCATCAATACTATTCTTGTCATTCGCACGCTCACCGAACCGGTCAACCTGGCCACCCCCTTCCCGAAATCCTCCTCCTCCTCTTCCTCCTCCTCTTCCGCTTCCTCCTCCTCCTCCTCCACTTCCTCCTTCCGACCCGTTGGCAGAGGCAAACTCTCTCATGTCCCCTCCACCTCCGCAAGAGGAGTACCTCCTAGGGTTCCGCCCTGCGACCGCTCCCCCTCCTCCTCCACCGCCGCTGCCCCCTCCCATTCCTTGCTGGTGCTCCCGTCCGCCGTCGTGCTGCGAGTACGGCGCCTCCCCTCCGGAGACACTACGGCTGTGGATATAGGCAGCTCTGCGAGATCCTTCTGTTGGCGGCGCCGGACCTAGGCTGTGGCGATTGCTGGGGTCGACTCGGCGTCGGGCACCGGAGGGAGAGGAACCGGAGCCTGCCGCACCTGCTGGGGAGGCACTGCCGTAGCCGCTGCTGCCGCCGCCGCCACCGCCGCCGTGGTCCCCAATCATCACCGCCGAGGGAGACACTTGATGCGCACGGGGGGTCGATCCTCCAGGGCCGGCCTCGCGCATCCCAGCGGAGTCACCGCCGCCGCCGCCGCGAGGGGCAGGCACGGAAGAAGATTTTATCGCCGGCGATGATGAATCATCATCAGCCAAACAATTCCGCCTGGGAAGGGCCAGCTCGGCGAACTGCCTCGAGTAAGGCTGGGCAGTTTGGTGCCTCGAGCTGCTGCCCCATGGCTTGGGTCCCAAGCCGTGGGCGGAGGAGGAGGGCGTGGTGGTGCTGCTGGAAACGCCGCCGGAGGCTCCCCCAGCCGCTGCGGCAGAGGAAGTCGCCGAGAACAGGGACGGCAGAGGAGACGAGTTGGTCTCGTCCCCCCTTACCCCTACAGGCGCCAAGGTTATCGGCAGCCGGCGGCGGGAGGGAATTCGCGCCGCCTGGGAGAGCTTGGAGAAGGTCGGTCGAAGAGCATCGAGTTCTGGTGGGGCATCGTCCTGAGTGGAGTACTGCTCGCGGGGTGGGGGTGGGGAAGGCTGCGCTCGCCTGTCCACACCCCCAGCGGTGTTGGTGCTGGCCCTGCCCCAAGCACTGCTGCTGCCGCCGGCGGGCTCCACCTTGGAATAGCTGCCGAGGGAAGGGGCAGCCGTGGGGGGAGAAATGTTGGCTCGTCCCAGGGAACCGCGGAGGAGGTGCTTTTCGTGGGTGGAGACGGAATCTGTTGCTTCGGCTGGTGCCGCCGCCGCCGCCGCAGCCGGTGCTGCTTCCGTTGCTTCTGCTGCTGCTGCCACCACCGCTACCGCCGTTTCTGCTGACGCTTGTGCCGCTGTTGCGGCTGCTCCTGCTTCTGCTGCTGCTGGTGCAGTCGTCGCCTGCGTCGGTGATGTTGTGCTGGCTGTTGCTGGATTGTTATGCTTCCTCATCAGGCCGACATGGCGCATTAATTTTTCAGTGTTTTTGACCTGGCGAGGTTCGGGAAAAAATGTGTCTTTTTCTCTGACTACTGTTGTTCTATGTATGTATGTGTCCGCGCGCGCGCACAGCTTTTCAGAAAAAGTAAGACCCGCGTGCCCGGCTCTTTGTGAAGGCCGTTCAGATTCAGATCGTGTTTTCCCTAACTTTTGTGTGATAAATTTTTCAAGATAAGTATTTTTACCGATATATGTTGTGTGTTGCCTTTTTATCTTCCTCTGAATATTTTTTTTTTTGTTGGTCCCTACCACAAGCTAATTTTTTTTTGTGATATTTATTTCAAGATAAGTATTTTTATACACCTCACTCAATTTTGAAATTGGATGCAGTTCCAAAGTTGAGTTTTTTGTATTTTTCCTCGGGCCACCACGGGAGCATGATGGCCCCAAACAGCAAAAGCATGTTGTAGCAACTTTTTTGAACACGCGGCAACAGGGCATACCACACACGGCAGCAGGGCATACCACGTAGAATAGGAACAGCAGCTCGAGACCATTGAAGAGGACCGGTATAAGACTCACCCAGCAGCACTGGGGGCGTGTAAGGCGCAGTGAACCTCTCTACTCGACCCTGCTATTTGTACCACGACCGCAGCGCTCGTGGTGGAATTGCCCGCGCTCGTCTTGAGAAAAAGCTTCAAGCTCGGTTCATCAAATTTGCTTGATCGACAGGGACTGCTGGGGTATTTCGCGAACCAAACTACAACACGATCACGTTCAGGGACATTCGGACAGCAGTGCACCGCCACCACCGGCACCCTCCCTCCCCGTTCAGCCAAAAACTTCGCACGTCCATCGATCACCCGCACCACCGCCACCGCCACCGCCGCCGCCAAGAAAAATGGCGGGGAGAACACGAACCTTGCCTTCGCTGTCCTGTCTCACGCTGTGGCTGGCCGCTGGGTTCCTCTTGGTAGGACTGATGTGGCCCGAGTTACTGACGTGTGTCGGCCGAGTTTCTTCGGGCGAGCCCCGGCAAGGCCCAAGCCTCGATGGGGAGGGCGATATTACTCCCTGGGAGGTGAGCGGAACCGTGTGCTTGCCTCTGTAGGACTCGTCCTTGTTACAGCCCTAGGTGGTCTGTTATTTTGTAGGTGGAAATTGTTCAAGTACGTGTCACTAGGGGGCTGGGGAGTCAACTGACCCGGCCGAAAGCAGAGCAGTCTCGAGTCAAGAAAACCGGCACCGCCGCGACTAGGCTTGTAGACTCTGCATGTACACACCTGGTAAATAGCATTGCAAGGGAAGGAACAGCAGTAGTCACGTTGCGCAATGGTGTGACCACTTCTGAGTCCACAAAGACGAGAGCGTTTGTTTTTTGTGAAAAACCCGGTGTACGTACGTACTACAGCAGTAGTAGGTACGCACACCGCTGCTGCGGTGCAGCACTAGTGGGTGTGACTCTGGTTTCTGTTCGAGGAAATATTTCCCGAGCTGTGATTCGATGTACCTGGCATGAGAGGATGAGAGGAGGATGATCTCATGAGCTACACCAGCTGTTACTACAGTAGTACGTACAGCAGTAGTAGTAGAGGCGGAGTACCGTATGCATTGCATGTATAGACTGACTGCTGTAGACTCGTATGATATGCAGATGCATGTACTGGGTACCCCAAGCAGTATACTTGTACTTTTAGGTGTGTACAGGAGCAGTGGTATGTATTCCACACTTTTATTGACTTACTGTTGCAGTACCTGGTGTATACGCTGTACGTAACATCACGTACTCTCTCAGCACCAGTCAGTCTGCCAGAGTCCCTAGAGTAGTACTATTAATAACAACTGATAACTGCTGTAGTATTAATAAATAGTGCTCTGTGGCTGACTGGCTCACCTGGGACTCTGGTACGTGTGCAACTATTTTGTTTGTACTCCTGCTGTAGACACTACATATCAGACACGCACGAGCCTGTGGAACGAAACCACGGTCGGACAGGACTTAATTCGTGTCAATACTTTTTCCCGTTTTTTTTTGCTATCATTCCATTGATTGACTTGAGGAATACCAGGTATGTTTTTTTTCACAGTACCTCCTATTAATAGGTTATTTTCCTCACTATGGCGCCGTCGGCAGGACTTGAGACTCTGAACGGTGAGTTCGCTGGGTCGATCCCCGCTTCATTCCCCTCAGCACACTTGACGAGATATCTGATGTTCAAGAATCGATAAAATTCACTCACATACTCACATACCTGGTATTGACTTGAGGAATGTGTTTTTTTTCACAGTACCTCCTATACATAGGTTGTTTTCCTCACTATGGCGCCGACGGCAGGACTTGAGACTCTGAATGGTGAGTTCGCTGGTTCGATCCCCGCTTCATTCCCCTCAGCACACTTGACGAGATATCTGATGTTCAAGAATCGATAAAATTCACTCACATACTCACATACCTGGTATTGACTTGAGGAATATGTTTTTTTTCACAGTACCTCCTATACATAAGTTGTTTTCCTCACTATGGCGCCGTCGGCAGGACTTGAGACTCTGAATGGTGAGTTCGCTGGTTCGATCCCCGCTTCATTCCCCTCAGCACACTTGACGAGATATCTGACGTTCAAGAATCGATAAAATTCACTCACATACTCACATACCTGGTATATAGAATACACCCACAAGCCAACCGATTCTACTACCGAAAATGAATCTGAGGTAAAGTTGGATAATCATGTACTCAACGTACCAGGTATACAGGCTTCTGGACGTACTACTGTCTGTAGTTCGAGATACATGTCAGACTTACTTGAATAGAGAACGTGGTGGAAGGGAAATCGAATTTAGAGGGCTAAATTCGTAGGGGTGGGTGTTGGTCCAGTATCTACTGGCGGTACATCTCTCCTGCCTGCTGAGGGAGGTGCCAGTATTCTAATGGCAATTTCCGTACGTTTCTCTAAACCGCCTCATATACAACGGAAACCCATCCAGACGTGCGCGTCATGATGAGAGAAACAGCAGGAGGAGCAAAGCAAGTTAGTGGCAATTTTTTTTCTTTTTAATCCATCCACGAGTTATGTACTCGTACTACCCCTGACCTGCTGACCCAAACATTGCCTTCGAGATACGGCTCAAAATCAACGTGTTTTTTTAGCGAGCCAAATCGCGTAAAGACGCGCCTCTTGTAGGGCACCTCCAGCGGGGCGCCATTGGCGGGCCCCCCTCACCAGCCGGGAGGGACGCCGCACCAAAATATGGTTGGATCCAGGTTGCTGACTGTTGACGCAGCGAAGAATCTTACACTGGCTAGAGCTACAAGTACATATTGCCGCACCTCGTACAGCAGTATATATGCCGGTGCAGCATTTGCTGTGCGACCTTTCTATTCGTCTGTTCATACATTCCTCACAAACATGAAGATTTGAAGTGTGAAAATAGTCTCGACTACATATACATACATACAGCTAGTAGTATGTACCGGTATTACAAGACTCGAACAAGGCGAGGAGATTTCAATCATGACCGTTAAAATATACCTACGGGGACAATCAAGAATTATCTCCGGATTTCACGTTGGTCTTTCGTGTGGGGTCGGGCTGATGGTGAGGTTTGGGGTTAGGGTGGGGGTCAGGCTTAATTGCCGGTCTTCAGGGCTGTGAGAGCTGCAGCGACGAGATTAGTCGTGGTGTAAACCCAGGGATATGCGTACATGCCAGAGTTGATTTACCACTATTAATATAGACTCTGCTGCAGGGCTTCGCTGTAGTAGCACGCCGATCTGGATGCAAGTTGGCTGGTGTGCTTGAGAGGACGGATGCGGCGGGAATATGCGAAACGCAGGGCCCATACCCGGGAATGGCTCCTAAATGCCCCCGTAGTTGCAACTTACTTTTATCCTACGAGTACATACGTAGACGTGACTTGTCACTCCCCTTATTACGGGGGACCATAGTAAACAGCACCAACTATTGTTAGTAAAAATACCTAAGTATATAGGTTTTTATGTACGCCATAGGTCCTGTTAACTATGGACCCCCGTAGTAGTATACTCTTGTCTAGTTTTTTATCCAATCATCGGTGGGCGCTTGATTGGATTCTCATTTCAATCCCGCCCCTTAAAAAACGAACTGCCTGGTATATCTGATATCCCAGGTACGAGGCATTTACAGCAGTGGCACCAGGTGCTTGGTATTGATATTCGATGCCTGGTAAGTCTGTAGCGATCAGAGTTTTCCCGATAAACCTTCGGGACGTTGCTCGATATTCAAACGGATCGTTTCGTTGGGTTCCCTGCGTTTTTTTAAGGGGATTAGTCTCCGTTCCCGTTCCTTGCCGTTTTTCATGAAGGATTTTCACGGTGTGCTCTTTTCTTGGGTTGCGATGCGTGGTTCGGTGCAGTTTAGCCGAACCGCACCGCACCGTACGATGTAGCGCACCGTACCGCACCGTAGGAATCTCGAAAGAAGAAATCCGCACCGCACCGCACCTCACCGTAGAAAGCAGTATGGGCCCGCCAACAAGAAACACCTAATCTGGGCAGGCCTGATATTCTTGTTGGGGCGCCATCTTCGAACAACCTTGAGCATAGGTTATTGGGTAGGATTTAGTGTAGAGTTCACTACTGAGCCGTTTTTCTCAACCGAATTTTCTCAGTGTTGTCAAAAAAGTGAGCATTACGTCCTTGCTGCGCACTTTCTTGCTGGTGGGCCTTTACTGAACGGTGGGATTCCCCACTACAGGAGTCTCCCGGTGCGGCTTGACCTCGTCAGTATTATCAACCGCCGCGCATATTATATTGCCGTCGATTGGTGTGGACCGTACATCATTTGTAGTCCCACGGCTTGTAAGACGATTCAGACACAGAAATGCAGGAATGGTTTGCGCAGCAGTTGCTCAAGAATGTGATTTGTATACGAACAATGTATCGTATGATGTACGCACACCAACAGACTGCAATAAGCCGAACCGATTTTTTTTTTTTTTTCTACAACCCGAATCGTGCGTTTATTATTCGGTGCGGCTACAGCGTAAACCTACTACTAACTGTATGCCTTTTTCTTTCAGTACGATGCATGATCAATCTCGTCGTAGGAACCAACTATTGAACGGACAACCGCACCACCCACACCGTACGATTGCTGGAAATCAAAACCCGCACCGCGAAGAGAAAAACCGCACCGCAACCGTACGATTCCCCCTAAGAAGAACTGCACCGAACCGCACGGTGTGGTTCCGAAAATAGTAAAACCGCACCGCATATGAAAAGCCGTGGTTTGTGAAGGAAACGGAGCACCGTTTTCTTTTGTCGAAGAACTGATCCAGACGTGCGAGGTCCAGAAGTTGGCGAAGAGTACCGTTTTTTTGTTTCTTGTTTCCTCTGTTAGACAGACACAACCATCGAAAAGGATAGTACAAATAAACAACCCCAACCCTTTTTGGCGATGTTTGGCGAAAAGGTATTTTATTAATATAGTTGTTTCCTTTTTCTGTAACAATTTATTTGCCAACCAAATACAAGAGCAACACTACTACTGCTGTACGTACGTACCGGTTGTCTTCCACTTTGTCCTGCAAAAGAGCAAGAAATCCAACGTACGTTCTGTGTGTTGTGTGTTGTATGGCAATGGCAACACAGATGTGGCAACACAGATGTGTCAGAATTTCAGGCAGGCGTCATCTCGAAGAGAAAATCGTCCTGCTATGTCTGATGTATCTTATGACACACGAACGGTTGATGAAATATGAAGTATCGGGCGAAAATTCTCCCTTCCGGTCGAAAAGGCCAACCAAATAGTTTGGAATTTTTTTACCAGGTAAATATTTTCTGTGAATATGTACGATTGCGGGAACAAACCTATGAATATAGTGAACATGTGAACATATCAACGGAGAAAAATACGCCAGGGGGGTCCAACGAAACAATACATGACACGGCAACACGACATCCTTGCTCTATTAATAGTCTTCTTGCACAACAATGTATTACGGGGACCATAGTAAGGTCCCACCTTAACCCATTTAGGACCCCAGTTCCGTTTCGGGGAAAAATCACTTGGAATTAGACTGGTTTTTCCCCAAATTGAGACCGCGGTACTGAAGGGGTTAACGAGATTTTTTTCTAGGATACTCCACCAGTACTTTTTTCCTCTGATTTGATTTTCCATCTGATTGGTCGAAAAGTGAATCATCAATCAGGCATTTTGACATTTGAATCGAATAAAACGAATAAAAACGAAGTCGACAACAAGTCTTTTGGGACTTCTTTTGCTCTTGGTGTTATTCCATTCGGGGAGTTTGTCCAACTCAACGTGGCATATTCCTGAAACCGAAGCAAGCCACGCAAACTTGAGCCGTGTCGTCGACTGCTTCACAGGTGAGATCCAACCTTCCCGAGAGACAGGGCCGCCGGAGCAGCCGCAGCGCGAGGTCCGGCGGCCCCTAGCACAGAGTAGACCATCCGCGGCGCCTCAAAAAAATACAAGGCCGTCGCAAACCCAGCTTTTCATCCCTCTTTGCCTCGCAAACCACACGAGCACCGACCAGGTCACGAATGCGCTCAGAAGTTCGATCGCTCTATCCCCGTCGCTGCTGCCTGCGTGGGGCTTCGGGGCTGCAAGACGTCCCAAGAGCGACAACCACTTGGGCGGTGCCGGCAGAAACAATCGGCCGATGACCGCGGCGCCCCGGGGAGGACGCGGGCCGTCGCTCGCCTCGTTGCTTGCCCTCTGGTGTTCGTTGACCCTTGTGCGTTATTCGATTTTTTTTTTACTACGTTATTCCTCGATAGGACCCAAAGGCATCTTTTTCTCGAAATTCATTGAAATCAAATCAAATTCTTTTTTTCCTATTCGATTATGATGACAAAGGTTTCTCGTTAAGACGGGCCCTGAATAGGACCAACTATTGTTGATAAAAATAACGATATATATAGGGGGTTTTTTGTATGTACCGTACGTCCTATTTACTATGGTCCCCCGTAAAATAGCATGTCCGCCGTGTCGTATCTCCGTGACCACAGAGCTTGTATCTCTCTATTACTATTATGGTATACACAAAAACCTATATATTTCCCTATTCCATTTCTATTTACTACGTATGGCCCCCGGAATGGTATAATATTACGGGGGACCATAGTTAACAGGACCAAATCTTGTTAGTAAAAATAGGTAAATATATAGGGTTTCGTGTTTACCGTAGGTCCTATTAACTATGGACCACCGTAATAATAGGATTAAAGAATCGGCACGGACACTGGTTGTGCCGGATGTCGACGGGCAAAAGAACGGTCAACAGACACACGAAACAACATGTTCAAAGGTGGATATCATCCCGAAGAAATCTCCGGGTATATGTCATATATCCGGGGTACCCTTGATTCCTGGGGCTGTGAATCGGAGCGAAAGCGCGATTGAGTTTCAATCGTGAAGTGTAAAATCGATCGGCGTGCTTGAATTTGTATTGAAAACGAACGAGTAAATCGAGCCCCAATCCATCGGCTACGTCTAATCTACAGCAGCAGTATGACCTACATACTACAACGAGTACTCTGTCATACCCCATATATATAGGCTAGATATTAATAGCTGCAGCGCACTACTTTATGGACTGCAGTCCCGTTTTGTGGACAAACTACTTGTAATTTGAGTGGTTTGTCCCCCAAACGGGACTGCAATTCTAAACGGATTCAAGACCACCCCGTGACAAGCCAATTCACGTTGTTTTTGGTCTTACACTTTACTATTAATACTGAAAAAATTATGCCATACTTGCTCCAATCACCGCAGTAGTTCTCTCTTGTGCCAAGCCAGCTTACCTGGTCTTCTGTCTACGATGGCCTTGAACAGGGCGGTCTTGAAATGGGTACAACACTGCTGTATGAGCTATATGGATGGGCTGTGGGCTATGACGACTACTTTGTGATAGCCCATAGGCGCCGATCGCCTATTCCCCTCCCGGCTGATGAGGGGGGACATATACATGTTAGAGCCGGTGAAATCGGTTCTGACCAACATCGCGAAACAGAGGCAACCTCAGTTTTGCGTTTCCGATGTCGATTGAATCGTACCTGGGTACGAGTGGATCGAATGAACGGGCTGCGATTCACCGCTGCCACCGCCCTGTACTCGCGACAGGTTAATTGATCATCTTTACGTACCTGGTACTGACGCAGACTGCACAGCAGGTTTTATTGGTTCATTTATGTACAGTGTGTGTTGCGTCCCATTTGTTTCCGTCGCCCTTCTTTTCTCTCCCCCTCCTTATTGATACTAATAGTCGTATCTCAGATCGCAGGGTCACTTCGCGACAGAGGGAGTACTGCTGTATGAGCAAGAAGGGAGGTTTCCGCTGCAAGAAAAAGCACATGTTTGTATCTCGGTCGGCGGTACTCGTGCCCCTTGACGGATAGCCGTCAAGGACCTCCCAACCCTAAAACTACAGCAGTAGCATACCAAATACAAGGAGACCTTGACGGGCCAAAACTAGACCGTCAAGGATAGCCGTCCAGGAACTCCCCGCTCTAAAACTGATATACTACAGCAGTACCACTATGTCCCGAAATATAAGAAACATTTGGTTTTAATATTAGTATATGAACCGTTCTTATAAAATGGGACAAAGTGGTAAGTCTGAAGAGATTTTGGAGGGATCAAAACGACGCCTTTTCAATATCACTCAATGAAATCCAGTTCAATTCAATTCAATTCACTTCATCCATGCGCAAATCAACCGTCAGCAGATCAACCGACCTATTTGAAGCAAAGGAGAAGGTCTGGCTCATTCAGGCATTTGATACTTCGTCGATCAGTAGACTTGTATAATTTTCAGAGACAGGCCCGAATAAGGTGGAAGAAAACGAACCGGGTTCGAACCGGTGCACGAAAACTTGGGAAATAAGTGTGGACAGGGGTTTCCTCGCGCTCTCCGGGGCGCTAAAAAAACAACATACTTGTACCTGGTAGAATTTACCGAGGTATAATATATGCAGTTCGAATCGCGCGGGCGGTACCGCCCGCTACGGTCTCTGACGAAGAATGGAACTGAACAGATGGTCCAAAACATTGGCGCAAACAGGTGACTCGCAAATGCTAAGAGCTCCATGCTCGTACTTCGTAAAATGATACCTGATACGGACGAAAGAGAGCACAGCGCTGCACCACACGGCAGGGAACGGCACGGCACCGCATGGGCACACACAGCGCTGCGCTGCGCTGCTCACCTGTGGTAGCGCTGCGCCGCTGAGCTGAGCTGGGTGTGATTTGTGCCTTTTTTCATGATTATTCGCACGATACCTGGTACCTAGATGTATGAAAGAGAAACCCCAGCACCGCACCACACGGCAGGCCTCGGCACCACACGGCGCTGCCGAGCTGGGGTGAGCTGAGCTGGGTGTCACTTTCGAAAAAAAACGACAAGAAAAAGGAAGAAACAAAAGAAAAGCTGGAAGGTTCCGTAAGTACTGGAAGGAGGCATTGTTCAAGTGGGAGCTCTGACAGGCCAGGGAGATGCCAACTGAGCCCGCTCGGCAAAAGGACATTGATGAGCAAGTCTTAGTAGGAGGAAAAGGTCTGGTTGGCTTGGTTCGGGTAGCTGACCCGTTATTCGAGAACAGGATCGAAGGTCACTCTGTGCACAAGACTAGGCTCAGATCCCATACCTGGGGCACACATTTTTTACGGCATTAAAATATCGGGATGTTTTTCTCGGGGAGAGTTCGTTCAACTTGGTTTTGGAGTTGGTTTTTAAGTTTTTCGCGTGAACGATACCACCACTATGTTCGATAATGTGCGGACCCTTTGGATATTAATATCAGTTCCTAGAATTTATTTCTGTTTCGGTGCAGGGTGGTGCTGGTACTACCACTGCTGTGTCCGGAAATATAACGGCTGTTTGGGATTCAACACGATTATTTAAACTCCGCTACTTTTCCGACCGTGTCCGATAATGTGAAGACCCTTTGGATAGTTATATCAGTACGGAGAATGTATTATATTTCGGGACAGGGTGGTGCTTGTACTACCACCATGTCCGGAAATATATCGACTGTTTGGGATTTAAAACGAGTACCAAAACTCTTCTACTTTTCCTGACAGGGTGGCAATATTTCTGCAGTGCTGCTGCTGCTGTTTTTAAAAGATTCGGCAAACGCTTCCTGCCATTGCAAGCACAGGGTTTGTTCGCTGCTGCAGGCAAGGCCACATCTCGGATTCACGGAGACGAAGCAACTACTGCTGGTATTCTAGGCCGGTGTTGGTGTTGCTGTGGTCTGGCTACTACGCGCACGCACTCAAAACGTGTGCCTGTGGCCTCTGGGCGGACGAGGGTACCTAAAGGGACAGGCTGCGCAGGCCCGACTTTCTACCCTCCCACAGAGACAGAGCGCAGGCTCCGAGACATACTATGGGGCGGAGACACCGCCACACCAGCATGGTGTTGGGCCGCCCTCTGCTGCATCGATTGTCTGGGCTTGCGAGCTGCAACAGCGGTCTCTCTATCTCGTGCGGGGCACCTCTCGTCCCGTCTGATAAAGGCGGCGCGATCGTGGTGCCAATCACCGACGTTTGTCCCAAGAAAATCTCTGCAAAATTCGTCTTTGATCATGTGAATGATGCTACTTGACAGAATTTCCAGGGCTTTTCGCGGGTCATGACCCGACCCGTGGGTCGGGTCACGTGGTGTTCAAAATATCACGGATCAGGTCGGGTCGGGTTGGGTCAGAAAGTCTTCAAAATCTCGCGGGTCGGGTCGGGTCTGGTCAAGAATTTTTCAAATCTCACGGGTCGGGTCAGGTCGGGTCAAAAGCTTTTCAAATCTCACGGGTCGGGTCGGATCGGGTCAAGAATTTTTCAAATCTCACGGGTGGGGTCAGGTTATGACCCACGAGAAGCGGGTCACTCGCGAGTCGGACCAGCATGACCCACGAGTTGTTTTCTGCTAACCCGCGGGTCGGACCTGCGCATCCGATTCGCGGATGCGACACTTGAAACACTTCTCCCTTTCTTTGACCCAAAGGCTTCTCTCGTGCCACTACTCAATAATACTCCTTTGGCATTTATTCAAATATTGAAACACCGCCAAATCCATGTACGCATGCCCGCATCTATCCATACCCACTACAGCCAGGTAATATATCAGTGCTGGGCACAAAAATGAATATTCAATTGTTTTCGAAGTGTCGACCCATGGCCAGATCCGCGGGTCGAACCGGCGGGTCAAGATAAATGGTCTCGCGGGTCAAGGTCGCGGGTCGAACCGGCGGGTCAACATAAATGGTCTCCCGGGTCAAGGTGACCCGGCCCGCATGAAATCCGTCTCACGGGTCAATCGGAAGGGGGCGGGTCGGGTCGGGTCAAGTTAACATACCTCAAATTTTTCGCGGGTCGGGTGGGGTCAGACCCGACCCGTGAGGTTTGACCTGACCCGCGAAAAGCCCTATTCCAGAATTTTCAAGATAAATGCGGACACAAATTGCCCCATGTACAGCCGCTGAGCCCAAGACCAACTGAACTACAGCAGAAGTAGCCCTAACTCTACACCAATCAGACCCAATCAGACCCAGTGATGAGCTCTACTATTAATAGGGTTGGTCGTGTAGATCTTGGTCGGACAATCTGCTGTCAACCACCGCCTGCCATCGCATTCATGTATCATACAGGGTATGAAAAGTCTACGAGGTTGTGTGTGTGTTCTTCACATTGAACCCTTCTTTCTACCCGTCGACATCGAGCACAACCACTGCTGTCCGTGCCGATTCTTCGGTCCTCCAGAGATACTCGTACAAGCTCTGTGGTCACAAAGGTACGACACGGAGATACTATTATTAATAGTTCACATTGTTCATAGATTCGTCGTATCGGTAAATAGATTAGACAACGTGATACCGCCATGTCATCGTACTGGATACGACAGGCACGACACAGATGCTTCTATGTTCTTCACATCCAACCGTTCTGTCTGCCAGATGCAAGGTACGAAAGAGCACAGCAAAACGTACCAGATGTTTTTTACGAGCAGGTTCCGCTTCGGACGCATTCGTGGGTTGACCCACGATGTAAAATCCACAGCTATCTTTCGGTTTACTGAGACTCGGCCCATAGACACAAACAGACCACAATAATAACCAGGAACAGCAGCCGATTGTTTGTTCGAGGAGGACAGCATGCCTAAGAATGCTACTAGCTGCTAGGGTGGACCATAGTGCATCGGACCTTTGGTGTACACAAATACCTGTGTATATCCTTATTTTACTCTCAATATTTGGTCCTATTTACTATGCCCCCCCGTAATAGTTGGGTTGGTTGATAATTACCTGGTATATTCCTTAGCGTTGATAATCGGAATTGTGGGACGACAAAATGAGCGGTGCTTGCATTCTTTTTTGTGTTATCGCGGTAACAATCACTCGTTGATAACTTGGTTACAATGATTACTTGGTTGCAAGATTGTTTTTTTTTCCCCATTCTCCTATATTGCGTGTACCCAGGTTAAGTGATTATCAATGAGATCGCGACCTATTTCGCGCGATCGACCCACGGTGGTATTGCACATGGTGTCATATCATGCTTGCACACCGACACGCCCTTCCCGAAAATTCCTGCTGGAGAATATCTGCTTCTGCTATTAATAGTGGTTTAACAATCACGTACGGCTCGTAAACCTGAAACGCCACCACCAGGTGCTGCATTGTCTACTCTCGTACCAGTATACTGCACGTGCATTACAATATACTGCTGTAGTACGTATATATTATGTATTCATACCTGTCTCCACAGAGCTTTGGCATCTTTATTTTTCCCTCTTTATTATTACGGGGGACCATAGTTAATAGGACCTACGGTGCACACAAACACCCATATACTTCCATATTTTTACGAACAATATTTGGTCCTATTTACTATGGCCCCCCCGTAATAATAGGATGAAGAACCGGCGCGAACACCCGAGTGTGCTGCTGGATGTCGACGGGCAGAAAGAACGGTTGACTTGTGAAAAACACAAACGCCTGATTAACAACTTTAGGCACTGCATACTTAGGGCAGGCAGGCAGTATTGCAGCAGTCAGTCAGTCAGTCAGTAGTACTTTGGCCGCCGGAACAATCGGTGTACCTGGTGCATTGGGGCCGAGATGTGGCGACTAAATCATACAGCTCTGGTCGGCAATATATAGCTCCATATTCTATCCATATCAGAGTCGAAATGGGTGTTGTATTGCCGGACAGCGCGGTATGCTGTCTGGTTTCATCACCCGCCCTCTATGGTACTGAACTGACTGCTGTACAGTGTAGCAAACAGTGTCAGCGCGCCGTATTCTACAGGTAAGATATCGTACTATTACGGGGGACCATAGTAAATGGGACCAAATTTTGTCAGTAAAAATAGGGAAATATATAGGTTTTTGTGTGTGCCGTAGGTGCTGTTTATTATGGTCCTCCGTAATACCACTCTGGGCCCTTTTGTTGGTTAGGACTGCGGTCCCGTTTTAGGACCAAAACTACTCAAATTGTAAGTATTACGGGGGGCCATAGTAAATAGGACCAAATATTGTTGGTAAAAATATGGAAATATATGGGTGTTTGTGTGTACCGTAGGTCCTATTAACTATGGTCCCCCGTAAAAGTTCGTCCCCACAACGGAACCGCAGTCCTAATTGGGGTGAATGTACGAACCGCCGTGTATCACTGTTATTGATGATACTATTGTCCAAATGGCCCTTATATTTCGGTCGAGGGTGGTACAATGAAGCCTGCGTGTCTTGCAACTCAAGGCTTGCTGTGTTTGAAGTTTGGGGTTGGGTACCGCAAATAGCATTACATTAGGTTCGCGCATGGGTGCGATCGTTTTTCAGCGTTTTTTTTTTTTTTTTTTTCGCTCCAGAACGGGAAGGAAGATTTTTTGCCATTTCCCGAACAACTTTTTTTTTTTTTTTTTTTTTCGAGAGCTGGCCGAGAGAGAGAGAGCCGTCCGAAAATAGAAACGCTCGACTTTTTTCAGCACCCTTGTAGGACTGCAGTCCCGTTTTGGGGACATTAAGCACCCTTGACCCTTTTAGGGGAAACTGCAGTCTCGTTTTGGGGACAAACTACTCCGAGTTTGAGTGCTTTGTCCCCAAAACGGGAGTGCAGTTCTGAACGAAAGTCTTTCAGAACTGCGGTCCCTTTTTGAGAACTACAGTCCCGTTTTGAGAACTGCGGTCCCGTTTTGGGGACAAACCACTCAATTTCAAGTAATTCGTCCCCAAAACGGGATTCCGAGTTTGAGTGGTTTGTCCCCACAACGGGACTGCAATTCTGAAAGCCTGTTAAAACTGCAGTCCCGTTTTGGCAACAAACCACTCAAATTTCAAGTAATTTATCCCCTAAACGGGACTGCAGTCCTAAGAAGGGTTAATTAATCACCGTTGTCGGGAAAAAACAAGCGCTGAGTAAACGATCGCATCCCTACATGCTGCTGTGCGAACTCAACGCTCTTTGTTCCCCACTTCAGGACTGCAATCCCGTCTTGGGGAGAAACCACTCAAATTCCGAGTAGTTTGTCCCCCAAACGGGACTGTCACACTAAAAGGGTTATTACGGTACTCCATCCACGGTACCCTACCCCGGCAGGCCGGCCCGGTTGTTTCGTATGGCCGACGCTAAAAAGCGTCACTTTTTTTTTACATTGTACATGCAGCAGTATAATACCGGTAGTACAGATTAGTTTTTCTGCGAAGCCCCAAGGAGTACCCGTAGTTTTTTTTTCTTCTTGTTAATCCCATATATCACGGATGACGTTCGCCCTTTTTTCTCCGTTTCCCCGAGTGGTACTATCGACTCAGATCCGGGGTCACAAAGCAGGCTCTTTTCCCCCCCCTCCCTCCCTCCCTCCAGCTGTGTTACGTGCCTTTGGTTTTGATGGCGAGATGGGTACATACAGCGCTTTCTTCCCTTATCGCCTCTCGTTGCATTTTGCATTCATACGCCAGGCGCTTTCTGTAGTCGATTCGGTTCGACTGTGTGTTTGTATATACCCTCTTGCAACAGTAAAATATTAATACCTACGCTGCTAGAGTAGTCAATTATTTCTACCCTCGGCGGATGTGGTTTCAGCAGTGTTTATTTCCGGGCATGTTATTGTGTGATTGCCGCACGTACCGCACGCAGCCCGCCCTTACTGGGCTACGGCTATTTTTTCAAGGCTGCGTATAGGCCCTGCCCCGACCCTGAGTGTGAGACTACCGTCTTTCAAGCCTGACCCCGAGGCTGAATCTTATGGGAGCCGAAACGGGAAAACAGAACTGGCATGCACTTCTGTTTTTCGGCTGGCCTAGATTCGTATATCGCGTTTCGTTTTTTTCCTATCTTAAGGTGTTTTGTGTGTAAGTATGCCGGAGTTTCGTTTGAGTTGAGAGGACGTTGGAGGGAGGAGTTGACCGCAGTAAATATTTTGAGTTCGGCGGACACACAGCAGTACACGGCACCCACGCATCCTGTTTGGTACCCACCGGGTAACGTGGGGTTTGCTTTCGCAGACTCGAGCTTCCTGGACAGGGTTGGCTTCTTCCGTCGACGAAGGGTCCCCAAGCTCGGCAGTCTGCTGCAGCATCAAGGAGTGCGTTGGCATTGCTGAAAGCTCGAGCACACAACAACGACAAGCGCCAAGAGCATACATGCGGCGTAGTCGGTTGTTCGCGGTCACCGGAGCTTGGAGTCTCTAGCTACGGCCATACGCATGTATTCCGTGTCAGAGATACCGGGAGAGTACCTGTACAGCAGCAGTAGCTATGATATGTACAAGTATTAGGCCCGCCACGTTGTGCGTCCTGTGTGGGGTTGAAAATCTGTTTCGGCCAGCTCTGGGACCGTACAGAACTGGTGTCTGGTTTCGTCGGGCCAGGGCATTTCTGATCGAAATACCGAAAATATTTGAGAGATTTCTGTTTTTCGGTTCATCGATTAAGATTCGATAAATCGGATCTGGCGCGAAATTCTTCCTGGGTCTCTCTCCAAACCCTGTCATTTGGGTGTGCATGGTCGTAAAATATATCCCCAGCCCTGATATTTCCCCGACTTGAGCCCCGGATTTATTCGGGGTTGTCAGATCTCCGCACAAGTGAAGGTGAAAACCTCTTCTCCGGCGGTTCTCGTTCGAAAGCCACCAGGCGTCTGCGAGTGGTCGGTTCTCGAACTATGATACGTATCCGGATTTTTCCTGCCCGGTTACACCGAGTTTAACCCCTCTAGAACTGCAGTCCCGTGGTGGAGACAAACCGCTCAAGTTCTAAGTAGTTTGTCCCCGAAACGGGACTGCCACACTGAAAGGATTAACTCCTTTAGTGCCGCAGTCCCGATTTGGGGACAAACCAGTCTAATTCCAAGTGATTTGTCCCCAAAACCGGACCGCGGCACTAAAAGGGTTATAACCGGTTACCGGACAGAACTGATAGTTCACCGATTAGACCGCTTTACCCGAACCGGCAGTACTTTAACATTTGTTTGTTGATCGCATGAATGCAAGGGTGAAAGCGTGTCAGGTTGTTGTTGCATTCTACGTACCTGGTACAGCTGCTGTGGGAACGGCATTACAAGGCAGTAGTAGTACGGGTGATTATAATAGTCTACACACAAGAGCAGTATGACAGCAGCAGTGTTGATGCGTATTCGACACGAGAACGGGGTGTGGATGCATATTTTTTTTACTTTTCGATAGTTTGGTTAATCTGATGATTGATTGCTGTACAGCGGTGCGGTGCAGTTTTTCATTTTTTTGTCGCGATTGATTAATCACGCAACGCGGTTTGTTGTTTTTACTGCTGTGCGTGTTTGCTCGGTCTGTGGTCGTACGGTATGGCGTTTCGTACCACAATAATACCCCGAACCCTAAACCTGCTCCCCCCCCTTGGGCGCCCTGATCCCACATCAACCTGACCCCATCTCGACTTGAGCCCTCCACTCCGAATTGGCCCTCGGTATACAATTGGCCGCGGGCAGGGGGCCAGCAACAAACTCTCCTGCTGTTGCACGTATGATGTAATACGGGCAGTTCCACGCCGCCCGCATCAAACACTCGCCGATACCGACTGATAACTGATACCAGTAGTATCATACCAGTCAGTACCAGGTAATATCACACCCAGGTATATGATATATATATGTATGACAGCAAATTACGGTAATTTTCAGTCGAATATAAAGTCGGTACAGCAGGTACTTTGCTTGTAGCTTGTAGTCAATGTTGACCGGTATACTTGACCAGCACGACGTAACTTACTATTTTTACATGGGTTTTAACCCAACCCAAAACCTAAAAACAGGTACGTAAATACCTGGTCGTTTTGGGCCGAAAACAAGTGACACTAAAACCAAGCAAAAGCACACACACGCTAGGAGCCCTCCGAATTGACCGGCCTTGCATCGTACATACCTGTTTTTAGCTTTAAACGCGCCAAACACAGCAGATGGATTTGTCTAAATTGTCTATTTATAGTATTCTGTTCATACTTGTAATTGCTTTCAACTGTGGCTTTGCCTGATTTTGAGCCTATCAGAGGTCATACACCGTAATTTGAGCCAATTAGAGGTCATACACTCTAATTTTGAGCCAATCAGAGGTCGTACATACACTGCTGTTCCCCCTATATACTCCCTACACGAGCACATCACCACGCCACGACCCGCCACATCGACACACATTCGTATCCACACCTCATACACTCGTAAACGGCAGGATGGCCACAGACGGCGTTTCGTCTACCCCCCACCCCGCGTCGAGGTAGCCTCAGCTTTTAGAACGGCAAAGGAACTTCGTGCCGATTTTTGCTGGGAGTCAGTCAGTCCCTCGAGGATGGCCAAGGCTTCGGAGCTGCCGACGGGGGGCGGGGGGGGGGGGGGGGGGACGCCAGAAGCTGTACTCTTGCTCCGGCGCACGCGATCTCATCCCCACTTATACACAGAATATACCTGGTATGTACGGAGGGCGTGCTCGAGGACGACGCGTGACTCATGTATGTACGAGTGGAGTGTTCAGCAAGCAGCAGTACGTAGTGACCCATCTGTTGTGGCGGTGCGTAGTGCCGGCCGCCCGCTGTATAGATATAGCGCCTGTGCTTGGCGCAGATGGGATTAAGCGGATGTGTGGCAGTGTACGGAGTAGTGCCGTTCGCCGCTGTTGTGCCGGTCTGGCACATACGAAGAGGGACCAATACTAAGCTGCATGTATGTACTGCTGTATGCATGTACGCGTGACATCGTGACATCATATGTGTGTCCTGCAGGGAGGGAGGGCACTGCTGCGTAGGAGTCTCGAGCGCTGAATGCTGCATGCTCCTCTCCGCTCGCTCTCCGCCCGCGGATTCCCTGTGGACCCTCCTCGACGAACTCCTGATTCCTGCCGTGTGGACGAAAGGCGCCATGTGTACTTGAATTCTCGGCTTGCTCACCTGTATAACAGCCGACGCTGGCAGCACCACCAGTACTATTTGTTATTTACCAGTATTAAACTATAATATGGTATTTATACGTCATACGTTCCTCGTACATGTCATATGTATGATGTGATATCTGGTGTGATTTTTACCTCGTATTTTGTCGTATGATAGCGTACAGGGTGAAAGCCAAAAATAGGTACACGTTTGGGGTTTTGAGCCATGTGTATATAGGTACTCTACAAGGCTCCCTCTGATTGGCTAGCCCCCGATCGTACGTGCCTATAGTTGGCTGGAAGGTTTCAGGTTTCCAGGCCCACCTCTGTGTCTACTGAAGATGGCCTTCACTATTTTTGGTTTGCGCGAGCTGATTTTTTGCGAAATCACCGTTGGCGGGGGGGGTCTGTGTATCTCTTTCAGCCTACCGAACACTCAATAAGAACTCAGTACGAAGCTTTGCTGTTGGCTAGGAGAAGGCTTTCTTTCTTGTGAACGAGGCCATTTGTAAGCACAGCTTGAGCCATTCATATAGGCACTTTTTCAAGCGAAAAATGTGTGCAAGCCCCCCAACTTGACTTCACACAGCAGTGGTGCACCTGGAACCTTTCAACCAACGATAGGCACGATCGGGCGCTGGCCAAGCAGAGGGAGGGCCAGGAAGCCGTTTCCCGAGTGCGATACTCGAGTGTACCTATAATTGGCTCTAACGACATGGGTATACCTAATATATATATATTTTTTTCCCTACCGTAAAGACCTGCGTGGAGATTGTGAAGAACACACCCGTGTGATGCTACTACCCTGGGTTGGCAATTTCCTGGTTTTTTGTTGTTCTTTAAATGTTGGACAGACACTCCCGCTGTCTGCTACGACTGACGTTATTGTGACAGGCTGCAGTCGTATTTAGTTGTTTTAGTATTCACCATTTTTTTTTTTCCCATCTTCGCTCTACAAGCAGTTCCGTTCCCTAACTAACTCAGATCCGGGGCCACATGGGGGGCATTTTTTCCCTACGTTACATATACCGGTAGGTAGGTATAGTATGTACGTACTTTGGGTACACCGATTCAAAAGAGGTGTACCCGAGATAAGAGCTAGTAGTGCAGGCGAACATGGCGACGTTATGTTAGGGTTTTGTGTGTGACACTCCTCCTCCTAAGGGTAACACTATGTTGGTGCGTTATGTCTGGCGCTGCGTCCGTCGACAGTAACTTTGTGTTATCGTGTTGGTAAATATGCGGGTGTCGATCTGGGAATGTTAAAAGAGTGATCACGTACGTGTTTGGTCAAAAGCCCTAACACTGCTGTGCTACTGCTGTGTTAGTTGAAGGACTGATCACGGCATAACATAATGTTGCTGTACCAGAGCTAGAGCTGGACGAGATCGAGCAGCAACATAGGGTTAAGGCGTGCGCACGTTCGTGGGTTTCCAGTTAACACTGTGTTACCGCATTAGCGTGATCGCTCCTCCAGTGCTAACACCTGTCGGTACATTACCACGTTCCTGTGTTAGGGCCCGTATTAACGTAGATAAGTGTTATCCGAGTGTTTAAATTATATCCGAGGTGCGCAATCTTTCAATCTCAATATTTTGGATCCCGCCCAGAATTATGCCTTTTACCGTATCACCGGAAGCCCTTGTAGAACGCACCCCAAGCTCTACATTGCATACATGCCACACAAACCAGCTGACAAGCATACACAGCAATTAGAGGCGAATGTTTTGCCACCTTCTCGATAGGCCCACGAATAATCAATGCTATAATTAATAGTACTGCATGATAAGAAAAAGATGCTCAATTTTCGGAGGACGCTAGCAAAGCTGGATTAAGAAGTTGTGCTCAGCGGCGAGTGCTATACCGAATCCTGTACGATGGCCTATGCCCAGGATTTTCCAAAAATGAAGTTGTGCCCAGCGGTGAGTGCTACACCGAATCCTATAGGATAGACTATATATGCCCAAGATTTTCTTAGGATCGTGCCGCTTTTGAGCCTCACGCCGGGAAACATCTATTTCTACACTCCTCGTCGGACATGATGGGCTCTCAAAGGTTTCATGCGGACGGCCGGTGCTCTTGTGCTTTTGCGCCTCAAGTGCCCAGACACCGTCATGCAGATATCATATGTGCGGATGCTTCCTTGCTGTGCAGAGTTTGCTTGTTGTGTTTCATGCGTAGGAAGTGGAAGCCAGTACGTAAGGCGAGGCCGCTTTGGGTACCGAGCAGCTGGTGCCAACAAATAATTAATACGGGCACCAATTACTCGGAATAACTACGATGTTCTTGATGATGATAAAAAAAAAAATTGAAAAAAGACAGAAGCTACGAGTATAATAGAAAACATCAAAATCGCTTGAATTTGGCGAGATGAAGATCGAGATTGAGATCGAGATTGAGATTTTTGCCTCTTTTTTTTTTACACCGATATTTGCTGAAAAGTGTCAAGACTTCCTTTCTTTGGGGACAAAAATCTTTTTCAAGAATTGAACGGCACTATCTGCTTCCGTAAGCAAATCTCCATCACTGCGTCAGTCATATCCACCCCAAAAATCCCGTTGCCGTCGTTCCACTTGTGACGTGTACGAGAAGGCGCTGCAAGTGTGGATCTGTGTGCGTCACACACGCACCGCAAATCCTCATAGCCAACTGCTTTGGGCTGGGCTGGCCGGCGGCAATCAATCATTACAGCAAGCGGCACAGCAGCAGCAGTCACGTCACTCGCTGGTGCTCGCTCGGCTCCCGAATAGTTGAGCAACATGGATGACCAGCTAGCTCCCAAGGGCCGTGGTTTTGCGGTTCATGCATACGGGGGGCTGCTCTGCGCGTATGTATGTGCATTGTCCGTATACTATTAATAAAGGGTATACCAATCGTATGTCGTACGCCGTCATAATCCATAGAATATGGTCGTCAATGTTTGGACTGGGCGTGATGCGCCGACTATATCGACCGTTGTGTCGTTGTGTTGTGTGTGTGTGTGTGTGTGTGTGTGTTTTTTTTTTCGTGGACTCGCGATGTATCTTTCAGATATATATGAACAGCAGTACACACCAAGGTACGTCCATATTTTACGGCAATCAATACCCGCGGGTATATACCCTTCGTATCATGTGTATACTGCTGTGCTTGAATTAAAATATGAAGAATCAAAATTTTTACGTTGCACACGTGGAAGAAAGCGCTGGCTTTGGGAAGATGTCGTACGCCAGATAGCACATACGTACACCCCCTCTGCTGGGATGATTTCCCGAATCGCTTTTCTCCGTAACAAAGAGACATGCACAGGGAGAAGATGGTGGCTCTGGGAAGACCTCGTATGTACGCAAAATAAAATGCGCTAACTGGGATGCTTTCCCGAGCCTCGATACCAAAAGCGTTTTTTTTTTACAAACAACCCCCTCCCTCTCTCCCTCCCTTCCTCCCTCCAACCCCCTCCCCATCCGCAGCTGGTAGACGAAGGCGGAGGTTTCCGAACGTTCGTATCCAAGGTTCCAAGTACCGGCGCGCTCTCCCTGCGAGGGGAGACTGTCGTCGACGAGCACATAGGCCGCCTTTACACCGCGTTTCTTAACACCACCTCCACCCTAGACTGGGTCCGATTTTTGGTAGAGGTGGAGGAACTACCCCCTGCGGCGGCGAGGGAGGAGAGGAGCGGGGGCTGGGGTGGGGTAGGGAAGTTGTCAGCCGCGACGACGGCGGCGACGGGAGGAGGGGGGGGTGGGGTCGCGTGGAAGCACCTGAGCAGGGGCGCAGGAGACGGGGCGGTGTTGTTCCAGAAGTATGACATGCCCTGGCCTGTGAAAGATAGAGAAGTGGTCCTCAGGAGAAGCGTTAGTCTCGACAAGGGCGCCAAGAAGATGATCGCCACATGTGAGTGGCCGACCTTGAAGGGTTGGAACCGGGGGGGAGGGCACTCATCGTCGTGTATGGGCGTAGTCGTATGACCATAGACCCTCGCATCCCTGCAATGCCGGGACGGAACACACGTCGGGTTTTCACCGACCAGGCTGGCCCACTACCTACTGCTGTCTCTGGAAGTGGGCCCGAACAGAAGAATTATCACTCCATTGACGCTGTCATTCCGTATGCTAGAAAATCCGCTCAAAAGCGATTCTTCGTATAAATAGGATGCAGCTCACCCTTCGTGCGACTCACCCAATACCTCACGGCGCTTCGTGCTTGCTGCAAGCAACGTCTGCCTTATCGGTGAAAACACGCGTTGTAGGGATGCGAGGGTCTATGGCCATACGACTACTACGGCCATGCATGATAATGATGGCATCATGTCCCCCCCCCCGCTCCGTCTAGAAAAGGGTGCGGTGGTGAACGGTCAAATGGCTACGACAAACAAATGAGTACCCCCCGCTCCCCCCCCTCACGGGCACATCTATAAAAAAAAAAAAACGACACCCCACCTTTTTTTTCAGTCCCAGGGAGGGAGGGAGAGAGGTATGCTGAGACCAACTACTACGGGGGACCATAGTAAATAAGACCTACGGCACCCACAAAAATCTATATATATTCATCCGTTTACTAACCAAATTTGGTCCTATTTACTATGGTACCCCGAAATAAAAGATAATTATGAAAAGAAGGTGTAATTTTATCAATTCGTCCAGAAACCTCACCATTATTGCGCTGAGAAACGAGTGCAGTTGTACGTACCCTAGGTGTGTTTGTGTGCCGTGTACTCTCGCCCCCCTTCGTAAACGCCTGCTACCGGTATGTTATCATTCGCGTATGTTTTGCTCAATTCGATCTCGGCGTGTTTTTTCCAGAAGCCGGCGGATATCTACGCAAGACCCAGGGCGTGGTTTTCTTAGTTACTTGGAAAGTATACGTACGTACCCCCTCTAGGCGGGGAACTTAAGGGCCTCTTGGTCTTCATATTGATGTATAATCGGTCCTTATATTTCCGCCCAGATTATGTTATACCCGACTAAATAAGTAATACTGCTGTAATAACACGGTAGCGATAAGACTGCCACTGCCAAGAGAGCCGCGTATTCGTTCCCGTCAAATACGCTTACGCGGGGGGGGGGCGCGGTTTGATGTCTTGACCGATCGCCCCTGTCTTGACCGATCGCCCCTGACCGCCTTCCTCTGAACCTACAGCAGCAGTAGTAGTACAGCAGTAGTATATGTATCGTGTGAATATATTTATGTAGATGTGATATGTACATACACATGTTATAATTGGTGCTCGTGTACCAGGTATGTCATATTTGCTTCCTACCCTTCTTCGTCTTAACCCACCTAATTTTTTATCTGCAGACCGACGAAAAAGAAAAAGCAGAGGGGTGGAGCGACACAAATCAACCTACCGATAATCCGCTCCCCCCCCCCCCCCCCCCCCCCGCCCGCCCACCTATGTATATATATAGGTTGGGTTGGCGTCGGTTGGCGACGACGCTGTAAAACACGCCTCTCACTGCGTGAGCTAGAGAACCAGGGTGCCGTTTTTTTATTATTATTTATTTTTGCGGTTACCACGGCTGGCGGTCGAGTTAGATCATTTTTGTGCGGGGAGAACCTTTACTCCGCACTAGGGGGATGATCGTATCACGTAGTGTGTATAGGGTGAGGCACCCACGAGGCAGTTACATAGTAAACCCATTGCTGTCTCTGGGAGAGGCCACATCGGAAATTAAATCAATTCATTGATGCTGTCATACAAATACAAGAAAATGCGCCTCTAAAGCGGCTGTTAGTAGGGATGCAGCTCACCCTTCATGCGACTCGCCCAACACCTCACGTTTCGCTTCGCGCTTGGTGCGAGCAATGTCTGCCTGGTCGGTGAAAACCCGACATGCTCCGTCCCGGCATTGTAGGGATGCGAGGGTCTATGGTCATATCATATGACTACAGCCATGCATGATAATGAGAACACCCCCCCGATGATCCCTTTGTCATGCCCCACCCCACGCGTTCCGTAACGGATGTATCCACCGACCATCCGCCCGCCCTCGCCCCATTTCTCCAATTATCCTGAAACCCGCGCCACACGGCCCGCAACGCCATGCGTCCCGTACACATACGTATCAGTCCACGTTATCATAGCTGGTCGATCCACCGACCACCCCTGCCCCCATGTAATCCAGTGTCACATCCCACGCGTCCCGAACATACATATCAATACACGGACTATCAGCCGCGACCGGTAAGAAGGCACTGGTGAGCGCTGACGATCGTGCTGTAAAATCGCCAGAATTTTGGCTACTGTAGGTTTCCCCTCTCATTTCCCCATGGGGGTTGATGGTTGATGACGAACTGACCGCTCTTTTGCTCCCCCCCCCCCCCCCTACACCGGATTAAAAATTAACTCAATGGAAGCTGTCATCCATATGCAAGTCCGCCTCACAAGCGGTTCGTAGTAGGATGCAGCTCACCCTTCATGCGACTCGCCGGACACCTCACGGCGCTTCGCGCTTGGTGCAAGCAATGTCTGTCTGGTTGGTGAAAACCCGACACGCTCCGTCCCGGCATTTGTAGGGATGAAAGGGTCTATGGCCATACGACTACGGCCATGCATGAGGTCCGAGTACATCTCTCCTATCGAGTACCCCCCCCCCCCCCCAATAATGCCCCGGTGCAAGCATTTCTGCCTGACCGACCCAGTGCCTTCTCTGGAAGCAGCCATACCAGAAAAAAAAAAAAACTCATTCAACGCTGGGATACAATACAGTAATACTGCCCGTCCGTCTCAACAAGCGGTTCCTGCGTATGGTAGGATGCAGCTCGCGCTTCATGCGACTCGCCTCAACAAGTCACGGTTCGCTTCGCGCTTGGTGCAAGCAATGTCTGTCTGGTAGGTAAAAACCCGACGTGCTCCTTCCCGGCATTGTAGGGTGCGAGGGTCTATGGTCTAAACAGCCACGCTCATGCATGACAATGGGTAACCCCCACCTCACCCCCCATATATTTTGTACAGGTGGGGTTGGCGTCGGTTGCTGACGGCTCTGTAAAATATGCCGCTCAATACCTGAGCTAGGCAACGAGGGTACCGTCTTTTTCTTGTTTTTTGGCGGTCGGTCGGTTACAGCTGGCGATCGAGATAGAGGCCATTTGTGCGGGGTGGAGAACCTTTACTCCGCACAAGGGGAGTTATCGCATCGCGCAGTGTTTATGGTAAGGCGCCCACGAGGCAGTCACATAGTACCTCCATTGCTGTGCCTGGATTTAGCAACACCGGAAATTAATATCTACTCATCGAAGCTGTCATCCATGTGCAAAGAGTCCGCCTCACAAGCGGTTCGTAGTTAGATGCAGCTCACCCTTGATGCGACTCGCCGATCATCTCACGGCGCTACGTACGCGCTTGGTGCAAGCAATGTCTGCCTGGTCGGTGAAAACCGGACATGCCCCGTCCCGGCATTGTAGGGATGCGAGGGTCTATGGTCATACGACTACGGCCACGCATATGACAATGATCGTCCCCCTCCCCGCCCCCAGCCCCCCCAATTAATGCCGTGTCCCGCCCCACGCGTACGTACGTAAAATCGGCTTTATGATTGTACTAAGCTTGGTCCGAATGGTTACGTAAACCGCGCACCCGTGCTGAAGACAAATTATTAGGAGTTAGACGTATGTATTATACCTGGTATGTTATATGTAGAGTGCAGTAGTAGAGAGGTTGATAACTGGCTGACCTCATCCCCCCCCACCCCCCCCTAATAGTTGCGTGTCCCGCCCGCCCCCTCGCGCCCTATGACGACTCCGTAAATAGATCAATCCACCGACCACCCGGCGAGACCGATAACAGGCGATGCCGTGCGAGCGATCGTGCACAGGACCAGCTGGGTGTTCACCTCCGTCGGAAGGGCGAAGACGTCGATCGAGTTCGAGACGAGCACAGACCCGAAGGGTGCGTTGCCGACCACGATGGTGGGCTTCATGCAGAAGAAGTTCCCGCGGGATACCGTGGCGGGGTTTGTGAGAAGCGCCAGAGGCGTTGAGATTCACTCGACCATGGCGAAGTGGTGAAATAGATGACTAAAGTTATACCCTCCAAGGGTGTGCTTATTACTGGGTGTCCCTTGTATACTTTTGGGTACCCGGGTATCAAGCCTGGTTGTTCTAGGAAATACTCGGGTACGGCCCCCTGCACCCCCAGAGTCATACTCGGGTATGCACCCCAGACTCATGCTCGGTTATGTACCCGGGTATCCCCAGAGTGTATGTACCAGGGTACCTCCAGAGCCACACTCGGGTATATGTCCGGGTACCCCCAGAGTAGTACTCGGGTATGCACCCGCGTATCTCCAGAGTAGTATTCGGGTATGTGCCCGGGTAAACTCGGAGTCATACTCGGATATGTACCCGGGTAACCCCAGAGTTATGCTCGGGTGTGTGCCCGCGTACCCCCAGAGACATACTCGAGTATGTACCCGGGAGCGCCCAAAATGAATAAATACCCTGCTAAACTTATCCTTGGAATACTCGTATTTGCTTTCTTTAGCATTAATCAGAAATAGCGGTGCTGGTATGATATTATATGATATGATTCGACTTTTTTTTATTCTTTTTTTTATGTTCTGTATGTATGTAGAAGTGAAAAATGTTCGTACTGGTTTTTTTATATAGATATCTATATACGTATGATATATATATATATTTTCTCGGTTTGTGTGCTGGTTCTCTTTTGATTTTTTCTCTGGTTCCTACGTATTTTTCCCTTTTTTTTGCCCTACCCCCCCCCCCCCCCCCCCCCAGAACGCGGGTGGAGTTGCAAAGGGTTTACCGGTATGAAGCGTTGAGATCACAAAGGAGTTCGATCCTTTTTCATTTTCGAGTTTTCCAGGAGCGGGAAAGGTTTTTGCCAATACCGAAGAAAGGAGGCGTTATGTGGAAAGATCTGGCCGAAAAAAAAAAAAATCCCTTCCCAAAACACAACGTTCGACACCAAGCACCCTTACTTGCCGTCGTCGAGAATAACGAGCGCTGGAAAAAAACAATCACACCGCTATGCTGAGCGAAGTCAACGACGCTCTTTGCGGTAGCTTCGGGTTACTGGCGTGTGGGGAGGGGTGTGGTGGACACGATACCCTTGATATGAACGAGAGACGATGTCGGTACGATTTCATTGGTTGATACAGCAGCAGCAGCAGCAGCAGTGCGTCGACATTTTTCGGTTCAGTAAGCAGCACAGATCACAGCAGCATGAATCCGTGGTATGATACATATGCCTACTGGGGCGTGTGCCGTACCGTGATGGAGTCCTTGCCTCGTACTTTTCAACAGTACGGGCGCTACTACTACTACTACTACTACTACTGTTGTAGATGTTTCATCCCCTTCCTTCGCCCAGCAGCAGCGCTGTCAGAGCGCGTTTCGTTTTTTTGCGTGCGGTTTCATGCCTTCGTTCATCCGTTTGTGTTCGGCCGCTTTGTTATTGTTTTGTTTTTTCGCTCTGAACCCTTAAAAGCCTTTTATTAGGACTGCAGTCCCGCTTTGGGGACAAACTACTTGGAATTTGATTGGATCGTTGCGCGAACGGGACCGCGGTTCTAGAAGGGGTTGATACCCTTTTATGGTATACTGCGGTCCGGTTTTGGGCACAACTTGCTTGGGATTGGAGTTGACCCTTTTTATTATTACGGGGGTCCATAGTTAATGGGACCAGATATTGCCTGTAAGAGTGGGTAAATATATAGGTTTTTATGTATACCATAGGTCCTATTAACTATGGACCCCCGTAATAGCGTATATACTGCTGTCCCGTTGCGGGTAAGAACTAGTTGGGCATGTTGACCGGTTTGTCCTCAAAACGGGACTGCAGTTTGCCCTGCCCCAGAACGGTTCAATGGGCGTGCCTGTGCATGAAACACTACAAACACTAGGAAGGGTTGTACCTTTTTTTTTAACTGCAGCCCTGTTTAGGGGAAAAGGTACGTGGGATTTGAGTGGTTTTGTCCCCTAAACCGGACCGCTGTTCTTAATGGGTCACAAGAGGCTTGTGTGTCAGGAGGCGGTAGGTAGTTCGGGCCTGACAGGTGACGGATTTTGCGATCTATAGACGTAACATGCTGGTTTTTGTGTGGGAGACGGCGGTTTTTGTCTGTGACGGATGGCTGCCTGGACTTGAAACTAATTGTAGTATACTCTTTGTGTCAGGAGACGTCAGTTTAGGCCTGTGACGGACTGCCGTCTACACTTAGTCTACTATGTACGAGTTTGTCGGGAGACGGTAGTTTAGGTCTGTGACGGACGGCCTTTACTTACAGTAGCATAATATATCACCCTGGGCGTAATTGTAAGGACCGCTTATTATTTATGTTAACTTCCAAACGGACCTTATATTTCGGCCCACAGTGGTACTACTGTAGTTTTGGCAGGAGACGCCTGTGACGGACTTTGCCGTCTAGACTTTAGTCTGGTATTATACTAGTTTTGTCGGGAGACGGCAGCTTAGGACTGCTACGACGGACGGCCGTCTAGACTTGAGTCTAATCTACGCATAATTTTGTCAGGAGACGGTATCTCGGGGCCTGTGACGGACTCCGGTCTATCTACTGTAGACTTGATATGTTCTAGTTTTCGTGTGTGGGAGACGGCAGATTAGGCCTGTGGCGAACGGCGGTTCTAGAGTTGGTATGCTAGTTTTGTCAGCAGACGGCAGTTCAGGCTTGTGACGGACGGCCGTCTAGACTTAGCTTTGTCATGAGGAGGTAGTTTAGGCCTGTGACGGATGACGGTCAAGCTTTGATAGAGTCGTTTTTGTAGGGAAGACGGCAACTTAGGCCTGTCACGGACCGTCGTCTAGACTTGGCCTAATATGCTCTGAGTAGTTTTGTCAGGAGACGGTAGGTTGGGGCTGTGACTGACGACGGTCTATTCTTGATGTACTACTTTTAGTGTGGGAGACGGCAGTTTTTGCCTGTGACGGACGGCGGTCTAGACTTCATACTATTTATAGTACACTTTTTCTGTCAGGAGACGGTAGTTTGGGGCTGTGACGGACGACGGTCTAGCCTTGATATACTATTTATGGTGTGGGAGACGGCAGCGTAGGCCTGTGACGGACGGCGGTCTAGACGTCATACCTACTATTTAAAGTATACCCGTTCTGTCAGGAGACGGCAGGTTAGGCCTGTGACGGACGGCGGTCTAGGCTTCGTCTATGCACTATTTCAGGGGGGCATCCCACTCTGGGCGGAAACATAAGGACCGATTGGTATTCATATTAATGTACAAGCGTTCCTTATTTTTTGCGCCCAGAGTCGTAGTAATCAGAAGCCATGATGGGCCCGAAAACCACGTATCCTCCGATATGTTTTACACAACACTTTTGGGTATGATTGCTACCAGGTATGTTCCCCTGAGTACGTAACTTTTATCAGGAGACGGCCGTCTAGGCCCGTGACAGACTGCCGTCTAGACTTGGTCTGGTACCAGGTATATGCCAGTATTGCCAGGAGACGGTCGTCTAGACTTGGTCTGGTACCATGTATGCCAGTATTGTCCGGAGACGGCCGTCTAGACCCTTGACGGACTGTCGTCTAGACTTGGGCTGGTACCATGTATGCCAGTATTGTCGTGAGACGGCCGTCTAGGCTCGTGATGGACTGCCGTCTAGACTTGATCTGGTACCAGGTATGCCAGTTTTGCCAGGAGACGGCCGTCTAGGCCCGTGACGGACTGCCGTCTAGACTTGGTCTGGTACCAGTATGCCAGTATTGTCATGAGACGGCCGTCTAGGCCCGTGACGGACTGCCGTCTAGACCTAGTCTGGTACCAGGAATGCCAGTATTGCCAGGAGACGGCCGTCCAGGCCCGTGACGTACCGCCGCCGAGACATACAGTACTGCAGTACCAGGCATAAGACACTACACGAGGTGGTAAGTTTTGTCACGAGACCACCCGTCTAGACCTAACATGCTAATTTTAGTGTAGAATTTTTGAACGTGGGACCGTCGTCTCCCGACAACTTTTTGCAAACGCACGTATTCGGGGTAGGAAACTGCCGTAAATATGTCGAGGTCGCACAAGTGTGCAATCTTGTTTTCGGCAACAGCTCGATTATTCCACGAAGAAGGAGGGAGAAGGTTTTGCCATTCCCGAACGAAGGTGTATTCGGAAAGTTCTTTTGGGGGTCGAGAGTGAGAAGCCCTTTCCCCCGAGAATAGATAATGTTTGGACTTCAGCACCCTCCTTACACCGTTGTCAAGAGAAGACGCTCGCTGAAAAAACGATGGCCCCTCTGTGCGAACTTGGCGCTCTTTCAGTGTAGTGGTTCGTCTCAGCTCGTCGGGGATGGTTCTCGTCCGAGTGGGCGTGGCGGCGGCGGCGGCGGCGGCGGCGGCGGTACCCGTTCGTGGGTGATCTCTATTTTCCTTCGAAGGAGTTTTTTTTTTTGGTATTTCGTTGGCGGTGTAGACGGTGTGCCGTTCTCATGTTATCTCTTGATTGTGTAGCGTGAATCGAGGTGGTTGATTGGCCTGGTGCCAAGATTTTTGTTTGTTGTTGTGAAAAATTAAGCTTAGCGACAGGGCCGCCGACGGGAAGTCAACTACCGGTAGGTGGTATTGGTTAGTCGAGGGTTTTCGGCCGATCTCCCGAATTGAAGACGCTCGAGGGGAGGGAGATATGAGATGGATCAGAGCGGGCGTTGTTGGCGGAGGCTGGTGCGTGGAGTCTCGTTTCATCATGAATGATTGGTTGGTTGGTTGGTTGGTTGGTTGGTTGGTGATTGATTTTGTTGATTGCTTGATTGCTTGATTGCTTGCTTGATTTGTTGGGTGGTTGATTTGTCGATTGATTGGTTGATGGCTTGATTTGTTGAGCCCGGAGTCTGGAGTGTGTACCGGCAATGACGGTGTTGGATAACGCCATATCCCCTCGAACGAAGGTCCAAGCCGACGATCTCGACAACGGCGAGAAATACAAACACCGAGGGATGCGTCTAAATACATGGAATTTTCTCGACGAAATATCTCCAAAACCACCATTTCGCCGCGTGTGACCCCCCCCCCCCCCCCCATTTTGGAGAGAAGCGGCTGCGGAAATTCGCACCAGAGGGTGATACCATCTTTGCGTGGTTTTACCATGGCAAAGGTCCCCCTCTCAAGCTGTAATTTGTTAGGATGCAGCTCAGTCACCCTTCATATGACTCGCCATCCATGGAATGCAGAAACGAAATGATAGATCGGGTGGGTAGGTATCGGCTCGACTAGCTCTTATAGATTTTTGCCTGTAGCTCCTGTTGCTTCGTCCGCGCAGCAGATATCTACCCTTCCTGAGTACGTCCTTGCGTCGTTTGTATTCTGGTTCATTTCTTTTTTTTTTTTATGATTGTCTTTTTGTTCTTATTTTTTTTTGTCTTGTTTGTGTTCAGTTAAACAGTTAGTAGTTGTGTTCTCGTACCCGGTACGCTGGCATTTCACTTGCTTGACACTTGAAATTGCGATTATTATTTATTTATTTATTTATTTATTGTTGGTCCTCCTCTGTTTCATAGTCTGTGCCCACGGAATCAGTATCTCTCTAGGATAAGGAATCAGGACGGACACTGGGTGTACTGATGAAGCTGGGCAGAAAGGACGATTTAATGTGAAGACAACAACAACATGAAGCTTATTATACAGGCCCCGCCCGGCACAACAGCAGCAGCAGCAGCAGCAGCAGCAGATAATACAAGATCGGGAATAGATCTGCCTTGTAAGATCTACCGCCGTAGATAGATAGATCCTAATAAAGTGGGAATCGATCATCTGTCCGACCGAGCTGTCTGTGGAATCTTGTCCACCACGGTCTGACAGCCTCTCTACCGTTTGGTCGAATTGTTGCTGCAGTGGAGGTGCTGCTTCTCCTCCTGGCTGTTGTGGCAATAAAACGCATGCACACCTCGTACTCATGTTTTATGACAAGCCGTATGCATTATGCATAATACAAGGACTCCCCCCCCCCCCCCCCCCCCCCCCCCCCCCCCCTGCCCGCGCATATAATTCGTGCGACGAAAAACAGAGTACATCATTTTTATACCAATCAAAACGATCGTAAAATTAAAGACCGTTTGTTTGAAGATCCTACGCAACGGGCAGTTCTGTGCATCGTCGTTATCTCGCTCGCTGAACCGAAGCTTATATGATGGGGGCTTGAGGGCGGCCCACGGGTCACAGGGGGGACAGACAGCCGTGGCGTGCGGTGAACACACAAACACCGACCCGTCAGTACCTTCTGTATCTTGTTGGTATCTTGCAGGAGATTCTATAAAAGAGACACGACGAGACGATTTTTGGCATCTGTGGTAGTGCCCCATGCATGATGATGGCCGCCTGGGGAACAGGCAGACTTCGCATGCGGTAAACACACTAACGCACCGACCACTCAGTGTGGTCGATATCATCTTGTTGTCCTGGGATCGAATCGTACGAGAGGCTTGGTACCCTATTTTACGACGATGGCTGATTGTGTGTGGCAGGTCAAAACACCTCAACGTTTCGCTCCGCGCTTGGTGCAAAGGAAAGTCCGCCTGGCCGGTTACACGCGAGGTGTTCCGTTCCAGCATTGAAGAGATGCGAGGGTCTATGATCTTACGACTACGGCCATGCATGATATCGAGTACCCCCGCCCTACACTACTAGATAGCAGGGAGAAAACGATCGCTATCCTCCTGGGAGATAGATGGTGGCCACAGGCGGCGAAACAGGAAGGGGATAAGATTAGCAAAAACTTTTCTGTGTAATGTATGGAAGCAACGTAATGAGTGCCCATATGTTGGAGGTGTCTATCAGGAGTAGAAACGGTGCTCCGTCTCGAACGGGATGCGTGGTAAAGGGTCAAATGACTAAGGCAAGCAACAAACGAGTACGCCCCCCCCCCCCCCCCCCCCCCCCCCCCCCTCCTCCCTCGGTTGTTCCCTCGGTTGTTGTGAGAGGCGCGAAAAGTGAGCAATAGATTTAACCCTTTATAGCTGTTATTGGTAGAAGAGACGAAACCCGGCGCTACTTCCAAGTTCTGCTACTACTACGTACTACTACGACTGTAGTTCTACTATTAATGGTGCTATTGATGCTCCCTACTGTAGTCTACTTTAGTACGTCTGCTTCTATAGTTCCCACTATCAATAGGTTAATAGCCCATTTACTACTACAGAGTAGAGAGAGTACCAAACTCTAGTTCCAAGTAGTTTTTCTCCCCCTAGAGTGTGTGCAGTCCTAAGAAGGTATCTCCCTTGTCAGTGGCCGATGGTATGTATATGTATGTGTCAATTCGTTGTTGCTGCTTCTGGAATTGCAGAACGGTTGGATTATAACGATTGGATTCGCTTGGGTAGGCTTGGGTTGTACCGGATCGAATCGGATCGGATCGGGTGAGGTTGGATTGGATTGGATAGAAGCCTAGGATGGGGATTTAGATTGGAATGGGGTGAGCTTGGATCTGATTTCTCGTTTGATCATAGATCGGAGGCAGCTTGTATTGGGCTGTCTTGGCCTGGATTGGATGGCGTGAGTTGGATTAGATTCGCTCGGGTTACGAGCTTGCGTTGGGTTGGTATCGCGCTTCGAGTTTGGCGAGGGGGTGGGTGGCCTGTGGTGGCGGAGACCCCGACACGCGGCAATCAGGCCGGAGACTAGTCATCGGGATGACAGCTATTACTTTTTTTTTCTTTCCTCTTTCTTTTTTTCTTATCCTCCGGCGGATTGGTAAAAATCAAGCTTAAGCTCACCACACTTCCACGTTCCAATTTCGTGTCGTTTGTCAATTTAGTCCATAACTCCCGTTGCAACATCAGAACAGGCTGCTGTTACGGCTGGCGTTTGTGCTTACTACAAGTAGTGCTGGCAGGATTGGTGGCGCGTTGCCTCTGGCGTTTATCCTTTTGGCAGGCGTGACTCCTTGGACAGGCTTTATTCCTCTGGCAAGCGTTTCGGCTTTTGGTAGGGGCTTCGCTAGTGACGTTTGGTCTTGGCCGTTTCGTTTCTGGCGTTCGTCCAGCGTTTCTCCATCGGCAGGCGTTTCGTGATTGACGTTTCGTCTTTGCCGTTTCGCCTTCGGCAGGCGTTTCGGCTTCGTTGGCCTTTCGCATTTTTTGACGTATCGCCTTTCGTGAAGGAGGGTGTGTCGTTTTGGGCAGAGCCTAGCGGGACAGGCTCCGACCCGCGATATGAGCTCGCCGGAGATTTGCCCGGAACAAACATATACTAATTATTGACTGATAGTGCCGTGCATCTGCTGCTGTACTTTTTGTTGCTGCTCGGATTGGCAGTTTCCAATCGACTCTAACCTGAACCTAACACAAACTACCCCCCCCCCCCCCCCCCCCCCCCCCCCCCCCCTCGCGGTCACCAACGTATAAAAAACGTCATGTTTTTGTGACTTCTTCCCGCAGCAATTAGCTGTTCGTTTGTTGGGATTGCTATCATCTTACACACGTCGTAGGTAACAGACTACAAGAAACCCAACCCAACCGAAAGTCTTCGCACAAAATGATTTACAAAAAATGCTGTATTATACCACTCTGTGCAGAAATATATGCAACTTTTTGTTAAGCAATTAGTGTATAGTCGGTTCTTATATAATGGGACAGAGTGGTATCGTACTACTACGGACCAAAATGTGATGATCGTTAGGGTTTAGATATTCACACTCCAACGGTCGTTACATTTCCGTCCTGGGTGAGCGGTACAATGCAGTTCGGGATGACCTATTACTCATGAGAAACGGGAATGCTGGGTTTTCTTAATTATATACCAGGTAGTAGGTTTCTTTATTTAAGAACGGGTGCGTTCCGCATCAACTTCAGTATATTTAACACGACTCTAGAACTTCTTATTTTCTCCTCCGTAAATCGCAGCCTCTGGCTTTCTCGCGCAGTAGTGCTGGTTTCGTTTTGTCGATGTCCTGTGTACTCCTCTTCTATGGCGGGGGACCATAGTAAATAGGACCAAATATTGTTAGTAAAAATAGGTAAATAAATTATAGGTTTTTATGTTACCATAGGTCCTATTAACTATGGACCCCCGTAATAGTAGCGCTAATAGCGCGGCGCAGCAACTCGGAAAAGATGTGGAGGAAAGTGAAATTGAAAAAAACGGCCTCTTTTTTTAAGATGATAGTGTCGGTCGGTGCTCTTGCATACCAGTAGTCTATACAGCAGTACCAGGTAGTACCGGTGTAGCTACCGTACAGAGCATTGGGTCGGTTCGCACAAGGCGTGGTGTTGCGATCGCTTTTCAGCTCTCGACGTTTCCAGGACTATGACACAGGGGCGGGACGCCGTCACCACAACCGGACAAGGGTGTTTTCGGAAAGATGTGGTCTCGTACCTTGCCGGCTTCGTTGCCTCGCCGTTCAGAGGTATGGGAGTGGGTTTTGGGGAGCGGCACCTTCGACTCATGTTCTAGTTCGTGGAATCGGAGTCTCAACGAATTTTCCATAATTCTGCATGTATATGTACGGCTCATCAGAGTGGGCTAGTGTTATGATACTGCCTTGAATGAGGCTGAAATCCTGGTAATTACCTGGATTCAAGTATTGGGATCGTATTTGTAGTACTTGGGAGGCGTTTCGTAGATGGAAAACCAGGGGTTTTCCCAGCGAGGCACGAGCTCTCGGCTCGCAGTCTCCTCGTGCACGAAAGGAATAAAGCTTGCGCTTCCTTCCATCTCTAAGCAAACAACACGCGTTAGTACCATCGAGCACCGACTTAATAGGCGAACCTGTCCAGGGATACAAAGGTGTCCCGGCCTTGATCTGAACAAGAAAGAGCCTTTCGAAAATATCACGCTCTCGTTTTTTTTTTTTTTTTTTTTTAGCATCGTTTGTTAAGAGAAAACGATCGCAGCACCCCCCACCGCCCCACCCTGTACAAACTCACAACGCGGTATATACGGTACCACTCCGTCCCGAGAGTCGTATCAAGAACGTTTATCCATTAATATTGTTGCTGTGCTTGCCTTCCGACAGACAATATTATACCGCAGATGCCGTTCCGATACAAAGCGAACATCCTTCCGCAAACCATCAGTATCCCTCAGCATAAAAGGCTCTTATATTTAGGTACAGAGTTGTATAGTAGCTATTGATGGTGCGCGTGCTGAATGTACCGGTGAGGAATGATGCCTCTGGCAAAAAGTATTTTCGAGCGACGTTTTTTTTTTTTTGTCCCGGGCTATCTCCGGAGGGGCGGGGCAAGGGTGGTGGGGGGCGGTGGGGGGGTGGCAGCAGTGGCAGCGTAGGAAGTGGCAGTGGCAGCAAGCAGTCCCTGCGGTTGAAAATCAAAGCGCAGGACTGACGGCGGGCTTTTCGGGCGATGTTTGATGGGTATGTAGGAGCGGGACTGATGCTTGTTGCCCTGGTGTGCTCGGTACTTTTTCCCTTTTTTTCTTTTTTCTTTTTTCTTTTTTTTTTTTCGCTATGTTCACGCTGCTGCCGGTATGTTTCTTCTTTCACTGTTTATGCTTTCAACTACACACCATTTTTTTCGGACACGCAAGGACCGTTTTTTTGGGTATCCACATATTTACATGGTGCGAATACAGAAACTTGCTTACAGTACCCGCAGCTTGCCACTTTGCTCGGGCGTGTTAGGGGGTGGGGTACCCTTGCGACTACCCAAGTAAATATACTTGTGGTACACTTTTGTTCGAATATATTAAGGGCCGAATTGGTGTTTTGTACAAGAATAAATACCCACATACCGTCTTTACGTTTCGGGACAGAGCAGTGGCAGCGAGTGCTGCGTGCCGTATTCGTCGTACTACAATCGGGATAATGCACACCCTGTAACTGGGACCAATTTCAGAGGGGAGGCATGCTGTGCTATTAGGGGGGACCATAGTAAATAGGACCAAATATTGATAGTAAAAACAGGGAAATGTTATATATTACGGGGGTCCATAGTTAATAGGACCTATGGTACACAAAAAAAACTATATGTTTACCTATTTTTACCAACAACATTTGGCCCTATTTACCATGGTCCCCCGTAATAGGGGCAACATTTATTTACCCCGAAATATTTTCTGACTGGCTTCGGGGGCTCCTTAACCCAATATCATTATCGTGGCCGCACGCCCATGGTCTGACCTGGAGCCCCATTGTACAGACCAACCAGCGTTTATTCTTTTTTTCTTGACCAATGACAGCAATACAAAAAAAGCCTTTGGAGGGTGCTCCCATAATACCCCCCATGGTGCCGGAGGGATGTGACCAATCGAGAGCACTACGGGGAGTGTGTGTGTTCTCCACATTAAAGCGTTCTTTCTACCCGTCGACATCCAGCACAGCCAGTGTCCGTGCCGATTCTTCAATCCTAGAGAGATACAAGTTCTGTGGTTAACAAAACTACTCCCATAGAGATACTATTAATAGTTACGTGTGCATAAGCACTACAGTATGCAATGCCATGTCATCATACTGGATATGACAAGCACGACATACATACATTATCAAAGAGAGAAAACGAAAGAAAACAAAGAAAACAAAGAAAAGCAAAGAAAACTAATGAAAAGAGTAAAAGGAAAAAAAGAAAAAAAAAGAAAAGAAAAAACTGTCGTGCCTCCCGGCAGGGGATGTGGCAGACACTTTAAAACAACGAGCTAAAGAAAAAACACCAGTACTTATAAACAGAGCGAGACTAAGAACCAAGGAAAAATAACAAGCAAACCGAAGCACAAAGCACCCTCCAGGTAACCGCAGCAGTTTATGGTACGAGTAGCATAGATAGCCAGGTTCCCCCTTACTAGTCCGCCTGGGACCTTGCTACCCTGTCTGCCGTCTCCGTCTTGCGTTCGTCAAGTATGTCCCACCCCTCGGCGTCAGACAACACGAAACAAGCAAAGCAGGCTCGTCATCCACCCACGCCACACGAACCATTTCTCAAGGCGTATCAATAGCAGAAAGGAAGAGAAACAAATACAATAAAGAACACAGAGAATCCAGCGCAAAATAATAAAGAAGACAAAGGAAGACCACGTTCGAACCAGCTGCACCAGTTGGCGCCGCGAGTAGCATAGGTGGTTTCTACTTCCTAGCCGGCCTGGTGCCTTGCTACCCTGTCTGCCATCTCCTTCCTACTGTCGTCCACCGCGGTTTCCCTTCTACTTCTCTTGTCCCCCCCCCTCCCCCCATTCCCTTGGACACTACCCACGGCGGATGCGCGGCGCTGTCTACTCAGCTGTGCCTCATCCTCGTGCCACCTCACCATGAACCCGTTTGGTTGCTTCGAGGACCCCCCGGTACCACTTCCCGCCTTTTTTGCAGCAGTGGACCACAGTGCGGTCTCAACTCCAAACACTAAGGGAGAAGGTTCCGTTTACCTTCGGTGGCTCGGAACTCCCTAAGGTCTTCGACTATGCATCTATGCCAGGTCTTGGGTTCTCCCCAGCAGCCATCGTCCCGAACATTACCCGACTGGGTAATCGCTCCTTGCTTTGCCTTGCTACGGCCCCCCCAAAGAAGAGCCGCCGATGACGAATCGTCGTTTCGATGCTCTCGCAACGTGTCAACTTGAGGGCCTTCGCGTACGAGAGGGTGGCATGGTCAGGACGAAGTCGGCGCTGGAAGCCAATGACTCGCAAAAGGACTTGGTGGTGAGCCGTTCGAAGCTTAGCAAAGTGTTTCGCTCTGAGGGTCCACGTCACACGCCCGTACAGCAGGGTCTCAATCACCTCGGCCTTCAGCATTCGGACTTTCAGGCTAAGGGGGGCGGTCGTCCTGTAGTACAACTCCGGGCCGAACCGTTTGAGGCATGCCCGCATGAAGCAGATCCGTCGGCCGATTTCGAGCGAGAGATCAGCGTTTTCGTCGATAATTCCGCCTAGAAATAAGAAATGGGGCGTCTGTTTCTGCTTCTGGCCTGTGCTTCGATGGCGAACGGTGGTGCGAGGGTTGTCTGGTCTGGTGGTCGTAGAAGCATTGTCTCTGTCTTCTTTTCCGATACCGTGAGGCATGCTGCTTCGAAGGCAGTCACGATGACAGTCATCATTTTCGCGAGCCCTTCAGCCGACTTCGAGACAATTCCTGCGTCATTGGCGTGCAGCATGCCCCATACGCCCTTCACACGCACGCCGACGGCTCCTGCTCCTCTGTTCCGACTACTCCAGCATCACCGAGTTGAACCGGATCGCTGACGATGCCTTCGTCTTGGCTGAAGCGTACTATTACGGGGGTCCATAGTTAACAGGACCTATGGCACACATAAAAACCTATATTCTTACCTATTTTTACTAACAAAATTTGGTCCCGTTAACTATGGACCCCCGTAGTAGTACGACGTGTAGCGCATCAGCGAAGGACACGTTGAACAGCGACGGTGATAAGCGCGCAGCATTGATTGCCTCAGCCCAAGCGTGACATCAAACCATTCCGAGCGCTCGCCGTAATCCGTACGCACGCGAGTCCGCATCATTGCCTTCGTAGAAATTACGGATAATTGTCAGCATCTTGGTTGGTACGCATATATAACCTGCATGACCTAGCACATGTTTACTGGTGGGTTGGATATGTTCTACTATACTCGTATACAGATCCCGCACAAGATGTCGCAGCGGTAGGTTAGGATCTAGATGATCTGCTGTAGACAGATACTTCCTCTGTCCCATAAGTCTGGGGGGTTGTGGGCGTGTAGTTGTTTGCGCATTCATAATTTTCCGATAGGGTTAGGGTTAAGTTCGTTGGAAAGATGAAGTCCCAACGAAGCTGATGCAAAAAAAAAAAAAAGCCAGTTGTCTATACTAAAATGAAGTCAAAATATGCCCATTTTGGCCCACTTTTGAGAATTTTTATGAGATTTTTTTTTACACTTTCTTTCCCCTGGGGACCCCCAAGTGTATTGGTTTTAGTGTGGGACCCCCAAGTGTCTTGGTTTCAGTGTGGGACCCCCAAGTGTCTTGTTTTTAGTGTGGGGTCACTATTATACTGGTGTTAGTACGGGGGGACGCGACATGGATCGTTGAGTAGAGGGGGGGCCCTACTGTTGTTTGGTTTACCCCCCAAGTGTCTTGGTTTTAGTGTGGGACCCCCAATTGTCTTGGTTTTAGTGTAGGTTCACTATTATACTGGTTTTAGTATGGGGGGACGCGACATGGATCGTTGAGTAGAGGGGGGTTAGGTTTAGGGTTAGGCATAATTCTTGGGGGTTTTTAGTTTTGTTTTTTATAGTGCCGCTAGCCCATGCAGGGTAGTGCGCAAGAAAGAAAAAAAAAAAAATGTATTTCAACCCGAAAAACGCTCAAGATCTCAAAAAAGTTATCGCCGAAGACATCCGACACGGTTAACGGTCTCTCCCAACATAACTCCCCAGACTTATGGGACAGAGGAAGTATAGATCCATGATCTGACAGATGTGTGCTGCGATAGTGGTTGGCGCTCGAAATTCTGTGCGTATGTGTGGTGGCAGAGATGGGCTGGGAGGGGAGGGTGTTGTCGCCGTCTATTCACTGTTTCCGCGCGCTCTGGAGGCGGTCGTGCGTGCGTTGCGTCTGGGACGTTGTACGGTGACTTTTGGTGCGCCTTAACAATGCGTCTTGTATGATGAACTTGTATGCGCGTTGTATGAGCGCTATTGCTGCGTCTTACCAGTACCGAAAAACACGCGAGATCTAGCACACACACTCCGAGATGATGTCTGGAGACGTTTTTCTCCAAAGCAATGGGGGGGGGGGGGGGGGGGGGGGGGGGGGGGGTGCACTTGTTGCGGTGTACTCGATGTCCTGCATGACCGTACCCGTGTGACCATATACCCTCGCATCTCTACAATACCGGGACGGAGCACGTCGATTTTTCACCTATCAGGCAGACGTTGCGCACGCCAGCACGAAGCACCGTGAGGTGTTCGACGAGTCGCATGAAGGGTGAGCTGCATCCTACTAAGATCCACTTGTGAGATGGACTTGCATAAGGATGACAGCTTCAACGGGGGGGCGGGGGGGGGGGGGGGAGGGGGGATACATACACACAGCGAGGATATTGGCCTTCGGAAGGTGTCGTCGAGGCCGAGTCACATGCTGACGCACCGCGCGGCGTTTCGTTTGCACTACTCGCTTCTCCCTGCTGCGAAGATAGTTCAGCTTTGGGAGATTTTCCCTCGAGAGGCGGGTGCGAAATGTTTGCGTGTTTTACTACACGGGGTATCTGATAGCGCCTTGCAGTCGCCTTTTGCGTTCCTGCTATACATGTACGAGTCAGAGAAGGTTGGGGTTTACAGGTGACCCCAACGCACCTACTGTCCTCCTCTGGCGTGTGTGTACGAGCACGTAAATGTGATGCGCACCCTGTTTGTTTGCGCGTGCGCGCGTGCGCGTCGCGTGTGTTTGTGCATCTGGGGCATGTTTTGATTCCCGGTACTTTGTTGTACTGCTTGCGTGTGCTCGTGGGGATTTTACTTTTGATCTCTATATTTCTCTTCTCTTTTGTTTTGTTTGTTTGTTTTTCTTTCCTTCTGTTTTCGTTTTCTTTTTTCGTTTTCTTTCTTTTTCTGTTATTTAGCAGCAGACACGTGTACCAAGAGGAGATGTTTCGGGAACGAGCGCACGCACACATGAAAAAGCGCCGACGCGCGTGCTACGAAAGAGAGGTTTCAACTAGGAACAACATCTTGCTTTCCAAAAACATTCATTCATGACTGTGCCGCAGGAGCTCCCCAAACCGAGGGACTCGTATATACCCAGCCATTGTATCGTCGGAAACACCGTTTGTGTTTCCACACATGAGACGCATGCTACATTTTTGTTCTGAGGCTCCCCACTTGACCTTAATTTAAGGAGCTCTTCGTAACTCACCCGAAAAACTGCAACGACGGTTGATGAATCATTCCATGGCCCAAGCATACAACAACAACAACAACAACAACAACAACAAATATTTTTCGAAACAAGATTGGCATCATTCCGATGATTTTGGGGTCAGGAGCCCCGTCATCCAGAAAAAAAAATTCCTCGAGCGGGAATGTGCTGCCTCGATCGTAGTAGCGCGCGTCACGATGTTAATATTACGGGGGTCCATAGTTAACAGGACCTATGCCATACATAAAAACCTATATATTTACGTATTTTTACTAACAAAATTTGGTCCCGTTAACTATGGACCCCCGTAATAGTCCGTTTCCCATCTGCCGGTGTGCAGCTCATGCTCTTATTTCACTCGTACCACCCACGCGTAAAAGGGTGAACATAATTCAACGACTGGCTTCAAACACGGAAAGGTGCTATTACGGGGGTCCATAGTTATAGGACCTATGGTGTACATAAAAACCTATGTATTTACCTATTTTTAATAACAAAGTTTGGTCCCATTAACTATGGACCCCTGTAATATCAGTCAGACCTGCATGCTTGAAAAGAAAATGCACCAGGTATCGATGATGTAGTGCCCCCCTTATGAATGACTCTACTGAATCGATATTCGTCGTAATCCTGGGGGCTATCGGGGTTGCACTTTCAGACCTTGGACATATCATCTACAGATAGTTCATATACAGATATTAATAGTTCATTTACACATATATCAATTTACATATAGATCATCTACAGATAGTTCATCTACAGATAGATCATCTACATATACAGTAGTTCATCTACAGATAATTCATCTACAGATAGTCCATCTACAGATACATTATCTACATATACAGTAGTTCATCTACAGATAGTTCATCTACAGATAGTTCATCTACAGATAGATCACCTACACACATATAGAGGTACACTATCTACAGATAGATCATCTACAGATAGATCAAGATCTAGATCCTAACCTGCCGCTACGAGACGTTACGCAGGATCTGTAGATTACAGATCCAACGCAGGCATCCTGGCATCCTGTCCTACAGTCGTAGACCGTGCAGATCGTCACACAGCTCCCACCCGGCAACATGAGCTACTGCAGACCCTACGAGAGATCGGGAATAGGTCATCTATCTTCCCTGTAATATGTAGATCGGGCAAGTGGGAACCGATGGCCTGTCCGATCATCACGTGGAAATCTCTTTTTTTTTTTCTGACCGTTTGAGCCCTCCCAGTGATCAACTCCGGGTATATAGTATAATATTTCTACTAAACCTTCGCTATAGGACTCGCGCTTGAAAGAAATTGGGTCGGGTTGAGCAAACCAAACGTCTTCCCTGAAGAGCTCAGAAAATAAGCCACCAGCCCTATACAATAGCATTGCTCAGAAATGAGGCACCACTCCTACAAGGGCGTTGCTCTTCATGTTTGTCTCAAAGGTCAGTGTCAGGGTCGAGGTACACCTTACAGCAGAGCTCCTCAAAAGTCAGGAAAAAGGAGCTCCCAAGGAAAAAGTACGTAGCAGTATTGGCACTATTCGGCCGAAAAACGGTTCTGACTCATGGGGCTTCTGCTGAACTGAGTACCTGCCACTCTGACCGGTATTATAGGCACCATTTGGACTCTTATGTGAGCGTCAAGCATCTTATGTTGTCGGTCAGAGGGGTACCGAACAAGGCATGCCTTATCGCTTGTTTTTATTGCAGATTCCGATGTTCAGTAGGCCTTGCAGGTACTGTTTTGTTTTTTTCATCTCCGGAACAATTCGGCACACCCTTTCTTAACCCTTTTCGAAATGCAGTCCCATTTTTGAAGACCAATAAATAACTTCTACTTTTGAGGGGCCTGTCCTCAAAACGGGACTACAGTACTGAAAGGATATAAAGTCGTTGTTTTGGGGGACTTACTACTACGGGGGTCTATAGTTAACAGGACCTATGGCATACATAAAAACCTACATATTTAGGTATTTTTACTAGCAATATTTGGTCCTGTTAACTATGGACCCCGTAGTACTACGAGGGACCATGGTAATCAGGACCAAATATTCGTATTACGGGGGACCATAGTAAATAGAACCTACGATACACACAATAATCTATATATTCACACATTTTTTACGAACAATATTAGGTCCTGTTTACTATGGTCTTCCGTGATGGTAAAAATGCTGGAATATATCTGGAATATATGATGGGTCCGGATTACTATGGTCCCCCCGTATTACGGAGGGCCATAGTAAATAGGACCAAATATTGTCAGTAAAAAAGCGAAAACATATAGGTTTTTGTGTTTACCGTAGGTCCTATTAACTATGGACCCCCGTAATAGTAACGGAATAGAGTCCTTCAAGTGAGGAGGAGGCTTAGAAGGCAAAAATAGGTAGACGCACTGCTGTATTATCGTAGCATGCATCAGAGGGGGGTGTCAAACAGGCTACGATCGGGGGCGCGGGGGGGGGGGGGGGGGGGGGGGGTACTCATTATCATGCAGGGGGCAGGGGGGGGGGGGGGGGGGGGGGGGGGGGGGGGCGTACTCATGTGTTGCTTGTCTTAGTTGTTTGACCGTTGACCACGCATCTCTTTCGAGACGGAGCACCGTTCCCACTGCGCCCAGTAGATACTAAGGATGGCTACCGTGCTACCCAGCAGTAGCCAGTAGTCTATGCCGAGTCGCCGATCGGTATCATAGTGAGTAGACCACAGCAGCGGTACGAAATGATACCTGATGCGGCAGTACAAGCAGTGCGGAATGTCCAAGGACGATCGTGAAAGTATTACCTTACTGAGCTATTAGGGGCAAAAGACCGATCGACCACCCAGCCCACGGTAATCCTTATAACACCCTCCGCCCCTCTGAACGGCGGGATATTTCGGGCGTCGGTACCGCATACGGCCGTACGCTGACCTATATACTCGCTTCGCCTTCAATACCTGGGGATTCAGGGAGATATATGTGTTCAGGGACGCACGCGCAAGCGCTTCTATAGAAGAAACGTTCGAAGTGAGATTCGAACCCGTGTCCTCGACGACGTGAAATGTGAAGGAAGGTGCTATCTACTGAGCTATGGCGGTGAAAGACCGATCGATTACCCAGCCCAGGGTAACCTTTATAACACGATCTAGTTGTGTGCGGTGGGCCTCCGTTGGATCAGCTGTCTTTTTTCCCGGGTTTACATGCGGCAGAACCCCGAAATACCGTTTCGAAATCAGCCGTGGTTTTTCGTTCGAGTGCTTGTTTTCACCGCATGCTGGGGGTCTTGAGGCTTGAGACTTGAGAGCTCCGTCATCGATCGACCGTGCACACACACACCCGTCCACTTCACTTGTCTTCACCTCTCGTCCTCCTCCTCCTCCTCCCCCGTCCTGTTGGACAAGATCGATGGTCGACACTGGCTGGCCTTGAGCGGAATTTTCTTCAATATGTTCTGCTGAGAGCTGAAAGCTTGAACAACAACCAGTCGGTTCGACACTGGCCGAGTAAGTGCTTACCCCTGCTGCGGATGGCCTGATCTAACTCAAGAGCCGCGCACACACGCCCACTGCGGAGATTCCGTCAAGAATAGAGACCCCTCCAACGGTTGGGCGTTCATTACGTTGCTTCCAGATATATTGCATTTTTTTTTTTGTTTGCCAATCCTATTCCCTCCTCCTGTTTCGCCGCCTGTGGCCACCATTTATCTCCCAGGATAGCGATCGTTTTCTCGCCGCTATCTAGTGTACCAGGCTCCTCCGTGTCACATTTGTCTATTTCTCCTTTCTCCACTTCTAAAACATTCCGTTCCTCCTTGTATACTTCACGTTCTCCTACTATGTGAATTCTGCTCTCAATTTGCTTTGCCACACGGGCACATCTGTGCATCTACTTCCTCGTCCTCCTCCCGGCTACTGGTATCGCCTATTTCTTCTTTGAGGCGGGTCCAGGTCCCCTACACGAAATAGCTGTTTCAGCGTTTTCGTGAAGTCCTTTGGGTCACGCAAATACGCTTTCATTCCTATCCCTTCGCTTAACCCCCTGTACATCTCTCCGATTTCACCTTATTTCTTAGCGCTAGTATCGTAGCGGGTGGTAACTCCTACTTGTCAGGTTTTTCACATGAAAACCTTTCTCTCTATATAATATATATACCTCACCCAAAACTGGCTTTAAAACACCAAATCAACAGTCGCATGAAAAAAAGTTGTTTTCGAAACAACTACGTATGTCACGATTTATTTGGTAACCCGACGAACAATCTCAGAGAAAGAAAATGGTTTTGAACACCAAGTAAATCACGCTTAAGATTCATTAGAGGTACACCATTCTGTTTCTGAAGTTCCTGAAGTTCCTCTGTTGCGAAAAGCTCCATACTTCCAACAAGAAAAAAAAAAAAAAAAGTGAAAAAATTGAAAGTGCATCGGTTCATGAACAATCCCATGGTCTATATACTTGATATAGGTGTACACAATACTAATATCGCGAAAAAAGAAAATTTGCTCCGGCGATCAAGAGTTAAGGAGCCCCGATATTCAGAAAAAAAAAAACAGGCAGAAAGTGCCGCCACTATCATCGTAGCACGCGTCTTAACCCGTTTCAGGACTGCAGTCCGGTTTTGGAGACAAACGACTCCATTTTTTTAAAAGAGTGGGTTGTCACCCAAACGGGACTGCGGTCCTAAAAAGAGTTAACCCCCGATGGAAGAATCTCGTTCTATGTGGTTGTATAGGCACCAATTCCACAAGTGGTACACTTCTTGGTCTCTAGAACGGAACAAAAAATATATTCTGTCTGTCTGTCTGTCTGTCTGTATGTCTGTCTGTCTGCATGAGGGTCACTCTATGGTCACCTACGGACGAAATTTCTTTAAAAAAAAACGGCTGCGCCCATGCCGCACGCATCAGGTCGAAGCCCTCGCGGAGCCGATCGCCACGGTCCACACCACACCACTCCTCATCGGGGGCCCCGTGTGCGGAGTTATCGCAGCTGACTGCCAGCGTCCCAGACGGGGTGACGGGGCGAGCAGTCTATACATCGAGCTTCAATAGTTAACCCCAAGAGCAATCCAATAAAAACTGGTTTCGATTACCAAGCCACGCTTAAACCCTTTTTCGGTGCTGACGATATCGACCAAACCGATGAGGATGTTAGCCTTGTCAACCCCGTCCAGGAGCGGCGTAAGCGCCCAGCGGTACAGGCAGAAACGTATCGCGCGCGTTCCGCGAGACTCCTCGCCCTGTGTTTCGGGGACACCGACCAATCGGCCAAATCACATGCTCCGATCACGCAGTGTGCCTGTGTGCTGCTGTAACTGTCACTTTTTTTCTAATCGTCAATTCTCGCTTCTTGAACCCTTTAGAGCTGCAGTCCCATTATGGGGACAAATCAGTCTAATTCTAGGTGATATGTCCCCAAAACGAGACTGCAGTGCTAAAAATTAAGTCCCAAGAGAGGGGGTAATGAAACCGACATAAGATCTAGTATCACGGAGGGCCATAGTTAATAGGACCTACGGTGCACACAAAAACCTACCAGGTATATATTTACCTATTTTTACTAACAATATTTGGTCCTATTTACTATGGTCCTCCGTAATAGTGTAGCCTACAGAAAGAGCGTTGAGCTCTCACAGGAGTGGTGATGGTTGCGATCGCCGTTTCTTGTCGGCGCTCGCTTTTTCCAGAATGGGAAGGTTTGTCAATACCGAACAAGAACCGAATAAGGTGTGTTCGGAAAGATCTGGTCGAAAGAGAGAGAGAGAGAGAGAGAGAGAGAGGGGGAGCCTTCCAAAAATATAACGTTCGGAGGCGTTCTACAATAGAGGCATCGCACTTCGGAAACATACTTTCTGAGCCACCACGGAGTCCTTGCCGGACGCTACCGCTGTAGTTGAAGGATGCCTATGTAACTTGCGCTTTGCATGATTGAGGCAAAATGCGTACGAGCACGCACGAGATGCGTGCAAGCATCAGCCGTGTTCGTCTGTTCGTCCCCCGTTCAATCCCGCAGTACACCTTGGGGGGACATAGGACATACAGTCAGAGCCTCAGCAAAATTTAGGGTGAACCTCTATCTATCGTAGAACACCTCTTCGGGATTTTTTTTTTTTGGCGCCATCCGTCCAGAAAAAACTACGAGCGCTGAAAAAACGGTTGCATCCATCCCTGTGTGAACTCGGATGTTGTCTTCTTCACGTTAAGCCGTTATGTTTCGACCCAACTGCATCGTTTAGTAGTGTAAGTAGTGTCCGGCCTGGTTCTTTGTCCTAAAGGGATGCTAGTTTTGCGGTCACAGACTGTGAGACATAAAAAACAAAACAAAAAAGTACCAATACACAAGGAACGAATTTGCGGAACGCATGAAAAACAATCAAACGGTTTGGGTAGTCCCTGAGTTAACGGAAGATCAGATAGATCACGTACCAGGTATATATCACGACCTAGCCCGTTCAGATCGCCATCGAAATCGTTCAGATCCTGACCCGCCGTTTCGAGATGTTCTGCAGGAAGTGTGTCGCACAGACCAAACCCCGAGGAAACATGTCTTAGACCGTGCAGAGTATACGGCTCTCACCCAGAAACATGAGCTAGATCATACAGATCGTACAGATCATACACTTGATAAAGATCATACAGATCATACAGATCATACAGATCATACAGATCATACAGATCATACAGATCATACAGATCATACAGATCAAATAGATCACACAGATCATACAGATCATACAGATCATATAGATCATACAGATCATACAGATCATACAGATCATACAGATCATACAGATCATATAGATCATACAGATCATACAGATCATACAGATCATACAGATCATACAGATCATATAGATCATACAGATCATACAGATCATAAAGATCATACAGATCATACAGATCACACAGATCATACAGATCGTACAGATCATACAGATCATACAGATCATACAGATCATACAGATCATACAGATCACACAGATAAGGGACCTATCTGCCCTAACATATCTGGATCATATCACACAGTGGGATCGATGATCTGTCTGAAGTGTGAGGTTTTGGCGGCAAAGTAACACCCGTCGTATCGTACACGCGTCTGATACGGGTGGGGGGGGGTACGTACCATGTACCTACACTAGAAGAGCACATTAGAGATACACAAATACACCCTAACGTGATACGGAGTAGTATTGGACTATAGAGTGGCCATGGGATAGCCGTAGTATCAAGGCCCCGCAACACCCGAAGAGTATTCCCGAAGCTCTGAAGTTTCCCTCGCAGTACAATGGTTAGGATAGTCGAGGAAACTTCCTCGGACGAGACAAGCGCCCGAGGAAACTTCCTCGGACGAGTGTCTTCACCCGTCTACTACGGGGGGGGGGGGGGGTGTATTAAATAGGACCTACGGTACACACAAAACCCTATATATTTCGCTATTTTTACTAACACGATTTGGTCCTATTTACTGTGGTCCCTTGTAATGGTGGGTTAAGTGTTAGCAGAAGGTGAGCAGAATGGGCTTGATGCCTTGAATCAAGTCCCTGTCAACAACCCCCTTCAATTTCTCATCATGAAGAGGAATAATACGACAATAACACAAAAACAAGTCTCCTAAACAAGAGAAGCTAGCTGCCTTATTACTATTAGCCAGTTCAGATAGTACCTGCCTGCATTCCACTCCCTTACCACGATGCTCGGGCTCTACGACTGCCGTACACTCGGCTTTAGCTCCACGTCTCACCAGGACGACCCGCCTGACTGAGATATTTGCAGGCCAATCAGTTTTCCATGTAATAGGCGTGCTTTGTGCTTGATTATCTATCTGTATGACTGTCAGAGCCATCGTGTGCCTCTGTGTGTATGGTGCAAAGGATTACCCTGGGCTACTGTAGGTAGTCGATCGATGGATACGATCAAGCCGTCGGCGCTCAATATGATCAGATTGTGCCGCAACTCACGACCAATAATATTATTTCTCATCATGGATACGACCAATCAGCCTCCGCCAGATTTTGACGAATGTTCGCTTGTGTGGGGTATTGAAATCTGAAGACTGTACCGAAAGGATCACCCTGGGCTCGGTGATCGATCGATCTTTTACCTCTTTAGCTCAGTAGACAGCACCTTCCTTCACATTTTGACGTCGTCGAGGACACGGGTTCGAATCTTACTTCGAACATTTCATTTAGTAGAAGCGCTTGGGCGTGCGGTCCCTGAACACACACATATATATATCCCTCCCTATTACGGGGGACCATAGTTAACAGGACCTACGGTACACACAAAAACCTATATGATCACCTATTTTTACTAACAATATTTGGTCCTGTTTACTATGGACCCCCGTAATAGTTCCCAGGTATTGAACACGAAGCGGGTGAGGTCAGCGTGCGGGCGTGTACGGTACCGACGCCCCAAAGATCCCGCCGTTCAGCGGGGGGGGGGGGGGGGGGGGGGGGGGGTGTTAAAAGGATTACCCTGGGCTGGGTAGTTGATCGACAAATTAATCCTTTAGCTCAGTAGGTAATACCATCACACTAACCACTAAGCTATTACGGGGGGCCATAGTAAATAGGACCATATATCGTAGGTAAAACTAGCAAAATGTATAGGTTCTTGTGTGTACCGTAGGTCCTATTTACTGTGGTCCCCCGTAATAACAGGGTGTATCTCTAACATGTCTTAGTCCAGACCTACGCGTACGACCTCACACAAACTCCGTGTGTGTGTTTTTTTTCTTCGTTTTGACGTATCGGCGCAACACCCGTGGAATCATCAATCTTATTGGCCACAGGCATGCCACAAAACAAACATTTGTTTCATTACCAGCGTTTCCTCCCCCCCCCCCCCCCCCCCCCCCCCCCCTCCTTTTTTATTTCCCGGAGTCGGCATGATACCGTTGAGGTTTTTATTCTAACACTTGATACTAAACTAGTGGTAGCAGTGCGCGCACGGGGCGGGTGCGGATGAGGTGGAGGGGGGTGTACTCGATAGGAGAGATGTACTCGATCTCATGCATGGCCGTAGTCGTATGGCCATAGGGGTGGAGGGGGGGGGGGGGGGGGGGGGGGGGGCGTTCTCCTGCACTCGTGCCATTCACGGCCGTAGTTGCATGACCTTAGACCCCGGTATATCCCTAAAAAGGCCCGTACGGGGCACGTCGGCGTTTTACCGACCAGGTCGGCATTGCTTCCACCAAGCGCGACGCGCCTAGACGTGTCGGGCGAGTGGCATGAAGGGTGAGTTGCCTCCTACTGAGAACCGCTTGTGAGGCGGAGTTTCTTGCGTATGGATGACAGCGTCGAGCGGTGGGGCGGGGGCGGGGGCGGGGAAGGTGGGGGGTTGTCTAACGGGTAAACGGAACGAACGGGTGAACGAACGAACGAGCGAACGAACGAACGAACGAACGAGCGAACGAACGAACGAACGAACGAACGAACGAACGAACGAACGAACGGATGAGATATACCAGGAACGACCCATGGATCGAAGAGCTAGTGGGAGAGGGGGGGGGGGGGGGGGTGGGGGGAGCACTCCTGTACTCGTGGCGTGCATGGCCGTAGTGGTATGACCATAGACCCTCCCATCCATACAAAATGCCGGAACGGAGCACGTCGGGGTTTTACCGACCAGGTCGGCATTGCTTCCACCAAGCGCGAAGCGCCTTGAGGTGTCGGGCGAGTGGCATGGAGGATGAGCTGTCTCCTACCAAGAACCGCTTGCGGGGCGGAGTTTCTTGCATATGGATGACAGCGTCGAATGGCGGGGCGGGGGGGGGTGGGGGGTTGCCTCATGGGTGGACGGAACGACCGAACGAACGAGTGAACGAACGAAACGAACGAACGAACGAACGAACGAACGAACGAACGAACGAACGAACGAACGAACGAACGAACGAACGAACGAACGAACGAACGAACGAACGAACGAACGAATGAACGAACCGACGAACGAACTAACGGAGCAACGATTTAAGCACAGGACGAGAGTGATGAAACAACGCAAAAAAAGAATATTGAGACCAACATATGATCCATGAAAAAGTCATCATGGAATGACCGGACAACCCATTATTTTTTCGAGTGGACGAACAGATGAAAAAACGAACAGACAAGCTATACGTCACAAGGAGCAAACTATTATTTTTTCAAGACAAATCGAAGATGTCACCGATGATGCCCCACTTGATGATCTAGGCATTTCGTGTCAGATAGGTACATAGCTCCCTGATCTGTACGATCTGTACGATCTAGCTCATTATCTTGCCGGCAGGGAGCCGAACATAATCTGCATGATTTAGCACTTGTTGCTTCCTGAATTGGGTCATCTGTACTGTACATATGCTGCACAACAGACTAGGATTCAGATGATCTATCTGAAGATGATCTAGATTATCTGCAGATGATCTAGATCTGTAGATCATCTCGATGATTTATCTGTAGATGATCTAGATGGTCTAGATCATCTACCCGTTCGATGTGTGAAACCATGGAACGAAAAGGAACGCACGGTTGAACTACTACTGTAAATGAAACCGCCATCTGTTTTTTCATTTAATCGTCACTTTTACGTTCCAGCTTTACTCGTAGAAGGTTTTTACCCTAAACGATCTTCTGGACAAGCTGTGGTCACAGGTGTCGTCCCTTCTCACCCCCGGTACGTTCCTTTAATATTTTCTTGTCGTCCATAGTGGGGTTCAGCATTCCCACTGCTCGATGATCTTAATCGAATGTGTGTGTGTGTGTTCTTCACATTAAACCGTTCTTCTACTCGTCGACATCCAGCAAGCCCAGTGTCCGTGCTGATTCTTCACCCTAGAAAGATACGAGCTCTGTGGTCACGGACTACGACACAGAGATAGCACACCGTAATGCATTAATAGCCTACGCAATACCATGCCTTCGAACTAGGTGCGGCCGACACAACATACATACATATGCCAGCAACCAAAATACACCAGAAGCAACGAAGAAACCAAACCGAAAAAGAACAAGAAACAGAAAAAGAAAAAGAAAAGGAGAAGAATCCCAAATAAATAAATAAAATGGGAAGCCAAAGCTCAGACACATACACACTTACCCCGAGCATGAGCCAAAAGGGACGTGCAAGGGGAAAGATACGAGAAGGAAAAAGGGGGACTATGCATCCCGGTGAACACTTAACTAAGTAAAAAGAGCAATAATGAGTGGGGCCAAAATACGCTCGTCACCCGCCCACTATGTAGTACTTCTCTCATAAGGATAAGAAGAGAAAAAAAAAAAATCAAAATACATACCGAACGGCCGCAGCAGTTGGCGGCAGCTAACTCACGCTCTCGCGCTTTCAGCCAATCATTTTTTTATGCAATGAAAAGTCTCTACGAGCATGCACTCGGTGAGACTCGAACCCACGAAATTGATCTTGATAGGCACACGGACCACCTACCAAGACGGACGAAGAATACGCCAGAAAAATCGAACAAGGAATAGGGACGAAAAGACGAGAACGAACCGAACATTCACAGCCCCTTTTCCGGTAGGCACGTTCGGGCATATAGTGCGAAGAGAAAAAGTGAAACCGTCACGGTGCGGACGAAAAAAAAAAAAAAAACGAATAATCGAACAGCAACGTCACATAAATAGGGTCGAAAGGACGATATAGACCAGCGAATCACACAATCCTGGGCCGAAGATGTCAGGAGACAACGTCTTCTCACCGCTTGACAGACAGACAGCTTTTTTTCTTTTTTTTTTGCCTTGACGTGCCTTGACCGACGCCAAACTACTATACCAGTGGGTTCTAGTGGGGAACACTCGGGCCCTATATGCACCCTTGACAGCGCACGCGGCTTTGCTTATTGCTTGACGTGTCTCCTGACATATTCGTACTGGGTACGTTTTGGTGTCGGAGGCGTTCTACGATAGAGGTTCACCCTAATTTTTCCGAGGCTCCTCACTTGACCTTAAGCAGCTCCACACCTCGCCCGAAAACCGACTTCAGAAATAATCAAAATGCGTCCCGATGGATAATCCCATGGACCCAAGTATACCAAAAGGTCCTTTTTCGAAACAATATTAGGTACTCCGACGATTTGGGGTTAAGGAGCCCCGTCAATCAGACAAAAAAAAAATAAATATATATATATATATATATATATCGGAAATATGTCACCTCTACCGTATAACAGATAACGCATCGTCATTCAGGGTCGGTTCGAACAAAATGAAACCGTCGTGGTGTATGTGGTACGGACGAAAAATGCGAACAATATATCGCACCACAACAAACAGGGACGAAAGGACGAGAAAAACCAACAAATCGTGGCGCACGTTTCGAGGTCGCAAGTTTTTTTTTGGCTCGGTTCGAACAAAATGAAACCGTCAGGCTACGGGGGGGAAAAAAAGAAAGAACAAGCGGACAACAAATAAATAGAGTCGAAAAGATGTGGCAGAACGAACCAAATAATTATGGAGCATACTATTAATGCATTCATTCGATGAAAATCGACGAGCAGTGGGAATGCTGAACCCTGTATGCGCGACAAAAAATAAAGGCACGTACCGGGGGGGAGAAGGGAAGACACCTGTGACCACGGCTTGTCCAGAAGATCGTCGAGGGTAAAAACCTCCAACGAGTTAGGCTGGAAAGTAAATGTGATGATTTGAAAAAAAAAAGGGAAAAAAATAGGGACTTTTTCTTGCATAAAAAATTGATTGGCGGAGAGCGCGACAGCGCGAGTAAGCAACATTCGATGAAAATCGACAAGCAGTGGGAATGCTGAACTCTATGCGCGACAAAAAATTGAAGGCACGTACCGGGGGGGAGAAGGGGGCGACACCTGTGACCGCGGCTTGTCCGCAAGATCGCTGAGGGTAAAACCTCCTACGAGTTAGGCTGGAAAAAAAGTAAAAGTGATGAATACAAAGTATACCAGATATATAAATACGGCATGTTTTGGCGCCGCACGTGTTTGGCCTTAGTTCGGACAAAAAAAAAAAAAAGTGAAGCCGTCATCGTGCGGTACGGACAATGAAGACGAACAATATATTGTCGAACAACAAATAAATAGGGTCGAAGGGACGAGGAGAACGAACCGAACGATCATGGCATGTTTTGAGGGTCGCACGCTCTTGGCTTTCGTTCGAACGGAACGAAACCGTCATCATGTGTATTATAGTAGTACGGATGAAAAAGACGAATGAATGAATGAATGAACGAATGAATAACAACAGCGTCTATTGATAACGACAAACACGAGGACGAACCGAATGATCACAGCCACATCACCACGTTTCGGGGTCGTACGTTCGTGGCTCGACATATTTTATGAGCCATTTAAGCTCCTCAAAGCTCGAGCGAGCAACCGCCGGTTAATATTATCAGTACTATACACAGCAGTAAATGCTACTGCTGTATACAGTAGTATTCATGTCTATTAGTTACCATTGGTAGTTTATTTGTTTTAGGTCTACAGCGCGCAGCAAAGAAATCTTGGTCGGGCTTGGCGCAAACAAACTTTCTTCGGAGTCAGCTCCTCCTCCTCCTCATCGTGTGTGTGAGGCAGCTCAGAAAATAAGACACCACGCCTACAAGTAGGGCATCGCTCAAAGAAGACAAGGCACCACCCCTACACACAAGGGCAATGATGCTCATAAAATAAGGCGACAACCCCTACAAAGGCATTGCTCGGGGACGAAACAATGCTCATAAAATATGGCGACAACCATTGCTCGGGGACGAAGGACCACAAACGAAGCGCGGACGAAGTCTTAGGTTCCGCGGGTATGATGATATAGTCACCATAAATCGTGGAGCAACAAGATCGAGCGTGCGCGAACGAACGAACCAAAGTTTCTCATGAAACACGAACGGACATGGACGCGGGGAAAAAAAAAACAGTGCCCATGCCCCGCCCGATAGGCGGGGTATCCCTAATATTTCACATCTTCGTGCAACCCCCACGTACCACACCGCCTTGATATGGCGTCGAACTGCTAAGGAAGAAGAGAGCAAAGGAAGGCAAGGATGTAAAATGGACGCCGTTCCACGGTGGATGGGCGCATGGCACTTTTTTTTTTTTGTCGGCATATTTCTGACTGACCCGGGGCTCCTCAACTCAATATCGTTGGAATACCATCACGTGTAATACCTGGTATTAATAGGTAGTATTTTGTAAGATTATTGTTCGTGATAAATACCGATCACACTTTGGACGGAAATATAAGGAGTGCTATTACGGGGGCCGCTAGTTAATAGGACCAAATACTGTTCGTAAAAATAGGGAAATATATAGGGTTTTGTCTTTACCGTAGGTCCTATTTACTATGGCCCCCCGTAATAAGTATCCATAGTATTACGGGGGTCCATAGTAAATAGGACCAAATTTTGTTAATAAAAAGGTAAATATTTAGGTTTTTATGTATACCATAGGTCGTATGTCCTATTAACTATGTGTGTGTGTGTTCTTCACATTAAACCGTTCTTCCACTCGTCGACATCCAGCAAGCCCAGTGTCCGTGCTGATTCTTCAACCCTAGAAAGATACGAGCTCTGTGGTCACAGACTACGACACAGAGATAACACACCGTAATGCATTAATAGCCTACGCAATACCATGCCTTCGCACTAGGTGCGGCCGACACAACATACACATACATACGCCAGCAACCAAAATACACCATAAAGAAAGAGAAGCAACGAAAAAACCAAACCGAAAAAGAACAAGAAAAAGAAAAAGAAAAGGAGAAGAATCCCAAATAAATAAATAAAATGGGAAGCCAAAGCTCAGACACATACATACTTACCCCGAGCATGAGCCAAAAGGGACGTGCAAGGGGAAATATACGAGAAGGAAAAAGGGGACTATGCATCCCGGCGAACACTTAACTAAGTAAAAAGAGCAATAGTGAGTGGGCCAAAATACGCTCGTCACCCACCCACTATGTAGTACTTCTTTCATAAGGATAAGAAGGGAAAAAAATCAAAATGCATACCGAACGGCCGCAGCAGTTGGCGGTACGAGTAGCAAAGAAAAGTCCAACCTATTAGTCGGCCTGGTACCTTGCTACCCTATCTGCGGTCTCTCTGCTACTCTCTTCTACCGCGGTTTCCCTTCTACTCCTCCTGTTCCCCCCCCTGCCCCCATACACTTGTACGGTGTTCCTTCTATCCCTCCTGCTGTTACCCCTCCCCCCATTCCCTCTAACACTACCTGCAGCGGATGCACGGCGCTGTCTACTCAGCTTTGCCTCAGCCTCGTGCCACCTGCCCATGAACTGTTCAGCTGCTTCGAGGATTCCCCGGTACCACTTTCCCGTCTGTTTTGCTGCAGTGGGCCACAGTGCGGTCCCAACTCCAAAGACAAAGGGGGAGTCTTCCGTTGATCCCTCGGTGGCTTTGAACACTCTAAGGTCCTCAGCAATGGCCCTAGGCCAAGTCTTGGGCTGCCCGCCTGGTTTCGGGTTCCCCCCACCAGCGATCGTCCCGAACATCAACCGACTGGGCAATCGCCCCTCGTGTTGCCGCACCACAGCCCCCGCAAAGAAGAGTCGCCGTTTACGGATGGTCGTTTCGATACTTTCGCATCGTGTTATCCTGAGCGCCTTCGCATACGAGAGGGTGGTGTGGTCGGTGCGTAGTCGGCGCTGGAAACCAATGACTCGCAGAAGGACTTCGTGGTGGGCTGATCGAAGCTTGGCGAAGTGGTCCGCATTGAGGGTCCACGTCACGCAACCGTACAGCAAGGTCTCAATCACCTCGGCCTTCAGCATCCGGACTTTCAGACTAAGCGGTGCGTTCGTCCTATCGTACAGTTCCGGACCATACCGTTTGAGGCATGCCCGCATCAGACGGATTCGTCGCTCGATTTCGAAGGAGAGGTCAGCGTTCTCGTGGATAATGCCTCCTAGGTATAAAAACTGGGTCGTCTGTTTATACTTTTGGCCTGCAGCTTCGATCGCGAGCGGTGTGGTGGTAAACGTCTGATCCGGTGTTCGTAGGAGCATCGTCTCTGTCTTCTTCTCGGATACCGTGAGACCTACTGCTTCGAAGACAGTCACGATGACTGTCATCATTCTTGCAAGGCCTTCCGCCGACTTCGAGACTATTCCTGCATTGTCTGCATACAACATGCCCCACACAGCCCTTTGCACGCATGCCAACGGTTCCTCTTTTCCGACAACCCTGTCCTCTTCGAAATGAACCAAATCCCTTACGATGCATTCGTCTTTGCTGAGGCGTACCAGCACGATGTGTATCGCAGCGGCGAAGAACACGTTGAACAGTAACGGCGATAGTACGCAGCCTTGCCGCAGCCCCTGGGTTACATTGAACCAGTCCGAGTGTTCACCGTCATCCGCACGCACGCGAGCCCGCATGCCTTCGTGAAAATTGCGAATGATTGTGAGCATCTTGGTTGGTACACCAAGGCGTGTGAGTACCTCCCACAACATGGACCCCCGTAATAGTGTCTTAAGAGGTCCTTGTACTTCCGCCCGTTGTGGTAGACTTCGCGATTTGTTCATGGAAATTTTGGCACTTTTTTTTCAGGCGCTTTTTTTTCAATCGAAAACAGTTTTTGGGTGAGAGGTGCGACATAGAGTTCCTATACTACAGTCAAGAGAGGAGCCCCACCAAAATTCGGCGCAGCTACCCCTACCGTACGTGGCACGCCTCCCTTAAGGTCACAAACTGTTGGGTAAATAAATAAATAAATAAATGCTCCGTCTCTGTGTGCCTTTTTTACTGGGCACCTAATAGTGGCTGAAAAAATGAGACAACACGAACCAAAGGAACAAATCAAATCGAGTCAAATCAAAATGGTCGACAACAAGAAGAAAAAAAGAATCACAATGTTTTTTTTTTTTTTTACGGCGTATAACGGAAAATACTATCGTCATTATTATTATTATTAGTATGCTTGCCATCCGACAATGTGCAGCATGATGAGCTTCAACGTTGATCGCTCAAAACATTCCTGTGAAAGAAGAAAACGACGGAAACGAAGGAAAGCTAGATGCACAAACAAGGTCTAGCCACCTTCCGTGTCTATTTCCCGCTTTGCTTTATATACAATACTCCATTGTTATCCTTGCTCCCTCCTCCGTCTCAAGATGTGTTCTTTACATTCTAATCTTATGTCCTAAGCCGCCTCCAAGCTCCATCCCCACGCCATCGGTGTGGATCCCCACGCCATCGGTGTGGGTCTGTCACCCCCCCCCCCCCCCCTGCTCTTTCTCGCTTCCTGGTGGTCTCAAAGCTGTTTTTTGAACCGCGACACCCTCCTCGAAATGGCGACCTGTTTAGTCACCGAGGCAATTTGAAGCAGGCGTTCCTTCACCACCCCTTTTCTTCCCATCGACCCACCATCCCTCCCCCCCACGACACTAGCTACCAGCTGGTCGATGAACTTACTGCCCTCTACCCCGAGACGCCCAAAGCTTTCCACTGCTAAGGTGGCAAGTTTGTGGCTCCGTTCGTCGAAGGACACATGTCTCGGACGAGCATAGTGTTGGCGGTTGCACGCCTCGGAGTGATCCATCGTGATCAGCACTGCCTCCTCGCAGGTGATCAGCGCTGCCCCCTCGCAGGTGCATCTACGCTTGCTTGTGGGTCAGCATGGGTGACGTCCAGCCGGATGGACTTCTCCCTATACTCCCTGGTAGGAGCGTCTCGGAGACCTCCCTCCTTCTTATTTTCGATTCTCGGGTGTTAATATCGGACTGAAACATGATGCTGAGACAAACGGTCGATCGAGCGGACGGACGGGCGAAGGGACTTTTACTCCATACTGACTACTGATGACAAACAAACGGACGGACGAAATCAACGGAGCGAACGAACGGAAGCTGAAAGAACGAACTGTACTGATGGGAGACAAAAAAAAAAAAGAAAAACGGGAACCCCCACGACAAATAAGCCGATGGATAAGGACCCATACAATGATGGGTGGACGAGCGAGCGGACGGATGGACAACTGAAGCCCTTGATGACTAAGTGTATTGGTTGGCCAATTGATCGCAGCTTTAACCGCTCCGGACTCTGACTCTTCTGAATGAAGTGGTTGATCGGTTGGTTGGTTGTCGATGAAAACGCGAACCTGTAACGTACGAAAGGATCGACGAACGAAATGATGACCAAACGGACGAACGAACGAACGAACAAATCTACAATTTAAATTGTAAAAACAAGAAACTGCCTGACTGATGAGTGTACAGACAGAGGATCATCACATACCGCACACACATGAAGGGAAAAGAACTAACCGGTATTCACTTTGACTGATTCGATTGACCAGTTTTTTAGCTGGTAAATGATTGATGGTTGATGATTGTTGATGTGGTTGATCGGTTTGTCGGCAAGAAATAGGTAAATAAACGAGCGACGCGTTCTAACTCGGTATGCTATCATCATGCATGGTGGACCAAACAAAGCAAACAGGGCCCATCATACAGACAAAAACCAATACATTCGAGTATTTTTACCTATAATAGCATATTTGGTCCTGTGAGTACTATACTATGCCGCCCCGTTTTAACTCTTTTTTTCAGGCCTCCTCGACCCAGGAACTAACTCGTAGACAGCAGCAGTGTATCCCACTATTATTAATATTTTGTTAATATTTTGTGTTGAACAATAGTTTTCGTTAGCACATACTAATATTACGATAGGCCATGGGAGGGAGGGATCATTGCTCACCGAGTGAAGCCTTTTTTTTATTCTTTGTTTTTCTTTCTCCATCCCATTTATTATCTTCGCCGTTCTGTTCGTTCTCTCCTTCCCATGATGATAGAGGAAGGAGCAAAGACATCGTGGGTAAAGCATAGGAGAAAGTAAAGACATAGAAGGCAGATATACCTTGTGCTTGTTTTAGGTTTCCTTTGTTTCCGGAGATTACTTCTTTCAGGAATGTTTTGAGTGATCACCGTTCAAGCTCATGCTGCACATTGTCGGATGGCAATAATAATAATAATAATAATAATAATAATAATAATAATAATAATAATAATAATAATAATAATAATAATAATAATAATAATAATAATAATAATAATAATAATAATAATAATAATAATAATAATAATAATAATAATAATAAATAATAATAATAATAATAATAATAATAATAATAATAATAATAATAATAATAATAATAATAATAATAATAATAATAATAATAATAATAATAATAATAATAATAATAATAATAATAATAATAATAATAATAATAATAATAATAATAATAATAATAATAATAATAATAATAATAATAATAATAATAATAATAATAATAATAATAATAATATAATAATAATAATAGTCGTAACTCAGATCTGGGGTCACAGACTACTACTTATCTCACGATAGTTCTTTTTCCCCCATCCCATCATTTCATGTTTTCGCCCTTCTCTTTTCTCTCTCTTTCCTACAACAGTCGAAACTCAGATCTGGGGTCACAGGCCACTACTACTACTGTAACCCCATCCCATTAATCAATGTTTCCGCACTTCTCTTTTCTCTCTCTTTCATACATCAGTCTAAACTCAGACCTGGGGTCACAGACCACTACTACTGCAATTTCCCCCCCCCAACATCCCGTTTTTATGTATGTCTTCGCCCTTCTGTTTTCTCTCTCATTCCTATATTACTTATAATAATAGTCGAACTCAGATCCGGGGTCACAAATTAGGCTCTTCTCCCTCCTACTCCCCACTACGCACGGTCGGCGTACCTTCTTCGCTTTTACCCTGCGTATTTTATCACAAAAAAAGTTTTTCATGTCTCTGGCTGGGTAGGTAGAGTTAGTTATACGGGGCTCTCCTCAATTGAGTGAGGAAAACAACCCCAGAAAAAAATTACCACTCCGTTCCGAAGAATGATGATGATTTTTTATATACGAACGATCCTCCTTGTATTTCGAGACAGAATGGTATACCATACCGTAATGATAGCTGTTGTATCCCTATCTATCGCCGCGAGCGCATATATATATATATATATCGAGCCTATATAAAAGGCCATAGAATGGACCGACACACGAATGGATATATATATATATATATATATCGAGCCTATATAAAAGGCCGTAGAATGGACCGACACACGAATGAATATATATATATATATCGAGCCTATATAAAATGCCATAGAATGGACCGACGCACGAATGAATATATATATATATATATATCGAGCCTATATAAAAGGCCATAGAATGGACCGACACACGAATGGATATATATATATATATATATCGAGCCTATATAAAAGGCCGTAGAATGGACCGACGCACGAATGAATATATATATATATATATATATCGAGCCTATATAAAAGGCCATAGAATGGACCGACACACGAATGAATATATATATATATATATCGAGCCTATATAAAAGGCCATAGAATGGACCGACACACGAATGAATGATGAACGAAAATATGGACGAATGCAACGATCTAAAACTTCCTGATTTATTGAGTGTATCGATTGACTCTGTGATTGGTTGCCATGGTCGACCAGGTTGTTGTCGTGGCTGCTGATTGATTGGTGGTGGTTGATGATACAACATGTTTTGCACTTTGCTTTCGAAGTTGTATGATATTAATGGGCAACCCCCCGCCCGGAAAGGGGGGTTGGAGAAGGGGTGACCCCCCCGGGGCTGCCCCAACGGCAACCCCGCGCTCACATCCGTATACTCGAGTCAACTCCCAACCCAACTGGCGACACAGAACTCTCGACGCCAGCCTCCATCACACATGGGAGTTGACCCTATTTACTGATGTGTTCTTACTACCCCTTCCCCTCCCACTTGCAATCTCATAGGGAACGCATGTGATAACACACTTCACCATTATTTACTTCTGCCCATTCACCTCTCAGAGTGAATTAACTCGCCCCCACTCAGTGCCCTGGCCCGGCTGGATCCCACCGCTAAGTCCTTCCTGGGCCATAACGTCTGCTACCCAACTGGCATCCTTTCCGTGACTGCGAACATACGCCTTGTACGCATCGGACGCCCATCGGCCCTCACGCTGCAACACCTCTGATGTCGCCCCCCCCGCCGACAAGTGTGTTGCGCCCCCAATCCTCAGAGAGTGCAGAGCGTACTCCTCCGCACGCACGCCCGCCAACGCAACCACTTTCCGCAAAGCTGTCGTCGCTTGCTGCTGTGTCCACATGGACCATCTACCATTACCAACGCCGAAAGCGGCAAGGGGGGCCGACGAGGGAAGAAACAGATAACAGGACATCAATTCGATCATGAGATCGACAGCACCGCCACCTTCGCCCACGCGCAACGCCGGACCGCAACGTACGCGCGTTAGAACCGCCCCTTTTCGCAGTTGGTCCCCTTTCGACCCACGAAACCGAACCTCTACGCGGTCTGCGGTGGACCACTGCGCAACTGTGAGCTGTAATTTTTCGCGAAAAAAGGCTACGTCGGCCCGTCGCAAACAATACGTCTCATGCACACGTGACCGAGTTTCCGCAAACATTTCCGAGGCGCGAGTCAAAAAACAAAATGAAGCGCAGAGGGCAAGCCACAAGACGCGACCCCCCGTCTGCCACGTAGATATCAATTTCTCGCCCGCGATCAACATTTCCCACGAAACCGGCCTACGAACGGTTTCTTGGTTACCAGCGTCGGCATGCGAACGAGCGGCGCCTTTGAGTGCATTAACCAAAACCGGATGAGTAGTGTCCAGCTCGAACCCTCGTGAAATACGATGAAAAAACTTGATCGCTGACAAACGACTCTCGATGGTTGCCGACCGCAATTTCTTGGTGGCAAAAGCGTACGCGACGTACTCGAACAAATGTTACACGTTGGTCATGCTGTCTCCGCGCCGGTCTAGGAATACAGACATGCCACACCGTACCCGAAAGTCTACCCACGCGCCAAAATGCCCCTGATAAGTGCGTTCAGACGAGGTCGCAATGGCATTTCGCATGAGTTCGAGGCCAACACCGAAGTACAGAGGTATGTGCCCGCATCCCCCAGGTCCTGCTCCTGCCACGGAATATCGGGTCGAACAGCACGCAGATTAGCGAGGACGGAAACACAGTCCCACCGTGAGATACCATCAGCGGCCACGTTAAAAATGCCCCGTACGTGTTTTGCGTCAAAGTGCCAACCCGAGGACAGTTCGGGCACACCAAGAAGGCGCATTAATGCGCCAGATCTCGGCTCCTTGCCCCCGCGACAACGGCGCACCCACTCTACGGCTGCCTCGTTGTCGCCCCGCAATAACACACAATCCCCCATTTCGAACGGACTTTCAGCACAAGCAGAGACGAGAACCCATGCAGAAACCACCATGCCCAGCAGTTCGAGGACATTAATTGATATATCGTTCTCATCTGCAACGGACTTGCTCGATCCACAAAATCGAGCCCGTTCCCCTGCGTCAAGCTCGTATCGCCAGTACACACCAGTTTCAAGACAAAACCCCCCGACAGCGGTTTTAGATGCGTCCGAAAACAGAGTACGTCTAGGGGGGCGCTCAAGCAAATGATACATCGGAGCCGACAAGGTTCCGCCGCGCGCGTCCAACCCTTCCTCAACGAACCACCTCCAAAACTCGAGGTCACCGTGGAACTCGGGTCCCAGGGCGAGACGCCGCCCGGGGTTTGCCATACGACAATCAAAATCAGCTCCGGCGGCAATGCGCGGCATACCAACCGAAGCCAACAAGCGGTTAACGAAAAAACGCCCCGGACGAACAGCAAAGGACACATGCATGAGAAAGCCAACTAACTGTGACACCTGCTTCGCTGAAGCGGACGCACGAGACGAGGTCCACTCCGCGAGGATATTGTGCAGCTTGAGGCGCTTATGCGACGGCAACGTAACAGTAAGCGCTTCAGTATCAATGATCCATCCCAAGACTTCGAGTTGCGTGTCCCAATTAGTTATTTTCTTGGCTGACAAGAGGGGTGGATCGGAAACACCACGTTCGCCCAACAAGCGAAAATGGTCCGACGCCAGCGACTCTACAGCACGCAAGCAAACGGCGGCCGTCCGGCCACCATTGCAACTCGACAAGAATGCCATCGTCAACGTAGTACCTCACAAAAAAATTGCTTCCGGTGAGGCCTCCTGCGCCAGGAACGGGCCCACAATCACGCGGAATAGCAACAACCTGAACTCCCCGCGGCGGGGAGAGTTCAACGTGCGAAACGGCGGCAGCCCCTTGTGGGGAAACATCTGCGCCTTGAAACGTAGTGTGGGTGTGAGCATGCTCGAGCGCAGAGGCCATCAACCCCCAAAACCCAGGACTATTACGCCAACCAAACTGCAAGCGCAAATCCACGACAACGCGATTGCCGAAAACGTATCCAAAGGTCGATGCGCCTGCCGGATCAACCAAAACCTGTCGAAAAGCGTATTTAACGTCCACACGGCACAGCAGGATCCGAGCGCGAATACCGTGCGTCTGTCGCAAAAGCAACACCCGTAAAAGCACATCACGAAGCACGTGTCTGAGCTCGCACGATGGCGCGGAGTCAAAGTCAGTGTCACCGTTAACACTGGTTCGACATACCCCGCGCGCAAACGTGAGATCGTGAATAATCCTTAACTTGGGTTCGAGAACGACGCTCAGCGGTGAAATGCGAAGACCCTGGATCTCGTCTGCAAATCGCAATTCAAACACCACCGCTCGGCCGCGCACAACGTCTGCGCATATCTTATCATGGATAGCCACAGTATGCATGGCAACGCCCGGGTGATTACCATACGCGAGTTCTGTGGTCAAATCCCCCCCCCGTGCGACGCAAACAGGCGCGCCTGGCGCCAGCACACGAAGCAACAAAGAAATACGGGGGAATTTCTTGATCTCACCAAACCAGTGCTGTACGACGGCAACGTTAATATGTGGAGCGAACAATGAGGCGCCGATGGTGGACAGGAAAAAAGGAACACTGCCTTGACACTGTCGCAAGAGTGAGGAGCTGAGCGAAGCGACCTGATCGAGGCTCGCTGAGCCTCGCCCAGATACTGCCTGCGCCACTACCTCCCGAGCGGCGATCCACGCATCTACCTCATCTGTGATCGCATCCAAACGCACGTCACCGACCGCACCCTGCACACACACCGTGTCACCGGGCAAATAACTCGCACGCACGCCCATATCCGTACCTTGCTTTGAGAAGGGAACCGAACCGGGAGTCACAGTGACGCGATCTCGCCCGACACCGCCGTCGTCAGCCAGAGCACCTAAAGCGCGCCCACGCAACCCCCCCCCCCTCCTTCGTGGGTTGCCAGCCGAGTGCCAGCTCCGCCGCTGGCGACAAGCGCCGTCGCCGCTCCGCCACCTGCCCGCGCCGCCGCCGCCCCCCCCCCCCCCCAGTGTTGGCCCAACCGACAGGAAGGGCCCGTGTCTTCATCCCGAACCAGAACCGCCACCTGCCCCGGCCCCCCCGCGACCCCCCACCTGGGCGGAGCACCATAGCCCGCGACCCCCCAGCCTGCGCCTCCGCGCCTCCTCGCATTACCCCCGCCGGTGCCGCCGATCCACCATCGAGGAGCGCCGTAGGAGACGAGGCGTCGGACGGGGTATTAGCGTGCACGAATTTGCAGTCGGAGAACCGACATCGGCCCGTGGACGAAAACATTCTGCACAGCGGGGCGTTCTTCTTTCTGGGCGGACCCATCCTGGCGGGGGCGAGGCTTTGGCTCCGCTTGTATGCCCCATCCCGACTGTCGCGTGGACCTTGGAGACCTTCGACAAGCCTCAGAACGTCGCCCCCGGACGAGCAAAAGGAGAGCGTGCGACTGAAGGCAGGGACAGGCGGCGCGTCAAACACCGCGTCAGACTGAGGGGGAACGGTCAACGGACGAACTTGCTGGGCGAACCTCATCAGGTCGTTCACCCAAAGACGTAAGTCGTCGTTCACCATTTCGCTCATGACGGCCCTCGCCGTGGAGCTGGAAAGCAAAAAGATGTTGCTGAGAGTGTGACGGCGAAGACCAGCAGCCGCGGATGTAAAGGAGGCGTTGACGGGTGCCAGCCGGTCCAGGCACGCGCGGTCGTCGGCGACATCCGCCGAGAGTCCAACGGTAAGAACCGCCATAAGAGCCTGGCGCAAGAGATCCAGGCGGTCCGCGACCATCACCAGGTGGTCAACCGGGCGATCGGCACGTGGCCCATACAAGGCCACGTCAAAATTGCTGATGGCACGAAGCTGAGCCGCCACCGCCGCCGTAACATCGACGCTCTCCCCCCCACAAACGACTGGATATCCGCGGCCGACTCGCCGAGGTTCGGGGGCAAGCGTCCCCGAAGCAGCCAGTGTTTGCGAGATGACACTTTTTTCCACATGGCCGTGTCGTCGGTGAGCTGCGATTTCTGTACATGGCGCTCCCTCGCATCCCCGCTGTCCCGCACAGAAGGCTCACGGTCGGAAAAATTGTCAACAAACTGCTGGAGGAGCACTTCGTTGTTGGCGATCTTGGATACGCTGCTGGTGACGGCGTCCCGAAGGCCAGCCACAGACAGGAGCACGTTGTCCAGTGTAGATTTGACGCCTAGTATATCCGTGTCTATTCGGGAAAACTCGGATGCCACCTGGTTCTGCCAATGCAGAACGTCAGCCGTCGATACTGCTCCCCCCCCGGCTACTTACATAGATGAAGGACCAACCGAAGCCGCAGTGGTGGCAACAGCAGCCGCAGCGTTGGCCTGGCGAACGGACGCAGCTTCTTCTGCGGCCTGGCGAGCCTCGGCCTCGGCTATCCCAGCACGGCGTGCGTCTACCTCCGCTTGCACAGCAGCTACAGCAGCATGAGCATTCGCCTCAGCTTCTGTTTGTGCAGCAAACCTCGCAGCCTGCGCCTCGCGCGCAATAGTAGACGCATTGGCCGTGGCCTCCGGCGACTTGCTCTCGTCGGACATCCCAAACTCAAACTAGTCTCACACCTTGGACCTGTAGCTCTGCCTCTGCTTCACTGCGCTGATACGGGTAGGTTGCGGCTACGTACCGGACAAGGTGTGTTTACCAAGGGCTACGATTCATGCTACCATGAATCACCGCAGTCATCTGATTGGCTTGAACTTCTTACGTACGTACAAAACTCACATTCTCTCATTCTTCCGAGAATATTCTGCATTATAGTAGTACCAGGGTATTAATAATAGTAGCATGTTACTGTATGTGTGGGTGATAAGTTTCTGACGGTAATCGGTAATTATTAATAATAATAGACGAACCCGAAACAAACGAAATTTAATACAACAGGACTTGCAACCGAATGAACGAGAATGAATGATGATGGACGAACGAGCAACCGATCTGCTATTTATTACGCAACCAACTGTGCCCGACCGTGAGTATTTTGATTGATCGGTCGATTTGTTTGTGGGTGAACGGGCCCACAACGCACGACGACTAAACATTACCAGGTACAGACCGACACACTCCGACTGAACACAAAACGGATGTGGATGTGTGAAGAAGATGTGGCCACGAAGGAACGATCGATCGGACTGCCTCGCTGAGAGTGTTTCGATTCTTCTGGTTGGTTTTGATCGACCACTTTTTTGGTTGGTGGTTGGTTGTGGTCTGTCGGTGAGCGTTCCCAACGACCGACTGGACCGACAAGCGAATGCGCGAGCGACGGCTGAAGATCCATCTACTACTGTAGTTGTACGTACCTATGTTTGTTGTCGAAGTATATGACTGCTTGGTGAGACTGGCTGATTGTACTGAACGGTAGAGAGTGGTCGCCTTGTTGGCTGATGTGTGACTCGTTGATCTTGCCGGTAAACGAACCTAACGCACACGGATAGACCGACAAACGAACGGACGCGGACGGACATGCGGACGGACGGACGGGCGGACGATCTACCTGCCCGTCACTGAATGAAATACACCAGGTATCTTCTACCTGGTTGGTACTGGTTTTGATTGGTTGATCGACCACTTCGTTGTTGATTTGTGGATTGATGTTATAAAAAAAAAAGAAAGAAGTATTATAGTAGTTTTGTTTTTTTTTAGTCGGCAGACGGGCCCAACCCAAGAATGACCCGACAAACGAATGAAAGAACGACGAGAAGAACAGCGATCCATATTGTACTTACTACCAGTATTAATACGTGCCGGTAGTAATATCCTGACTGCTGACTGTCTGTGATTGTTGTGAAGGGGCACCTACTGAGCTACATTAGGGGTAAAAGACCGATCAATTACCCAGCCCAGGGTAATCCTTGTAACACTCTCCCCGCCTTTGAACGGCGAGGTCTTTGGGTCGCCGATACCGTATACGGCCGTCAGTTGACCTACCCGCTTCGTTCAATTGCCTGGGGAACCAGGGAGATGTACGTTTGTTTTTAGGGAAAAACGCTCAGCAAGCGTTTCTAATGCCAAACTCCGGTGGTAACAGCAGCCTCTTCTCATGTTGCGACGGGAGCTGTGTATGGGCTAAATTGACACACGACACGAAATTGGAACGTGGAAGTGTGGTGAGCTTAAGCTTGATGTTCACCAATCCGCCGGAGGAGTAAAACAACAGAAAAAAAAGGTAACGTTCGAAGTGAGGTTCGAACCCGTGTCCTCGACCACGTCAAATGTGAAGAGTATTATTATTATTATTATTCTTGCCTTCTGACAAAATAGCGTAGATGCCGTTCCTATATAAACCAAATATCCTTCCTTAAATCAGTAGTACCCCTCATACACCTCTCTTCCTGTCGTTTCCAAATTCCCATTCCCCACAACATTTCATTTTAGCTACCAGTACAATATAGGCAGATGTTTCCTACTACTGAGCTACATAGGGGTTATCGGGGTAGTACGAGTATTGATTTTATTACTATATTATTGCTATTAATTGTGGTTGTCAATTGTTAAGATCAAGCATGCGGGACACTTTGTTTTTGTATCCCTGGACAGGTCTGCCTATCAAATCTTCTTTTTTTTTTTTCCTCCGGCGGATTGGTAAAAACAAAGCTTAAGCTCACCACACTCGGTACTCGTTAGTACTCACGTGTGTTGCTTGCTTAGATATAGAAGAAGAGCAGTTTTATTCCTTGCGTGCACGCGTGCGTCTCTGGAAAACCCCTTTTCCACCTAAGATACGCCTTCCAAGTACTACAAGTACGTTCCCAGTGGCTGAACCCAGGTAATTACCGGGCTTTCAACCTCATACAAAGCAGTATCATAACACTAGCCCACTCTGATGAGCCGTATATATATGCAGAATTATGGGAAATTCATGGAAACCCCGATTCCACGAACTAGAACATGAGTCGAAGATGCGGCTCCTCAAAACCCACTCCCACACCTCTGAACAGCAAGGCAACGAAGCCGGCAAAGTACGTTAAAAAAATGAAGGGAAGACCTAGCCGTAAGGGACAGGAAGAAATCGTCAATGAAAGCCATCGCCATGCCGCCCGCACGGGGGAAGGAGGCGAGGAAGATGCATGGAAAAGCGAAAGGTGAGTACGGGAACGAAAAGAAAAATAACATGGAAGATGGCAAGAACCACCTAAACCCAGCCCACAACTCTGAAAACGCGCCCTTGGCCACAAAAATAGCGGCCGATTACCCAGACCAGCCCCGATACTGGGCGGGAGGGGTAGGCAGGACAAAATACGCAAAAACACATCCCCAACTCAGCCCAAAAAATTGGAAAACAAACCAGAAACACACCGACGCCACTGGTCAAGATCAAGCATGCGGGACACTTTGTATCCCTGGACAGGTCTGCCTATTAAGTCGGTACTCGTTGGTACTCACGTGTGTTGCTTGCCTTAGAGACAGAAGAAAAGCAGTCTTGTTCCTTTCGTGCACGCGGAGACTGAGACCCAGCTCGTGCGTCTCTGGAAAACCCCTGGTTTTCCACCTAAAAGATTTTAAGATTCGCCTTCCAAGTACTACAAATACGTTCCCAGTGCCTCAACCCAGGTAATTACCGGTCTTTCAACCTAATACAAGGCAGTATCATAACACAGCAGTTGATAGATCTCGCTATGTTGGCTGATGACGAATTGGTTGGACCTACTGGTGGTGTGGTTTGTCTGTAAATGAGCCTATTAATAACGTATACGGATGAACCGGTTCACACGGGGCGGACGATCTACCTGCCTACCAACTAAAGAGTTTAACTGGCGGTATTGAGTTTGATGGGTGATTGAACTTTGTTTTTTGTTAGCACAGTAGGGTCGAATCATGATATAATATATGTGGTTGATCAGTTTGTCGGTGATTAATATGTGTACCAGGTAACGTAGGTCCTGCCGTCGACGCCATAGGTTCAGGTCTTGGTCCGTTGGGCTACTGGTAACAGGTTAACCAATCGCCTACCCAATCTAGGCCTTATAACACGAACCCACAACGAACAAAGGGACGGACAAACGAATGAATGAAAAACGAACGGACGAACCAAAGCTCGTTCGATCTTTCAACGAAAGATCGTTCGATCTTTCAACCAACTGCCTGGGTGTTTGTTTGTATTATTACTATTAATATTATGCTTGCCCTCCGACAATATAGCGTAGATGCCGTTCCAATATAAACCGAATATCACAATACAAACAAACACCGACCGGTTGTTTTTTTTGTCGACAAACGAACCCAACGTGCGAGTGGACCGACAAACGAATAAACGATCGATCGATCTACTGTAGCTGCCTGGGATAAGTATATACCCTGATTGGTTTTAATCTGTTAATTGATTGAATTGACCAGTTTGTTGGTTGATGACGTGCTTGATTAGTTTGTCTGTAAACGAACCCCACATACGATACCAACGGACCGAAAACATAATGGACGAACGAATGATCTCTACAACCAATAACAACGACGTCCTGACTGAGGAGTGTTGGATTTGATTGGTCGGTTGACTAATTTCCGGTAATAGACGCGGTGATTGGTTGGCTGGTTGGTCGTGAAACGAACCTAGTAACGTGTACAAAAATGGACCCAGAAGAAACGAATGGACGCACGAACGACGAACGACCGATCCATATACTATTTTTATTTCTGTATAAAAAACTAAGAAAGCACGTAACCTCAGTACCTTCTGACCGAGTATCGGTCGGTGTAATCATCGGCGAACGAACCAACGTACGAAAGGACCGACAGACGATTAGACAACCGAACTTCGGGCTGAGAGAATGCGCTGTTTTATTGATGTAGTGCGAAAGCAAGAAATTTCTTAGTTTCATGGAGTAGAAATGTGGTTGGTTAAGTTTTTGTTCACGATTTTGTACGGACGGACGTGAGTCGTTCACTTTTGTTTTTTCGGGGAGTCAAGGTAAAAGAGTTGGGCTAGGGTTACGTACAGTCGGTAATGTAGAGCAGTAGACGGAATGGCTGGAAAATCGGGGATAGTCGCAAGAACGTCACACAGAGTAGGGTGTTCGAGAGGGGATCAGTTAGCTCAACGTACAGGCGCCCGAGAAGCTGGCAGTAGGGGTAGGCCGTCGGTTTGTGTCGGCTACGAATGCGGACATTTCGATCTCAATCGTGGAATGTGCATGAATCGTTTGGGGTCGTTTGGGGGGGGGGGGGGGGGGGGGGGGGGGGGGGGGGGGGGGGGGGGGGGGGGGAACTATAGGTCATACAGTATGCCTTGAGAGGAAAACTGAGGGGTCAGGCGAACACTCAGACGGGAGAAACAGACGGACAGAAAGACAGGCAGACAGACGGACAAAACAAACCGACAAACGTGCAGACAGGTGTGTGCAAGCAGGCAGGCAGACAGAAGAAGAATATATATTTCCATGCGTGCAGTGACCCCATGGCCCCAGTTGACAGTTGGGGTACACAGACAGACAGACAGACAGACAGACAGACGGGCAAAAGAAACCTACAGACAAGACAGATTCGCAAAATAAACCGACAGCATGAAGACATACACACACGCAGGCAGACAAAAAGACAGGCAGGCAGGCGGACAGACAGACACAGTGACCCCAGTTGACTGAGGGTACAGCAGCAGTATGCATGTGACGGTTTAGGGAGGGTAGATCGCGTCACCCCCGGAGGCATAGTCTTCTCCCCTCAAACCCACAGCGCTGCCTGCACACAAGGCGCAATTTCTCGTGCAGGTGACCGAACCGTGCACACCAATGTACATGTACCATGAAATTGTATTTCGATCTACTGCAGCTACGTTCATCCCTCGCTGAGCGCATCGCCCTGTAGTCTACTTGTATACACCCGAACAATAGAACCCCCTAAAAGAACAGAAAAACCACGAGCTATGAACCGAAGCGATTCGAGCCGGCCCGACCCGACCGGACCGACCGACCGGACCGACGGAAAGGGACCGATTCGAACCGGACCGAACCGGCCCGATCCGACCGAACGGAACCGATTCGGCCCGAACCGAACCGAACAGAAGACACAGGAGCAGCCTCCTGGCAGGCAGCGCGTAGATATTGCCCCCTTTCGGGCGGACGTTCGTTTTCCCTTTTCGGCTGTGGCCCATGTGTGCCACCTCTCGTATGAGTAGTCGGCGCCACAACGAGAGCAACCCAAAACAAACAATGGCGCAACTCGCTCACTCCCTACTGGTCTACTACGCTCGAACGATGGTTCGTACAGTGTACGACGCCAATAAAAAGACCCCTTCGCGACGGGTGCAACCAACATGTACGCTATATAGGTGGAGGGACACCCGGTTCTTCTGGGGTCGCCTTCTCACGTCTGAGGAGCTGCATACTTGACCCAGACCTGACCCGACCATTGATTAGATATGTGGGCTTTTTTCACCCCGACAAACAATCCCATGCCCTAGTATATGAAATGATAATGTACAGTAGTAACGGAATAGGTGAAAATACAACGGAATATATTGTGGAGCACAAAAGGGACATATATATATACCGGGTAACGCCTCCGTCAGTCATATTCTTTTCGGCCAAAAAAGTGCTACCCCTTGATGGCATGCAACCCCCTACCGTAGAGCACGCGTCCCTTATTGCAAACCCTTCTCCGTGGCGCCCGACAGCTAAAAAATTAGCACACTGTTTGTTTTTGCATACTACTACAAGCAGTACCATCTATTGCATAGTACTAGAACGTAGTAGCCACAACGGTTGTCGCCGGGCTTCTTTTGAATCGACGTTCTCCCCGCGGAGGGGGTGAATCTGCCACCACCACAGCCATACCTGGTGCGTTTTCTCAGCTATGGAGCTCACACGGGGAGGAAAAGAGCCGCCCAAGGAAAAGACGTCAGGGAGGTGGGGGGGGGGGGGGTGTACTCGATAGGAGTCGGGGGGGGGGGGGGGGCTTGGAAGCGACGTGCGACAGGGCAGTGTTGAAGAAAATACAGACCGACCGGAAGACTGCAGGCACTTATATCTCTCCCGACCGGACAGACCTGTGGTACCCACTACTGTTGTAGCCCTGTTTGCACCACCAGGACCGACTTTCTGGCCACCAAACCCCCCTCCCCTCCTTCTCCTTAGCGCCCGATATTTCGACAACATACAAACCTACTGCATACAACGGCAGGAGGCACTGCTGGTGCACACCCGACCGGATTTCTGGCTACCAATTATAATATCTCCCTCCCTCCCTCCCCCTCTCCCTCTCTCCCCCCCAACTCTCTCAACGCCGAAGCGGTTCCACAAACACGGCACGCCCCAGTCGTGAGATGCCCGTCTACCCTCTCTTGACTCGCCAGCGGCGGCGGTCTCTCTTCCATCGACGTGACCCCTTTCCACGATAAACGCGGTAAAATATCTCACAAACCCTACGCTCCACAATGAGAGGCATCTATGGTAGGGGTATATTGAACCTGCTGTGGGACGTGTCGTATATTGTTGTACGTACTGTACCCCGTCTTAGAACACGCCTATATACCCGCACAGTGCTTGTTTGTATGGCAGGTCGACATACACCCACGCCTACACACCCCCATATACAGCGTACCACTTCCTTGCACGGCAGGCATACCGTACGTGGCGCGTTTTTATCTCACAAACCCTACGCTCCACAATGACGAGCATCTATGGTAGGGGTATATTGAACCTGCTGTGGGACGTCTCGTATATTGTTGTACGTACTGTACCCCGTCTTACAACACGCCTATATACCCGCACAGTGCTTGCTTGTATGGCAGGTCGACATACACCCACGCCTACACACCCCCATATACAGCGTACCACTTCCTTGCACGGCAGGCATACCGTACGTGGCGCGTTTTTATCTCACAAACCCTACGCTCCACAATGACGAGCATCTATGGTAGGGGTATATTGAACCTGCTGTGGGACGTCTCGTATATTGTTGTACGTACTGCTGTACCCCGTCCTACAACACGCCTATATACCCGCACAGTGCTTGCTTGTATGGCAGGTCGACATACACCCACGCCTACACACCCCCATATACAGCGTACTACTTCCTTGCACGGCAGGCATACCGTACGTGGCGCGTTTTTATTTTACATGCCATCTGTAATATACTCTTATGTTATGAACAACGCTAGTACGTATGCTGTTTCTCTATTCTACCTATACTACTGCTGGACACTCGAGGTTGGCTGGCGGCACTTGGACATGCCGCCTAAGGGGTCCGGGGGTGGTACACCGTGAGGGAAGGGGAGGGAGGGAGGGAGGGAGGAGAGAGAGGGAGGAAGGGAGGGATTTTGCGGTGGTTTAGATTGTTAGATTTCGCGCAATGCACCGAGGGGGATCCACAAGCGCCCGTGACGAGAGAAGGCATGTCCAATTGCATCCTCAGATGGGTCATCATTCCAAACAAACTCTACAAACAAGAAACGGATCTCCACAAAAAAAAAAAACGTGACATTTTCAAGCAGTTTCTACAAAACAAAAGTATACACATCAGGTACCTGGTAGGCATTTTGTGACGTACGTCATTCATTGTCGTGTATTTTTATGACGAATTCTCTAGTTATCTCGATTATTTTAAAACGTTTCATTGCCAAGTCTAGTGATAACGTGACAACAATTCACGAAACTGTCACGCTTATTTTTTTGGTCGCGATTCACAGCATTTTCTCGTCTTCGACAGAAAAGAGGCCCTGAACAGGTTCTACTACTTGACGGTCTCTCTTTTCAAGCTATGTAGCCCATTTTTCTCACTTATTCTCTCTCACATGCACTAATCCGACTACGTTTTTGGTTCCATTGTCTGGTGGACTTCTCACACACATCGGAAATACCACTCCTGTCTCAAAATGTAAGCACCGGTTTCACACTAATTGTTAAACCAAAAGCCGACTATGTTTCGAGACAGAATGGTATCGATTTGATACCCGACTCATAATCTAGTTCGTTCAGACCATTCAGGGCAGACACAGTCCTGATCCGAATGATCTACAGTAGCTCATGTTGCCCGGTGGGAATCGTGCAGTCTGCACTACCTAGGGGAAGATGTTTCCTGGGTTAGATCTGTACTATGCACATCCTGTACAACACGCCTAAGAACGGCAGACTATTATAGAATCCACAGCGGATGGTCAAGATCATCATCTATATATCCCGTGCTTGGACTTACCAACTACCTGGTATCTCTTTTTACATGTCTTAACAGACATACGATCCGACTACGTTGAATCCATCATCAGGCCGACTTTCTTACTACACATGTGTACGCACGAACACAATCTGACGAACTTGGTTCCGTCACTCTCTTGGACGCCTTAAGTCACACAGAAATCTGCGAGACACCCACAACCGCGGCAACCACACCTACACCAGGACAGAAAAAAAAAAAAACACCAGGACAGAAAGAAAAACACCAAGAACAGTGCCAAACAACACCACCCCCAACATAAACCACAACATCAACAATACCTTCACCAGGCTAGAACAAAAAACACCAAGACAGCAAAAAAAAACACCAAGAGCGTCTCCAAACAACACCACCACCAACAAAAAACACAACATCAACAATACCTTCACCAGGATAGAACAAAAAAAACACCACGACAGAACAAAAAACACCAAGAGCGGCCCCAAACAACACCAACACCAAAAACCACAACAACATGACAACAACATATCACCACCAAAGTCACCAACTACTAAATCTGACAAGAAAAAGAGTCGATGCCGTCCCTTGCTGTACTAACCGTCTTGTCTTAATGTAAATACCTTGCAAACAAAACGCTGGTTCCAGGATTAGGTGGACCCTCTCTCACACAGTCCCACCTCGAGGCCAAAGCGTTGTTCCCAAGAGCGGAATCTCTCTCCAACACAGATATTCCAACCAAAATGTTGGTTCCAGGGATAGGACGACTCTCTCTCGCTCGCAATCACAAAACACGTCCATCTGAAAAACAGTTCCAGGACTAGGATTGCTCTCTCACTCTCTTACGCACACACCTGCTGACCACATAGTTGGTTCCATGATTAGGTGGACTTGGTGTGGCCCGCGCCCCGAACTTTGGACTTGCCGAAATGTTTGGCCACTTTGTGGTATATCTCGGTCTCGGCCCGCCTAGCCTCCTCGTTCGAGCTGTACACCCAAACGTTATCGACGGACACAGGCCTGCTCTCCCGTCGTTTTTTTTTTTTTTTTTTTTTTTGGAGTCAAAGAAAAGCAAAATTAACACAGGGGCGAAGCGAAGCGGAGAGCGCAAATACACGAAAAAAAAAAAAAAGACAACATGCGTGACATAAATGCTACTTAGCGCGAAGGTTATTTTTTTTATCATAGGGTTAAGACGAAAAAATATACCAGTCTACCGACAGAAAATGCAATGTCAGTACGCTGATATGTGCTTCATTACTTTACCTTAACATGCATTTTGTCCTGGCCGGACTTGATTGAAAGGCTTTGCTACGCTCTCAGAGCTCCCAACCGGAACACGCCCGCCTAACTCCGTCTCTCGGAGAACCTTCCGGAGAACCTTCCGGGCGGTCGTCTTCGATTACTTGCGGAGCGTCCCTGCCTTTCCTTGCTTTCTTCTTTTTTTTTTTTTTTCGTTTTTTCGAATATCAAACCCAGCTCAGCGCAGCTCACACTAAATCCAAGACAAAAACCCACACAAATCCCCAACTTATTTTTTTCAAGAATCGGAAAAAGAACAAGAACGAGATCTTCACAAGTCGAGTCAGAATCCAAAAGCAGTCGAAACTTGGCGAGACAGCCCCTCCCACACTGAATCAAAGATAAGACTCCGTTTTTTTTTGTTTTTTTTTTAAAAACAAAAACGCAGCGCAGCGCTATAGCCTTGAAATCATACAAAGCACGAAGTTCATCTTTCTGCGATGCAAAGCCTACGATGAAAAGTCGTGAGCTGTTCACGGCAGCTGTGTGTCGGCTTTTTAGTTTTTCGGGTACGAGTAGGAGCTAGGCACCTATTTTGCCGCAACACCACAACAACCCCGACAGTCAGCAGCATGTCGTCTTCAAGCATACATCGCAGCTCTCCCGCAAAGACAACCCAAGCCTTCAAGCCGGAGCCAAGGAGGAGGTTGTGAGAAAAATATTTCCCCTTCGTGCGTACTCCGTATCATATCTATCACGTGTGCGTGCATGATGATGCGTGTGGAGCCCGGAATGCTTTGTCTCGCGCCTCTTAGCTCTTGGCATTTGCAAGTCGCCCAGATAACCACGTCACAAAACCAGGCGTGGTTTTTTCCTGCGCAACAAAATTCTTGGCATTCTGCAAGTCGCCCATCGCGCCACGTGATGAGCATCCTGTCTGCTTCACGCTCTGTTTTATTCTACTTCCTTGAGCGAGCGTAGCGGGAGGCGAATAGCCGCCCGCCAAGCGGAGCGCCTTGGACTAACTACAAAACGAAACAACAAAGTTGGCACCTCGACACCCACCACGCAGACAACTAGGATAACTCGAGGGAGAAGCAACGCAAGAGCAGATCGGGAGATTACGGTCCAAAAAAGCGTTTTCAAAAGTAACCGACCCGCGTACGATTCCCGTAAAAAAAAAAACGGAAGAAGGCGAAAGCAGTGAGAAACAGCCAGTTCGCGAGACTACAGTGGAAAGCTGGCTTGACAGGTGCAGCGCGACACGACTATCCGGCACCTCCAACACTAACAACGCAAACAGATTAATCCGGGGGATGCGACACCACCAGGCAATCGTGAGATGCTGACCGTGGCAGGCTAGCTCTAAAAGTGCCTACTATCTGAGAGACCATTTCCCGCTTTCTCCGTCGCGGGGGGGGAGCGTGAACACGCAACGAAGTACAGCACTACTTACTCACTTGTGAAGCTGAGTCCACTTGGCGCCGTCCCCGAGGGAGTGATCTTTCATGCGCATGTCGAAGTTGTTGGTCCTGCCCACGTATTTGTTCCCACGCTCTAGGTTGAGGCAGTACACCACCGACTTGTTGGCGTAGCCGTTGCTCGAAGAAGAGGGGGCGGAGTAGTTCTTGCCCTTGCCCATATTTGCTGTAGCGCTTCTGAGTCCACCCGAGCAGACTACTCTTGCTGCAGTTGCTTTGGCTTGAAACATGGTCCTGTCCGTTTTTTTTTGTTTTTGTTTTTGTTTTTGTTTTCTGAAAAATTGGACAAGAAGCAGCAGCAGCAGCATTTTGGGTACGTTGGATGCGTGGGGCATATGGGGCACGTAGTTAGCTGTGTACCTGGTAATATTTATCACCAGAAATGCGCGCCGACTTGTTCGGGCCACCATGACTGCCCGTTTACGTAGGACAACAGAGCAGGCTTGTTATTGTGGCGATCGACGAACGAAGTGGGGGTGATACATTGCATGATGAAGAACAACAACAACGGGAAACCAAAAACGAGGGTGGGCTCGATGCTACCGCGAAACATTTTCTTAAAATTTTCTTCTCCCATATTTATAAATACTTTTCCTTCTTTTCTCTCTCCTCTTCCTCTGGGGATCTCACAGCAGGCTGCCTCTCCTCCCTCCTCCCCACTAGCAGGAAACAAAGCAACCGGTCCCATCGAAGGGGCAGCGCTGCGTTGCGAATATGCTTCTTGTCGCCGTCCGACGATGAAGGACACAGAGATAAGGGAATTTTGACAATCTATGTGGACACTACCATGCACACGTCGGACACGCCATCGATTCCCACCTGACGACCTATTAGATATTTTCAGGACAGATAGATAACTCCCTGATCTGTATGGTCTAGCTCATGTTGCCGAGTGGGAGACATCTAATCCGCATGGTCTAGGACATGTTTTCTGGTTGGGTCGTACCATGCACATCGTTCCCCTTCGGGATGAGGTTGACATGAAATCGCGGGGGTGTAGCAAGTCGGAAGGGGGGAGGGAACTCAGCCGTTCCTGTGATATGTGTATGAGCCTACGTGAGGTTCGCTGGTGTTTGTACCGATACTGCCGCCGTTTTTGTGCCGCTTTCGTCCTGCGCGGGTGCTTTTGAAATTCAGGGGAAGCGCGGGTTGGGATCGTCCAGCCCGTTGTGTTCAGCTGCTGCCTGTACCATGGACGCCACAACGTGAAAAGGCTGAAGCTTACGGAAGTGTGACGCCTGCACAGCTAGTCACACAGCAAAAGCAAATACCAGGTACCATGATAGCAGAAAAAAAAAAAAAAAAACAGCTGGAGTTGCACCTGACCTCTCTGTCCCTACGGCCGAATCACACAAACGCGCACACGCACGCCCACACACACGCAGCAGCAGCACCGTTCGTGGCTCGCCATAAAAAAACGTGGCTGCCCACCTAGCCTCTGAGGGCTGCTGTGATACTCGAGAAACAGCAGCAGTGGTGAAAAACTGGAAAATCGAAAACTCGGTGGTTTCCATGGACCTGCTCGGCTCCAGCTGGGCGGAAGCTCCCCCCCCCCCCCCCCCCCCCAACCCGCCGCGATTACTTGCCAGATTTCACGAGTTTGAACGCCCAGAGCACGCGCGACGGAGCCCGGCCGGAACCCACACATGCGCCGTAGTTTAGTTTTAGTGTACGCCAGCCCCCTGCGTGCCCCGCAGCCGACAGCGCGAGGACAGGACCCGCGGCCGGAGAAGAAAAGTTAAAAGTATCCTGGGAAAAAAAAAAAAAATAAGCCCTTAGGTACATACCAGGTATCCATACCTACGTACACAGACCCAACACAACAAACTTGTCCTCCTGCGGATCATCGGCTTCCAGCGCCGACAAAGCACCGACCACCTCATGTCGAACGCACGCCGAGACCCTGAAGAAGGCACAAAGCGAGAGAGAGAGCGCTGAGAAGACCATCCGCAAAACGCCGCCCTCTCTTTGCGGGGGCCGTACAGCGGGGCGACCGACGAGCGGCTGGCCCGTCGGGTGATATTTCGAGACGATCGCTGGTGGGGAGAACCCGGGACCAGGCCGAACAGAAAATAACTGAGCACCAACGTCTAGCAGGCGACCTCAAGGTTTTTCAAGCCACCGAGGGGCCCACGCGAAGCTGCCCTTTGCTGTTCGGAGCAGAGGCGGTGTTGTGGCCGAGGGAGGCTAAGAATGGTCGGAAGTGGTATCGGGGGGTCGTCGAAGCGGCGGACTGTGTGACGGCGAGGTGGGGAGCGGGCGAGGCGGGGAGGAGGTGGCTACTACGCCACGGAGGTCAGGACGCCAAGAGCGGAGGCAAGGGGAAGGGGGCGAGCAGCCGTACCGATACCGATACAGCGGTCGACGAACGCAGAAACGAAATCATAGATCGGGGGGCAAGCAGGTATCGATCCGACTAGCCCTTGAATTCTATAGCAGTTTTTTTTATTTGTTTCTTGTTGAGTTGTTCAATGGGGGGGGGCGCGACAGCGGCAGTACTGACACTCGACACCGGTATTGACGAGAGAAGGAAGGAGACAGCAGGGGGTGTGGCAAGGTCCCCAAATCGGTTTGGTAGCCGAGACGGGAGCCCATGTTACCTTACCATCACCTCCTTGAGTACGATTTTATCTTTTCTCTTCTCTCTCTTCTTGCTTGATTTTCGCCCTGTTTCTTTCTCTGTTTCCTTTCCCCTCCCGCCGTCATGTATGCCGGTATCTTCCTCTCCGTCGTGTTGCCTCGTGCGTGCTGCAGCTATCCCTGCCCTTGAGCATATACTCAGTATGCTTTTCTTCTACGGTCCCTGTCAGCGAACCTGACATATTTTTTTTGGTTCGAGGAAAACAACTCAAATTGGCCCGTGGTTTCTCGTGTAGGTGCCCAACCACGTGGGGCATCTTTCATTCTCAAGTAGAATATGGAAAAAAAAAACGAATCTGTTGAATTGGGGCCGGAAATCCTGTTCTTCCTTGAGCAAAAAAAATCGCGAAATTCCTTTTATTAAGTAGTCAAACTCGAATTGAGGCGTGGCACTTCTAATCCATCGATTATTGGCCAATAGCATTAGAAACAGGACGTTTTGCCATCTTTCGAAAACACTCAATATCGACGGGGGTACTTTCGTTTTGAAATGTTTGGACAGTCCGCACTGATACCTCGTGATGGATGAGCCGAAACTATCCGACATTTTCAAAACGTCACTACTCCGTCAAAAACCTCTTGTATTTTGTTTCATTTCACAACGTATTATTTTCTTTTTTTTCTTGTCTTCTTGTGCTTATTTTCTGGTCTGGCTCTGGTTGCTGTTTTCTCGTACCCGGTACGTTGACGGTTCACTTGCTTTATTATTAGAGCAGTGCATTTGTCCAAGTGTCTCTGTTTTCTCTGTCTCACAAGCACCAGTCTCTGACCACAGAACTACAGCAGCATCAGGGCAGTATTTCTCTACTAATAGGATGAGCAATCAGGACGGCCACGGGGATTTTACTGGTGTTCTAGAAATATATAAAATAGTTGGGTAGAAATAACGCCATAATACGAAGACAAAACGCACACCTCAGAACAGCTGGTTAGGATCTAGATGCTCGTCATCTGTTTGTCCGACTCGTGAAACTATATTACGGTAAGGGGCCATAGTAAATAGGACCAAATATTGTTAGTAAAAATAGGTAAACGTATACCAGGTACCTGGTAGGCTTTTGTGTACCGTAGGTTCTATTTACTATCGTCCCCCGTAATAGCATGTTTGGCATCTCCTTGCACGGGTGATAATAACCCTGGAAAGTACACGCACTGCTGCCGACCAGGGATATAATTATTAATAGCTGTTGCGCTGGCGCATCATTTTGGTCAAAACAACCGTTTTCCGCAACAGCCGCGGAGGGCCTGTGCTTGCGCGCAGCCCAACACGCGATTTATGGGCCGCAACTTTTCGGGCCGCAGCAGGCCCAAAAAAATGTTGCGGGCTTTTTAGTTCGCCGTACGTACTCGTAGGCGATTTTTTTTTTAAAACCGACCGACTGATTAAATAGTTGATACTCAACTTTGCAAGCTGCGTAATACGCCTCGTCTATATTCCATTTTTACCGAATTTTACAATTAATTATTGTGATAAACCGAGCGCGCGTATTCTATACCTGGTATGTGATTTCTTGTCAAAGATATAGGCCAGCGGCTCCCCTGGATGCTTGCTGCCCGGGTCAAATTTTTTTTTATAAATTTTGAAATACGTCAGCTGTGAGTTCGACTGATTAAAATACACAGCAGTAGTACTGCTGTTTGTCAAATTCGCTTTTGGCGAAAAACAATTGGGCCCCCTTTTCGAATTCGCCTCAGGCGATTTTTTTTGGGCCCTTTTTCTATAGTACAACAAAAGAAATATAAATGTAAGTTCTGATCCCGATACACGCCTTTTCGAGGTTTCGGGAGGCGTTTAAACGCACTTTGTTGCTTGGTTTTCGGGCATAGATTCGCGAATATACAACGCATTTTTTTGGCGCAACACGCTATGCGTCGCCTGTTGCCCCTTCCTGCCTGCCGACTCCCCCAGCACCTGTCAGACAGAGCAGTGAATGATCTGTGTGTATGTTTCCACGTGTATTTCTTGTGCATGTTCACATGATCGACTTTTCGCGCGAAATTTTGCGGAGAAAAACTCCGGAGAAAAACTCCGGCCTCTACTCCGTACTATCATTCAGTATACAGGTAGGCATAAATGCCACAGGATTCAAACAGAGCCAACGCTCACGAGAGAGGGATAGAGAGAGCCACAGGCGATACCGTGGCATTTCAACACGTGTATCCAGCCGATGGAAGCGTGCCCGTGGGCCTTACGAAGGTAAGCCACGTGAGGGATTGAAGGTTGAAGTAAAAAGACCCTCGCCTCCTTCTATTTCGAAAGATATCGGCCAGAGTTTGCAGGACAGGACACGAGCTATCTCGGATATCTCACAGCTAGCACCACCACCACGAGTGCATTCCTACGCACCTTACTCAAGCGGCCTCACCTTTTTGAGACGGTGACAGCATATTGAAAATTGTAAGAGGGTAGGCTCAGAAGCAGATATGCCCATGATGAAACCAGAACAGATGTTCGGGGGTGTGCGCTTTTCCAACCCTCAAAAATAACGCCTCGAGTATAATGCGAAGCCCTTCTCGGCTAATGCCATCCGAGCACTTTACTCATCCGCAAGTGGACTGGAACATGCCAGCAGCACCGCGAAACGTCGGGCTTAACAGAGGAAACCCGCCTCATGGTAGAAAATTTCTGCTAGCGCTTCCGCTGGCATTCTTGGTGCTGCTGCTGGAAGTACGCACGGCGCAAGCGTTCGTGTTGTTGCAAGGCACAGCTTTCAGAACAACGGCAAGGAGAGGGCATGCCGCGAGCGAGGCAACGACGATCCTGCGACGACATTGCGGAAGTACCTCAAGTAGCACGCTAGAGATGGGCAGGGATGGGCCAGTGGGGTGGTCTGGCCGTGGTAGTACCAGCGTTGGCTGCAACAGTAACAGAAGCAGCAGCAGCAGCAGCAGCAGCAGCAGCAGCAGCAGCAGCAGCAGTAGCAGTAGACGTACCAGCAGCAGCAACGACAGCCGTGCGAGAGTAACCGCATTGTCAATGGCCGATGAAAGCGAGGAGAACCGTTCTGTGGAAGAGGAGTGGCCGTTTCACAAGAGCAGGTATGCAGACATCTGCCAAGTGCTAAGTAGGTAGCTGGTACGAGTATGCGGTTAGTATTAGGTACTACCCATGCGGTATGCACTATATACCAGGTACCTGGTACGATGGTATGCGCTATAAGCAGTATACTCGTATCATGACCCAAGATACTGCTGTGGTACGTATGGTAATGGTGGTGCGGTACCATGGGTACACACATGCACGAGTCGGTATGCATCCGTTCCTACCTGGTACGTATAGTTGCGGTAGTATTGATATTAATATTACGGTAAGGGGCCATAGTAAATAGGACCAAATATTGTTGTAAAAATACGTGAATCTATAGGTTTTTCTGTGTACCGTAGGTCCTATTAACTGTGGTCCCCCGTCATAGTAGACAATGCTGCCACCATTTTGGCACCATTGACGGACATCTGGATGTTTCTACGACGACCGAATGAAATAGCAAAATACTTGTCATTATTTCGCGAGTCAAAATTTCCGACAAGTTGCCAAAACCTTAACCTTCTATTTCGGGGGACCATAGCAAATAGACCCCATGGTACACACAAAAACCTATCTATTTACCCATTTTTACTACCGATATTTTGGTGCTATTTACTATGGTCCCCCGTAATAGCGTCAAACACCGCATATGTGACAAATTTTTGCAAATGTTCGCATAATAACGCCCTCAGATTTAAATTCAAACCCCTTACAGCAGCAGGGTGGTAAATTTTGAACCTCACGGAACAGCTTTCGCGGACTTGAATTGCGCGCCGCGCAATGTATATAAAGCCCCTGTTCTGGCAGGCTCTGGAGACTAGAGCCAACTTTTATGAGAATCCTCGGCAGACAGACAGACATCGACGAAACCAACGACAGCGTCATGAAATCTGAACGGAATGCGATGGTTAAGATCTCCGACCCACCCTGGTGTCACAGTGCTCACACCTCTGTCGGTGATGTGTGGCGTGGGCTGACCAGGCGTCTGATGAAAAGACATGTTGGCGCTGGTCTGTAAAAGACAGACGATAAAAAATATCGCCCCTTCTCCGATGGCAAGAAATAGACCACTTTTCAGGTTTGACATCGATCGACAGATCCGACGACTACGTCACGAACTCTGAATGAAGCGCGCTGGCTAGAGGCTCCGACCCACGCTAGTATCACAGTGCTCACACCTCGGTCGGTAACATGTGGCGTGGGTGGGTCAGGCGTCTACTAGAAACATATTTGGCAGCTGGTGTGTAGAAAACAAACGACTAAAAACTCTCGATTCCTCTCCGTTGGCACAAAACAGAACTTTTTGAATGTTTTGACGAAGAGCGTAGGACGCCGCGGCCAACCCCTCGCCCCCTAGACCACGGATTCCAACGATACCTCCGAGGCCATCATTTACACTCATTGGTCTTGCCCGGTACGAAGCTCGCTGACCGTGGGTGGATTATGTGTCGAGATCGAAGGTCAATCGTCGCGTGACTGCTTGTGTGCGAGCTGAGAGCTGTGTCTTTCTTCTTGTTGTTTGTGTGCGGCGTGATTTCGCGTGGTTCGCGTGGTTCCCGTTAATGCAGCGGTTTTATTGGAAGATGGCTCCCGTCGTTCGCGTTATTTCAGCCATTTGATTGGAAGATAGCTGGCGTCGACTGCCCCGTATTATTTTAGACTTGCCGCAGCAGGTAGCCGACCGCACGCCGCTCTCTATATATGGAGTAAATCTGCCGCAGAAAGGACTCCAGGCACAGCCCATGTACCAAAGAGGCCGGCAGTCCTTCCAGCCCGGCCCAAATTCCCTGGGAAAAGCTGGGACGGCCGCTGTTTGTGATTCTTTTTTAGCTCCGGCACAAAACGATACCCATGTCGCTTCGACACGGGGCTCACGGCCAGTGTCGCCAGCCCTAGCATCGCTGTTGTCAAGCCGCTGTGTACCCTCCGCATCTCCCTCTCTCACACAAGTTAGAGTGAGTCTAGCGTGAGGCGTCGTGGAGTGGTCTGGTTTGTACAACCTTGCGTCGGCGTAAATGGGCTAAAACAGCAAATAAAAGAGCAAATATCACTTTCCATAAACTTGCCAACGAAGCAGAACGGAAATACCCAGAAAAAAAACTTTGGCAAGTTTTTATAGCTGTTGTGGCAAGTCCTAATTTACGTAAACTTGATATTTTGGCAAAAAAAGACTTGCCAAATACGTGTCGTTAGAAATGCCAGTACGTTGCGTATACACCAATACTTTCGCTGTCGAGGATCGAGGACACCACCGTCGGCGTTGCATGAAAGCTGCGTCGCGAATGATGCCTGCGAGTACCAGTTGCTGTTCTCACGTCAACTCCATTCCTAGTAGTCCGTGGTCACAGAACAGGGTGCATTTTTTTTTTTTTCCTTCTCCCCCCCCCCCCCCCCCCCCCCCCCCCCCCCCCCCCCCCCCCCCGTCCCACTTACCATCTTCGCCCTTCTTTTTTCTCTTTCCTTCCCATTCGGAATTCACATCCGGAAGACCCCGGAGCAGGCTCTTCTCCCTCCTCCCCGCTACGGTTCATGCCTTGCTTTTTTTTATCGCCGGGAGACCTCAGCCCTTTCTTCTCTCGTCGACTCGCATCGGATTCCGCCTACCCACGCTACTACCGCCGTATAACACACCGGGTGATGAGATAACACGCGCCCAGGGACGAATTTCGAACCTGGTTATCTCCAAAACATGGGGGGCACACACAACGAAAATGATGGCTCGGAAATATTTCGTGGAGAAGGTTGCATAGATAGACGCACCGCTCGGCGTACTCAGTACGAGAAACCAGCTTTGAGAATCGTCCGAGGGGGGGTGTGCTATCTTAAGCGTTACACGGTAGGCGCTCTCAGCAGTTGATTCCGTTTTTTTTTTTTTTTTTTTGCGAATAAACTCAAAAGTTCGACCCACGCGGGGTTCGAACTCCAGCATCAACTCTTAGTAACAGCAGCATTCTGGGGTACCAATAGCCCACCGGGACTCTCTGGAATGGGAGAATACCTCAGGAAAATGAAAAATAGAAAAATAAAAACCTAACCCTAACCCTAACCCTAACCCTCAGGAAAATGAAAAATAGAAAAATAAATGAAAAAGCGATACGTAGGACACATCAGGTTGATTTTCACGTCGACGGCTGTCGTTACGCTTGTGTCATGATGGCTGAAGCACATCGTACATCTCAAGCAAGAAAAAAGTGAAACAAGTGAGATCGATCCAAAGGAAAAGGGAGACAGGAAAAAGGAAGAAAAGAGGAAGGAGGAGAAAGGGAGAAAAGCCAGGGTCGCACGGCAATACGTGCGAGAGAATGCACAAGAGAGTACGCAAGCGAAAAAATCGCGACTGAAGGGGCAGACGCGCATACGGTACTCGCAGGCAAGTCGGCGAGTAGACGACGGGGGGGTGGCGACCCAAAAAAGCAAAACTAAACAAGTACGGTCCTTCAACAGGAGGAGATAGCCTTTTAAACTCACACTCGAACAAGATGAGCAAAAAAAAAAAAAGCAAAGAACTACGAAGCAGGAAAACGAAGGGAGAAACCAAAGTAAAAGGGAGAAAAAAAGGGGTAGAAAAGAAAAAGAAAAAATAGGGAACAGACGAATAGCGGGCGAGGGAGGCATACAGAAGGCGGGGGAGTCCGGAGGCGCTACACCATCTACTTCGGTTCTGGAAAGCCACGCATCAGGACGATGATGGCGCTACCCAGTCGTCAGTCTTTTGGGCGGACCGCCTCACCCCCCCTTTCCCCCCCCCCCCCACCCTTCCCCTCCCGCCCCCGCCCCCCGCTCCCGCTCCCACCCTTTCCGGGGCGGATTGGTATCAACAATTTATGTCGCAGTTGCGGCCGCACCCGTCGCATGCTGCTTTGCCACATCGCTTCTCCCCGCATCAAGCCATTTCCGCGTGTAACCCTCCGCCCCGCCATCGACCAATCGAAACCATCTGCCGGCCTTCTGTGCTGCCTCGCGCCACCCTTCGGGCTTGGTGTCGAACGCCTTTTGAGGTCCTCCTCGAAGCGCCCCATCCAACCCTTCTCCTATCCTAAGGAGTAGCCCTTATGCCTGGCCATTTCTCCGAAACATCACCACCCTCCTCGGCGGCCTCTCCTCTCCCATGCGTGTCACGAAACCAGCGAACAATATCCTCCGTCCGCGCACCTTCGCGTCAATACGTTCGGAGTCTTTCTTGACGAGCGCGCCGGGCGTAGGATAGGGTGTGGTCTTCGCTCTTCCGTTTACCGCCGGCCGAGACATCGAAGGGGCATGCTGTGATGGACCTTCCGTAGACTGACGTAGTCAGCTGGTTTCGGGCTCCACGTGATGCATCCGCCACGTGATGCATCCGTACGAGCATCGTGTCGAGTACCTCGGCTCTCAGCAGCCGCACCTTCAGTCGCAGGCGAACGCCCGGGGCGGTAATTTGATTTACATATGTTGCCGCCCGGAGCACGCCCATGCCCTATGGAGGGAGTCGACGGGTTACCTCGACACGGAGATCCCGGTTCGCGCCGATATCCCCGCCCGAGTACACACGGTCGACCGTTCGTTTTCGTTTGTACACCTCGCCGACTGCAGTGAGAGTGACCGAGACGTTCCCCCATCTTTCGTTCGCAGGCACGCGATCTCCGTCTTGGCCTCCGAGACCATGTGCCCGAACGTCTCACACGCGGTAACGATCCCCGTCTTCATCCTCTCCAACCCTCCTGGTGATCGCGATACAATGCCCGCATCGTCAGCGTACAACGTTCCCCACAGCGTATGCCCTCCCCCTCCCCCCCCCCCCCCCCCGCCGGCTTTCCGAGCCCGTGCCTTCCCCCCTCCTCCTTCTTTCGTTGGAGTTGCACCATGCTGTCCATGATGGCTGCATCAGCGATGAAGAATTTTTCGGCCACTCGCAGCACCACCGTTATAAAAAACATACTTGAACAGGAATGGCGTGAGTACACACCCTTGCTGGAGGCCCTGCTCCACGTCGAACATGTCCGAGCACTCGCCATCGTCCAACCGCACGGATGCTCGCATACCGTCGTGGAATTAGCGGATGACGGCGAGCATTCTCGATGTTACGCCAAAACGAGAGAGGACAGTCCACAGGAGGGCTCGGTCTACGGAGTTGTAGGGTTTGGTGAGGTCGATAAAGGACATGAACAGCGGGGTGTCCTTCTTCCTCTCCAGTTCCTCCTGGCGTCAAAACCACGACAATCATGTCGACCGGCGGGCGTCTGGGGTTAAAGCCGCACTGCTCCTCCGGCAGGATGCCTTCCCGTTCGTAGTAGTCGCTGAGGTGGCCCGCGATGATTTTGAGGAGTACCTTGCCGGCGTGCGCCACGGGGGAGATGCCACGATAGTTACCACACTCCGTCCTATCTTTGTTTTTGTGCAGTCCTTCAATCGTTGCGCTCTTCCACTGCTGCGGCACGCCTCCTCCCCTCCACACGGCGACGATGATCTCGTAGAAGTTAAGCAGGCTGTCCCAATCTCCTTCGTCTGTCAGGATCTTCAGGTGTTCAATAGGGAGGTCATCCGGCCCAACCGCCTTGCGGTTCGCCATCGCCCGGATCACTTCCCCCACCTCTTATCTGGACGGTACGTCACCCAGCGGCATGCGCGGGGGCCATACCTTGAGGTCGTCGACGACAGTCGGGTCAAGGGTCGGCGACTTGGTATATGAAACCACCTTACCGAGCCCTCCCGGATGAAGCCAACGTCACGCAGCAATCGACCTTCCACGTCCTTGATGTACCGCGAAGTAAACGCCCTCTTCCCTGCCATATCCATCCTCTTGAGGTGCTTGTTGAAGCCCAACTGATCGCCTTCTCGGAGACACCCTTCGAGTTGGCTGGCATAGTTTTGAAAGAACCTCCGCACGCCTTCCGCTCTCGCGCGTTTGAGCTGCTTGGTGGCAACCTTCAAGGATCTCCTACGACTTATATCGTTCGGAGGGGCACGTAGTCGCGTCCTCGCGTCTTTATCCCAGTATAGCGTGGCTGTGCTTGCTGTTGGAGCTCCAACCAGCCTTCAACGCGTCTGGTCTCCCGGTCGTGGAGAAGGCTCGTCGGATGTGCGTTAACACTAGCAACGTAGCAACTTGATCCCGACTGGCCGACTTACGCTTGGCAATGTTTGTAGTACGCTTCGTACGGGGATACTTAGGAGCCATCCCCGGTTTTCAGGCCTTACGTCTCGCATATTCCCGCCGCATGCGCCCTCTCCAGCACGATCAGCCAGCTCCCACAAATCCACAGACCAGCGCGCAACGACAGCGAAGCCCGGCGGCAGCGTCTCTCGTCTCTCATGGCGTACATCGCGCCACAGTCCTGTGAACATGCCAAAATCTTGTCGCCGCAGCCCTCACGGCTCTCGAGCCGTCGCTGCAGCGCTATATGGCCTCGAAGCCGCCACGTAACCCTGACCGCAACACGCAGCACACGGCCTGAAACACCGGAATGAATACTATTTTTGCCCGCGGTGGTGGTTTCAATATCGCACCCCTGATACGTATTGTTGTCGTGACTAATTTTCTGTTGCGTAGTTATCCATTGCTCATGAGGGCATGCGTGCCGAAATGCCGGCAATAGGTATGATCCGAAAACAAGTACGGCGAGTTCGGGATGCGGCGGAACTGACACGCGACGGGTTAAATTAACACACGACACACGAATTTTGAACGTGAAGCTGTGGTGAGCTTGACCTTTTTTTTTACCAGTCCGCCGGAAAATTAGCAAAAACGAAAAGAAAAAGGGTAAAAAACGGTCGTAAGCTGCAGCAACAGCATCAAGTACTGGTATCAATAGTGCTGCCAGTACACTGCCAATTGCCAGTACCTCGCCAGTACCAGTACCTCCTCAGAGAGCACCCCAGCATCTCAGAGTACGGCATGCCCAGGGTGCTGATTGCGCCCTGCTGCGATACCTCGCAGTGCGCCATGCCCAAAGTAATGCTCTGCTGTCGTACTCTCTACTACAGCAGTCTATCCTATAGCCTACTGCCTACCTACAGTAGTCTATCATAGTCTACTGCCTACTACAAAAGTCTATCCTATAGCCTACTGCCTACTACAAAAGTATATCCTATAGCCTACTGCCTACTACAAAAGTATATCCTATAGCCTACTGCCTACTACAAAAGTATATCCTATAGCCTACTGCCTACTACAGTAGTCTGTTACAGTCTGCTGCCTATTACAGTAGTCTATCTTATACTGATAGTCTACTGCCTACTACAGTAGATCGTGATCTGTCCGACTTGTTAATTGTTTCGATCAGCACTACAGTAGCTTAAAAAGTGCAAAACTGCCGGGGGGTGGAGGGCAACGCGCGTTCGGTACGACATTTCGAAAATTCCGATATTTTGATCTATCGAAACTTTCGATGTGATATGCAACCCTGTTGATGGTCATAATCCCCTTATACTGAAACAATCATGCATCAAACCTTGTCTTAAAAAGGCGGAGCCAACATCGGTACCAAATCGTCGCCGCGGAGGCGATGGAGGGGCTGGCGAAGAGACTAGAGGAACGTTACCCGGACCGGTTCCGGTTCCACAAGACCAGCTGGGGGAAGTTTCCCGATGGCACGGACAACATCGAGGTTTGCCGAGCGAACTGTCGTTTTTATTTTGAAAAAAAAGTTTCTTGTGATGTGCCTGGTAGTGTTTTGTTCCGAGGTAGTACTGTACGTATTCATGGTGTGTTTTGTGTATTTTTTGTATTTTTTTGTGGAGCTTTCGCTTTCCCATCCGCCGGAGAAAGAAAAAGACAACCAATAAAATATTGGATCGAGCGATCAGCTATCACAGGTTACCGGTTGCTTACTGTGCAGAATAGCCTTCTCCAATCCGAGGAGAGGGGGAGGGGGGGGGGGGGGGGGGTGTACTCATTATCATGCATGGCCATAGTCGTATGACCATAGGCCCTTGAATCCCTACAATGCCGGGACAGAGCACGTCGGGCTTTCGCCGACCAAACATTGCTTGCATCAAGCGCGAAGCGCCGTGAGGTACGCGGCAAGTCGCGTGGATGACAGCTTCAATGAGCTTTTTCATTTTCCGGTGTGGCCACTTCCAGAGACAGCAATGGGGGTACTTGTGGAATCGCCTCTTGGGTGCCTCACCATAAACACTGCGTGATGCGATCATGCCCCTTGTGCGGAGTAAAGGGGCCCCACCCCGCACAAACGATCTACAACTCGATCGCCAGCTGTGACCGACCGCCAAAAAACAAAACAAGAAAACGGTACCCCTGCTTGTCCGCAGTAGCTCACGTAACGAGCGGCCTGTTTTACGGTGTCGTTGCCAACCGATGCCAACCCAACCAAGTCTGTAGGGGGGGGGGGGGGGGGGGTACTCATGTCATACATGGCCGTAGTGGTATGACCATAGACCTTCGCATCCCTACAATACCGAGACGGGGTACGTCGGTTTTTTGTCCGTCACACCAGTAGGGGTATCGTTCGGCACCCAACCGTACGCAAACGTCGCGAGTACTGTCCGCTCCTCATTCTGATTTTGGTGTGTCTGTCTGTCTGTCTGTCTGCCTGTCTGCCTGTCTGTCCCTCTGGTCTGTCTGTCTGTCTGTCTGTCTGTCTGTCTGTCTGTCTGTCTGTCTGTCTGTCTGTCTGTCTGTCTGTCTGTCTGTCTGTCTGTCTGTCTGTCTGTCTGTCTGTCTGTCTGTCTGTCTGTCTGTCTGTCTGTCTGTCTGTCTGTCTGTCTGTCTGTCTGTCTGTCTGTCTGTCTGTCTGTCTGCCTGTCTGCCTGCCTGTCTGTCTGTCTGTCTGTCTGTGTCTGTCTGTCTGTCTGTCTGTCTGTCTGTCTGTCTGTCTGTCTGTCTGTCTGTCTGTCTGTCTGTCTGTCTGTCTGTCTCTCTGTCTGTCTCTCTGTCTGTCTGTCTGTCTGTCTGTCTGTCTGTCTGTCTGTCTGTCTGTCTATCTGTCTGTCTGTCTGTCTGTCTGTCTGTCTGTCTGTCTGTCTCTGGTCTGCCTGTCTGCCTGTCTGTCTTGCCTGTCTGCCTGCCTGTCTGCCTGTCTGCCTGTCTGTCTGTCTTGCCTGTTTGTCTGTCTGTCTGTCTGCTTGTCTGTCTGCCTGTCTGTCTGCCTGTCTGCCTTCATCTCTTTCTATGTGTTCGTGGTTTTTGTCGTGGCGCGACAAGATCGGTGGATTCACGCCATACAACGTGATATCGGGTGAGCACGTCCTCTTTCTGGCTTCGTTTCACAACAACGACGTCACTCTCAGCCAATTTCAGGTGACTCTACCCCCCCCCTCGACGCGCATGTCTCGTCGTCATTCATCACAGCGGTAATGTGCCAGGGTATACCTGGTAGTAAGTATCCCGAAACAGCAGTATGTGTCAGGGAAGGCGCTGTAGGTTTCGGGGTATCATGCAAGTAAAATATGTTCAGTGTACAATAGCGGTAGGTTCATGTTTGGATACTGCTACTTGTACTTTATGTTATATACCCTGGGTTTGATTAGCTTTGAAAAAAATGTATAACGTTTTCTACGGTGTTAGACCTACGCCAATGGAAACGCGAAGTCAAAATTTTTTCTTTCAAAAATATTGCTTTTAAAGAACAGCCCAAAATATCCTCGTACCGCCGCTGTGGGGAAAGAGGGAAAAATGTTTGATTTTTTTTTTTTTTTTTTTTAACGGCTGCGGGCGGCGCAATTTGTTTTTTCTTGTTGCAAATTGTTAACACGCTGGTAAAAACCAGTTCGCTCGACGATAGACGATCGTTCTCGATACAGAATCAGCCCACGGCCAACCCGCTTGGTGTCGGGCAAGGCCAACGAGTATAGATGACGGCCTCGAAGATATCAGGTGGATCCATAGTCTAGGGGGCAAGAGCTTGCCGGCGGCGTCCTACGATATCCTCCCAAACCTGAAAAAAAAAGTATTTTTGCCATTCGGGACGGATCGAGAAATTTCGGCATCTGTTTTGTGCACACGAGCGGCCAATTGGTTTCTTGTCATACGCCGGGCCAGCGCCCGCCACACGTCACCGACCATTGTGTGAACACGGTGACTCTAGGGTGGGTCGGAGCCCCTAACGAGCGCACTCCGTTCAGAATTCATGACGCAGTCGTCGGTTTTGTCTATCCATGTCTGTCGAGGACTCGGAATCTCGCCGCTTCGAACCAACAAACATCCGCCTGAGTTTTTCTGAAGCCAATCTTGGCCCAACATCGGCCCCAGAATTGTTTTTTTTTTCGGGGTTTTCCAGAAGTTTGGAACTTTTTTTTTTCATGAATCGTGCCCATAGCAAGCTGTACCTGAAAAATTGTGAAGGGTATCTCCGAAATTCGGACTTGGCATCGATCTTACACATTTTTTTGGCACTTCTAGAGCCCCCCCCCCCCCCCCCCCCTCCCCATCGCCCCCAGGGATACCTTCACCGTCTCTCGTAACTACTATAGTACATCCGTTGGTGTGTTCGTACGTAGCAGGTATCCGGGATGCCTCCGTTGTCTCTAGTATCATCCCTCCTGTGTCCGCTTATGTGTTCGTATACACGCGTTTTGGGTCGCTTCCGTTGCCACGTATTAGTCTACGCAGTGGTGAGTATATGTTCAGGTTTCGCATGTGCGGATTCGAGATTCCTTAGTTTTCTTTAGCAGCTCCTGCGTGGGTTCACGCGTTCGTGCACATGTACGTGCTCGGGATGCCTTCGCTGTCTCTATTAATTGCGACCCTTGCGTCAATGGTTGTGTCCGTCCGTGTTCAAGATGAGTACCGTGTCTCTCGTGTCTCCTGCATCCCTTCATATGTTCGTACATGGCGGGCGTGCCTTCCTTGTCTCTAATAACCCCCGCATTTTCGTTCGTGTGTTAATACGTATTCGGGATGCCTCCGCCATCTCTCGGGTCTGTCTCTAGCAACCCTTGAGTTCATTCACGTGTTCGTACGTACTCGAGAAGCTTTTATTGCCTCTCGTATCTCTTGCATTCGTTCACGTGTTCGCATGTAATCGGGGTGCATTCCTTGTTTATAGCATCTCTTGCATCCGCTCTTGCGTTCGTGCGTAATGCTTCGTGTTTCCGTTACCCGTGACACACTTGCCTGATGTTCACGGTGTACTCACATTTCGAAGCAACATACTCCACACGGACAAAAAAAAAATGCTCCTTGGCGAGATGCCTGCATTGTCTCCAGTAACCCCTGCAGCCGTTCATGTGTGGGAACGTAATCGAAATCGCTGCTCTTTGTCTCTAGCAAGCCCTGCATCCGTCCGTACATGTGTTCGCACGTAACCCTTTGTGTGCCCGTTGCCCGTGACGTACACGCCTGATTCTAAGGGTGTTTTCAGATTTCGTGGCGGCTTACCCCACCCGGAGAAAAGTTCTCCTTGTCGCTACTACGGGGGTCTATAGTTAACAGGACCTATGTCATGCATAAAAACCTATATATTTAGGTATTTTTACTAACAATATTTGGTCCTGTTTACTATGGTCCCCCGTAATAGTATTATTAGGGGGGACCATAGCAAATAGGACCTACGGTACACACAAAAACCGTTATCTTCGCTATTTTTACTCACGATATGTGGTCCTATTTACTATGGCCCGCCGTAATATTACGAGGGTCTATAGTTAGTAGGACCTATGGTATACATAAAAACCTATAATATATTTACCTGTTTTTACTAACAAAATTGGTCCTATTAACTATGGACCCCCGTAATAGTAACTCCTGCATCCGTTCATGCGTTGGCACGTAATCGGAACGCCTTTTCGTTGTTTCTTGCAACCTCTGCTTCCGTTCATGGTGTTGGCGCTTGTCTGGCAGCGTAAAGAGAGTATGGTTTGTACCGGGGTGCGTGCGATTATTTTTCAGCGCTCGAGTTTTCCCGTACCAAACAAGAACCGAATAAGGTGTTTTCGGACAAGATCTGGTCAAGAGCCTTCCGAAAAATGTAATGTTCGGTTCTAGCACCCGTGTATACCGCTGTTGAGAGAAAAACGGGCGCCGAGAAAATGATGGCACCCCTCGTGCGAAATCAACGCTTTTTTTACGAGCACCGGTAGTCGGGATATCGTTTTTTTCTTTTTCGCCAGCAACTCCTGCGTCGGTCAAATGTGTGTTCGTGCTTTTCTTTTGTCACCAGCAACTCTTGCATCGGTCGATGTGTTCGTACATACGTGTCGTGCGTGATTGTGTGTGCGTGTTGGTGTTGGTCTAGGTGATGATTTGCCTCCTCCAGTACTTCGTCGAGTCGCTGACGGTGGTGCTTCCCTACTATCCTACCGGGACGATGGAGAGGGTGGTCAAGGAAGGACAGGTGAGACCCGCGGGCGTGGTTGGGACAGTCCCGTGTATTTTCTCGCTAATGTTGATCTACCAATATGACCAGTGTAGGTTAAGGAGGGACGGGTAAGACTCGTGCGTGTTCGTGACAGTCCCGTATACTTTCTCGCTGCTGTTGATCTACCACATGACTAGACTACGTTTATTACCCACCTACTCACCCAACCACCCCATCCACCCACCCGCCCACCCACCCACCCACCCACCCACCCACCCACCCACCCACCGTGATTGCCTCCAGTGGCTGGAGGGCTGAATAGACCTTGGCTAAGATTAGACGAAAACGGTGAAATGTTTTTCTTTTCTATTTTTTTGTCACCACTCTTACTTCCCAGCTCAACAACGTACGACAACGTACGAGTAGTAGGTCTTTCCTCAGGCCCGATTCGCACGTGCAGCTTGCCGTGGCTTGATTTGGCTTGGCGGAATTGTTGGGAGCTTTGGGTGCGGCAAAGACCACAGCTGCTAATCGTGGATGTGTAGTAATAGTACTGGTAGCAGTATTAATAGTAGATTAGTACTAGTAGCAGTAGCAGTAGTAGTAGTGGTAGCAGTAGCTGTAGTAGCAGTCGTGGTAGTAGCAGTAGAGTACTAGTAGAATTAATAGTAGAAGGAGTAGCAGTAGCAGCAGCAGTAGCAATAATAACAGCAGGAGCAAATGGTGGCAATAGCTGCTACAGAACGTCAACAGCAGATAGCAGCAGTGACAGCAACAGCGGCATTGGCATGTCCGCGCCAAGCTTGCAGTACGAAGTGCCAGCTACCACTATTGATGGAAGTGCTGCAATAGTGACAGGCACAGCACACAGCGACAGCTATTGCGCGACCCCCCATATTTTCTGTCCCAACTTTTCCTTTTTCTTGTTCCCGATTCGCCAGTAAAATAGTTTTAAACCACACAGCAACAAACATTTCACCTAGAACCAAGTATCGATAGTAGGGAACCTTTCACGTGCGTGTTTTTTGTGCGGTTTGTCTGTTTCCCTATATTAGTAGTAGGTAGGATTCATTTTTTGTTGTTGCGTTTTTGCAAAAAAAAAAGCTTCTAATACTGGAACAACACAGGGGGCACGGGGAATTCCGCGTTTTTATACTTCATCCTATCAATAGGCCTTCGTTTTGTGCCTCCGTTTCTTGATACGGTTCCCTTTTTCTATACATTATCCCGGACGTTAATTTTGTACCTCCGTTTGGTGACGTGGCACCCCTTTTCTGCGCTTGATGCTATTACGGGGGGGGCATAGTAAATAGGACCAAATATTGTTACTAAAAAAAAGGAAATATGTAGGTTTTTGTCTGTACCAAAGGTCCTATTTACTGTGCTCCCCGGTAATATCAATAGTGACGCTATGTTTGCGTCGTCGCAACTTAATTGACTTACGCTGCGGCGGCTCCATTGTTTTTACAGGGGAGAGCCGTTTCATGTGCCGTTTCGTGCTATTCACGGACATGCCTTCCATTGGTTTTCAGTATTCCGTTTCATGCTGTAGTGGCGGCCATGCGACGATGGCCGCACTAAAGTGGGATCCCGAACTATCCCGAGGTACGGTAGTACGGCACCGGTAGTGCATTACCGCAATATATTCGGTTCTGATGTAGCGCGGTACCGCGCGAATGTGGGACCCCGAAATATCCCGATGTCGTACATTTTCCGTAAATAAATTGGGTCCTATTGCAGCTTCGCTGAATGAATAGTGCGGAGACCGCACTAACGTGAGTCAAAGTCTTCACAGGCACTAGTAGTTAGTACTGCTGCTATTACGGGGGTCCATAGTTAATGGGACCTATGGTATACATAAAAACCTATATATTTACCTATTTTTACCAACAATATTTGGTCCTATTTACTATGGTCCCCCCGTAATAGCAGTAGTCACTACTGCTGCAAAATATTACGGAAATAGTTTCCAGCGCGCCGTTTCGTGTAGCGGGATAATAAGTTTTTCCTCCCAGTAATGCACCGATTCGTGTCACGGAGAGGCTTTGTATTAGGGCCCGTCTTATCGAAGACTTTTGGTCCTTTCAATTTGTTTCGATTTTTTTTTTTTCTAATTTAATTTGCGTCTGATTGGCCGAAGAGTGAATGACCAGGCAGGATTCGAAGGGGCAAATTCATTGGAATTGAAATTTTACTTCCAAATAACGGAATTTAGTGGTCCCCGTTAAGATGGGCTCTTACGTACTACATTTTCGTGTCACGGATAAGCTTTGCGTCGTTTCGTGCTGTGGAGAAACCTTTCCGCGTACTGCTGTATTCTTTCTTTTGTATCGTGGGAATCTGTCGAACGGATAGGCCGGTAAATATGTGGTACGTGGTACGTCGTAGTACTCTGCGAGTACGGAAAATCTTTCAGGGCGCCGTTTATAGCCGTTTTGTGATATTTACATGCTACAGCAGTAGGTAGAGGCTTTCCGAAGAACACTCTGGAGTACGTCTATGGAGAACATTTGTGTTGGATAGCGTATCGGAACTTTATGTCGAAAGTTCGATAACGAAACGAAATATTTGTAAGGAAGTTCTATCTAAATTTCAATGAATCGAAATATCGGAAGTTTCGATATATCGATGTATCGAACTTTCGATATATACCATATCGAATGTGTTTCGCCCTCCACCCCCTGTGGCCTGTGTGGCATCCCCGCGTTTTTTTTGGCGACACTGAACGGAAGATACGATGTACCTAATGTCGAATTCGTATCGATTTCGTACGATAAAAAAAAAATCGTGCGTCGGTATAGTATCGATTTAGATTCAGATATCGATATCCAACCAGAGGCCGGTATCATGTTTTAAAACGATATGGTATCATAAGTGATGGTATGATACTAGAAAAAAAGATATGTTGATAAAATCTGTGTGATACCAGGTATATCATTTCACATGATATCCATGATTTATCGTTTATGATATGTGTGATATATCATTTCACATGATATTCATGATATATCGTGTGATGTGATATGTGATACGATATATCTGATATGGACGGGGTCCTTGAAATGTGTCGGCTATTTTTTGCGATGCCTGGTATGTCCCCAAAAAGTGGCGGGTCATAGCCCAGAGCTTGAAATCAACTGGATTTGACTGTTTCGTGTGTGAGACGCCATCGTTTTGTCTCGTATGATGTTAATTAATCCCACATGGGTAACGATGATACATCACATGCTATCATGTTGATACCTCGAAGTATGTGGTACGGTAAGTGGACTGGGTGCTTGAAATCAGCTGGATCTGCCATGGCCGAATCATCTCAACACTTGCCCCTCTTTCTTCTTGATGTTGATATTGATACCCTACTGTAGCATAGCATCATATCAAGTACCATGGTAATATATTAACACTCCTTAACGAAAAGGCATTCCTGCTTTTACCTATACACCGGATATGATGAAAAATCATACGTGAAAGCTTTCCGACGTCCCCACTCGCGTACATTCGTGGAGTGTGTTTCCGATGTGCCGTTTCGTGTCACGGGGAAGCTGCCGGCGTGTGCCGTTTCGTGTGGGGCACGGTGTACGGTTTACCGGGTATTGTTTATTTAGTGTTGGGCATCTTATCGAAAGTTAAGAGTTCGATAAATCGAAATCTCTTAACGAAATCGGTCCTTGGAAGTACGGAACTTTCGATGTATCGTACCGAACACGTTATTTTTCGGAGAAGATTTGTCTCCGTAAATTCATCACAGGGGGTGTGCTATCAGCTTCCGAACGGGTATGACATTCCCGGCCGGAGTGGCATATCGGTTTGATTTTTCATGTATCGATATCGAAGCGAATTTCCGATTGGCGTTCGATACTGATGCCCGATACCCGTCGCTAAATTGAACATGGGGCATGGAACAATCCCTCTTCAGCATCGAGCATCAATTGAAGAGTAGCTAAGGCTACGCTGGAAACAGTAAAACAAGACCTCCGCCCCTACCCCTTGTACCCCCCCCTGCCTGATCGGTGAAAACCCGACGTGCTTCGCTCCGGCATTTGTAGGAATGCGAGGGTCTATGTATATGATATGACTACGGCCATGCATGATATCGAGTATACCCCCCTATGCTACGGTGCTCCATCTCGAGAGGGATGCGTGGTCAATGGTGAAATGACTCAGGCAAGCAACGAATGAGTACGCCCCCCCGTCCCCCCCCCCCCCCCGACCGACCGCCTGCTATGTGTCGCGGTTTTTCGGAACTCCTGTGAAGGTGGCTACGGCCAACACCTACGCCCAGATGTTCAGCAACTTGCCCTCCTGCGGGAAGCCAACACGCCTTCTCGTCTACGACCTGCACACCTTGCAGGTGCGGTGTGGTGCGGTGCGGTGCTGTGCTGTGCGGTGTGGTGCTATTCGAGCGGGGCGCTCCAGCCAATAGCTCTGCCGTTACTCTTGTTGCTCACCGATATTTTGTACCGTTGACTTTTGCCGCTGCCATTTCCTGTTACTGTTACCGTTACCGTTGCCGTTGCGGTTACCTTTGCGGTTACGGTTACCGTGCGGTTACCGCCTCGATTACCTTTACGGTTACGGTTACCGTGCGGTTACTGCTACGGTTACGGATATCGTGCGGTTACCGCTACGATTACATTTACGGTCACGGTTACCGTGCGGTTACCGCCACGATTACCTTTACGGTTACGGTTACCGTGCGGTTACCGCTACGGTTACGGTTATCGTGCGGTTACCGCTACGATTACATTTACGGTCACGGTTACCGTTCGGTTACCGCTACGATTACCTATACGGTTACGGTTACCGTGCGGTTACCGCTACGGTTACGGTTATCGTGCGGTTACCGCTACGATTACATTTACGGTCACGGTTACCGTTCGGTTACCGCTACGATTACCTTTACGGTTACGGTTACCGTGCGGTTACCGCTACGGTTACGGTTATCGTGCGGTTACCGCTACGATTACATTTACGGTCACGGTTACCGTGCGGTTACCGCTACGATTAAGCTAATGAGAAGAACACCTGTACGCAAGAGGAAACCAGGGAAACTCAAGCGAGGACACACGGGTAAAGGGGAAGGACCCCGAACCGAAAGGGATACCGGTGCTGCAGGTACCCGTACCGCGATCATCCGAGGAGTTTCCGAGCCTAGTGTACTCGTGCCGAATCGAGGTAGAAACATACCGAACACCGCATTATGTGTTACCTGCGGTAGTGTGTTGATTTCGTAAACAACTTTAGAAATACCGGTGAACTACGTTGATGATGCTCCACCAAACCAGATATCATACCGTACCAGTATCGCATGTTGGGTCACGTACACCACGTCGCTATAAGCCCGCAACAGTTGACCCAGCCAGCACGTCACCAGCACTACCGCAGCAATGAGCAAACAGGCCCGAAGACATCCGTACCATACATTCCGCACCGGCAACGCGTACGTGCTGGGTTTCGTACACCCTTTCGTATCGCGACAGCAGTTGATACAACCAGGCGTTGCAAGCATCTACCACCGAGCGTACCGGTGCCAAACAGGCCCACACTCACTCGTACAATTCGTGCAGGGTCCCGAGAACGCCACCGGGGTCGCGTGCGGCGTTTCGTTGTCGACCGCAACAGTTGGCCCGACCAGGCGTTACAAGAACTGCCGGATCTGGGGCGGGGCAGCGGGGGCGGGGCTGGGGGGGGGCAACACGCCGAAATAAATTCACACGCAGCAGCGACGTCAGGCCATGTCCACAGCAGGTGGCTCGCCGGCCTTCCCGCCAGTCCGAACGCAGGTCGCTGATCCACGCCACGGTTGGGTGCTCGACCTCGACGTGAGACGGCAGCCCCCCGACGCCCACCGACAATCTTTTGCATGGCCGCGCTCGTTCCTTTGCTGCCGGACACCGCCGCCGCTTGCTGCACCTGTTTCGGGTGGATAGAGCGTTTTTTTTATCCACGCTGCCAGGATTGATTGCCTCGTCGGCACTTCCCGGTGCCCAGGTGGCGTAGCTGATGCCAACAGTGCCTCGGGGGTCCTTACGCCCCTCGACGATAGATTGCGCGTACTCGATCGCCTCCAGTTTGAACAGTGAAGGATGTTTGGGATTTGTTGATCGTTTATCAAAAAGTCGGTTTTTTGGGTGACTTAATTAGCAAGTATGGGGCTCCTCAGGGAAGGAATTCCAGGTGGTATGTAGGTGCGCTGTTACCGTAGCATGCTTCTATAAATCGATTACCCCACACCTTTGTTCCGTTTGAGGTTTATCCCGCACTTTTTTTTACATTCTCGTTTTTTCACCGGTATTTTTTTTGTTTTAATCCCGCCGCTTTTTTTGTTTTACTCTTTCGCGTGCTCGTCGCTCGGTGGTGCCCCCCCCCCCCCCGTCCTCTGTCAGAACCGGTTCTACCTCCACGGTAACGCCATTGCGTCTCTGCAAACCAGCATTCCCATCCTCATCGAGGAGCTCAAGAGGGGCGACGTAGAGTGAGTGCCGGACTGAACGAATGGAAACCCGTGTTGTTTGAGGCGTGCTATTTTAGGGGTATTGTCATGGTAGTGTTCGATGCGATACCGATGAACTGGAAAAACTAAATCGACAATAATTTGAAGTGTTTGATACATCGAAGCTTTCGTTCAAGTGTCTTGCTTTAATACACAGGGGGGAGGAATGCCCGTTGGATGTAGAGGGGCAAAACACCTTAGGTACGATACGACAGATCGAAACTCTCGATACGATAATCCAACACTACGTCGGGGCTAAGCGTTTTTTTTTTCGATATATATATATATATTTTATTTTTTTTTCTGACGAGGCGCCCCTTAGCTGAGCAACCACCCAATAAGGCATGCCATACTAGCGAATAAGGCATGCCTTATATTTTGCCTTATAAGATTTGCCTTGTTATCGCTGGAATACCATGAATTCTGTGTCTTTTGATACCTTTATTAGGCCATGGGACCGCCCATCGGGTTTTGCGCTTTTTCATCAAATCTCAGGGATAGTTTTCGAGTGAGGTATAAGAGCTCCCTCAAAAGCAAAGATTGAGCCTTGGGAGAAACATGATTGCTTGTCCTACATATTAGCCGGTGGCTGAATCGTCACGTTTGTCGTGCAACCATGGTATTTTAGGAGAGGGGTCTTTTCGGGCGCATCGAGACCTCTTTAGGCCTTATTATACTGGTTTTAGTGCAGGGGTAGCGTTTTTTTTTAGGGCTCTTCACGAGTCATGACCCCACCCGCGCGGGTCGGGTCGGGAATGTTTTGAACTCTCACGGGCCGGGTCGAGTCGGCTCGGGTCAGGAGGTTGTTGAATTCTCACGGGTCGGGTGTTGGGTCGGGTCGGGTCGGGTCAGGTCAGGAGGTTTTCAATCTCTCACGGGTTGATTCCGTTCCACCCTTTTACCCGACCCGACCCGGCCCAACCCGATCTGTCCCGCGAGGTTTGGTTTTGACCCGATCCATGAACAGCCCTGTTTTTTTTTTGCCCAAATAATGTTGTGACTGACTATTAATAGGCTCCTCAATTGAGCAACTGCCCAGTACCCAATGTTACTGGGAATATCGTTTGGTTTTGCTACGAGTGTAATGACGCAAAGAGCGTTGACATTGCACAGAGGTTTGTGCATTTTTTTCAGCGGTCGATTGTTCCGATACCGAGCAAGGTGTTTCCGGAGCGTATCTGGTCGAAGGAGAGCAGCCTTTCTGAAAAACAGAAATGTTCGACTTTTTTATAGCATCCCTGTGTTGAACTTAAGACAAAAAAAAAACGAGCGCTGAAAAAACGATCGCACGCACCCCTTGTGCGGACTCAACGGTTATATATGCCTATAGGCGATGAGGTTGTCCGTTGTGAATCGTCTGAAAAGATTCGTCTGAAAAGAGTCGTCTGAAGATTCGTCTGAAGACTAGTCTGGACATTTTTTTACCCCCCCCCAAGCGCGTGGGGTAAAAAAACAAAAAACAAAAAACCCTCGGTTATTATCTGTTGGTTTTTTTACGTCGACGGCTAGCGTTGTCATGATGCTTTCTTTCTTCAGGCTATGGGGTTGTCCTTTGCATTAAGCCCTCTCTTTGGAACTCCAGGGGGCAAGGGATGACGGCAAAAAAAGTGACAATTACCGCAGCAGCAGCAGCAGCAGCAGCAGGACACAGGCCCCTGCGCGATTGGGGGACGAGGCACAGATTGGTGGTTTCCCGAGATACAATGGTTGAAAAGGAGTCGTAGGGCAAGGGGCGCGACAAGATGTTTGCCCGTACTGTACTGGTGGCGGGGGCTCACACTCGCTCGTATTGGATACGACTGACACCACCAAAATTATCAGTTGATTCGCTCGCTACGTACATAGCTCGGGCTCTCAAACGAGGGGGCGGGGGGGGGGGGGGGGGCGTACTCATTTGTTGCTTGCCTTAGTCATTTGACCATTGACCACGCATCCCTTTCGAGACGGAGCACCGTTCCTACTCCTAATAGAGACACCTCCAACAATTGGGCGCTCATCACGTTGTTTCCATAAATTACATAGAAAGTTTTTGCTAATCTTATCCCCTTCCTGTTTGGCCTCCTGTGGCCACCATCTATCTCCTAGGATAGCGATCGTTTTCTCGCTGCTATTCATTGTATCAAACTCCTCCATGTCACGTTCGTCTATTTTCCTCATCTCCTTCCGACACATCCCGTTCCTCCTTGTACATTTCACATTCTCCTACTATGTGAGTTCTACTCTCTCTATCGGCCAAACAATATATGTACATACATACATACACTGTACATATTCAAACGAGGGGGGGGGGGTGTGTACTCATTATCATGCATGGCCGTGGTCGTATGACCACAGACCCTCGCATCCCTAGAACGGGGGGGGGGGGGGTTAAGCGTACATTTTTTGCCCCCCTCCAACGCGATCGTTTTTTATACTATGAGAGTACAGTGTAGAGCTCCTCCTCAGTTGAGGAAAGGAGCCTCAGAGAAAAAAAAACGACCTGCACTCCTTCCCAGCGTCGAAACGAAGAACAAAACCAGTGCGTTGGGATTTTCTGGACACAACCACGAAAAACGATTTTTTTGTTCATATCTGTATTTTACTTGATTTTAGTGTACCCCCCCCTGCCTGGGTCTCGAAAATGGGTAGTGGGGTGTCGGGGTTTTTTTCGCCCGTGGACCCCAGATGAAGACCCCTACCCGTACCGTGTTTATGTACCACTCGGGTCGTACATATAAATACCGTTCGGTCTTCTTCTTAATCTCTAAGCGATCCTTATGCTTCCGCCCAGACTGGTACAGGTTTTAGTCATGGGGGCGGTCAGTGAAGGGATCAAATCACGGTCTCTCTTCGCATATATTGACTCTCCGTTTGGTCTTCGTATTTATACCCCAACGGTCCTATACATTGACTCTCCGTTCTGTCACGGGGATCCATAGTACGTAGGACCTACGGTACGCACAAAAACCTAATACCTGGTATATTTTTGTGTTTTTACTAACAATAGCTGGTCCTATTTACTCTAAGGTCCCCCGTAATAATTGATGTTCATGTACCAGGTATACCACTCTGGACGAAAATGTAAGGTCCGTTTGGTCTTCTGGTATATATCCCAACGGTTCTATACATTGACTCTCCTTTCTATTGATATTTATGAATACTGCTTGTACTCCGGATGAAAATGTAAGGTCCGCTTGATCTTCGTATTTATAACCCCAACGGTTGTTATATTTCCGCCCATAGCACTCTGGGCGGAAATGTAAGGACCGTTTGGTTCTGACATTTATGCCCCAACGGCACTCATGTGTGGGGACAAGAGCGGTGTCGTATTTGCCTCGAAGCAGCATACCGTTTCTGTCTACATGAATATATGTGTACCGTTTGTGATATCAATAGTTGGTGCAAACGGTCCGTTTGCATTGGGACGTTAGTGTCGTGTGTCTGTTGCAGTGTTGCGGAGCGCTCTTCGACCCTCGACAATACCCCGACATTACCCCGAAAATACATTAGTAGTGTACATACATTATACCGGGCTTTTTTTCCGTTTTTGTTTTGTTGTATCCGTCAATTCTGACTCCGGCTCAGACAGACAGAAAGTGTGCTCTGAACAAGCCAAGGCCGTTGTGACAGCCATCTGTCCTTCACCCGTCTATCCTACCTTGGTTTTATCGCGCGAGTGATCCCGCGATTTCATGTATGTAAATGTATTTTCATCTAGGATGAAGAATCAGAACGGGCGTTGGGTGTGTTGAAGTTGTCGGGCGGAAATAATTGTTTTTTTTTGTTGAGACACCGGGCTCGGCGCTGCCACAACTCGTCGGCTTCCTTTCGCCCAACCATGGTGAGATGTTTCGTGCTTCTGACTGAAGAAGCTCGCAGGGGGTTGCTGTTGTCGTTCCCAACGGTAACCCTCTTGTTGTTGTTGTTGTTGTTGTTGTTGTTGATGTTGTTTTCGTTGTTGTTGTGTTTGTCTGGATTCGAAACCTGAATTTCAGCTGTCGATGACAAAGGAGCGCGACAGTGTACCCGATAAGCACACCGACTCGAAAAAAAATATCAGACGTGTACCCGGCTCTGTCTGATAATTACCTGACGTTACCTGACGGACTCACCCGACCTCACCCTGCATGTAACCGACATGCACCCGGCGTTTCCCGACAAGTACCCGACAATGACGCGATATGTACCCGACGTTGCCCAGGTATAGGGTATGAATGAAAGCACTCCGTTTTTTCCCCCCCCCCCCCCCCCCCCCCTCCCTACCCCTACCCTACCCTACCCCCCCCCCCCCCCCAGCCCTCCCCATCAGTCGTCGTCCGATATACTGACCCTATCCGTTTCCATCCCCTCGCACCACTGCCCCCCCCCCCCCCCCCCCCCCCCCCCCCCCCCCCCCCCCCCCCCCCCCCTTTTCCTATCACCTTCGATCTCCTCCTCTCCTCCCCTCCCCTCTTCTCCTCCCGTCTCCCCCTCCCTCCCCTCCCCTCCCCTCCTCTCCTCCCCCCCATCCCCCCTCCCCCCCCCCCTCCCCTCCCCCCCCTCCCCTTTTTATTGGTGCAGTTGTATTGCCTTCCCCGACGATGGAGCCGCTAAACGCTTCGCCCATATGTTTGCCGGCCTGGGGTACCACACCGTCATCTGCGGAAAGGTGCAGCATTGTTTTACTGCGAAGATTTTTTTTTTCTCCCCCTCGTTTTTTTTTTCTGTTCCGAGACAGTCAGGCAGAATGGTTGAGAAGAGCAATACTATACTGTAATCATCACGAGGAGGTATACTATATATACTGTGGTCATCAGAACCCACGATGACTCCTAAAAAACGTATACCACTTTGTACCTAGATATAGGGGCCTTTTTGATTGAATATTAGTATACAAGCGGTACTTATATTCAGGTACAGAGTGGTATCCCCTTACGTTTTTTTCTTTTTAGGGCAAACTACAATCCCGTTTTGAGGACAAACTGCTTAGAATTCGAGTGGTTTGTCTCCAAAGCGGGACTGCAGTTCTGGAAGGGTACGCACACCATTTTAGGTTCTGATTCTGTGTTCCCCCCGTGTTTGTCGAGTGGAGTGGTTGATAGACAAGCAAATAGCTGATATCTATATGCGTACCGCTCTGTGGACGGGAGTCTAAGAGCCGTTAGGTATTGATGTTTGTTCACGAATGGCGCTTGCGATTCCGATCAGAATGGTGTGTGCTTGATTGATGTTTTGTGGCTACACCACGTCAAGACGCTCAGACCTCTAGGCCAGATGAACGATTCCTGCTTGATGATCTAGATCTTTCAGTGCAAATAGATCATCTGTTCCTGATCTGCTGTGACCTGTAGCTCATGCTGTCGCGGGCGGGATCCGTAAAACCTGCTTGATCTTGGACAAGTTTCCTGGGTAGAATCTGTACTGCTGTATACAGATCCCGCACAACATCTCGTAGCGGGAGGTGACCATCTAGATGATCTGTCTGTAGTTGATCTATCTGCAAGTGATATATCTGTAGGTGATCTATCTGTACATGATCTACCTGTCCGACGTGTGAAACGTTTGGACGTATCGGCCATGTATCGAAACCGTACATGCAGCTTTTTTTTTTTCGTCGCTTTTTCGGATCGTTGTCGTAACGAAGACGCATCCCACGGTAGATAGGGGTCTGCACTTTTTGCCTTCTAAGGCAATATTTTCTGACCGCTTGAGCTGCTCAAGTGAGCAACTATTATTACAGGGGTCCATAGTTAATGGGACCAAAATTTGTTTCGTAAAAATAGGTAAATATATAGGTTTTTATGTATACCATAGGTCCTATTAACTATGGACCCCCGTAATAGTATATACCGGTTAATGCCGTACCCTTACTTATGCACTACTTTGGGTGGAATATAAGGACCGTTTAGACACTCACATGAAGAGCAAGCGGTCCTTGTATTTGGTTTAGGACTTGGCGCATACCGGGTACAAATATTGGTCAGGTAGGTTTCGCGAACAAACTTCTTCAAGAAGTAACGTTTCGGGTGACATATTGAGGTCCAGAAAGTGAGCCACCGGCCCTCTAAGGTGGCATTGCTCCGAACTCGACTATTCTCGTTTGAAATCCCCATCGCTATAAACTAGTAGTAGTAGTAGTAGTACTACTACTACTACTACTACTACTACTACTACTACTACTACTACTACTACTACTACTACTACTACTACTACTACTACTACTACTGCTACTGCTACTACTACTACTACTGATGCTGCTACTACTACTGCTACTACTACTGCTACCACTACTACTACTATTACTACTACTACTACTACTACTACTACTACTACTACTACTACTACTACTACTACTACTACTACTACTACTACTACTGCTACTACTACTGCTACTACTACTGCTACTACTACTACTACTACTACTACTACTACTGCTACTACTACTACTACTACTACTACTACTACTACTACTACTACTGCCACGACTACTACTGCTACTACTACTGCTACTACTACTACTACTACTACTACTACTACTACTACTACTACTACTACTACTACTACTGCTACCACTACCACTACCACTACTGCTACTATTCCGTATTGTAAGTGATCTTTTCCCTCGGGTGTCATATGCGCCTCGTCCTCACTCCGCCTCTCTGCTGAAACGGCCATTTCTTCTTTGAAAAACGAACCTAGGTTCGCGATGGAGAAATCCGCAGCATCACCATTCAGGATGGGGTACCCAAGGACAAGAACATCATCATCGTCGACGACCTTGTCCAGGTGACGCGTGCTTGCGATATAGATATATATATATATATACAAGGCTTTCCTTCGGAGTGGGTATTCCGTCGTTTCGTGTACATATAACTGCAATTAATTGGCGACATACCCCAAAGCCAACCAAACTAAATGTATTTGTGTAAGAAACGGTGAATGTAATAATCGCGTTATTTATGAATGTAATGTGAAACGTACGATCGGGTGACGCAAGAGAAAGGGCCGTTCCTAACGAACCGAAAAAAAATCACGATTCGTGATTTTCAGGCATGCCAAAAGATCACGATCCGTGACATTTCAGTTCTAACGAAAAAAGCCGAAAAACGTCGCGTTTCGTGATATTTTCAAATAGTTAAAGTTCTGATATTTCAAACCCAACGTTTTATGGGGGGGTGGAGCAAACTCTCGAGAGTGGGGCACGGCCAGGCCGGGATGGGCCGTCCGCACCTGGCCCAGCCCGTGACATATTCGAATTGCGGGCCGAAGCCTGACCCAGCCTGCGAGATTCCAACTTCACCGGCCGTCGGCCAAGCTCGTTTCGCGAGATTCCATCTCGCAGGCCGTCGGCCCGGCCTGGCCTGTGACATCCCCAGGTCATTTTCGCGTTTGTCTTCCAGCAGTGACTCCTCCTCCTGGAAATTTCGAGGCCACAACCTCCTCGTTAGCCCGCGCCCAGCGGTGTCTTTGGAAAGCCGCCCGTTGCCCACAAGCGGCGTACGAAGCAAAGTCTGCCATGCCCCTATGCCGACCATCGGATACCGTTGGTGCACGTGGGTTGCGTAGTGCCTTGATCAGGCGTATTTTGAGACACGACAAATGTCACGAATCGTGATTTTGTTTTTTTTTAGGGAAAAGCTAAAAAAATTGGCGTCATGAATCGTGATTTTTTTTGTCGTGATTCACGACAAAAAAATCACGATTCACGACAAAAATCTCACGAATCGTGATTTTTTTTGTTCGTTAGGAGTGGCCCTAAGAATGACATTCGTCTATTACGGGGGTCCATAGTTAACAGGACCTATGGTGCACATAAAAACCTAGATATTTGACTATTTTTACTAACAAAATTTGGTCCCGTTAACTGTGGACCCCCGTAATAATAATGAGAATAACATCTTTCATCAGTGTGGGGAGAGAGTGGAGTAGTGCTTGGCATGTGGATGATATACAACATACAGGCTGTTGTTTAAAGGAAGGTTTGGGACAGGAGAGAAAGCAGCAGTGCCGGCAACGACAACGGTTGTGGAAATGTTGTATAGTTGCTGGGCGGCCGCGATTTCGATGTAGCCAGCATAGGAGTTTGGATGAGACATGATATGTAAATAGTCTTCCAGGATGTATGTAGTAACGAGGCGGGAGGCCCAGAGTGTGGATCTGTTCGCTGTTGAACCCGTTGGATATGTGTAGGAAGAAATAATCGTGATTTTGGGAAATGTGGGAAACAATTTGTTTCCTTTCGTTCGTCCTGGATGGCGACAATCTGCTTGGCGTACTGCTTCGGAATTCCGCGAAGCCCTGGAGCAGGCGAAATGGAAGGGAGTCTTTTTGCGCTTGACGATGATGTCTCCGTCTTTGATGGTGGGAGTCTGTCAGGCGGCAGTTGTAGCAGTTGCCACGGACCTGGTCGAAGTAAACATATAGGGTGCGCGGGGCGGGAGTGGCGTGCAGGGAATGGCGGGGGAGGGGGAAGGGGGGGGGGGGGGGGGGCAGAGTTCATTATTATTTGTACTACTCTACAGCGGCACAACAGCAGCACGTAATCGCTTGCTATACGACGGCAGCAGTAGCAGCACGTAATCGCTTGCTATACGACGGCAGCAGTAGCAGCACAAGCAGCAAGTACGTAATTTCATTGACGATACAGAAATATGTACACACACAAGTGTAGTACAGTACACACACAAATCACGTCCAGCATGATGTACGGCAACAACGCAGCAGCACCACAAAAAAATCATTGACGATGCAGAAATATGTACACACGCACAAGTTTAAGTGTAATAATAGACACACAAATCATGTCCAGCATGATGTACGGCAACAACGCAGCAGCGCCACAAAACGACCAGGAAACACAATTATCCGAGTACATACAAACATTCAGTGAATATTGCGGCAGCTCTAAAAGCAGAGCAGCAGCAGCAGCAGAAGCAGCAACGGATCGCCACAGCTGCTAGCAACGATATGAAAAGAAGGGAGAAAAAAAGTACGTGCCCCGAAGCCGTCCGAAAAGTATTTTTGGTACCTCACTATAGACCCACCTCCGCATGCTGTACGGCAACAACGCAGCAGCAGCATAGCAAAAATACGAAATACGAGAAAAAGTAGTACGTACGCAAAATGCAGGAGCAAAACGACCAAAATATTTTTTTTACGTATCAAAAAAACCATTTGGGTACAAAAATGGCCAATAAAAACAATAATCCGCATAGGCAGCAGCGGCATAGCAACGATATGAAAATAAGGAAGAAAAAAAGTATGTACCCTGGTATGCCGCAATCGCAAAACCTACGGAATTTCATTGACGATACCGAAATATGTACACACACAAGTGCAGCATGATGTACGGCAACAACGCAGCAGCACCACAGCAGCAGCATAGCAACGATATATATGAAAATAACCAAGCCAAAAAAGAGAAATTGCAGTACGTACGCAAAATGCAGGAGCAAAACGACAAAAATATTTTTTCACGTATCAAAAGGAACCATTTGGGTACAAAAACGACCAAGAAAAACAGTAATCCGAGTACATACGAACATTCAGTGGATATTGCGGCAGCATTAGCAGCAGCAGCAGCAGAAGCAGCTACACCATTAGCAGCAGCAGAAGCTGCAACGAATCGCCGCAGCGTTGGCAGCAGCTTTGGCAGCAGCGTTGGCAGCAGCAGCAGCAGCATAGCAACGATATGAAAATAAGGAAGAAAAAAAGCATGTACCCTGGTATGCCGCCATCGCAAAACCTACGGAATTGACGATCCGAAAATATGTACGCTTCCAGCATGATGCACGGCAACAACGCAGCAGCACTACATACAGCAGCAGCAAGTGCACAGGAGCAGCAGGTGCACAGCACGGCAACAACGCAGCAGCACTACAGCAGCAGCGAGTGCACAGGAGAAGCAGGTGCACAGCAGCAGCAGCACTCATGGCGTGGCGCTGACAGCAGTAGCAGCAGCAGCAGCGGCAGCCGAAAACGAGCAAAATGAGCATGTGGGGTCACCCAAACATGTACACACAGAAATCGTGTGCATGCACCGAAAATGCACCACAGTAGCAGCAGCACTCACGTCGTTCGGTGCAGCGGTGACGGCGACAGCTGAATCCTCCGTTCCTTCGTTCACGTCCCGCAAACAGTTGTGCATGTGCGCGTTCGCGTGCACTGTGTGTAAGAGGAGCCGACGCAACGCACGAAGGGGAAAGAACGAGCATGGATGAGTAAAAAAACAAAACAAACGCTTTGACGTAAGTTTGTATGCAAAAAGGCAATTGAAAACCCCCAAAAAACGTACTGGCAACATACAGCATGCAATATAGACATAAGACACTCACCACTGTCAGCAGTCTCGAGGGAGTACGAGACAGTCCCTTCCTTGATCGGGCGAGCACAGAACTCGCAGTCGGTTGCCCTGTCAGGATGATCCCGCCACCACGCACGTGAGATCCTTGCAGGTGGCGAAGGCCTCGTTTTTGCCACCAGGCGCGGAGTTCTTGACCAAGTGCTGGTCCGTGCACTGGTCGCAAACAACAGCCGGCACCAGGTCGGTCTTTGTCGTTGCCGCTCTCTTGCCAGAGGGCGAGGACCACGCGCCTCTCGACGAGGGGGAGGTGAGCTTAGGGGGCGTGGAGAAGGGAGAGGCGGGGGTTGCAGCACCAGCAGGTTCGCCACCGACAGCAGCAGCTTGGCCGCCGACAGCTGCACCTATCTATGCCGTTCGTCGAAGGCGAGACGCCTCTTTTAGGCGCCGTGCGAAGAGCTGTCTATTGGTTGGCGGTTTGCGGAAGAAGAAAGAAGAAAGGTTGTTTGGCTGTTTGGCGAAGAACAGAAGGAAGAAAGGTTGTTTGGCTGTTCGGCTGTTTCAAAGAAGGGCTGTTTGCGAAGAGCTGTCTATCAGTCGGTCTGTCTGCCAAATAGCTAGCAAGTGACAACGACCTCAAAAATCGTAATTATAGTTGTATCTATACCTGGTATACAGCAGTATATATACGGTGGAAACATGCTACGACGGAGGTAGGTCCAGCAGTAGCACTACCACGCTGTTCCAAAATAAAACTACCGTTTGCATTCAACCTTGATGTAAAAACTGTCCTTACATTTCGGGAGAGAGTGGTGTACGTTTTTTTTCTTCTAACTGACCGGGGTCCCTAACTTGATACCACTGTAAGTATCTTTGGAACAAGCATAGCTTTGTAAGTACTTTTAGTGGCGTTTCTAGGCTTTTTGAGATTGGCCATCGGGTTGCGGTTTTGTTTTTTTTTGTCGAAGTACCTGGATTTTTTTTCGGGTGAGGTGTACAGCTGCTCAAGTCAGCCACAGTAGCCTGCCTCGGAAGGCAAAAGTAACTGCTACCCCTGCCGTAGTGCACGTCGAGTAGGTTTTACAACATGTGACCTCGGATCTTTAGGGGCGTTTTTGACTTGATTTTTTTTTTTTTTTGCGCAGCGCCGTCTGCACTTCGGAATCGTCGTCCGCAATTGAGAAATATTCCTGGTTCGACGCGCCGCGTTTATGAGCAGTTTTGGCCCGTTTGGCTGTGGTTTTTGGGGTCAGAGTCAGGGTTAGGGTTATAGGGTTGGGGGTTGGGTTGGGTCTTCGCCCGTACCTTGCTCCCAACAGGAAGCAAAACACCTGAACAGCCTACCAATCCAAAGATCCGAGCTCACAGATTGTAATAAGACCTCTATGCGTCGGTGCTCTGCTGCTTCACCTGGTATATACAGTATACGCATAGCACGTTTTTTTAGTTTGCCTATTTTTTCTGATTGACGGAGGAGCTCCTCAACTGAGGAACTACCCGATAATTACCCGGTAATTACCCGGTAATTACCCGGTATACATATATGTTATATATCCCATTTGGGTTGCACAAATTTACGCGTTGACCGAAATTATTCTGATCGGCGGAGCTACTCAAGTGAGTAACTACCCGGTAATTACCCCCCAATATTTTTCCGTTTTTGTTGCACCATTTATTCGTGAGGATTAGTAGCCGAGTGCCCGGTAGGACCTTCCAGGGGTCGGGCTTGTCGTTGTTTGCGGGCTAGGAAGCACTTCCTGGTGGGATCAAGGTACTTGCGTAGACCCAACCCCACCACTAACCCTAGCCGTGACCCTAGCCCTGTCCCCAACCCGGGCACAAAACGGCCCAAAAACGCGGCGAGAAATGCGGCTGCACCCGCTTTCGCATTAAAAAAGTACCTGTTCCTATATTTCCGAATCTGCGGACCACAATTTCCCCCTCGCACTATTGGTGACTGTAAAATTCCCGGAAATTTCCTCGCGACCGACAAAAATGTGACTACTACTGCAGTCTGTTATCCGTTGGCACCCTTGCCGGTGTAGAGGTCATAGGACTGCGCTCGTCGGGTTGAGCCTGTTGTCCATATTTTCTCAAACTTTAAGTTTTATGGTTTTGGATGTGTTGTGGCGTTACCGGCCCTTGACCCTTTTAGTACCGCAGTCCCGTTTTTTGGGACAAACCACATCGAATTTGCCCTTAAGAGGTTATAACCCTAAGTTAGGCTATTTAACTCTTTCAGGACCCCAGTCCCGTTTTCGGGACAAACTAGTTGTGATTTGAGTGCTTTGTCCCGACATATGGGAGTGCGGTGCTAAAAAGAGTTAAGAGGGAATTTTTGGAGGTTTCAAAATTGACGATTGCTTGCAGCGACGGCCACTGCTGCGTGATTTGGCGGACGACACAATGGTCGGTGCCCGAGGCACCATGGTTGATGCTAGGGGTCGTCGCGTACGGCGCGGGGCGCAACATGGTCCTACCACCCCGCGATGCTGGGCGCTCACGCTGGTGGTCGGTAGATGGTTGATAGCGCCCCAATCTACGTACTGTATGTATGCGTCATTGTTTTGATGGCTGTCAACGGGGGGGTAGAGGTGTACTCTTTATCATGCATGGGCGTAGTCGTATGACCACAGACCCTCGCATCCCTACAATGCCGGGACGGAACGCGTCGGGTTTTCACCGACCAGACAGACGTTGCTTGCACCAAGCTATGCGAAGCGAAACGTGAGGTGTTGGGCGAGTCGCATGAAGGGTGAGCTGCATCATACTAAGAACCGCTTGTGAGGCGGACTTGCATATGGATGACAGCAACAATGAATTGGTTTAATTTCTGGTGTGGCCACTTCCAGAGACAGCAATGGGTTTTCTATGTAACTGCCTCGTGGGTGCCTCACCAATGATAGGGGGGGGGGTTCCGAAGGGTTGAAAATACGCTTTTGGGTAACTTGCTAGTATTACTAATGACTTGCTGTTAGTGCTAATGAATTACTGATGTTAATGGTACAAATGACTCGCTAATAGTACTAATGGACTTCCTAATAGTACCAATGAACTTCCTAATAGTACTAATGACTTGCTAGTAGTAATAGTGACTTACTAGTAGCACGGAGCTCCTCAAGCTAGGAAGGAGCCTCAGAAAAGTTACTGCCGTAGGTGCTATTACGGGGGACCTTAAGTAAATAGGACCAAAATATTGTTGGTAAAAATAGGAAAATATATAGGTTTTTGTGTGTACCGTGAGTCCTATTTACCATGGTCCCCCGTAATAGCTGCCCGTCACCGTATCACAATTTAAAAAAAATACGATCATGAAAACCTGAACGTTGTATTCCCTTTTTTATATATCGCCTTTTGCCGCGCGCGCGCTGGCGGGGTGAGAGAGGTTCATTCGTATCGGAAATATCCCGGTCAAATATGGGGACAGGCGGCAGGAGGGATATCAAAGGTTCCTCCCCCAAAACTTTTGGGTTTTCGCTTATATAGTTTGTGCTTTCGTGTACTCGGTATGAGAGTAGAGTTGTCTGACCATAAAACCTTTTGGAACTTGAGAGGCGGAAGTTGACGATATAAAAAATAAAAAAATTGGCATTTGCTGCATGCAATCAACGAACGGCCACTGCGCGACGGCGCGACGATACAAAGTTTGGTGTCCGAGCTGCCACAATGCAAGGAGGCTGTGCAGCACACGGGGGCGCGACGGGATCGATCCTACACGTGGTTCGCTGGGCGCACCACGCTGCTGCTCGTGAGCTGTTGATAACACTCAAGTCATGGTTGGTTTGGTGGCTATCCAAAGGGTTCGAGAGGGCTCAAGTCGGCGACTGTTACTATTAATAAGGGAGGGCATACAGCAGAAATCAGGACCCATAGTGGACCCAAAAACCTATATATTCCAGCATTTTTACTAAGCATATTTGGTCCTGATTACTGGGTTCCCCCGTCGTAGTTGTTAGTTGGCTAAAGCAGTACAGTTACCGTGTATCACCCGGGTGATAAGATGTCACACCCCGGGTGATAAGGTAACACACCCGGGTGGTAAGATAACACACCCCCCTGGGATGATTTTCCGAGTCGATTTCTCTACTCCTTCTTTCTGCTGCGTGTGGCCGCGAGGCTCAGGCGTGGTAGAACAAGGGGGGGGGGGGGGGGGGGGGGGGCACAATACTCAACGAAAATGGTGGCGTTGTTGGAAATATCTCGTCGAGGCCTTTCCATATACAGTATAGACGCATCTCTCGGCGTTTCGTCCAAAGGGGGGGGGGGGGGTTATCTTATCACACGGGTGATACCAGGCTATGCGGTTAGCTGTGTGCCGTAATTCGCGGAGTTCTGCGTCTTTGTAGAAATATCCGACGGGCGAGTGTGTGCGTGGCTCGATGTTCCCATTGTGCCGTTTCTTGTTGCGGGATAAGTTTTTCCTTCCCGCAATGTAACGTTTTTTGTGTCACGAAGAAGCTTTGTGTTTACACCTTTTCGCACGTTTTATGTCAGTTGGTTTGGTTGCCTTATGTCTCCACCCGAGTCGCCTTGAACATGATATGGGTGAAGTACTCATGAGCTAGATAGATATACTGTAGATAATATAGTCTGCGGTTTTGGCGTCTCAGGACTACGGGAATGATCCAAAGAATTGATTTTTCCGGAGGATATTCCGTTGGTCGAGAGTAACGTTCTTTTAGGAATGGATAGCCCGTTAGACGAGAGTAGTGTTCCTAAACGGAGATAGGACCGTAAAATGATAAGTTCTTATATTACCAGAAGAACGATCGGTAGGCATAGGAAAGTTCTACAGGAGTGCATCAGAAAAGAGGAATTTTGGAGAGTTTGTGGCGTGGGTTGGGACGAGTGTATCTGGGTGTCGAGTCCCCCCCTCCCTACCTCTTACTTCTCTACCGGAGCACCTCCTTAGCTCTCGCCATAAAATAAAGATCCAAATCAGAAGAAGCGAAGCACTGCTTCCCAACTGCCAGACACACCTGCGTCCCCTACCCTTACCCTTGTCTCGGCCATATGTCATCACATCTGGCGTCGTTCATGTGTCTTATTCCATAACACCGGAAATGTACGTACGTAAGGGTGGTTTGAACACTTTTTTTTGTAAGTTTTCGTAGATACCTTAACGGGGTCGTTACATTTTTGGACATGGCGTGTGTGGCAAGGATATGCTGGGCGGTGCCACTCTGAGCGTGAATACAAGGGCCGCTTGGTCTTAATATTAGTGTATAAACGGTCCTTATATTTCCGCCCAGAGTGGTAGATATATCACACGGGTGATAAGATAACACACCCTCTGTGATAATTTTTGCGAGCCGATTTTATTCCCTAGTAGTAGGGGGGGGGGGGGGGGGGGGGGGGGGGGGGGGGGGGGGGGGGGGGGGGGGGGGGGGGGGGGGGGGGGGGGGGGGGGGGGGGGGGGGGGGGGGGGGGGGTGGGGGGGGGGGGGGGGGGGGGGGGGGGGGGGGGGGGGGGGGGGGGGGGCTCGACGAGAATGGTGGCTCTGAAAATATCTCGCCGAGACCTTTCCATAGACAAGACACATCCCTCGGCGTTTGCACTCTCAATGTTTTCGCAGCTCGAGAAAAAATCAGCCTGGAAGTTCGTCCGAGGGGGTGTTGTGTTATCACACGGGTGATACAGGTGTACTATGTTATCACACGTGTGTTGCGGGTGTGATATCTTATCACCGGTGTGATACGGGTGTGCTATGTTATCACACGAGTGATACGGGTGTGTGACGGGGGACCGTACCTGGTAGTAAGTAGGACCAAATATTGTTAGTAAAAATAGGGAAATATGTAGGTTTTGGTGTGTACCGTGGGTCCTAGTTACTGTGGTCCCCCGTAATATCACACGTGACAGGGGTGTGCTATGCTATCACACTCCTGTCGTACGGGTGTGCGTACGATCAATCACACGTGTGCCTTGGGGTGGGGTATCTTATCACACGTTTGATGCGGGTACCTGGAATCCTGGACTGCAATGTTTACGTCCTTACATCGCTTCGTGAGCGTGTTATCTCCTGCTTCGACGGGACATTCGAGTTTGCTTGCATGTAGACTTATTGCGTGTACGCATTAATAGTTCGTTGGCGACATGAGAAGCCAAGTAACTTGCAGGTGACTTGCGCTTGTTGTATCATTAAAAAAGCACGATTCGAGCCGCAACCGCGCATGCAGAAATCCGCGCAAATTTGCGGGCATTGCGTCTGCGACTGCTGTAGTAATGTACCAGGTGGTTCTACGTACGAGCAGCACCTGGTACCCAACGAACCCTTTTATTACTACAGTCCCGTCTTGGGGACAAACCACTCTGGTTCTAAGTGGTTCGCCCCCAAAGCAGGACTGCAGCCCTGAAAGAGCTATTAATAGTACGGGGGGCCATAGTAAATAGGACCTACGGTACACAGAAAAACCTATATATTCACCTATTTTTACTAACAATATTTGGTCCTGTTTACTATGGTCCCTTTACCGTGATAGTAACTAAACTCAACCCTTTATTGCGGAGGCCCATACCTGGTAGTAAATAGGACCTACGGTACACACAAAAACCTATACATATTCCCTATTTTTACTAACAATATTTGGTCCTATTTACTATGGTATGGGTCCTCCGTAACAGTATACCGAGTATACTGCAGTCCCGTTTTGTGGACAAGCTGCTCGGAATTTGAGTGGATTGTCCCCACAGCGGGAAATACCGTTTGTCCTACAAGGCAATTTATGCCCATCCAACTCACAGACAACAGCCCTTTCGTACTCTGGGACATACCGCCGTATGATGATCATAGCAAAAATGTTCGGTGTATGGCCCAAGCGGCAACACAGAACAGGGAGGTAGGTGTGTCTGTCTGTATGTCGGAATGTTCGAGAGGGTCCGAGTCGGGGAATATATATATATTTTGAGGGGGTCCGAGTCTCGCCGATGCCGCCGATGCCAGGAGGCCTGAGCTTGCCTGGCTTGGATCTGTCGCGTACTCGTACCTGGTGCGTATGTGTATGATGATGTATACTCTGTTCCGAAATATAGCGGCAGTTATTAATAGCGTATAAATTTGCAGGGCAAACAAACCCTCATGGACATGTATTTTGTGTCAGAGTGGCGTGTCATAAGTTGTGCAGATCCTGCCCAAAATCTCACGGTGGCATTTTTTTTTTCAGGATATATAGATGATCTATAGACGATCTGTTGCTGTTGCTGTCGATCGCGATCTGTATGGCGTGTGGAACTGAAACCCCCCTTTGACGGGGCGAGCGGCCTGAAAGGTTCGAGTTGAACAGTTGAATCTTCGATGTTTGTGTTGGCGATTGCGCCGAGGACCGGTGCTATGATTTTTTTATTGCGATACGTACTATTAGTACTACTAATTGTACCTCTCTTGTCCCGAAGTATAATCACTGTCTGTATACGAATGTTCAATCGAAACGGTTCTCCTATTTTGAGGCAGAGTGGTGTATGATACCAGGTAGCAGGTGTTACTGTAGTTCTTTGGCTCTCTTTAGTACGTCCCTTTTAGTGTGATAGTCCCGTTCGGGGGACAAACTAGTCATTCTTTTACTGGGTTCCCCAAACGGGACTGCAGTCCTGAAAGGGGTAAGAACTCAATACAACAACAGCAGTACGTACGTAACGACTATCGAGGCCGACATATATGAGGGGCGCTCATATACTAACCTGAGTGGGAATATAAGAACCGTTTAAACACTAGTATGAAGACCTAATGGTCCTTATATTTAGATCCAGAGTGGTCCACGTAGTCGAGAGAATGGTTTGAGACCTCCTCTGTACATGCGAGACGAGAGACGAGTAAGACTGACCAACGAAGTAAACCCTGACGCTAGCCGTGACGGTCAGCCAATCGGATCAGAGACCCAATCGACCCCATTGGTCAGCGTTATACCCTGTCTCGTGCAAATGTAGTGGTTGCTCCATAGTGCCGGTGTTCGCCATGTAGCCAGCAATACCGGCGCTATATACAGCGGCGACTGGCACTACTCCTCCGCACACTACAATCACACCGGTGAATCCCATCTGTGCCAAAACGATTCCACGGGCACCATATATGTTAGCGAGCAACCGGCACTATACGCAGAGGGACCACTAGTGCGGTACGCGGTATACCTCAAACCTTTTTTTTTCGGGACGGGCACAGGTATATAGGGGTACTTCATATATAAATACTGCAACACATTTTTTTCTTTTCTGAGGCTTCGTCAGTCGAGGAGGCTTGAAAAAAAAAAACAGATGGTTGATGGGATGTCGGACGGTTAACCTCGGCCCATCTTAAGGTAGGTTGGTATTGTTCGAATCATGTTGTCAATCCTTTTCTAGGACTGCAGTCACATTTTTGGAGATAAAGCACTCTAATTCCAAGTAAATTTGTCCCCAGATTGTCCCCAAAACGGGACTGCAGTCCTAAAAGGGTCAAAACAATAATGGGACTAGCGATATTGGGTAGCTCGTCTCCTAGCTTTTGGAGGCCGGTGGGATTGAGGTTTCCACACCGTGTGTGGCGGTGGCGACCCGGGAGGGGGGACCAACACCCCCCCCCCCTGGTCAGCCTCTGACTTTGTTTTCGGGCAAAGAATATTGCCTCTATCCTATCACGTGTCATTGGTTGAAATTTGCAATCGTTGGTGCAATGGTTGAGGCGGTCCTCCGTCACTGAGAAATGGTTGGGCTATTATACTACAATCAAGTGAAATCAACCCTTACTACCATTCGTAGAACTGTTCTAAAAAACGGCGGGTTGGGATCTAGAGTATCTGTAGATAATGCAGATCGTGATCTATCTGTCCGACCTGTGAAAATGTTTGGGCTATACTATTATCAAGTAAAAATCTCTACCGCAGCACGGCTCTCAAAATGGCAGGTTGGGATGTACGTGATCCAGATCGTGCTATATCTGTTCGACCTGTGAATATGTTTGGGCTAGACTATAATCAAGTGGAACCGATCTCTACTACCGTAGCACGACTCTAAAAACGGCGTGTAAGGATCTGTAGATGATCTGTAGATGATACAGATCGTGATCTATCTGTCCGACCTGTGAATACGCTCTGGCTATACTATACTCAAGTAATCCCTACCGCAACACGGCTCCAAGGGTTAACCACACCCCCGGTCAATGGGACACACCACTTGAAAATAGAGTTGTACACCCTCTGCGGCGTTGATCACATAATATGCAACGTGACCCCCCCCCCCCCCCCCCCCCCCCCCCCCCCCCCCCCCCCCCCCCCCCCCCCCCCCCCCCCCCCCCCTCTCTTATGCCCTTATGCCCTTCCGTAGCTCAAAAGAGACCGGAGGAAAAGTCCGCATGTACGAATTTCTGCAGCATTAAATGATGAATTGTTCAACGCGCTACCCCGACCCCTCTCCCTTTTCTCCCTTCCCCCCGTATGTCTGAAAGACCGGAGGCACTCTGTACGAGTGCGGACTGGCGCTCAAAGAGGCGGGGGCTAAGTCGGTTCAAGCTTTCGTCGCCCATGGGGTGTTTCCGAAAGAGTCTTGGAAGCGTTTTGCAAAGGTAATGAAAAAGTTTGTGCACCGAACCAGCATGCTGTTTGGGATTTTTTGATGGGGTGGGGGGGGGGGGGGGGTGTACTCATTATCATGCATGGCCGTAGTCGTATGACCACAGACCCTCGCATCCCTACAATACCGGGACGGAGCACGTCGGGTTTTCACCGACCGGACAGACATTGCTCGCACCAAGCGCGAAGCGAAACGTGAGGTGTTGGGCGAGTCGCATGAAGGGTGAGCTGCATCACACTAAGAACCGCTTCAGGGACGGATATTCTTGCATATGGATGACAACATCAATGAATTGGTTTAATTTCTGGTGTGGCCACTTCCAGAGACACTATGTAACTGCCTCGTGGGTGCCTTACCATGTACACACTACGTGATACGATCATCCCCCTTTGTGCGGAGGAGTATAGGTTCTCCCGGCGCAAAAATGATCTAACTTGACCGCCCGCCGTGGTAACCGCCAAGCGTTTTTTTAAATAGGTTCTCCCGGCACAAAAAATGATCTAACTTAACCGCCAGCCGTGGTAACCGCCGAGCGGTTATAACTGGGGGGGGGTGGTGGTGGTGATGGTGGTGTGGGTGTCGTTGATGCTGCGGGTGTTGTTGGTGCTGTTGTTAATGTTAGCCTTGGTGTTGGTTTGTTTGCGGGGTTGATGTCGGTGCTTGTGGTGGTGTTGGTCGTGTCTGTCCTATTGGCCGCGTGACACGGAGTAGTAGTTGTTGTTCCAGCCAAGCCAAGGATGTTTTCACTACGTATTCCTTCGTTATTTTCATTCTCGTTTTCACTGCTGCTGTGGTACTTTGCCCCTGAAAATGCGAACATGCACACAGCAGTGTTGTGTCCATGTTCGTTTTCAGTTTCGTTTTCGTTTTCGTAAATCATTTTTCGTTTTCAAATTGGAATGTTCATGTTCGTTTTCAGAATGTTCATGTTCGTTTTCAGCTTCGTTTTCGTTTTCGTAATCATTTTTCGTTTTCAAACTGGTATGTTCATGTTCGTTTTCAGTATGTTCATGTTCGTTTTCAGTTTCGTTTTCGTTTTCGTAAATCATTTTTCGTTTTCAAATTGGTATGTTCATGTTCGTTTTCAGTATGTTCATGTTCGTTTTCAGTTTTCGTTTTCGTAATCATTTTCGTTCTCAAATCGATTTTTCGTTGCCTTTTCCGTTCCCGTTTTCACGTCCATTTTGTATCTTCCATTCGTTTCGCAAGGGGGGTGACCGCTGCGTGTTCGACAGGTTCCTCCTGACCAACTCTATCCCGACGACCACGGACAAGCTTCCGAAGCAGGATGTCTACGTTGTTCTCGACCTCGTGAGCCGGATAAAGGACGACCTAGATCTACACAGCTCCATTTGACGCGTCTATCATTGATGGCAGTAGTGCCGTGCCGCCTCTGCCTTTCGTATTGGCGCGGTTTCTCTTGATAAGACTAGTGCAGCGTTATTTTCATAGTAGAAAAGTATACCGGGGCATGTAGTATACTTGTGTGACAACGAGCGAGAATAGTAACGCAGATTCGCTTTCTTTTTTTCTTTTCTTTTTTTTTCTCTCGTATTATCTGTCTCTTTTGTTTTTCTTTTTTCTTTCTTATTCTGTGTTTTTTTTTTAGTTTTGGCACTTGAGAGGGGAGGGTGGAACCGATCGAGGGGAAAAAAATGTCGATTTTTTTTTTTCGGTCAAACGAAGCATCAGGCCGATCTACCGAGCTTAGGGGTGCGGTGGCGCATAAAATGTCCGGCTTGAGCTATATATAGACGATACGTGCGCTGCAGCAGCAGCAGCAGGACACTATGTACTCGAATGGCTGCTCGCTCTCACCAATAGTACGTGGAAACATACGATAGTAATCAGCACCAAATATGGTACGTGAAATACTTGGTATTTGGGTCCATCTTGGGTCCTGATTCTTACCACACCCCACCCGAAATCCGCGGCTGGTTGTCGTTCGGTAGCCATGCTAACATGCGGGTGGGGGGAAAGGTGTACTCATGTCATGTATGGCCGTATAGTCGAACGCACGACCGTAGAGCCTCGCATCACTACAATGCGGGGACGGAGCAACTTCGGGTTTTCACCGACCAATGCAAGACATTCCTTTTGCATGCATGCATGCACCAAATCGCGAAGGGCCTTGTGGTGCTCGACGATTCGCGTGGAAGGGTGGACTGCACCCTGCTGAGAACCGCTCGTGAGGCGGAGTTTCTTGCGTACGGATGGCGGCGTCGAATGAGGTTGATTTTTCTTTTCGATGTGGCCACTTCCAAGAGACAGAGACAGCTGCATGCCGTAGGGGGGGTATTTTTTAGTCCATGCTTTCCGGGGCTGTTCACGGGACGGGTCGGGTCAAAACTCGCGAATCGGGTCGGGTCGGGTCACACCTAACCCGACTCGACCGGACGCGTAAGATTTTGAAGACCTCTTGACCCGATCCGACCCGACCCGACCCGTGGAGTTTTGAAGACCTCCTGACCCAACCCGCGGGACGGGTCATGATCTGTGAACAACCCTGATTTTTTCTGGCTGATGGAGCTTCTCAATTGAGGAACTGGCCTAAACATTTGCACTCTCATTTATTTGTGAGGTGGAACTGAAATTTGTGAGCTGTATTATGTCTAGCGAAATGCGATGTTCGTCTGGTTGCGCGTATAGTTTGTTTTCCCCTGACTCGGGGGGTTCTGGGTGAGTTACAGAGCTCCTCATACCATTACTAGTACAACTTTCGCACCTCTCTGACAGATCATCTAGATCATCTACAGATAATCTATACCTGGTATCACCTACAGATAGATCTCCTAGATTATCTGCAGATATATCATCTATATCATCTGCATACATATAGATCATGTATCTGTAGATAATCTAGATCTGCAGATGGATAATCTAGATGATCTACAGCTGGATCATCTAGATCATCTACACATAGATCATGTAGATCATCTATCCACAGATAGGTCAGATGTATCAGATAGATTCCAAGCTGCTACTGCCATAAGATGTTGTGCAGGATCTATGTACTCGTAATACAGATCCAACCCAGGAAACATGCCCTGCCGTAGTTCATGCAAGTTATACGGCTCCCCTCCCCCCGCCCTTTAAAATATACATAATACTGTCGTAAATCACACAGATCAGGAATGTATCTATATGCCCTGATGTGGAAGACAGGGTACGTAGATACCGTCAATCTCCGATCACAGATGCCAACCATGAAAATACGTTAACCAACGTCCGGTCTATGAGATCCGCCATCACTGGTGGACCTTCATAATGGTTTGACGTTCGGGCCATGCAGTCCGAACGCGCCAGGGAGAAAATGATCCTTCGGAGAAGGACCTGCACTCTCACACTTTCTATAAGTTCTCTCCTTGCGAGACGCGAGGGAGGCTTGTGGAGGCACCTCCTTGCCACATATCACGAAAGAAAAGTGTACGTCAAGGCCTCGGCCAACCCCGTCCAAGACGAAGACAAGACCGATACCACCGACGGAAGCGCCTTCCATATTGGCGTCGACGAGTACTGAACTGATAAAAAAAACAAAGTAATCAAAACCGGACAAGAAAAAGGTAGCAAGTCGTACGCTGCAGCGGCAGCTTCCGCTGGCCGTCAAGCTGCATCTCCCGACCAGGGAGCGCCTTCCGGCTCCACCTCGACCATCACCCCGCCCCCTACCCAGACCTCGAGCACCCCGGCTCCGACACAGGGGAGGGGAACCCCAGCCACCCGCACCCCAGCCACGCACCCCGACCGTTCCAAGTCGTCGAACAAATTTGCCGCGATCGAGGAGGAAAAGGAACTCCCCGATGGCGAATCGACATCGGAACACGGCGAAGACGACGACTACTCCGGAAACGAGGCGGAAGAGGTGGAGGGGGGAAGTCGACAAGGCACTCCGGACCACTTCGCGGAAGACAACGGGCACCGCTTCGCCCGGGATGGAAGGAGCATGGATGTGGGATCACCTCCAGGAGCACGTCATGGCCGGAACCTCGCCCCAGAAATGGGTTATCGACCCGACGATGGGACGGTTTGGGGGAACTCCAACCGATTACCCACAGGTGAAGCCGCGTGCGTTACTCTCAGATATGACTTTGGAACCGCTGTCCCCAGAATCACTCGAGATCAACTCTAGCACCACTAGAAATGCATTCCCCGCTCCGCCCGCAAGCAATCCGACTACTACGAGTAGCCCAGTTGCTGCGACTCAGACTACTACGAGTAGCTCAATTGCTGTGACCCCCGCTATTAACCTGAGCGATTTAGGTCATGAAGCGAGAACCGAGGATCTGTCCGAGGCGTGAAGCCGTTTTAGTTTTAGGGAACATAGATACCGCTCCTCCCCCCTGCAGCACGGCGATCGGTGTAGCTGGGCTCCAAAAGGGTTATACGATGAAGAGCGTTGAGTTCGCACAGCAGAGGAGTGCCATCGTTTTCCAGAGCTCGTTTTCTTCCCTGAACCGAATAAGGGGTGCGTTTTGTCGATACCGAATAAGGGGTGTTTTTTCGGAAAGATGCTGGTCGAGATCCTTCCGTGGAAGATGTACTGTTCGACTTTACAGCAGTAGCACCCTCCTTACTACCGTTCTGGAGGGAAAAAAGATCGCTGAAAAACGATCGCACGCCTGCTGTGCGGACTCAGCGCTCCTTGGACGGCATAACCCGTTCGCTGCTACGCTGTATATGCCTGGTACATACACATCTATTTGACTATTATTCCTAGTAGTTTACCCCTAAAATGTGACGTGATTCTGTAGGGGGTTGAAACCATGAGTTGAACTGCGGGAATCGAATAATTCTCAGTTTGTAATACTGAGTCTCTATTTTGGAAATTGCAAATCTGTCTGTGTCGGTCTGTCTGTCTGTCCGCATCACTTCTATTTTCGAACTTATATTAGTAGGTTCCGATGATCGATATATTATGTCGTTACGGATGATATTAATTCTGTCGTTTACTTTGTAGTAAACATCGTGCGTGTTTCTTGGCACAGCCGACATTTTTTTCATCGGACAACCGACATACAACCGATGGCAGGCAGGTGTATGTCGCAGCCGCAGTATCAAGAAACCCCGCTGTAGAAAATACGTCGGAATGCTGTTGTTGCGGAACTGCTTGTTGGGGATCACGACCCCCTCCTGGTGGACTCTTTTATTTCGGGGTACAGAGATCTCTTGTCCATCTGTCGTTTACTTTGAAGAGTAGCCGTCGTGCGTGTTTGTAGGCACAACCAACATGTTTTTCATTGGGCAACCGACATAAAACCGACGGCAGGCAGAACTCGATCCCAAAGCTATACAGTAGTACTCGTGCAGTTGGTCGTGCCCCTGTGGAAATTGGAGTAGTCGTACAAGGTTTCTGCGCTGTGACGCGCATCGCTTAAGTAGTGAATTATTTTAGCACTGCGAAACCGATTATCTCAATGAAACCGATCCCAATCCTGTCTTACTGGTGCGTGGCTCGTGCCGCTATGGTACGCTGCGGCTGGTAGCACTACGTTTCAAACCAAAGTGTTGTTCCTGCTGTGTCCCCACAGTCGTCCCAGGTTTGTTGCGTGCCCGGGGTCTCTGCCAGTTGGCAGCACCTGTCGCCTGTTCCGGTCCAGCTGGCGGAACATCTGTCGTTAGCACTACTGCATATGACGAGGCTAAGAACGACAACAACACGTCCATGACAGTACAACAACCGCCAACGCAGTCGATTCAAGCAAGGTCGGGAGCTTGACCACTGCCTCCGCACATCTGTTACGTTCGTCGTTCCCACTCTTCGAGTAGTAGTAGGCTGTGAAAGAGTCTGGTGCATCACTATTAATACCAACAACACGAAGTAAAAGTGTATCTATTACGGGGGTCCATAGTTAATAGGACGTATGGTATACATCAAAAACCTCCATATTGACGTATTTTTACTAACAAAATTTGGTCCCATTAACTATGGACCCCTGTAATAGCATGTCGAATGGCCACTACGAACCACGACGAATAGTCCATATCCCCGCCCAGTACGACCACGAGTAGTGCTGATAGCCAACACGCAGACGTTCAGTCTGAGCCAAACCTCGCCTGCTGGAGTGCTGTCTGTGTAGGTACCGACTGGCCTCCCTCGTCACTCTCACCAACTTCAACTGCGACTTCACAAAAAAAAGACAAGCCAACTGGAGAACAGCGCTCGAATGCTTTTCATCGAGGGCAATAACAATAACACTATTGTAGCGTGGATCGACTGGATTGGGTTGGAACAGTGTGATTCTAAAAAAAACAGCGTTTGCTAGAAGATTGGTCCACGTTCGGATGTTGTTTGGTGCTTTTTCTGCTCAGTAGTAGTACGTACAGTAGTACCTCGTATTATTTATTAGTCTAGCAACGCAGCGAGCTTTTTTATCGCCGCAATCAATTTTCTGCCCCGTATTTTTGGTGCGAGTACGAAAGCGCCAGTTGAACAGCAGTTGTGTGAGTACAACGCTTTTAGAAGTGCACCCACATTTTGCCGACGTCCTCCTTGCAAGTACAGTAGTGGTCCCTTGATAATGCCGGTTAACCGAAATAATGCCGATCCCCGCTATAGTGCCGGTGTAATAGCCTCGGGTTCATACCGGCATTGTATAGAGGGGCCACTACTGTACAGCAGTGGTCCCTCTATAGTGCCGGTATGCGCCGGCCAGTAGTATCGGCACTATATACAGCGGCAACCAACCGGCACTAATTACTCCGCACTGCCACACTGGTGCATCCCATCTGTGCCAAGCGATTCTACAGGCACCACATACAGCGGGCAGCCGGCACTATTATACTCAACCGGCACTATATAGGGACCACTACAGTACGTAGTGTGGTCTTGCTTATGAAGCAGGAGAGGAGTTACTTTGACCCCTCGTAGGACCGCAGAGGAGGAGAGTTGACCAACTTCAAGATGACGACGACTGCTACTACAGTAGAGCATCTGTCTCACAAAGCCTTGCAGGCTGCTTTATACTCAGTGAGCGGGTGGATAGTTTACTCCCCCAGCTTCACGTCAATTAGTTCACACCTCGGACAAATCATCCACTCCTGCTTCACGATCTAGATATATATCAAGGCAGATATATTGCTGATATATCTGTATGGTCTACAGCAGTAGTAGCTCGCGTTACTATCAAGAGGTCAGGCTCGGACACAAAGTATCCCTGGACAGATTTGCCTACGGCATTGAGCGGGTACTCGTTGTTACTCACGTGTGTGTTGATTGCTCAGAGATACTTGTAGCCGAAGAGCAGGGGTTTTGTTCCCTTTCAGAGCGCGATGAAAGACTTAGTAAAGCAACGAGTTTGTCGAGTCTTGCGGCCCAAGTTAGGGGAGTGCAAGAAAAGGTAGCGTATGGTAACGGAGCAGAGGGGCTCGGCGCCTTGTTCGTGCGTCAAGTCCGTGTGCGTGGACCGTGAACGAGGTGGGCTTCGTCGGAAATGAACGTGGCGGCTCGGTCGAGGTCGTGGTGAAAAAAAGAGCGGGAGGAGAGGGGGCGGGGGGGCGTACTCATTTGTTGCTTGACTTTAGTCATTTGACCATAGACCACGAATCTCTTTCGAGACGGAGCATCGTTCCTACTCGTAATAGAGACACCTCCAACAATTGGGCGCTCATTACGTTGTTTCCATATATCACATAAAAACGTTTTGATAATCTTATCCCCTTCCTGTTCGGCCGCCTGTGGCCACCATCTATCTCCTAGGATAGCGATCGTTTTCTCGCTGCCATTCAGTGTATCAAACTCCTCCATGTCACATTCGTCTATTTCCCTCATCTCCTCTTCTATCATATCCCGTTCCTCCTTGTACACTTCACATTCTCCTACTATGTGAGTTCTACTCGAGTGCTGTGCCACACGCACACATCTGTGCATCCACCTCCTCCTCCCGGCTACTGGTATACCTCTTTCTTCTTTCTGGCAGGTTCAGGTCACGTACACGAGAGAGCAGTTTTAGCGTTTTCGCGGAGTCCATTGGCCCGTGCAAATACGTTTTCATTTCTATTCCTTCGCTCAATCCCCCGTATATCTCTAAGCGTTTTTCCGATTCCACCTTGTTTCTTGGCGCTAGCCTTTCCCTTCTTACCTTCTTTGCTTCTACTTCTGCCTTGTACCTCCCAAACTTCCCGGCGGACATCATCTGTTCTTGTTTTCCCCCTGTATCCTTCCATACTTTCTCAACTACGCTACCCCACCTTATTCCAGCTCGCCCTTTAGCTCCCTTACAGCTCTATCAACTATGGCTGGCAACCTCTTTTTTGGCATGTTCCTGATTTTATATTGCCATTTCAACTTTTTCATGTCTCTATTTATTTGTCTTGAGTGAGAGCATTCCCAGTTCTGCTCTTAATACTGTATTACTCGTCGTACTTGAGCATCTTAGTTTTTTTTTAGCTGCTGTCATCTGTACTGTTTCCAACTGTCTTACGAGTTTGGCGTTCCCTTCCCATACTTCTCTTGCATATTCTAGCTATGGCACTATCACATTCATCAGGATACATCTCTTAATCCTAGTGTCAAGGTGCCTGTCTGTTAGTATCGCATCCATCTTGCCTACGTGTGCTTTACCCTTTCACTTGTTCGTTAATAAAGGATACACCGCTGAGCTACTCAGTCAGCGCTGACTGAGTAGCTCAGTGGTGTACCCTTTATTAACGAACAGTTTTCGCCACCGCCGTCCACCATCGTCCAGGACGTACGATTCAGCATACTCTCAGAGGCTTCGTCCACGAATCGTACGCTGCCGCAAGCAGCGCGTCTGCGGCTCCTTCATCCATCCTTACCTGGTGCACGGCAGGTTCACTCTTCAGGCGTTGGCTCTGACCCAGGGTCCGGCCCCGTACTGTCGGGGGGAGCCGGCCCCAGTTGCTTAGCTCGTGTGCTGTCCTCCCCGACAGAACCGCGGGGGGGAACTCACCGTTCCCTTGGACGGTGTCGGAGGCTGATGCTGCGTCCGGGTCGCTTCCGGCCCTCCCTGCCGGGATCGAGGAGGCGTCCACGGCACCCCCTTGAGACAAATCCATCGTCTCGGCTGTTTCGGCCCTCCCTGCCGGGACCGAGGAGGCGTCCACGGCGCCCCCTTGAGACGAACCCATCGTCTCGGGTGTTTCGCCGCCGGCCTCGCCGGCGGCAGGTGCCTGCTGTGCGCGCTCCTGCATAAACGCGTCCAGGTCAAAACGCCACGTCACGTCGAGGTCGTTCAAGTGAGCCAGACCGTCGTCCAGCTCATCCACCACCCCCCCACCACCTCGATCCGATGTGCTCACGTCGTCTGCCTCTGACCCCCCCTTTTCCGTAGACAGGGAGTCATTCGCCTAGGCAGGTACAGGTGGTGCAAGCGACACGCGTTCCCAGGTGACATTGCGCGTGATTAGCACAGTGCGTTTCTCTGTCAGCACTCGTACTGAGTCTCGGGAGTAGTTTGGTGCAGGGCCAAGGTAAAAGCACTCTCATGCTTTCGTTAGCTCAGTGGCTTAACCTAAATATTTCGAACATCACTTTCGCTGTATACGTATCCCAAGAGCAGTATTTTGAGCATGTCTACGCCAAGGTACGTATACTGGTCTACGATCGGCAATTCATCTTCTCCCCAGTTCCAACTGAAATTTACCGGCTTCACCTTATCTTCGTTACAACAACTACTGCGCATCTCTTGACGTTCGCCGTCACCCTCCATTTCCTAAGGTATTCTAGCGCCTCTTTTATTTGTTTCTGCTATCCTTCGGGCGTTTCTGATATCCCCACGAAGTCATCCGCAAACACCAATTCCGATGCCGCATCTTTCCCTACCGTGACTCCCTGCCTTGCTGCTTCGACTGCTACTATCCGGTCGTCAATATAAATCTTGATAGGTTAGGTGACCTTGTACATCCCTGTGCAACTCCTTGTAAAATATCAACATACTTTGATATTTCCCGGTCCAGCATCACAGCACTTCTCTTAATGGCACATACTGTAGTCTTTTTCATCATTCTCCACATCTTTCCTTTGATTCCTACTTTCCACAGTTTTTTCCACAATCCATTTCTCCATACTGTGTCGTAGGCTTTCTGCACATCTAGAAAGAAACAGTACGTTGTTAGCCCCGCGTCTTTCCTATCTTGGATTATCTCACCTAACGTGTGGAGGGGAAGAGGGGAAGATCCTGGCGGTGGTCATCAACACTCGCCCTTGAAGTTTAGAGCCCTTCCAGAGCGAAGGGTAATAGGCCCGCGGGTCGTCGGCCCTGAAACCTATGCCCCAGCTGAGGTCATAAGGGATGACTTCGGCCAGGATTTTGTTGTCCGTCTCCAAAAGGTATCTGAGCAAATTCGGGTTTTGTCCAAATTTGCTCAAGTTCGCTTGACGAGCAATGGAGAGGCGGGGCCGGATCCATACGTCATCCAGACACGGCGCGTCCGAGGGCTTTCTGGTCAGCCGGGTTAGACAAGGCCAGGGTTTGATGGTGGCGCGTTGTGTCTCCAAAAAAGTGCGGCCTTTCGCGTCGTGACGAACTGCTCTGCGTAGTGATAGTCGATGCCTTCGAGCACGAAGTCCGACATGTACCATTGTGAAAGGGCGGAGTCACGTTGCCGAACAGGTAAAGTTGGTTGGGCGTAATGCTCCGGGTGTGTGCAGGCTGGTCCGGCAGTGGCGATGGGCGGCTGTCTTGCGGACTGTCGCATAGTGTCGTGGGGAGGGGAGCAGGGTCAATAAGTCCAGTTGTGCTCTCAGTGTCCGCGGAGGAAATGGTTGGCCTTGACGAATCTCTAGGAAGGTTTCGGGCGTAGCCTGAGATACTATGGGAGCCACTGTTGAATGGGGAGGGGAACCGGGTCAAGAGGCCTGGCTGCGCTCCAAGCGTCCGCGGGGGGAATGGTCGGCATCGCCGAGTTTCTAAGTTTCCTAGAGGGTCTCGGGCACAGCCGGAGATACCCTGGGAGTCACTGTTGAATGGGGTCCTCGGGAGAGAAACCGGGTCAAGAAACCCGGCTGCGCTCCCAGAGTCCGCGGGGGAAACGGTCGGCATCGCCGAGTTTCTAGGAGGGTCTCGGGCGTAGCCGGAGATACCCTGGGAGTCACTGTTAAATGGAATCTTCGGGAGGGAAACCGGGTCAAGAGGCCCGGCTGCACTCCCTGTGTCCGCGTGGGAAATGGTCGGCATCGCCGAGTTTCCCGGAAGGTCTCGGGCATAGCCGGAGACACCCTGGGGTCCGTGCCTGGGTCAGTCTTCGACTGAGAAGCTGGGGCCCACTCGCTAGAAGAAGCGATTCCTGGTATCCAGGTCTTCCGATGTCGTATCACATTGAACGGCACCGGGTGGGATGGCGGGGCAGGTAGCTCTATGAATCTCCTGGTCAACGGTGGTCGCGAGTCTTCTGCCTTAGGGATAGTGGTGTTGTCAGCACCTGGCGGTCAGCGGAGGTTCCGGTGTCAACGGCATCCTGGAATCCAGCTGAAGCTGCCGCGGGGCTCGCGAACGTAGCGCGAGCAGAACGGCCTAAATGGTTGAACGCCAGCTCGGTCGATGGCCCGGTCAAAGAGACGGCTAAGCCGCGTACGGTACCGGAACCGCTGGTAGCCGTGGTCGTCGAGGCGCCTGGCAGGTTAATTACTCCTGCGGGACACTCGGTAATGGTTGGCAAGTCCCAGCGTTGCTCATTGGGAAGATATGTAAAGGCGAGTGTCCTTGTAAGGCTCCATGTTTGAACTTCCCCCCACCCACACCTCAAGGTGATCACTATAACAAGGGGGTCAGTGGTTGGTCGAGCGATGACTGTTCAGATGGGTGAGAAGGGGGGGGGTGGTGTTGTTGGAGGGAAAGGAGGAGGCAGCTTATCCTGATAAAGGCGACGCTGGTCCTGGGCCCCGAAGAAATACCGTTTTGCTGAAGGTGCGGTATCGGTAACAAGTGTGCAGCGTTGAATGTAGTGGCGCCGAGGTCGTGATCAGCCGCCCACGCTGCCGCTGTCACTACGCCTGTCGTCGCGGTAGCTGCTGTCCATCGCCAGGCATGTCCCACGCTGCGCAAAACAATGTTGCCGGCAGGCCTTCACGCTGCAGTCTAGGCTGTTACAGCTGAGGCAGGGTTCACCTTGAGCACGTAAAGTTTCCACGCGCGCGGAGCTGGCGAGCAGGGGCGAAAGTAGCGGTAGTGCTATTGTGCAAATATGTCGTCAACACGGTATACACGTAGAAAAAGCCGCCGATGGTACTCGATCAAAGGACCGTGGGCGTCGCTCATGTCCAGATGGTCCAGCAGGGGTGGTGTCGATTGTGTACTCCTGCAGTAGGCCCAGAGAAGCGTTAACACGGATGATGCGCAGGATCCAGGGGCCGTCGCAAGCGTGTGCCGGTTGTAAGCCGTCACGGTTGCGACGATTTCGGGAGACCGAGGCAGGCGCCAGGGTCGTCGCAAGTTTGGGGCGAGTGCAGCCGTCGTCGCGGCCACCACAGTCGCCGTAGCGTCTGCATGGTGAGTCGACGTCGCTGTCACTACCGGCTACATCTCCAGGTATATGTGTATCTCTCTCTATTGCCTCATGGCTTTCCGTAGATTCGCCCACTACACCGGATGGGCAGGCAACGCGCCGAGCACCCCCGTGTACCTGAATGATTCAACATACTAGTATAAGTCGATCTAGATCTCTCGTACAGAGGGTGAGCGCAATGGAGTTATCCTTCATCGAGGACCACGTCGTAGAGGAAACACGACGGCCCGTACAGCAGACGATGGCGGCTTTCAAGGAGCGAGCAACGCAACCCGTGCACGAGAGGAAACAGAGAGGAAGGGGAACGCGTAAGCCCTAGGACAAGGAGCCTAGGAGCAGCGACAATTCTCCCCGAGCCGACCCAGTGCAAGATTTAGTGAAAGCAATCCTTGGGCTTCAGCAACATCCGACTTCCAGCAGCGAGGCAGGCGACTTGTCTGTTTTCACAGGTCACTGCAGGAGAGGGCGTCGCGAAATATCGTGCGGTATCGCGGCTCAGGAGAGGACTAGAGCTGACATACCGTCCGAACTACCGGCGTCTTTTTCTAGCCTTACTGCAGTAATCAGCAGCGATGTGAGTTCACATGCCACGCACGAAAGGGGTGCCTGGAGTATGTACGAGTACTAGAATCGCTAGAGAAGCACCCGTCTTTCTCCAGAGCCTGGGTTGCTCGACACCAGGGAGCGTAGAAATTGGGCGTTAACCCCAATAGTCTGGTGGAGGTTTCCGGATAGAGTCGGGGGATGGGAGTAGAAGAAGGGGCAGGTGCTGGACGAAGGAGAAGGAGGGAAAACGGAGGAAGGAACTTCGCCCCTAGAGGAGAGCGATACGTGGTCGGGGTCTGTTGAGGGCCCAGAAGGAGCTGGTTGGAGATGAGGAATGTAAACATGATGGAGAGGAGGAGGAACAGGGAACGGGGCTGTTGGTAGTGGACAAGTACGAACAGCGGCAGCAGCGTCAGCAGCAGTAGACGTCACAGTCGCAACACGCACCGCAGCGGCAGCAGCAGCAAGAGGAGCGTCAGCTTACGGCACCGCTGCTACCACCAAAGTCGGGTGAGTCGGGACGGGGAAGGAGTGAACATATAAGACGGCGGAGACGGAGGAGCGAAGGGACTGGTGAGAGAGCGCGAGTCATTGGTTGGGGGTCAGAGCGTGGCAGGAAGCGAAGGCGCCGTACGCTTCGAGAGCGGCTACGCGAGAACATAATCGTGGCAGCAACCTCGGCCTCAGGTTTTTATTGAGTGTTCTTTGATGAGGACGTATATGCTTGTAGGAGGTTGGTGACGTATTGAGTCATTTGTTGACTCTTCACCGCTCTGCGTTTTGTCTTCAAGAGCCAATGCCAGGTAAAAGATAAATGTCCTCTCTGTTTTGACTTTTGTGGCTCTGTTTTTTGTCTTCGAGAACTGTGAAACTCTCTGTGCCGTTTTGACAATTTCGCTCTGTGTTTGGTCTGGAGATGTGATATGAGTGGAGTACTCATGGGCTATAGATATAGATAATATGTTACAGTCTTGTAGTCTCACGAATACGAGAATAATCCGAAGAATGGATTAACCCGGCGGATATTCCGTTAGTCGAGAGTAACGTTATTTTAAGAATGTTCCCTAGGGCGGATAACCTGTTAGACGAGAGTAATGTTCCTTAACGCAGATAGGACCACGAAGTGAGAAGTTCTTATATTAGCAGAACAACGACCGGTAGCCATAGGAAAGTTCTACAGGAGTGCATCAGATAAGAGGAATTTTGGAGAGTTTGTGGCGTGGGTTGGGACGAGTATATCTGGGTGTCGAGCCCCTCCCCCCTACCTCTCACTGCTCTACCAGAGGACCTCCTCAGCTCTCGCCATCAACAAGAAGATCTAAATCAGAAGAAGCGAAGCACTGCTTTCCAGCTGCCAGAACCACCTGAGCCCCTTACCCTTACCCTATACCCTCGGTCACCACTTCACATCTGGCGTCGTAGTGTTGGGTTTTATTACGAGGTGTGGGGGGATCTATAGCCTCATTTCTTTTGTTTCGAATAGCCGTATGTTCGACCACCTTTTTCCTGGCCGTTTGGGATGAACTTTGGCATCACCCTCCGACCATATTGCGTTCTGCATATACGCCTATTCAGGGTAGGCTAATGCGATATGAGTGGAGTACTCATGGGCTATAGATATAGATAATATGTTGCAGTCTTGTAGTCTCACGAATACGAGAATAATCTGAGAATGGATTAACCCGGCGGATATTCCGTTAGTCGAGAGTAACGTTCTTTTAAGAATGTTCCCTAGGGCGGATGACCCGTTAGACGAGAGTACTGTTCCGTAACGCAGATAGGACCACGAAGTGAGAAGTTCTTATATTAGCAGAACAACGACCGGTAGCCATAGGAAAGTTCTGTGTGCGTATATCAGATAAGAGGAATTTAGGAGAGCTTGTGGCATGGGGTGGGACGAGTATATCTGGGCGTCGAGTCCCTCCCCCCTACCTCTCACTTCTCTACCAGAGCACCTCCTCAGTCCCCGCCATCAATAAGAAGATCTAAATCAGAAGAAGCGAGGCACTGCTTTCCAGCTGCCAGAACCACCTGCGTACCCTTACCCTATACCCTCGGTCACCACTTCACAGAGAGCTACGACAATGCATTCCCTCCCCCCGCCCCCTGTGTGTTTGCTTCTAGTAGACTAGTGATATATGCTGTATAGTACCAGGTACATACGGCAGTACCGGGTACCGATTACAAGTTATTCTTAGTCCCGCTTGTTTTTTCCGCAGTACGTGTTTTGTTTTACACAAGGCAATCTGTCTGGTACCAGATATGCGGCCTGCTGTATGGAATTTTTCCAGGAAACATTTTTGAAAATAAATTTCAGAATAAACGAATTTTATGTACAATACTTTCGGTATTACCCACCCGTCAGATACACGTCTACGGTATGGAAGTTTTCAGCAGTATATTGAGGTGCCAGGTTATCATTGTCACGATGAGATGGCGTTAAAAACTGAACAGCTATCGCTTGGTTTTAGTTATTAGTACTATTGCTGTGTATTACAGCTCACTATGAGTGACCTCCCCCTCCTGTGAAGTGATGGCCGAGGTAAGGGTAAGGGTAAGGGAAGGAGGTGTATCTGGCAGCTGGGAAGCAGTGCTTCGCTTCTTCTGATTTAGATTTTCTTTGTTGATGGCGAGAGCTTAGAAGGTGCTCTGGTAGAGAAGCGAGAGGTGGGGGCGACAGGGACTCGACGCCCAGGTATACAAGTCCCACCCCACGCCACAAGCTCTCCTAAATTCCTCTTATCTAATGTGCTCCTATAGAACTTTCCTATATAGCTACCCATCGTTCTCCTGCTAATAAAAAACTTCTCATTTTACGATCCTGTCTCCGTTAAGGAACATTACTCTCGTCTAACGGGCTATCCGCCTTAGAAAACATTCCTAAAAGAACGTTACTCTCAACTAACGGAATATTCGCCGGGATAGTCCATTCTTAGGATTATTCCCGTAGTCCTGAAACCACAAAACTGCAGACTATATTATCTATATCTATAGCCCATGAGTGCTTCACTCATGTCATATTAGCCCACCCTGAATAGTCTTACATGCAAACAACAAGATGGTCGAAAGATGGGGACAAAGCCCGTCCCAAACGACCAGAAAAAGGTGGTCGAAGATGCGGCTATTCGAAACAAGAGAAATGAGGCTATAGATCCCCCCACACCTCGTAACAGGACCCAAACACTACGAAGGGAGACCAAAGGAGAGGAAGACAGCACTTGAAGCGATTATTCCCGTAGTCCTGAGACCACAAAACTGCAGAATATATTATCTATACCTATAGCCCATGAGTACTTCACTCATATCACACTCCCCCTTATCAATGAGATGTACCTGGCAAAGCGTACCAGATATACCGCCTTTTATGGCCATCAGTAGATACTACTTCTGTGTATTGTACTCGAAGCAGGAGAGTGTTGTGTCGTACCTGGTACCTGGTATCTCGTATGTCAGTTATGTTGGATTATGCTGCCGACACAAAGAAAAGTGGTTCGTAGACCTTGATTGTCGATTGTGAACGTTTTTGGGCTTTATCTATGCGAGGCACGTAGCTTTTCCTGTGAACATTCCCGACCACCATATACCTGGTATATATTTTATGTACACGTGGCACGGCTATTTTGATAGTAATACGTGCCAGCACAATGCTGCAATCCAGTGCACTGATTGAATTTGTCAAGTTGTTTGGACAGCGACGCCCCCCTCCCCACCGCGAAACAATATTTTGACTTTGTTTGGTTGGGTTTGACATATTTGGCACGTTGGAAAATGTTCGACCGTTTCTACCACCTACGTAGTGTTAAGATCAAGGTCGGCGCCACTTGTTAAGATCAAGATCGGAACACTTTGTATCCCTGGACAGGTTCGCCATTTAAGCAGATACTCGTTGGACTCCTGGTTCTCCATCTAAGATACGCCTCCCAAGTACTACAAATACGATCCCAATACCTGAACCCAGGAAATTACCGGGCATTCACCTCATCCAAAGCAGTACCATACCAGTAGTAACTAGCTCGTGTTGGAATACGTTTTTTCGCTCGCCCCTTCCTCATGCAGTTTAGATTAATACTCTTAGGAAGTATTAATATGAGCCTTTATACAGCACTGCTTTGGGAGAATATCGACAGCTCATGGTACTACTGCGTGCACGTATCCCTAGATTTTTTTACTTCTGCCTTAATTTTGTGGTAGCTTGTAACACCCTTTGGCTTGATGAATTTATTTGTTGGTTTTTGCAGCCAGGAGGATTGGAGGGGGTTCCGAGCAAGGAGGCAAATGGCAGTTAGTTTTCGTCGTTCGGTATTCATGTTGTGTTTCGGTTCGTGGAATCACCTGGTAAAGCACACATGCGTTCAGAAGTTGGTGTATACTGCCTTGAAGGTGTATGACATTTTAGAATTTGAAGGGTGGTGTCAAGATATGCAGCAGGTTTGCTTATTAAGTCGGCACTCGTTGGTACTCACGTATGATGCTTGCATAGAGATAGAAGAAGAGCACCGTTATTCCTTGCGTGCACGCGGAGACTGGGAGCCGAGCTCGAAAACCCCTGGTTTTCTACCTAAGAGACGCCTTCCAAGTATTACAAATACGATCCCAGTGCCTGAGCCCAGGTAATTACCGGGCTTTCAACATCATTCAAGGCAGTACCATAACACTAGCCCACTCTGATGAGCCGTATACGCAGAATTATGGGAAATTCATGGAAACCCCGCTTCCACGAACTAGAACATGAGTCGAAGATGCGGCTCCTCCAAACCCACTCCCACACCTCTGAACGCGAGGCATTGGAGTGGCGGCTCTCGGGCCGGGGGGTATCCTCGGCGTTGCCCACGCCCCACTGCTGAGCGTCCCGCTGGACGCTTTGCAGCAGGACAACCGAACCCACAGCCCTCCCTCCGCACTATCTGAGGTATCTCCGGTCTCTGCAGTTCCAGGTTTTCCCCTCACAGCTCCAGCCTCGCCCTCGCCTGCACTGCTTGAGCGTTTGAGCCCACTGGGCACGCTTGCCGTTACATCTGCGGGAGGTGGCTTTTGACCTTCACGGCACGGGCTGGACCCCTGAGGACATGCATAAAAGTCCTGAGCCGACGACGCCACTAGTTAAGGTCATGCAGGCGGGACACCTTGTATCCCTGGACAGGTCTGCCTATTAAGTCGGTACTCGTTGGTACTCACGTGTGATGCTTGCTGAGAGATTGAAGAAGAGCAGTGTTATTTCTTTCGTGCACGCGGAGACTGACAGCCGAGCTTGTGCCTCGTTGGAAAACCCCTGGTTTTCCACCTAAGATACGCCTTCCAAATATTAAATACGATCCCAGTGCCTGAGCCCAGGTAATTACTGGGCTTTCAACCTCATTCAAGGCAGTATCATAACAGTGGTGCGTGCACAACCGGGAGGCGGTTGTACTTGTGATCCTGTAGTAGTAGGTTTGGAACTACTGCGGTAAACTACTGCCGTTTGATTATCGCGAACAGAAGTCCCTAGTCACGGCAGTTAAGTGAGTGTTGCGGAGATTGTTGAAGCTTACGCCAGTATGGTAAGAAATTTGCGTTTTATTTGCGTTTTTGGAATTTTTGTGGGCAAATGCCAAAATCAGGTACACCTGACCCGTTTGAGCCAAAATCAAGTACATTCTAAAAACAAGTACAAGACGCGCGCCACGAGCGGCGTTATGTCCATATAAATCCGGTGAAAAAATAATGCGCCTAAAGCATTAAGCGTGCCACATGGCCTCCAAAATCTGAATTGTTTTGTTTTCTTCAGGTTGTAGGTACCGCAGGCTCCGCTTGGATATGCAAAGAGTCATTATTAATATGCTTCGTTTGTTTCGCCACGGCCGAAGCGCCAAGAGTATTTGCTCAGGCGCCCCCCCCCGTTGACAGCTTTAAAGCTTCTAGACCGTCCTCGCGGAACCGCCCGCTCGGTACGAAATGATCTTGCAGTACCAAACCTGAGACCACCTCGACGCGGGGTGGTGCAGACGAAATGCCGTGTGACTATGGTGCTGTGTGTGTTCTTCACATTAAACCGTTCTTTCTACCCGTCGATATCCAGCACAACCAGTGGCCGTGCCAATTCTTCAATCCTAGAGAGATATAAGGTATAGACTGCTGTGACCATAAAAAACAACAGAGTATAACATATCACGACAACTAATAACTGAAGCACATCGCACACCCCAAAGAAGAAAAAGTGAAACCAGCGATCGCATGTATGCATGTATAAATACGCACTTTACTTGTGACGTACGAATACAGAGTTTGTAAGTGACTACAGAAGAATTTCAACCGAGGGAGGGCAGATGCATACGGAGAGAAAAAAAGGAGTGTACGCATGGCCTATCTGATTGGTTCAAAGTTGGCCAAAATCAGTTGAAAGCTAGACAGAGTAGAAGAAGTCAGGTATACCTTGGCCTTTTCGAGCCAAAATCAGTTACGATGTCAGCCTGGCCAACAGCAGGGTTCCTGGGGTGTCTTTTGTACTTGTTTTCAGCTTGTAACTGATTTTGGCCGAAAAGTGACCAGGTATACCTGATTTTAGCAAAAAGCCTTTTTTTGTGTTTCCACAGCAGCGAGGCAGCTGTTTGGTTCTATAATGGACTTTGGAATTTCTGTGTTCGGAGTGATACCACTTCTTCTTGTAGTGTCACGACAAGAGGATTTATGTCTTGGATGATTTTGGACCTACAGTAAGAGAACGGCGTAGACACTATTTTCATGACAGTGTGCCGCGACTAGGGAGGCTGTAGGACATACCCGTTGGTCATAGTCGCATCCATATCTGAAATAGTCTGATTGGCTGATCGGTGTGATTCGTGTAGCGGCAGTTGATCTACTGTGATTGTGAAGAGAGTTATGTCTTCCTGATGGGATTCATAGTAGTGTGTGTGTGGATACCTTTCCAGGGTCCCAGAGTAAAGGGGACAAGATTCTCCCTTTGCTGACTTAGACTACGATCATACATCAACATTTTTATTTTTCCATCTCTCTCTCGTATTGCCTCATGGCTTTCTGTGTTTTTTTCCCACGTCTCCGGATCAGCGAGGCAACGCGCCAAGCACCCGTGCACCTGGATGATCCAACACCAGCACCTGAAGTAGACCGCATTTATAGCTTCCTACGAGCAGGTCGCTATGCCTGGGCCCCATTACCTGAAGTAAACCGCATTTGTAGCTTTTCAGGTCACTATACAATACGTGCCCTCTGACAACAAATCGAGCTCAGACTAACTTTCATTTTCTGGGCGCGCGCGAAAGCACGCTTTTTTTTTTTATCTTGTGCTTTCTTGTTTTGGTCCCCGAAGACGTTTTCCCTAGAAGCTGCACGATGAATGGCGCCTTGGGCCTGGGTCAGCCATAGGAAAGGGGAGTTTTCTAACTTTTTTCAATTTCTCAGGGTAACCTTCTTGGTGAGTTACGTTTTCACGAGCGGGGCGGTACTGTATTTGGGGTTTCAATACCTGAAGTAGACCGCACTTGTAGCTTCTTAGGTCACTATACCTGGGCCCCAGAAAGGATTAAGGACTGCAGTCCCACTTTGGAGAACCAAAATTCTAGGTAGCTTGTCCCAAAAACGGAACTGCAGTACATACATGGTTGATGATATTAATAGCAAGGAGAACGGGTTTGGTAGCAGCGACCCTGTTTGTAGAGTGAATTCCTGGGAGCTGCTGCACGCGGGAATCATTCCGTTGGATGATGGAGAGTAACAGAGAGGGAGGGAGAGAAGGAGCAGGGGAGGAGAGGAAATGAGGGACGGAGGGAGGGAGAGGGAGGGGAGAACATGGAAGGGGGGAGGGAGGGGTGGATGGGGAGGGAGAGAGGGATAACACGAACAAACAGAGCCAACATGGTCTGCGTAACTATGTAAACATACCTACAGTATGTTAATCCTTAACCTGATCTGATCCGTTTTTGGTCGGCGGATTTTTTCTGTCTGATCGTCTTTCCGCCCGGTTTCTTCGCCGGGGCGTGCCCCCACCACGCCTGAAACGCCCGACGTCGGAGGATCCGTCCGCTCAGCGCCGTTGCACCTGCGCGAAGCCTTGACGTTGAGATCTACGAAAGAACCTCCGCAAATCCCTGCCCTGTCAGCGTTTTGGCCCATGGTCTCTCGGCAGGGCGTGTGCTTTCGCTCGGTTCTTTCCGGCACGTCCTCTCCGACCTCCGACCCATGGACAGGATCAGCTACGCGGCCGGCGTTGCCATTGTGGGGGCCTGCACGGATGGCTACATCTAGGACATCGATGGAACGCCCCGAGAGCATATGCCACCAAGGCTTAGTTGAGAACTGCCATCCATAAAAAAATATGCCAGGGGATATATGAGAGAGATCGAATGTCATCTACAGCCACAGCAGCACTTACGACGGCCAGCAGCACTTTTGGTGCGTACACTATCGTACAGCGGCAGCTGCAGTCGAGCTGTATTAATTACATGGATGCGGAGATGGATGTACAGCTGCAGCAGTACTGCTGCAACAGCTACTGTGACGACATCTTGCTACGGAGCTGCGCCGTTGGTCATCACGTATCCCCTGAGCTGTCAGGAGTTACAGCAGTAGCTACACCGCCTTCTAGCATATTCCGCCGTTTTTTGGAAAAACGGCAAGTAATACGTCAGCATTCTGCCATCTTTTCCAGCGTTCATGGAGTGTGGAGCGCACACTCTCCATCTATCTCTTGGCATGGAGCCCCCCTTGACATTATACACCCATCACGCAAGTCTGCGGCCGGCGGCCTGATACCTGGTGCTTGATAAAATAGCGAGTTGCATTTATTGTAGAGCAGGGCACGAGTTGCCCTGCTGTTCCCTAGGTGTTGCCATTTAATACAAGGTTGGACGGAGGCATGGAAATTCTCTCGCGCCATAGATATTTGCTAGTTAGAATTTTACGTGTTTGAAGATGCTGCTGTTGCCGCTATTTATTGTTCCTTTCGTGGGTTTTCAGAAGAAGTGATAGCAGCAGGAGATACCAGGCATGCTTATACAGTAGACGCTGACCACCCGAGACCCGAACCCTATCCCTATTAACTCGAACGCTATGGAGTGACCTGTGCTCGGATGCAAAAAAGGTACCGCGGGTTGAAGGTATGTATGCAGAAGTGAGTAGTATCACTGTTGTCGTGTTTCGATCTGATATAGACGGATAGGTTGTCTGTAGTCCGTTCTTTGTTGTTGTAGGCCGTTGTCGTCGTGGGCCGTTTAGCTCTTTTGTCGCAGTCGGTCTTTTTTCTTGGAATTAATTATTGTTTCCCTTCAGCTTTTCTTCCTGGGGATTTATATGAGCGATGGACGACGAAACTCTTCCTTCATGCCGCACATTGTCGAACGGGAAATTGCTGGCCTCATTATATGAACACTATGGACACTCAATTGCTGTATCTTTCTACCTGTTGTCTCAACACAAGATAGCACTACACGTACAAAACCCTACACGAAACTTACATACACGTACGTGCGTGTGCACTTTTTTTTACCTGTTCTGTTGTCTCAACACAAGACAGCACTGTACGTACAACACCCTACACGAAACTTACATACACGTGCGTGTGCACGTAGAACATCCGTTTACACGTACAGCAGTAGTCATAGTCACGATCTTTACCCCTAATTTTGCGATTTTTTTATCGTTTTTATTTTTTTTTCGTTTTTCGCGATTATCTCGCCCGGTTTCAATTGTTTTTTTTCCATTTTTTTGAGTTTTGATCGATCGAATTTTTCGATTTTTGCGGCTGTTGTTTTTCGTTTTCGTATATTTTCGCATTTTTGTCGATTCTTAACGTTATTCCGTAAAGTCTCGTCCTGCTTTTGTGATTGTTCGCATGCGAGCTCGCAGTACGCAGGTATGGTCCGGAATTATAGGAGGGGACGCACGTAAAGCATCGCTTGCATGTTCGTTTTCGAAGAGTTCACGACGTTTACCCCCCCATTTTTGCGATTTTTTCATTGGTTTTGTCAATTTTTCGACATTATCTCACTCACTTTTGACTATTTTCCTTGTTTTTTTGGAGTTTTGGTCGATTAATTTTTCCGGATTTTTGTTTTTTTTTTCGTTTTCGTTTTTTTTTGCCGGTTCTTAACGTTTTCCTCGGTTCTTCCGTTTTTGGTTTTTAAGTCATTCGTGAGGTACTTGTTCAGAAACATGAGCTACGCTTGACTATTCGTATGAGTTGTAGAGGGGTGCGCAAGCACCGCTTGCATATTCGTTTTCGAAGGATTTACGATGTTTACCCCATTTTAGCGATTTTTTCATCCGTTTTTATCCATTTTTCGCGAACATCTCGCTCAGGTTCGATTATTTTCCACTTTTTTTTTAGTTTTGGTCGACCTTTTTTCTGCTTTTTTTTTCGTTTTCTTGCCGTTTATTAACGTTTTCCCTCAGTTTCGTCCGTTTTTGCGATTTTTTCATCGTTTTTATCCTTTTTCGCGAATATCTCGCGCACTTCTGATTATTTTCCATTGGATTTAGGAGTTTTGGTCGATCAATTTTTCGATTTTTCGGCTTTTTTTTTTTTCGTTTTCGTTTTATTGCCAATTCTCAGTGTTTTCCCTCGGTTTTGTCTTCGGTATTTTTCTCATTCGTGAGGTATTTGTTCAGAAATATAAGATATACGCTTGACTATTAGTATGAATACGTACGAAAAAAAAGCGCGGAAAGAAAAAAAATACCCGTCCCCTCTCATGTAATAATTTGCTGCCTGATTGGAACACCTTGCACCGGACAAAAAGAAAAAATCGAACGGCAGAGCTCTCTCAGCCTCGTACGCCGCCCGCCCGTCTCGCGACCACCTCATCACCGATTCGGTCCGGGTAAAGCGTTCTTCCCTCTCTGCCACAGTGAGCCCCGTCGCCCGCCTCGCGTGAAGCCCGGTGCTCACCGTGGCCCTCGGTCGCTAGACAAAGTTGGTGCTCAGACTGCCTCGCGCTCTCTTTGAACTTTAGTTTGGTCGTAAAATAAGCACCGCTTGAATTTTATTTTGCATATCGAAACGACTTATAGACTCGTACATGGTATAAGCGGAGCCTCATAAGGAGGCCAGACAGAGCCCATTCGTGCTTCCCTCGTGTCTCGAGGCACACGCGAAGCCTAGCCACGAAAGGGGCGACCGCGCTCCTTGCAACCGCCCCTCTACCCGCCAGCACCCGCTGACACCCTCGACGGCGCCGGGCTCGCCCGCGGTGCGTGGTCTGAGTACACGCATGCGCACGAAACGAAATAAGCCTTCTTCAGAAATATAAGCTACGCTTGACTCGTACCTGGTATATTCGTATGAATACGAGTACAAGGCGATTGTATTCATGAACGCGGTTTATGTTCGTAATTACAAGCTACGCCCGACATTGCTTTCGTATCAGAAAAAGGTGTACCTTGACAGAAAGCGTCATCTAACTAGGGTTTGGTGTGTCCTGATCACCTCGGTTTACTTTTTTGTATCGTAAACTGGCAAAATTACTCTGGTGTACCATTTTTTGTCATTTTTGCGACTTGAACGGACGGACATGCATGTTTTGCCATAAAACGGTATACCTTGACAGAAAGCGTTATCGAACTCGGGTTTGGTTTGGTGCCCTGATTTCCTGGTTTGAACTTTTTATACCGTAAACTGGCAAAGAATCACTGGTGTAGCGTTTTTTTTGTAGTTTTGTCCGACAGGACAAGTTATTTTTTTTTTCTAGATACCCCAGATATAGATACCCTACAGTAGGTAAAGCTAGGGAACTACGAGGTATCTTCTGCATTGTTCTTTCATCCTTTTATCTGGTACCTCGCATGCGACAATCCGGAAAAAACAGCAAAATAAAGCAGCAGGCAAGTGCAGTAGCGACCAGATCACCTTTCGGTGACTCGTTCCGGTTGGAAAAGCGCAACACTACTTCAAATCACACCACCTACACCCAGTATTATTTCATTTGCCACCTGAACAAAATGAGCAGCGTTGATCATCAATCACAGAAGCGAAAATCATTTCAGGTCATACTGGCAAATGCCAGGCGATTGATTGCTAGGGTGATGAATGTTAGGTTACCAGGAGGCCATCAAATTGTGGTGCAAAATAAATGGTCGCGTCCACGTCGGCAACAACAGTCAGTACGAACGAGACCACAATATTTTCTCAACACGTACGTACGTCCAAGGTTCAAGCGAAACGCCGTCACTAACTACTACTATTACCACTACTACAACGACGACGAATTCTTCTTGGTTACTAATGGGATCAGGGAAAATCACCACCACCACCACCACCGAACGGGAGAAAGAGAGAAGAAACCGGGAGAAAGCACCGTGCAGCACAACGAATCAGCATCGTCATCGTCATCATCATCATCATCATCATCATCACCATCACCATCACCGACCCCTACCACCCCTCTCTCCACGATTGGCGCCCAGCGAGGGTCTACTACTACTATACTTACTATATCTCGCAGAGCCACGATAAGTCCCTCGACTGAATGTATCACGTACGATTATACGGCGAGGACAAGGCAGCAACGACTTAAGGCACCATTTTCCCCGTGTACATAAATTAATCATATACGGGGGGAAGAAGGGGGAGAGGGGGGGGGGGGGGGGGGGGGGGGGGGGGGGGGGGGGGGGGGGAAGGGGCACAAATAAAGGAAAACAGAACACGTACCGTCGGCCAAGAACACCGACGACCCTACACGCCCGGACGGGCAGATAGAGGAACTCCCACCAGCATGAAAAACTTGCACACCGGTACTATACTGGCTACCACCAAAAACAAAAACCACATCGGTAACAAATAAAAACCCACCGGACAGGAAAAAAAAAAACCCATCAAGTAAAGTAATGATGATGCCAGTCAGTTTTCAACCACAGAGGAAAATTAGTAGGTACGGGGTTGTCCCCCCCCCCCCCCCCCCCCGTTCCCCTCACTTTCAATCGCCTCCACATCTAAACAACATACACAACACGCAAGAAGGGAAAACTCACCCGACCACAACACCCGCCATGCCCGCCGCCAATGCACAAAATACCTAGATATTTGTACCCGCCCCAAGCCTACTCTACGATGACCACCCCCCACCTTCCCCCCCTCCTCTTTTCATTTTTCTGCTACGACAAGTACTTCTTCCAGTGACCCCCCCCCACCCCTACTCCGCCCCAAAACTAACAACGAACGACAACCAAATTCATCATTACCCCACCCTACCCGTCCAGAACCGACCCCCCCCCCCCCCCCCCTCCATCACTCTTTTTGACAAGCTTCGACGAGCGATCCTTTTCCCCACCCTCTTCCTTCCCCCCCCTCCCCCCTCCCCCTGCTTATCCCCTATAGAACCGCATCCATGTTTTTGGGTACAAACCATTTAGAATTGGTGTAGGGGAAAAGCTTCAGTCCCCCAAAGGGTTGTTGTAGTCTGGTTTGTCGTCGTCATCGCCGTTTCTTCAATCTCCGTCCCCGGCAGAGCGTCCGACCGTCCCTCCGTCCATCCATCCGTTCGTCAGTTCAGTTCTTCTAAAATCTAAAAAATGTCCTTCGGCATTTATCCGCGAGCGCGTACTCCCCTTCATGGCCGCTTTGTTCTACCTTTCAGGCACACGAGAAATTCGACCAAAACAACACCGATACGGTCAAAATAAGACGAAAACTGCTTCCTCTCTCCTTTGGACCGCTTGGCTGCCTTCAACGGGCAAGATAAACCGACCAATTGACCCGAATCATCGAAGCACCCAACGATATAGCCATCTAACCAACCAACCCATCAACCGACCAACCAACAACTACAAGCCAATCAACCAACCAACCAACCAAGAAGCTAGCCAATCGACTCAATCCATCTAACCAATCAACCGACCAACCGACCAACCAACCAGCCAATCATTTTTAGCCATCCTACCAACTCGAAAAAAACAATCAACCAGCAAATCGCCTTCAGGCCACCCAAACCAACTGTCCAATCACAACCAACCGACCATCCAGCCAGCCAGTCGAAAACCGGGAAACGCGAAAAAAATAATGCACCTCTTGGAGGGGCACAACAAACGAACGTCCTCTAAAGTTGAACATATTTCCTCCATGTACGCGTTTGCTCCTTCTCAATAGAGCCAGCAAAAAAGCCTACACTGCTTTGTTACAAGACGACACCTCTCCCACACCTCTCCCACCCCTCTCCCGCCACCCAACCCCAATCCCCCCCCACCCGCCTCCCGACCACGACCAATACAAAAAAAAATAAAAGACGGCGTAACCATACGCAAAAAAAGAAAAAAAACGCATAGTTGCGACAAATAAATAAACAAGAAACCCAGGCGTGCAAAACGACCAGGGGATGCTTTTGCCCTACCAGTCCCCCCCGCCCCCCGCGTGCCCCGAGCCCTGATTTTGTTTTTCTCGTCCTTTTTTCCCCCTCACAAAATGCCCCACTTTTTCGCTTCGGGTACACGGGGGTTTTCCCACGTCAAAAGGCGTACGTACGTAATCTTGGCATACAAAAGTATCGAAGACAAAAAACAAAAGTAGATACGAGAAAAAATAGTTTCGAGAATAAAAAAAAAAAAAAAAAAGTTTCGAGGCAAAATAGGTTTTGACACAGAAAACAATTTTCGAGACTAAACAAGTAACAGGTTTCCAGACAAACAACCTTCGAGGCCTCCCCGCTTCGGTTCCCCCCTCCCCCCCCCCCCCCCCCCCTCTACTCCGTTCACCCGACACCGCCTCTCCCCTCCCCCCCCCAGCTAGAACATAAAAAAGCACACAGCACGGACATCCATACACACAAGCACACACACCAAACCGCGACATCCGGGTCTCCACAAAAACACAGCGAGGATATTTAAAAGAAGGGCCCAAAGCGGTACAACACATAAAGAACCACGCGCGCTCTTTCTCTTCAACGTTCCCCAGCTCCCTCCCCACCCCCCCCTCAAGCCGACATCAAAGCGGCCGCCTCGAAGCGGCACATCTCTCTCTTTCTCTCATGCACACTCCACCCCCTTCCCACCCCAGCGGTAGTCGGCCGATAGCGCAACGTCCCTTTTAATCACCCAGCCCCTCCCCAACCCCAACTCTCCATTTTCTGGAAACCTCCGACCACACCGAACTGTCTGCGGTCATCAACACCGCGAGCAAACCCTCCCGAACAACTCCACGCATGCATGCATGCGCTTCTTCCTTCTACCCCCCCCCCCCCCCCCCCCCCCCCCCCCCCCCCCCCCCCCCCCCCCCCCCTCCTCTCCTGCCAACAGCAAACCCTCTTCTCCACCTTCACCACCACTACCACCACCCCCCCCCACCGGCACGGCACGAGCATCATCAAACACCTCAAACTGGACAACGTCCTCGGGCACACGGCCGGGGTTAGCGGAGGGGTGCCCCCCCCTGACCTAGCGGAGGGGGTCCGCCCCCTTCCTGACCCCAAGAAATACTCTTGACCCCCAACCCACCTACAACCACCCCAATCCCCACCCAGCCCCACGTTGACGGTCAAGAGCGATGGACGCTCTAGCCCACTCGGTGGGCGGGAACGCGTGTGTAGCCGCAGGCTACGAGAAATTTCCACGGCCGGAAAATACAGGGATCCGTCCATTCCTGATGGGAAGTGTCAACAAGCTCATCAGTCATGGCTGCATAAAAACAAAAATAAAAAAGGTTTAAAAAAAAAAAAAACGCCAACCCATCTCCCGTTCCCCCCCCCCCCCCCCCCCCCCCCCCCCCCCCCCCCCCCACATAAATATGCCTCCCACAAACCCCGGTCGCTCCGGGGCTCTCTCAGCGCTCTGGCTGCGTGCTGTGATACGTCAAGAGGTGGCACTTTTTGTGGTGCGGATATATTTCTGTACCGACGGGGACCTCCTACACCGAGGGACTCCCCAATGTCACTGAGAATCCCGTTCGTGATGTAATAATATGCCAGGTCGTGTTACTTACGTCATGGGATTATTCGACTTGATCTAGTTTCGTCAGTTTTAGGCGCGCGGGGGTGTGTGTGTGAGGAAGCGGGCTCCTTAAAAGCCGTAAGCGAGGAACCTCAGAAAAAGTCAGGAGCAGCTCCTACCGTCGCACGCGCCGCTTCGCCGCTCTTCTGGATTGCTACTACAGAACCAGCAGCCAGCACCGCCAGTTTTTTTCGAAAAATGAGAGAGGTTTATTTATTTATTTCCCCCCAGTTCGATATCGACCTCTCCCAGCGATGCTGCGGTTGTTGCTGCTTCTCTCGTTGCTACCAGCATCGGCAATACTAACTGCTTCGACGGCGTTTTTTTTTTTTTTCTTGGGCAACAGACAAAAACAAAAAAAAAAGTTCATCTGTTCTTTTTGTTTTCTTCATATTTTTGTGTGTTGCTATTGTTGCTGGCTGCTTTCCCACCCTTCGAAACGCTGTGCGCAACGCGCCCCACCGCCCTCGGACCCGGCTTCTAGCCCTCTCCCCCCCTCTCCGACGACCCCGTCACCCCCCCCCCCCCCTTGCTTGGACTCTTGTTTTTGCTGCTGCTGTTGTTATTGCTGCTGGTGCTGCTACTACTGGCGCCACGGCTCCTGCTCCTGCTCCTGCTCCTTCTCCCACTTCTGCTGGTGGGCGTGCCCGCGGCGGCTTCGCGATTACCCCCGCCGGGTGAAGACGAAGAGGCCCGCTCAGCCCCCCCAGCAACAGGATCATTAGCAGAAGAAGCAGAAGCAGAGGTACCGGTTGCTGCTGATGAAAACGGGGCGATCGGCGCCCCCCCAACAGTCACCTTTCTTTTCTTGCTCTCGTCAACGGACACAACAGGAGAACGCCTATCAGCACCACCGCCGCCACCGCCGCCGCCATTCCCACCGGGACTCGAACTACCCGAACGCACGCGCGCGGTTTCTTGCTTACCCAACACGGGGGCATCCGAGCTCCCCGAGGAGAAACGGGGAACGTTGCTGCCGCTACCTGTCGTGAAAGTCCATCCTTCCGTCTGCAGGCGACTGATAGGTCTCTTGCGAATTTGCGCACTTCCGTCGCTGCTGCCACCACCGCCGCCGCCGCTACCGAGCACCTCCTGTGTCGCGGTCCGCCAGGGGGGCAACAGCAACAGCAGAGGCTCTCGCCGCCGCCGTAGTCGCCAAGCCCGTCTTCGTCTCTGGACGACACCCTTCGCGGCCTTCCTCTTCCTCTTGCTTCGGGCGTCCGTCACGGCTACCGCCGCCGCCGCCGCCGCCGCTCCCGCCACCACCGCTACTGGCGCTGCTGGCGCTCCCGCTTCTCCTCGCGCCACGCTCTCGCTTCGGTTCGGGCAGCAGCTCGGAGCCACCACCACCACCACGGCCCCCACCATCTCCCCCTCCGGCAACCTCTCCGGCACCGCCTCCACCGCCATCTCCGCTGGAACCCCCCCTCCTATTATCCGACCAGTCGCCTCGCCTACGCTCCTCCCGCTCTCGGACACCCTCGGCTGCTACCCGGGCCATCAGCTGAGCCTTCGGTGACTCACGCCCGGAAAACCTTCCACCACCGCCACCGCCTCCACCATTACCGCGCTCAGGCATCCTCTCTTCCTTCTCATCCTTCACCTTACCAGAGGAGGAGGACCCCGCTGCTGCTGCTGCTGCTGCTGCAGCGGCACCGTGGGGACTCTGTGGCTCATCTCCCTGCAGCGCGTGCCCTCGCCCTGAGGCCGCCCACTCCCTGCCCCTAGACGGGTGCGGGTGCCACGCGTACGGCCCGCCGCGCCCTCTCCCTTGCTCGCCCCGCTCTCCACCCTCCTCCTCCTCCTCCTCTTCCTCCTCCATCATCGCAGCTCTATCTCGCCCCATGTCGCCAGACCTTCCATTTCCTCGGCGATCGTAGCCTCCTCGCCCTAGCTCGTCCCTCCCCATCTCCCCGCGATCGAGCTCCCCGCGCCCCATCTCTCCGCGATCAAGCTCCTCGCGCCCCATCTCTCCCCGTGCTACCCAGGCATACGGAGAGCCTCTTCTAGCACCCTCGGGGGGTGCCGACGGCGGACCCAACGACCGCGGTCTGTCTGTCCCCCTCCCCCCCCAGCCCGCGGCAGCAGCAGCAGCGGCGGCAGCATTGACAGGGGGGGGGGACGACGATGATGGAGGAACAGGGAACATTCGTGACCCGCTCGTACCACCACCAGCACCACCGCCATCATCTCCGCCGTGGCCGTCGCTGTAGCCTCTCCCGCCACCCACGGAAACACCACGCCAACCAGGATGTGGGACACCCTCATCGCCTTCGTCGTGGTGGCGGTGGTGGACAAGATGGGAGTGGGGGTAGTGGTAGCGGGGGTGAAGGTGGAAGTCGTGGTGGCGGCGCCCCTCTCCTTCCTCCCACCTCTCCTGCCCTCTTTCTGCCCTTCTTCCACCTCCGTTTCCTCGAAGCTCTTCCTCTTCTTCCTCTTCGCGCTGCTGCTGCTGCAACTGGTACTGCCGCCGCTGCTGCTGACGCTGGTGAGTCTTCTCTGGCTGCTTCTCGTCTCTATCATCACCAATCCTAGCATTGCTTCCCTCGGAAAGGTTTCGTCTTCTCCCAGCAGGCGTTCCTTCATCGCCATCTTCAGGGAACGGACCCCCAGCGCCCCTCTCTCCAGCGGGGGCCCCGCGAGGGACACCGGCGTGCTCGGGCAGGTGACTCTTGGGATACCGCCTAAAGGAAGAGGGGGAGGCAGCAGCAGCGGCAGTGGCGATGGCGGCAGCAGGCGGGTTCGTCTCCGGACCCCGGGGCCAGTAGTTAGAGCCGCCATCTCGCCCCTTCAAGTCAGGCGGAGGGCCCAGAAACCTGCATAGCGTAGGTGCGAGGACAAAACATCGGAGGAGCGATTGAGATGTGTATTGAATGTGAGCGTGAGCGGAAAACACCATGAAACGAAAACAAAAAATGGCATCGATGCGCGCACATACGGTACACACCACTGCAGCACAAAGTGATGAGAAAAAGCCAAGAGCAGAGAACCGAACAGAACCGAACCTCACCGCACCGCACCGCACCGCACCACACAACCCCCAACCACATGGAGCGAACCCTGTAACCTAACCCCACGTACCGCTCGACTGCTGCCGGGCTTGGGCGGCGCGCAGCGTGGTGGTGGTGGTGGTGGAGGCGATCTCGGCGTATGTGTTGGCGCCGATCGTCGTGGTCGTTGCCGTCATCATCGTCGGAGCAAAACGCAGCTGGCAACGCGGTTTTCTTTGAGCTTCGTTCGGCTGTCATGAGCGGCCTAGAGAGGAGGCAAAAAAGCAGGCAAGCGATTAATCATACAACAACATACAGCAGCAGCGGTGGTCACTTTATTAATGTTTTTTTGGTCGCTATCCCTCGGCTACCGCCTCAAAAGGGGTCCCAAAAGAGGCTTTGGCCCTTTTAGGACTGCAGTCCCGTTTTGAGGGCAAAACCACTCAAGCGGTAAGCAGTTTGTCCCCAAATCGGGACTGCGATACTGAAAAGGGTTCGAAACAAACAAAAAAAAAATAGTGTACGTAGATAGCTGTCGCTATTACTAATAGTCAATAGGAACCACAGCAGCACAGGATACTTACTTGGTATACTCGTATCTGTCGCCAACTTCGGTACGTTTTGAGGCTAGGTTCTGTTGGAACGAAAAAGTCGCCTGTCCTTACTTACGTATCTCTCCTTTTCCGAAGAGGATCGTTTTGCGGTCACTCGTGCATGTTAGGCCTCGGCGACCTCGGAAGGGGTCCACCGTACGAGTACTCTTTCATCCTTTATATAGGCGGCGTATAGCTTTGAAAGCCGCGTTCGGTCGAAAAATAAATATGCTCGGTACAACACGTGCAGCAGTCCATCTTCGTACGTATGCACATAGAAGATGGAAGATTGGACGAAGGAAATAAAAATACACACCAGTTGCAGAAAGCGTTATTTGGTTGATATTCTACCGGCATACCTAAATACATCACATGTGCCAGTGTACCAGTATCTCGTAGGTGGGGATGTGGCGGTGGTGCAGTCATTCTACTCTCGGAAGAGGCCCTGTCTCGACCAGCATCTTTCCGAAAACGCCTCGTTCGGTAATGGCTCAACCTTTTCCTTCCTTCCCGGAAAAATCGAGAGCTGAAAAGAAAAAAACGATCGCACTCCTGCGCGCACGAACTCAAATGCTCTTTTTATCTCGATTGTAACTGGCTTACCGGCAGTCCTTCGCTTTGTCACGAAGCAAAAACACACACATCCTTGTCGAGCCACAGCAGACGCACGAAGTCACGCGACAAAGACGCAGAACTACGCGCAAATTATCGTGCGCAAGCAAAAATGTGTTGCTGGGGGCAACAGCAGTAGGAACAAAAATTAAAATACGACAAAACAACGAAAAGGGGGGGGATCTCTTACACCTGGTAAAGATTTTGGGTCCTCGTGGGTTTTGATTACTCTGGCTCCCCGAAAACTATCGTAATAATTAGTCAACTACAGTGGGTACCCCGATTAATAGGGCTGGTTTACTTTCAAGTCAGTAGCGATTTTTCTGTCGCGAAAATCAGTGCAGTGGGTCGCAGCAGTAAAAGCTGTCACTCCTCTCTCCTCCCGAAACACATGCTGTGTGGGTTTCTGTCCTATATATAGCATGGCGTGTTTCTTGGGTGTGCGTGATATGAACCTACTGGCGAACATACTGGCCAGGTCGATCAGTACATTACTACTGCCAGCACACAAATATTTGGTTGCAAGCAGTCTATACCTGAGCTACTGTATATACCCTGGTACGATTGGTTGCTGCCGTCTGCACCTGTCAGGTTCGCTCTTGATACTGTGTCCGTTCCCCGAGATCGCGGTCGCGCTCCCCCGTCCCCGTCTCCACCCCCGCGTTCCTAGTACCGCCTCCCGCTTCTCCCGTAGCGTGAACATGCCTCGTTACCCCCGCTTCGCTTCTGTCGAAGGTGGTCGTAGTCGTTGGGGACGGGGGGGGGGGGGGGGGTCGGGAAGGGTCAGGTTGGGCATAGGGTAGGGTAGGGTGGGGTAGGGTAGGGTAGGGTAGGTAGGGTAGGGTAGGGCAGAGTATAGGGTAGGGTAGGGTAGGGAAGGGGGTGAGATAGGGATGGGGTGGGAGATGAAGGGGGGCAAGGCGATTCGAGCAGAGAAACGGCGAGGAACAGGAGAGGGGAGGGGAGAGGAGGGGAGGGAGTACAGATACGTACGTACAGATACGTACAGCGGGCGCGTCGCGGAGGACGGCACCTGACAGACCCGCATCGACGCTCGAGGGAAACTCGCACCTCGTTTGCAAACACCCCCCGACCCTGCTTGGTGGGTGAAAACCCGACGTGCTCCGTCCAGGCACTGTAGGAAAGCGAGGGTCTATTGTCATACGGCTACGGCCATGCATGCACGACATGAGTACACTCCCCTCCCCACTGCCCCCTTCTCCACCTCACCATCGCTCGATCGTCCCCTTCTCCAGTCAAAAAAGCTTATGTGCCTTCACCCCCCGCTTGTCTCCCCCTCTTGACGTATGTCCTTTGGAACTGTACCAAAGTTTTCGGGTATAAACTACTTTGGAGTTCACGTGGGATATTTTTCGCAGGGGTAAAAGGGCTATAGTCTATGAGGCCATCACTTCATGTTTATGGTGCACAGTTTTTTGTCAATAAAAAATAAATTAATAAAGAAAGAAACAGCTGCAAGATTGAAAAAATAAATCCTCGGAGATCATTTTTTGCATGCGGTGTACCAGGTACGTAGTAGTAGATAGTCTACACAGTCTACATATATAACGGCCGCCATATAGTGCGAAGCAAGCGTACCTTTGCTGGAGGAGCTCGACGATGGTGGCCCACTGCGGTCCGTTGACATGGCGCTCGACGGACAGCGTCAGCTCGTCATCGGGAGTCCAGGAGGCCCTTTCCCGGCAAGGGAGTGGAGGTGCTCGCCCCACCTGGTCATCGCAACATCAGGAACGATAAGAACAACGCACAAGGAAAAAAAAAAACACACACACACAAAACGAGAGTAACACTTTTTAGAATGACGAATCTAAATAATAATTGCAATTGAAGTGTTGAGTTGAAAACGAAAAAAAGAAGACTTTACAATGAACGGTAACAACCGAGGAGGAAGACATCGAAAAAAAAAAAAAAAAAAAAATTACAAGAAAATATCAAAATCCCTTAAATGACATACATGGACGCGACAAAACATACTCGAGGGTATGAGCAATAAAACGAGGCAAGAACAAGAACAAGAACAAGAACAACGAACGTACTGTACCCCAGAATAAAAGCAAAGAAAACGACTCAAACGTTTCACAACATATCATCAAGGATAAGAACAAGAAAACGAAAAAAAAACTGACAGCTTTTGAAACAAATACCAGGGGTACACATTGTAGCGCCAGGCATTGATATTAATAGGCTACCTTCGTTAAGATTTGGTGGCACATCTGAGACATTCCTATACTGTATTCAAGTCATTTAATCACGATTTTCCCCCCCTCCCACAGCAAAAAAAACGCGAAAAAAAATCTTGACGAAGGTAGCCTATAGCAGCAACTTGCCTGACTTCGCATTGTATGGCAGAGTGCCCGTAGCATTTGGCGGCGATAGTTTCCCAGTTCCGCTTTTTGTACGCGTCAGCGGGGTCGCCGCTCGCCACCACCGCGTCAAGCAGCTTCTCGTCGTCCTGAAAACACACACACGCGGCACGCCACACGCATCACGTCGGTTGTTTTCGATAGCGTTTTCGCTTTCGCTTTCGCTTTCGCATTCGTTCATTCATCTCCATCTCCATCTTAGCAACATCATTTTCATTTTTATTTTCGTTTTCGTTTTCGTTTTCATTTTTCATCTCGCTATCGTGTTCGCTTCCGTGTTCGTTTTTCTTTTCCATCGTCGTTTTCTACTCTGCTTCGTATTACGGGGGGCCATAAATAGTACCAAGTATTGGGAGTAAAAATAGATAAAAATATAGGTTTTGTGCGTACCGTAGGTCCTATTTACTATGGACCCCCGTAATAGTATATGGTTCTCTTCATTTTTCGAACTGCTTCTGTACGAAAAAAAAGCCGAGAGAAAAAAGCAAGAAAAACATATACCGACTACCTTGATTTGACATACTGGCCGACGGAAGTGCACAAGCCTACACACACACCTCTCGGAGCCAAGGAGTTTGGCTTTCGATGGGGGGAGTGTGGGTCTGCTCCGTCGTGTAGCCACTCTCCTCTAAAGGATCCATCATCCTCTCCGTCGACCTTGTCGAGGGACAAGAAAGAACAACCGAACAAGGACAAAGTAGGCACAATAACATCAACACCGACAACAAGCACAGCACAAGGTAAGAGCAAGTAACAAACGAAACAAAAATGAGGTAAGGGCACACAACAAAAACAAAATACGCTCAGCAACAACGAGAAGAGCGCCGAACGAGTAGGCTAGTAGATTATCCCTTCCGAAAAACACCCCTCCCGTCTCGCCCCGATCACGCCGCTTACATTGCAACTCCGTTCTTCGCTAGCATCTTCTCCACCAGAGCTTCCACCGCCTCGGGAGTGTACAGGGTTCGGGGCACAGCAGTTTCGCCGCCCCCCCCGGTGCTGCTGCTTCCGCCACCCCCCCCCCCCCCCCCACCCCCCCCACCTCCACTACTACCAGACTCTCCATTGGCTTCCCCCTTCTCCCTCGCTTCCCCTCCTTCCCCCGCCGCTGCCTCCGCAACCGCAACCTCTTTCCCCCTGCTGCCCTGACCACTCTCCTCCCCCTCTCTGCCCCCTCCCCCCTCCTTCTCCTTCCTTCCGTCGCTGGCCGAGCCGGCGCCGGGGCGAGGCTTGCTGCTAGCCGAAGCCGAAGAAGTGTTTTTCGCGGCTCCCGCGCCGCCCCTGACGGGAGACGAGGAACGTCTGGAGGGTACCGTCACCGCTGCCGTCGCCGCCGACCCTGCTCCCGCCCTTGTCCCCGATGCTAGCGCTGTCACTGAAGCTGGTCCTCCTGACGATGACTTCGACGCTGACTTCTTTGGCTTCGACGCTGGCTCAGACTCTGACGCTGGCCCTCCCGACCCCGACCCCGGAGCGGACGCCGACCCTGGTGCTGATGATGGGCCCGGCTGTGATACAGATCTCGACCCTGACCCTGACCCTGACGCTGGCCCTGGCTCTGGCGCAACCGCTGACCCCGATCGCGATGTCGGCTGCGGCTTCGACTCAGACTCTAACCTTGATGCAGCCGCCCCTGGTCTTGGCCCTGGCGGAACTGCAGCCCCTGGCCTTGTCGCCGAGTTTGGCTCAGACTCTGAAGTTGCAGCCGTCAACGAAACACCCAACGGAGGGCTCCTAGAACCACCTCCGCCACAACTGCCACCGCTACTTCCAGCGATATCGCCATCTAGGTAGGTTACGGTGCGCGCGAGAGGTCGCCGCTGGTCTCCGTGAGAGGACGAGATGCGGCCGCCCCCTGCAACCAGCTTCGCCTTCGCCTTCGGGCTGCCGCCACCTCCTGCACGGGGTTTTGAATGGGTCGGGGGTTTGGGAGGGTGTGTTCGGGTTGGGTGGGTGTACTCAACGTCACGCATGGCCGTAGTCGTATGGCACTAGACCCTCGCATTCCACTACCATTCCGGGACGGAGCGCGTCGGGTTTTCACCGACCAGGCAGACATCGCTTGCACCTATAGCGCGAAGCGAAACGTGAGGTGTTGGGCGAGTCGCATGAGGGCTGAGCTGCATCCCACTAAGAACCGCTTGCGAGGCGGATTTTATTGCAAGGGGTGCGTTGGGGAGTGGGGGGGGGCGTACTCATTTGTTTGTTAACATTGGCCATTTGACCATTCACCACCCATCCCTTTCTAAACGGAGCACCGTGATACAGACACCTCCAAAATTTCGGCGCTCGATACGTGTTCTGTTGTAGGGGGTTAGTGGGTTTGGTTTGGTTTCGTCTACCAATTAGAATATTTTGGTATACAATCAGTGGGAATGGTTCGGGAGTGGAAGACTGAACGAACAAAATCTGGGGTTTGTGGAGTGGTACTGAATCGTTGGCATGATTCAAAAGAGAGGATGGGGGTGAGGGACATCAAGTTGATGATGGGGTGCAGTTGGTTGAACAAGAAGGACAGGCTGGGCAGGGTTGAGATAGGAAGGAAGAAGACCGTCTAGCACCCAGATTCACGAACAAAAACACACCAAAAGTTGGATTAAAATCGTTTGGTTTTAGGCGAGTCATTTGGTTGAGAAAAGCGAAAAAAAAAAAAATGTTCGCGGGGTCGGAATTTGCATCATTACTCCTGCGTGCCTGTTTTCTTTTGTCGGTCGTCGGCCAGGAACAAAAACCAAAAAACGAAGATCAGTCCGATCGTTTGAGGAGCTTTCGGGCTTTATTGTGGCCCATCTAAATGCGCCTCATGGTAACGATCAGACTTGACACTAAAAATACAAATCAACGAATATAAAGCGAATAAATACATACTCCATACATACTTCCACGAAAAAACTATTCGGTGCACAGACCAAAAAAACATACCCGAAGAGCGACTAGCCGCCGACGCCGCGGCGGCCACAGCAATCTCGTGCGCTTCCACCGAAGGTCTGGCCTCCACCGCATTGCCATGGCCGTCCACCTCATCGTCACGCCCCGATCGCCCCAAAGGGGGGGAGAGGAGAATCGGAATACTGCCGCCGCACGTGATGCTTGGGGGAGGGAGGGGCGGAGGTGGGAGAAGCAGCGGAGGGCGGAGCGCGCGGGGGGGGGGGAAGGGGATAAGAGAAAAAAATCAGTTACCATCGTTGGCATACGCACTGCTGTAGCACGATGGTTGACAGAACGAAGAAAGAACCACTAGGATGGAGATTCGTACTCGGTAACATCTTAAGTTACGGGAGCACGAGAAAAAGAGAACCATCCATAGAGAGGGCGAAAAGGAGAAAGGGAGCAAACGAGAGACAGAAACAGAGAAAGAGAGAGAACAAACAAGTGAGAAAACAAGAGAGAGAGGGACAGGCAGACAAGCAACAGACAGAGATGAGACACCGACGACGACCCCGACAACACGTATCATCGCCCCTAACCCCCCCCCATCCCATCCCCTCCCCTCCCCTCCCCCGCCCGACCCAACGAAAAGAGCAGACAAGAACCACACCCTAAAACCCCCCCCAAATCAATAGTTTGACCTCCATCATTCAACATCCAACATTCGAACCAGTTCTCGCCCCTTTTCAAAAAGATGCGACAAACACTAAAATCAGAGACCCGCCCTTCTGGGCGCATTAAGGCTTGAAGCTTTTCTATTTGCCTCTCAAAATAGCTGTACAGTGCTTTCAGCGTTTTTTTTTTTTTTTTTTTTTTTTTCACCAGGATGCGAGGTCGGAAAAAATCATCAAAAATCATCCTTGCAAGCTTTTGGTCGTGTGACACAACGGCGATCGCGCCATTTACAAGTGTGTAGGTTGAGGTCTACGGAGTTCTCAAAGCCAGCCGAATACGCAACTCATTCCAAGTTCGACTCTTGGTCTACACGTCAGCTTGAGCTTACCGGTCTCCCGCGCTGCATCCAGGTTGGTGCTTGGCGCCTCCCGGGCACATGAGGCGATTCCGCGCCGGGTGGGGGAAGCTCGGGTCCGTAAAAAGCGGACGGGTGCGAGTTCCCCAGCGCTTCTCTCGGCACGGCAATGTACCCCTGTCGTTAGTTCGGGGCAGGCGTTTTCCGAAACGGTTTTGAAACGGTTTTTGATTCTGTCAATGTTTTGCTTAATATTTTTTGGTAGTTAGTTGTTCATCGTATGTTGCATATTTTCACTAACAGTACCTGGTAAGTTTGTCCATGCTGGCGATTGTTTCGCAGCTAAAGTTCAGTTTGTGATAAAACTCTTTTCTTTCTCGCTCTCAAACTGGCCGTTTAGAACTGGAACGATGAAGTAACGGGGATATCGAACGTTATCCAGATACACGAAAAATAAAATTAACCGTCCCAAAATTTAAAATCGGCAGTCGATACCTCTTCTACATATTTTAGAACACAAACACACGCCGACATTTTTTGTTCAGGGTCAAGCCTAAGCAACACAAGTGGATGGGGAAGGAGGGAGGGGGGATGATCGTAGTCCTGCCGGCTGCCAGTTCAAACGCAGCGAACCTCATTAGGACTGCACTTCGTTTCCTCTGAAAGTACAAAGCATTTGGACCTAAAGCAAAAAAAAAATGCAGTTCGGTACAGCTCAGTGCAGTACTATTATAGAAGCTTCAAGAGCCAACACAAAAGCCAACAGAAAAATAAAACAGACGGGAGAATCTCAACGAGGCCCGTGATACCGTGCCAGCATTCTGAGAGCAAGTAGCTCCGCCTCCGCCAGCGGCCACATGTTAGTATTGACATGTACCAGGTGCTATCAAAAGAAATGTAAAATACTAGTCAATCCGTAGAAAAAAAAAAATACCCTACGTGGCAAAAAAAAAAAGGTTGCGTCGGGTTCTGGGCGCAACAGTAGATGAGCCGCACTCCATGCTTGCTGGAATCGACGTAAAATAGCGGCATTTTAGGGGCAAGACAAGTGACGGACGAAAACAAGCTGTGACGGACGGTTTAAGCTTTGCTCTTACGGGTGAGCTTATGTAATAAAAATCAAAACCGGCGATGGACCCAAAAACCATGTACCCCCCTATGTTAACACACGAGAGCATTCGGTTTTGAATACCATGGTATGTTACCAAGTAATAGTAAGACGCACCCCCCCCCCCCCCCCCAATTTTGAGGACTTACACAAAACTCTTACCGGAGCCTTGAGGTGAATCTGTGTATTTATGTACCTTGTGTGTAAAGGAGGCGGTACTATTGCGGGGGGGGCTAATGTTGTAATCAGAAGCCACGATGGACCAAAAAAATCATGTGACACCCAATGTTTACACGACGCATTTGGTTCTGAACACTTACGCTATACGTTCCCCAGCAACACAATATAACCGAAACTACTACTGTAGGTTATCGTGTGGATCACGTACGCCCGTCAAAAAAGTTTTACCAGGCACTTTTTTCGGGGGGGCACAACGGTATCGATAGTATCCCTACAATAGTATCCCTATAATGTGTCAACACCACCTTGCAAATAAACTCGTGCAACACCTCTTTTGACCAATTTCTTTCTGTTCTTGCACGTGGATGCGGAGACCCAACCCGACCCTAACCCTCTTAAACCCATTGAGGAACCAAGGCTGCCAAAGGGCGATCGCGCGGCTCATAACCCGCCGCATATATCACACGAGTTCATCAAGCAAAAAAAACGGAGGGCCGCCTGGCCAGCTTCGACCGATCAGACAGCCAGCGGTGTGGCACGAGCGCATTTGCAAGGTGATTGTACGTGCCTATATATATATATATATATTTGTTTTGGCGACGAGCAGTCATTGGACACCTTTGCCTGCGGTCGGGCGCGGCAAGACAACGCGCGGTGCACATATCACGATGTAGATCATCTAGTTCATCACCTACCGTTACCATGAGCTCTGCAGGATCTGTGTAGTACAGATACCACCCACCCACAATGGTCGCTACGATATGGCGTACAGTACACGTATTAGTACAGATCCGACCCAGGAAAATACGTGCTACTCGTACACAGATCATCGCAGATTTTGCAGCTCCCACCCGACAACATGAGCTAGATCATACGTATCAGAAATATATCTACAGTATATATCTGTTCCGAACGAACTAGATCATCAAGTGGGAGATCGGTGAATTCTGTCCGATGCCTCACAACTGATTGCGAAGAGACGAGGCCCTTCGGGTGGAACTCCCTCTCTCACGGAAGGTATGCACCTCGGGGGGGGGGGGGGGGGTACGCATCATGCATGGCCGTAGTTGTATGACCATGGACCCTCGCATCTCTACAATGCCGCGACGGTGCACGTCGGGTTTTCACCGACCAGGCAGACATCGCTTGCGCCAAGCGCGAGGCGCCGTGAGGTGTCGGGCGAGTCGCATGAAGGGTGAGCTGCATCCAACTAACAACCACTTTTCGAGGCGGCCTTTCTTGCATATGGGTGACAGCGTCGATGAATAGATTTATTTTCTGGTGTGGCCACTTCAAGAGACAGCAATGGGCCTAATATGTAACTGCCTCATGGGTGCCTTACCACATGGTACACAGTACGTGGTACATGATACGACCATCCCCCTCGTGCGGACTCAAGGTTTTCCTAGGAAAAAGTGTCTATAACTGGACCATCAACCGTGGTGATCGCTAAAAAAAAAACCGGTAATCTGGCTGTCTAGCTTGCGCAGCGGGAGGCGTGTTTTACAGCGTCGTCGCCAACCGACGCCAACCCAACCCACAGCAGTATATACACATACAAGCTATACAATACTTCGAAGTATATACATACCAGGTACGTATAAAATATATAATATAGGGGGGGCGGCAAGTCGGCGTCTTCTCGGACTTTTTGTACGTGCCCGTACCGGTGTAGTGATAGTCGTCACTTGACTTCCGAACTAATACGGGGGTCCACAGTAAATAGGACCTACGGTACACACCAAAACCTATACATTTCCCTATTTTTACCAACAATATTTGGTCCTATTTACTATAGTCCCCCGTTATATCAGTCAATCACATTGCAAGGAGATCAGGGTACGAGTAGAGGAGGCCGGGGTGGGGGCGGGGGGGGGAAGGGAGGCAATGCCACACGCTGCCACATTTGACACGCGATAAATACCCCACGGCTATGTTCGTAGGTGGGTGGGGCTGGTGGGGCTGCGGCGGGGGAGTGCTTGCTGTCGTTGGACACCTTCAATGCCTGCGGGATAGTCGTTGCACAGGTGGAGATGAAAGACGCGCGCGGCATGGTGCACAGCAGTAGGGGGGCCCTTCCATGTTGCCGGTAAAATCGCTCGCCACGGGTGGGATTAAAACCATCACGGGGGATCATAGTAAACAGGACCAAATATTGCCATCAAAAACATAAAAATATGAAGGTTTTAGTGAGTACCATAGGTCCTATTTACTATTGGACCCCCGTAAAATATTATTCATAGTGTGGCAGTGTGCGGAATAATGCCGGTGCCCGCTATATTGCTGGTGTTTTAGCCTGGCACAGAACGGCAATACAGAGGGACCACCCATCAACATACCACTGGTGAAGCTGAGCGCTCACACCACGTACTCATGGGCGGTCCGAGAAAGACCGCACTGGCCACATTTTTGGCGCTGAAATATACCCAGGTCTCAAACGCTACCATCAACCTCCGTTACGAGGGAGATATCGTACCTCGCTCCACACCTTAGCACTTGAAAAGTTGAAGGGGGGGAAACAAAAAAAGACATAGCTGCTCTCACCCGGTTGTCACACACTCTTGATTCTTCGTAGTTCCAACACTACTTACGGGGGGACCATAGCGAACAGGACATACGGTACACACAAAAAACTACACCATGTACCTATTTTCAATAACAATTATTTGTTCCTATTTTACTATTGATACCCACTCCGACCCGAAATATTGGGACAGTTTCCGTGTATAGATATTCAGTCTAAACCTTCCCTATATTTTGGGTCAGATTGGTAAGGTCCCGCGTAATACCATTACGGTGGTCCATAGTTAATAGGACCTACGGTACACACAAAACCCTATATATTTCCCTATTTTTACTAACAATATTTGGTCCTGTTAACTATGGCCCTCCGTAATAGTAACGCTCTTCTGTGGTCGCATGGGGACATGGACGCCAAGGGTGGATACAATCACTGAAGTCTTTCCTTCCTCTTTATTGCCGGTTCCCTCGTATATAGTGCCGGTGCGCGCCTGCCGAAAATAAAAAATACCGGGGCTATTTTTTTTTTTTAATTTTTTTTTTTTTTTATGCATCACTTTTACTTTCCAGCCCACTCGTACGAGGTTTTACCCTCGACGATCTTCTGGACAAGCCGTGGTCACAGGTGTCGTCCCTTCTCCCCCCCGGTACGTGCCTTTAGTTTTTATCGCGCATAGGGTTCGGCATTCCCACTGCTCGTCGATTTTCATCGAATGTACAGCTAACTCACGCTCTCGCGCTTTCCGCTAATCAATTTTATGCAAGAAAAAGTCTCTATGAGCATGCACTCGGTGAGACTCGAACTCACGAAATTGATCTTGATAGGCTCGCGGACCACCTACCAAGCCACCGGGGACGCCGGTATGTAGAGGCAATCAATCGGCACTACTTCGCACAATACCACACTAATAATGCTACGGAGGGCCATAGTAAATAGGACCCACGGCGGACACAAAAACCTACATATTTCCCTATTTTTACCGACAATGTTTGGTCCTATTTACTATGCCCCCCCCGTAAATAGTGAATCCCTTTCGTGGCCAAGCGATTCCACAGGCACTATAGAGGAGCCACTACTCTTACTAAGAGAGCCAGAGGAACCACCACCCTTAGAGACCCAGAGGAACCACTACTTTTAGAGAGCCGAATACAATTCGTCTCCGCAAAACAGGCTATAAATCTCTCCTCAAGTAGGACGGACGATAACCAATAATATATAACAAAATAAGAGGGGGAAAGAAATAACGGGCATCATAAGTTATATTCTTGGTCACAGTCCAAACCGACAACTGCGAAGAACGGATCGAAGATTCAGCGAGAATCACACGCTTGCTTGCCGTTCCCCCCCCCCCCCCGCTCTCACATCTGTTGACTCGTGTACACCCCCCGTGCGCGCGATCCAAGCAACACGCACAGCTTGCAAGTGTGATTTTTTTTAGCATTTTTTTTTCGATTTCACAGCTATATTACGGGGGACCATACATAGTAAATAGGACCTACGGTACACACAAAGACCTACATCCTGTAATTATCTATTTTTACCAACAATATTTGCTCCTATTTACTTACTATGGTCCCCCCGTAATAGCTCACGCTCTCTCATTTTTTTCATAGGCACTTTTTGACCACAAGAGCTTTCTTTTCATTTCTCTTGAGCTGCAAGTATATTGGGAGTGAATCGAAGAACCAGCACGGGCACTAGATTCACTTCGCTGGATGAATATACAGAGACAACCGCAAAGAAAAAACAAAAAACAAAAAAACAAAAAGTTTTCTTCTTTCTTTTGTCTGAAGAACACGCACACGACACATCTCCTAAACGTTTATTTAGTCGACGGCCCGTCTTTTCTCAGAGCCAAGAAGGGAGGGGGTCATATTCACTACCGGCCCATCCCACGGCCCAATGAATTGATCCGCCGAAGGAGAAAATGCAGACAGCAGCAGTATTTTATAACCAGTATAGTGGCATCATCCCCATCACCATTCTGCGCGATATACAACACCGTATTTGCCAAGCAGTGGCCCATGTTGATATCGTTTCCCCTTGTCGTCAGTCTCTCCCATGAGCAAAAGCTGCTACAACTCGTCGCACACAGCACCGACTCCCTTACTATTAATAGGGACCTTTAGCAAATAGGACCAAATATTGTTTAGTAAAAATAGGGAAATATGTAGGGTTTTGTGTGTGCCGTAGGTCCTACTGACTATTTTATTTTATTTATTTATTTATGTTCTTCATCATTTTTACTTTCCAGCCCACTCCTAATAGGAGGTTTTACCCTCGACGATCTTCTGGACAACAAGCCGTGGTCACAGGTAGGTGTCGTCTCTTCTCCCCCCCGGTACGTGCCTTTATTTTTTGTCGCGCATAGGGTTCAGCATTCCCACTGCTCGTCGATTTTCATCGAATGTAGCCAACTCACGCTTTCGCGCTTTCCGCTATGGTCCCCCGTAATAGTAAAATATATATATATATATATATATATATATATATACACGAGTGTTTGTCCGTGAAGTAGGTCCTATAACCTATGGTCCCCTATTGTAGGGATCAGATCATGGTAACCAGGACCTATCATACATGCAAAAACCTATATATTTCAGGATTTTTTACCTATTACGGGGGACCGTAGCAAATAGGACCAAAATATTGTTAGTGAAAATGGGTAAATATACAGGTTTTTCCATATACCATACGTCCTATTAACTATGGACCCCCGCAATAGCATATTCAGTCCCGATTACCATATTCCCCCGTAATGCTCCATGATCTAGATATTTTAGGGTAGATAGACTCATGATCTGTATGATCTGTGTGACCTGCATAGTATGTATGATCTGGCCTACGTCACCGAGTGGAAGCCATGAAATACTGCGTGGTTTAGGACACGTATTCCAAGGTTGGATCTGTACCGTTTCGAGGCCGGCACAACATCTCATAGCGGCCGGTTGGGATCTAAATCATCTACAGATCATGGATGGTCTACAGATCATACTATGGGGGTCCATAGTTAATAGGACTTATGGTATATATAAAAACCCACACATTTACCTATTTTTACTAGCAATATTGGGTCCTATTTACTATGGTCCCCCGTAATAGATGATTTGCAGTATTAATATTACAGGGAGCCATAGTAAATAGGACCAAATATTGTTGAAAAAAAATAGGGAAATATAAAGGATTTTGTGTGTACCGCAGGTCCTATTTACTACCGTCCCCCGTAATAGTAGACCGTGATCCGTTCGACGTGTGGAAGGTATGACAAGAGGGGCTTTTTTCTTTTTTTTCTCGGCATCTTACATACAAGAAAAACAATCAACATGACAAAAAAAAAAAAAAAACAGCGAAACAAATCCTTTGTTTAGGGACGCCGTTTTCAGACTTTGGACTACACGACTAAAGATGCATTTATTTTTTTTTCCGAGCCCGGAATTCTACCCTCTACATATCATACGTACGGTACTTACATACGAACATCTTTTCACCACCGAAAAAAAAAAATGACAAAAAAAATGCTCATTCCCACTACGTATTGGTTGTCTGTCCCCAAAATCGTGTGTGCAGGTTGTAACCCTTCGAGGGCAACCTGCAGTCCTATACTATTACGGGGGACCATAGTAACTAGGACTGAAAATAGCGAAATATATAGGTTTTTGTGTGTACCGTAGGTCCTATTTACTGTGGTCCCTCGTAAGAGTCTAATTAAGTAGTTTGTCCCCGAAAGCGTTTGTGCAGTTATTAACCCTTCGGGTACTGTGCTGCTGTACATACATAACATTGATTAGCGGATTGCGCGAGAGCGTGAGTTAGCTGTACATTCGATGAAAATCGACGAGCAGTGGGAATGCTGAACCCTATGCGTGATAAAAACTAAAGGCACGTGCCGGAGGGGAGAAGGGGCGAAAACTGTGACCACGGCCTGTCCAGAAGATCGTCGAGGGTAAAACCTCCTACGAGTGGGCTGGAAAGCAAAAGTGATGAAAAAAAAAAAAAAAAAAAAAAAAAAATACATACATGAACCTACTGGGGGGGGGGGGGGGGGGGGGGGGGGGCGTACTCATTTGTTGCTTGCCTTAGTCATTTGACCATTGACCACGCATCCCTTTCGAGACGGAGCACCGTTCCTACTCCTAATAGAGACACCTCCAACAATTGGGCGCTCATTACGTTGTTTCCATAAATTACATAGAAACTTTGTTGCTAATCTTATCCCCTTCCTGTTTGGCCTCCTGTGGCCACCATCTATCTCCTAGGATAGCGATCGTTTTCTCGCTGCTATTCATTGTATCAAACTCCTCCATGTCACATTCGTCTATTTTCCTCATCTCCTCTTCTAACACATCACCACCCTGTGTGATACGGCGAGTGTGATTTGATGTCACACACAAAGCACAAACACGTCCAATATTAGTTATATACACGCCAGTTAAACAGGTACAGGCAAATGATACATGGCTTAACCTTGTTAACTTTGCCCTTCAGACAAACATACGGAACATGTTTCACTCCAACTTGAATCGAAACATACCAAGGCGGCACGTACTGCTGTAATCCCTCTTTTCATCCCTTCTGAACCAACAAATATCTCGTTTTTCCCTTCTGGAGGGGGCGCTCCTACTTGCGCCTTCCTTCCTTCCTTCCTTGGCAAACCCTCGTCTACCCTACTCTTCGTCAACGTTCCACGCACACGTCATTCGTAGCAAGCAGTACACGAATTAATCACCGCTGCTGTACCTACTGGATACAGCCCCCCCCCTCCCCCCCACCACCCGCCGACCAAGCCCGCACGGGAGAATCGTTTATCCGCCTGGAACAACTTCTTCTTAGGGGAGGGTGGGGAAAGTTACAATAGTAAATAAAAAAAGTTGAAAATGTTAACAAGGTCGGCGAAACAAAACAAAACAAAAAACACAACAAAACGAAAACGTCAGCAGCAACCAGAAAAAAATAGGACTCGACAGAAAAAAAAAAAACAAACAAAATAACATGACGAGGTTCTAACGGCACACAACAATCGGCAACAACTCCATGTATGTCGGCAAAATCAACCGAAAAATGCCCACGGCAGAAAAAACACAAAAGGGCCAAAATAGCGAATTGGTCTATGCGATATCCCGGTGTGGAACGTATCATATCGGCGTCACATCGACCGGGATAAAAAAATAATAATACATTTACGGATTTGGGTATATAGTCAGTTCAACATCACCCCCAACTGAAGTTCGGCGGTTCGAATTTGAACTAATACGGGGGGCCATAGTAAACAGGACCAAATATTGTTACGGTAAAAAAAGGGAAATATACGGTTTGTGTGTACCGTAGGTCCTATTTACTATGGTCCCCCCCGTAATAGTGCTTTGTATTGCATTGCAATTCTGTGGAAAAAAAACGACGAGCGGTGGGAACGTCGCACCCTCTGTGCATTCAACACATGAATATCCACGGGGGTGTATTGTGTGTTTTTTGTCTCTTCTATATTTTTCTTATCCCATTTGTTGCCTTCATCCTTTTACTATTATGGGGGTCCATAGTTAATGGGACCAAATTTTGGTAGTAAAAATAGGTAACTATATGGGTTTTTGTGTGTACCATAGGTCCTATTAACTATGGACCCCCGTAAAATAGTAAACAGGACCTACGGCCAACACAAGAAAAAACATATTTGACTATTTTTTACTATTACAGGACCTACGGTATACATAAAAACCTATATATTTACCTATTTTTACCAACAAAATTTGGTCCCGTTAACTATGGACCCCCGTAATAACAACATTCGGTCTTATTTACTATGGTCCCCCGTAATACAGCCCCCCCCCCCCCCCCCTCCTTACACATGAGCCGTAACCCAGATCCGAGGTCACACATAGCAGGCTCGTCTCCGCCCTCTCCACTGAGGATGCTTTCCATACATCATAATCGCGAGATGAGTTCAGAATGTTCTTCCCTCGTCCAATCGCGCCGAATTCGTCCCCACGCGCGCTATCATCTATTGCGGAGGCCCATAGTAAACAGGACCTACGGTAAACACAAAAACCTCAATATTTACCTTTTTTTTCCAACAATATTAAGGCCCTCGTAATATTAATATTACAGGGGTCCAGAGTTAACGGGACAAAATTTTGCTAGTCAAAATAGGAAAATATATAGGTTTTTATGTACACCATAGGTCCTGTCAACTATGGACCCCCGTAATAGGAGCTTTCGACACCTGTGTTGCTTTTCCCACAAAAAAAAAAAAAAAACTTTTTTTTTGGGCCCGTATCTGCCACATCATATCCATCCACACCTGGAACCACCACCACTCTACTTTTGTGGTTACGATATTCCGTGTTTTTGCCGTAACTCCAGCCTCGCATCTAAATCCGGAAGAGCACCACACCCTGCGCCGGACTCTTTGGTGCTCTCACCACAGCAGTGTGGCGGAGAGGCAGCAGTTTTAGTGACCTCTGTGTGCACCGCGACGTCAGTGTCGCCCAAGTTCGAAAATGTGGTTCCACGTCAATGGATTTATTGCTTATGTTACTGCCGCTGCGGCCAAGTTTTGTTGTTTCACTCTTACTACAGCAGCAATAATAGTACGTACGAATAGTACGGTAAGGGACCATAGTAAACAGGACCAAATATTGTTGGTAAAAAAAGGTAAATAGGTAGGTTTTTGTGCGTACAGTAGGTCCCCTATTTACTAGCCCCCCCCCCCCCCCCCCCCCCCCCGGTAATGGTAATGGTGGAACAAAAAAAAAACTCGAACGATGAAACGTTCCTTGTGTTACTTGCTCTGCAAGACTGACTAACAAGCGTTTTTTTTTCGCATTTAATTGTGGCTTCTGCGGGCACGCCTCAAGCCGATTGCTGTGCGTCGGTGACATTAATCCCTACGTCGACCACCCTGGAATATACCTTCCCCGCCTGAATACACGAGCACACACACGGGTCAGTCTTGGGGCGGTTTCGTTAACATTTTCCACCGCGACAGTGGCCGTCAAAATTGCCTGAACCGGCGGTGCGATAGCTGGAGCTCAGGTAGCGGCCGTGCAAAGCATAAAACTGCGTGGCGGCGATGCATCGAATTTCTCCAATTCTAGCACGACAAAGGGCAGACCAACTACAGATCAGACTATACAGTGACCTGGTCGAGCTGCTCCGGGCGTGGTGTGTAGTTTGGACGCTTCAGTGGGTATATTATTGCACGGCGCGCAAGTGGAAGAGCGCCGAGTGCTGAATGATCAAAAAGGGATTGTGAGGGGCTGGTTCCGACCAAATCCCGGTTTCAATACTATTTGACGTTATTGGCATAACTTCTTTTTTGTGTGTTGTGGGCAAAGCAACACAGGTCCGACAGAGTCCGCCCCGCACCACCCCCCCCCCCCCCCAAACAAAAAAAAGAAGTAATACCATCGTCGATAAGACTCGACACCCAGCACCGAACCTAATAAACGTGTGGAATTACGAGCATGAAGTATACTGGGAGCAATCTGTGGGGGATTGTACTCGTGATCAACTATTACGGAGGGCCATAGTAAATAGGACCTACGGTACACACAAAAACCTATATATTTACATATTTTTACTAACAATATTTGGTCCTGTTTACTATGGTCCCTTTACCGTGATACTTCGGCAACAGAGGAGGCAAACATCGCGGTCTTCGTACCGCTAGGACGGGGGAAAACAACACAGTAATCACAATCAACACGTGCCGTGTATACATTATTAAGGGGATATCATAGCTGGTTTTTAGGTGCACGGTGTGTTCAGATTACCGTACTATTGGCAAGACCCATCTCCGTAAGTAGAAGGCCGGGAAGACCGGCGTCTGAGCGTGTATTCGTACTCAACCTAGTGGGAGAAAAGAAAGACAATTATTACGGGAGACCATAGCAAATACGTAGGACCAAATATTGTTAGTGAAAATAGGTAAAAATATATAGGTTTTTGTGTGTGCCGTAGGTCCTATTTACTATGGCCCCCCGTAAACAGGGCCTGCGACAATGAGGTTTGAGTCTAGTTGAAAAACGGGCAGCGGAATTGAGGGTAAAAAAAGAAGACAAGAAAAAAAGAGAGCAAGAGCAGGAGCAAGAAAGAGCAAGAGGAGCTGCTGAGACACGAAACCGAAAGCGAGGAAAAGAAAACGTTTGGACTGCTATTGTAACCGGTACATTTAAGAGCAAGAGGAGCTGCTGATGAAACATGAAGAAACCGAAAGCGACCAAAATGAAAACGTTAGAACCGCTACGTAACCGCTATATATTGACGAGCGTATGAAGTAAGGAAATATACTTCGCACATAACAAGCGATTCAGCAGTCGCGAGGCACGACACAGCAGAAAGCGTTTCGAAAATACGGAGAAGGCTATACATACCGCCTCGAGGCCCACACAGCTGTAAGGAATAATACGGTGAAAACGCAGTGACGGGAAATCGGCGATACAGGTCCAAGGTGTGATTCAGGCTATACTACAGGCACCATACATAGCACACAGGTGATAATAATACACCACCTGGGATAAATTTCAGGGCCGCATTTCTCCAACACCAGCGGGGAGGGGGACCCAACGAAAATGGCGGGTTTGGGAAGGTCTGATCCCGTCGAGCATCTTTGCGTATAGACGCATCGCTCGGCGTTTGCACTCTTCCAGTCGTCGAGGAAAGCGTATGATACGTATTTGAATTTCGTTCGAGGGGGTGTGTTATGTTATCTCCCTAGTGTGATGTGGGTGTGTTCTGTTATCACCCGTGTGATACGGTGTTATGTTATCACCCGTGTGATACGGTGTTATGTTATCACCCGTGTGATACGGTGCTATGTTATCACCCGTGTGATACGGTGTTAATTTATCACCCGTGTGATACGGTGCTATCTCATCACACGTACGATACTGCCGTGTATGTTATCACCCGTCCGTGTGACCGGGGTGGGATATGTTATTATCCGTGTCATACGGGTGTGCTACCGTATCACATCACACGTGTGATACGGGTGTGATATCTGATCAGACGTGATACGGCACGTACCTGTAGTTTGACTCCTTCGCTGCAGGAAGTAACAAACACAAAGAAAGCCGACAACATTGACATTTCCAGTAAGTGCTGTTCGTTCCCGAAAAACTGGAGATGCATACGTACTTGTACGATACTATCAGTGTTATTGCCACGAGGCATTGTATCAAAGTAATCATGATCCAATACGTATGGTACTCGTGGGGAAATACGGGGGGAATTTGCGGTTTTTGGGTCCATCGTGCGTCCTGATTACAATGGAACGTTACGGGGGTCCACAGTTATAATCAACACTTGGTAGGACGTATGGCATACATGAAAACCTATATATTTACCTATTTTTACTAAAAACATTTGGTCCTATTTACTATGGCCCCCCGTAATGGTATCGTCCCCCGCTATGACCCAAACATTCGCACTCCTGTACAGCAGCAGTAGTTCAAAACTGTGTGTGTGTGTTTTTTTTCTCCATCCCCAGTCCCATTTAGCAGGTACTGTTTTCTATTTTTGTCCCCCGTTTCTCTCTCCTTCTTACGAACTTAATTACAGTTGAGCAGTCGTGCGTGGTAAGCATGTCGAACCCCATCGGCAGAAATAAATCAGCTGGAACTCAACACAGAGGGGGGCCGGAAATGCCGCACATTCCCCGCACATCGGAACAACCACATTTTTTCGTTGTTTCGAGAAAAAAAAAAAAAAACTCGAAAAATCCCGCACCATAAAATCCCGACGACAAATTACTTTCTTGCGCAAAATTACTTGAAAAATACTTCGTATGTATATACCAGTGCATACCTGGTAGTATTTATATATCGCACCGAAAGTTTCGGTATTATTCGTTCGGTAAAGGTACGATAGTACCGTACCGACACTTCGGTAACTGGGTACCGATAGCGATAAACGATAAACCGATGAAGGTACGATGAAACGATGACGATATGATAAAATGATAACGATATACCTGGTACAGGACAAAACAAAAACGATACGATAACATGATAACGATACGACTAGATAATGATACAACAAACCAGAAGTGCCGGCGTATGTACCGGCGCTTACAACAGCACGGCAATGTTGATATTACGAGTAACCCTTTCAGAACCGCAGTTCCGATTTTTGGGACAAACCGATTGGAATTTGAGTCGTTGGCCCCAAAACGGGGACTGCAGTACTAACACGGTTAATATTATGGGGGACCATATCAAAAATAAAAAATAGGACCAAATGTTACTAGTAAAAATAGGGGAATATATAGGTTTTTGTGTTTACCGTAGGTCCTTTTTACTATGGTCCTCGGTAATAGAAAATCGCTGTTTCTTATAAATAAGTCATATCAACCGCATGCCTGGTAACGTATTATACCGATGTAAGGTTACCCCTAAAATATGTTACATACATACCTGCTATAGATTAGTATCTTGATATACGAAGAAAAATATGTAACTTACGTACCTACCTACCTGTACCTGGTACGTGTTTACATGGCAAATATGTACAGATAGCAATAATTTGATGGTGCTGCTGGTGTATTCAAGCATACGTTGTACCAGGTACGTACCCACTATCAAGGGGGACCATAGTTAGTAGGGGTCGACCAAAGAGGTCCGGCAAGTTCATGACATGTACACTCGTGGAGTGTCACGTTAAAATCTGTGTTCTACAGATGGACAAGAACCGGTTCACAAATAAGAAAGTGTGTTGGGCGTAAGCTTTTTTTACCCAGATCTCCAAGGAGGATGAACAAAAAAAATAAAAAATAAAAAATAAATAGGACCTACGTACCGTACACACAAAAACCTCTTTTTACTAACAAGATTTGGTCCTATTTACTATGGCCACTCGTAAAATTAATACCTCGAGTAGGAGAATAGTACATCAGGTACAGCAGTAAATAAACAACAGCGGATGTGACGTAATACAGCAGTAGTAGCGTTGTCGTACGTATATTTGGAGATATGATGGAGAAAATGGGCGTGCCTCATACAGTCATCTGTCCTTTTTGTCTCACGAAATATGATATTGCTGTTGTACATGTTTCATACAAGAAATATACTTGATTTTTTTGTGATTCGCATAAGTGCAATTCGTCCCCGGTAGCTTGGTAGGTGGTCCGCGAGCCTGTCAAGATCAATTTCGTGAGTTCGAGTCTCACCGAGTGCATGCTCATAGGGACTTTTTCTTGCATAAAAAATTGATAAGCGGAAAGCGCGAAAGCGTGAGTTGGCTACATTCGATGAAAATCGACGAGCAGTGGGAATGCTGAACCCTATGCGCGATAAAAACTAAAAGGCACGTACCGGGGGGGAGAAGGGACGACACCTACCTGTGACCACGGCTTGTCCAGAAGATCGTCGAGGGTAAAAAAAAACCTCGTACGAGTGGGCTGGAAAGTAAAAGTGACGATTAAAAAAAAAAAAAAAAAAAAAAAAAAAAAAAAATCACACGTGTACGCTTGTTGTGTCCTCTACCCGTATGCAAGGGAAAATGTGTAGATTGATCGCACCATCCTTATCAATCATCGCCGTGTACGCGGCAGCACAGCAGCAGTAGGACCTAAAAGTTCACAAGTCGATATTTTGAGACGCGAAAAATACAGGCTCGTACATAGCGATGACGGAAAACGACAAAAATCGCCAACATGGTCGGTGGGTTTTGTGCTGTGCCCGTCGGTTTTCACCTCATTTATCGTTGTCGTATCGTTTATCGAAATGTTCGTGTTTCGGTTCGGTAAGGCCACTTCTTATGCAGTCGGATTTTTGGAGTCAGTTGAAAAGTCCCTTTCAGCACGTTCGCATGAGCTTTTGCCCCGGAAATAAATTGGTCTTTCTCGCCTCAGATTGTGTCCGACCTCTCTCCAAGATCTATCTGGGGGTGTTTCCCGCTTCTCCCGGCACCCAGATACAGGAAATTGCCGACCGCACTTTTTCGATTCAACTCGGTCAAATACGATCCAAACGCCCAATCGGATCGAAAAAATCGTATTTTTCTATCCGATCCACGATCGCAATCATATTCACCTCATATGGATCGGAAAAGTGCGGACGGAGATTTCTTGCAACCGGGCCCCTCGAGAAGCGGGAAGCACCCCCTGATGGATCTTGTAGAGAACTCCGACACATTCTGAGGCGAGAAAGACCAATTTTCAAGATTTCCAGGGCAAAAGTTCATGCGAACGTGCTGAAAGGGACTTTTTCAACTGACTCGAAATCCGACAGCATAAGAAGTGGCCTAATAACGACAACTATCGCTATCGCTCATCGCGTTTTTTGTAGGTAAACTTCTGGAGTCTCGGTATCCAACACTGATATACACCAGTCAGTATATCTTTGCATACCCGGAGTAAATAAACGTTCCGCCATGTGGGGGGTGAAAGAAACAAAAAGTCAAAAGACGCGCTATCAGTTGAAAAACGACCCGAAACGCAAGATCTCCAAGTACATTCATACGTCCAGTAGTAGTAGTAGTAGAGTAGACCTCTGGCATATTTATATTGCCCCGTAATCTCGTGAAAAAATAATAATAAAAAAAAGGCCCGTGCGCGCGTACGTGTGTGTGCGTGTTTTTGCGTCCACGAAACGTGGACGACGACAGCAGCAGCCTCAGCATCTCAGCATCTCTCTCCATTTCCGCCGCTTGAAACTTAAAAAAGCATATTTCGGGTGTCCTGTGGAGTCTGTGAGTGAGGATTGGATACCGGTGAAATGTCAAAATGTCCATCCGGGCCCGGAACGACATATCATACGAGCGTATTGTTGTTGTTCTCACATCAACTCATCGTCACCATATGTATATACTAAAGTAGTACATGTATATATATCATGTGCATGCCCAGAAAAAAAAACACCGTTTGGCAATCAATCCCGTTACACGAAATAAAAATAAAATAAAATAAAACGGTCGTCAAGAAACGCTCAACGAGGCGCCGGGGCGGGGGGGGGGGGGGGGGGGGGGGGGGGGGGGGGGGGGGCGTTAGGGCAGGTCATCGCGAAATAAACAACAAACGCTATAGGCCTTTGGGGGAACAAAAAAAAAAAAGGCATGCCAGGTACGTATGACGTACATACTCCAGAATAAAAAAAAAAAAGAAGCTTGGGATAAGCGCCCACATCTATTTTGTTTTGTATTATCATACAAATACGATTGAGTGGTTCATCTTAACCCTTGCAATACCGCAGTCCGGTTTTGGGGACAAATCACTTGGAATTAGACTGGTTTGTCCCCAAATCGGGACTGCGGTACTAAAGGGGTGAAGAAACTGTTTTGGAACTTTAGAAGGAGCTCCGGAAGGAGGAACCAACGAAACGTAACGACGGTAATGGTTACAATATTTAGTACAATCGGCCGAAGCACCCCGGGACACAAGCCGGGGTCGGGAATCCGCCCGAAGCGCAACGTACCATAGGATGTTAGAACACGCGCGCATGTCGTACTTGCACGCACTGCGTCAAGCTCTTTCTACAAAATGATCAATTAGACCGCACACTTTGAGTAGACCTTAAGGTCGATATATATATATACCTGGCCCCCGCACGGACACTGGTTGTTGTGCTGGATGTCGACGGGTAGAAAGAACGGTTTAATGTGAAGAACACGAACACATATACCTGGGCCCCACAGAGGAATTTCACCTATTAATAATAGGACTGGCTATTTTTACTGCTATTATCAACATTACTACTGTACTTCACTGCAATAGGCGACATGTGTTAACAATTTCAGGACCATGGGTTTTTATTTATTTTGGAATTTACAGCTAAGCTTCTGCGCTTAGGTTGGAACGGAACGTCGCTCTGAATCCAACTACGTGTACGTACATACATACAGGCAATAGTCTACCTGGTATATTCAACGTCAACATCACAATAAGCCGCGAGTCTCAGACAAAATAGGCGACTATTTAGCTGCTGCCGCGCACCACAATACCCCAGTACCAGTGCCAGGTACCTGGTATATACTACTGCTTCTACCCGCTAAATCACTACTATTAACTATTAACTATTAATACTACTACTACTACTACTACTACTACTACTACTACTACTACGACTACAACTACAACTACAACTACATCTACTACTAGTACTACTACTACTACTACTACTACTAGTTAGTACTAGTACTACTACTACTACTATTACTACACTACTACTACCACTACCACTACTACTACACTACAATTTAACAACACGACCAACACCAAAACCAACAACAGTCAATACCGCCGCCGTCAACATGAACTCCCGGAAAAATCAGCCAGCCTCGGGTACTAAATACACACGCAGCAGCACCCACCTCTTCGTCCTCCCAATGGAGAGGCATGGGGCCTGATCGGGCTCCGGACTCGCATGCCGGGCAGCGCCAGCGTCCAGCCTGGAGCGCCACAGCAGCCCTAGGACTGTCGGTGGTCCAAAACTTGTGGCAGAAGTCGCACCGCCCGCGTATCACGGGCGGGTGCCCTGGCGGGCCACCAAAAGCCTAGCACCACGAAACGGTAAAATATTAAGGGTGACGGTGACGGTGAGGGTAAGGGTAAGGGTAAGGCCAATGTTACGATCTCAAGCTCGGGCTACGAATAGGCAAGAGCCACAAGCACGATGACAACCACGACGTAAAAAGTAGGTAACAGCGGTGTCGGCGATGGTGTCCGTCATGCTGATATAGGTGGCAGTGTTGGTGGTGGTGGTGGTGGTGTTCGAGGTGATCTTCCGTCCGTACCGCAGCGGCCGCATAGGCTTCTCCCTCCGTTGCGCTGATCGTCGGCCTTGAGTACCCGGTAGTAGCAGCAGCCGCCGCCGCCGCAGCTGCCGCCGCCGCCGCAGCAGCAGCCGAGTCCGCCCTTAGCAGATAAGGAACCAACCAACAGCACCAAACAAGACGGCGCAGAGACAAGAGAGTTAGCAGCAAGAGAGACAGAGGGAGATAGACGACGACCTACAAAACCGTCAGGGACAACGCGAAACAGGGCGCATACAAAACAGAGGGCGCCTTCTTGACCTCGTTGGAACTCCCATCAACGTTTCGAAGAAACACTACTTGAACCCAAGAGTTGAAAAATAATTCAACTGGAAAGGGGTAGTACATGATACCTGGTAAATGGTACCAGGTACCAAACACGCTACCAGGTACCATACCATGTACCAGGTACCATATCATGTACCAGGTACATGATACCATACACGGTACCAGGTACCATATCAGGTACCAGGTACCATACACGGTGCCAAATGTCAAACACGGTACCTCGTATGAGGTACCAAGTACATGGTACCATACACGGTACCAGGCACCAAACACGATTCCGGGTACCATATCAGGTACCGGGTACATGATACCATACACGGTACCAGGTACCATATCAGGTACCAGCTACATGATACCATACACGGTAGCAGGTACCATATCAGGTACTCTGGACGTAAAACACAAGGTGCGTTTAGACCTTCATCTGAAGACAAGGCCGTCCCTAAATCTCCGCCCAGAGCGTAACATGGCACCAGCATACATACCAAGTGAGTGCTCTCCCCCCACAAACCAGCGACGTCATTTTTTACGATCTCCCCCTCCAACCCCGCGGAAAAAAGAGTACGTTATACCTGGTGTATCACAAGGGTTCATGATCTCTCCTCCGGTACCGAGCCCCCCCCCCCCCTCTCATACCGTCAGATGCGGTGATCACCTCCCACGCACGGTCTACATTGCCAGAAAAAGCGCCACCAGGCACCGGGTTTCGACGACCCACCGTCCAACTCGTCGAAAATATGGGGACCACCCTGGCCGGGAAAATAACACCCGTTTGGAATCTAATATGAGTAGCAAACGGTCATAATATTCACGGCCAGAATGATACCACTACTGATCCCCCCCCCCCCCCCCTCTTAATCCAGTCGACGACGGCCATGCATGACATGAATGCCCCGCCCCCACCCCCTATGTATTGATGTATATAAGCGTGAGCTAGACAACCAGGGTACAGTACAGCAGTTCTGTTTGGTTTTATTTTGGCGGTCAGTCACAGCTGGTGGTCGAGTTAGATAATTTGAGCGGGGTGGGCTACCTTTACTCCGCACGAGGGTAATGGCCGTATCACGCGGTGCCCACGGAAAGGCCTCCACGAGGCGGTAACGCAGCTACCCTAGATGTATTGCTGTCTCCGCAAGTGGCCACACCGGAAAACAAATCAATTTCATTCGGCGCTGTCATCCATACGCAAGAAACTCCGCCTCAAAAGCAGTTCTCAGCAGTACGCAGCTCACCCTTCATGCGACTCGCTCAACACCTCACGGCGCTTCGCGCTTGGCGCAAGCGATGTCTGCCTGGTCGGTGAAAACCCGACGTGCTCCGTACCGGCATTGCAGTCATGCGAGGGTCTATGGCCATACGACTACGGGCATGCATCCATGATAACGAGTACACCCCCCCCTCCCCCCGGCCCCCCCCTCCCCTTCTCACCTATACCGCCACGTGGGGTGTTCGTCACCCACCCACGACCGTAGCGGAGGACCACCACCGCCGCTACCTCCACCGCCCGCGGCGACAATTTGGGAGGAAGTGGGTTCGGGCCAACCGAAAGCGCCGCGCTCTCTAGCCGCCATCATCGTCCTTCTGCTGCCCATCGTCCACCGTTGCCGTCGCATGGTCTCGCAGTAAGTCGCCCACCTTAGAAGGAAGGAACGGGGGGGGAACAAGGAGTCCAGTCAGACACAAAATAATTCGCAATTTACCGCGCACGTGACTAACGACGACCCAAACCGTGAACTACTGCGGGGGACCATAGTAATAGAGCCCGCGGTGCACAAAAACGCCCATATATTTCCATGTTTTTACGAACAATATTTGGTCCTATTTACTATGGCCCCCCGTAATAGTCGTCCACTTACAGCAAGCCAACTCATAGAGCTACTACAGCAATGGTTGATCCCTCTATAGTGCCGGTACGTGTGCAACCAGCCAAAAGTACCGGCCTATAGCGGCAACCGGCACTAATCCCTCCGCACTGGTCAATCCCATCTGCACCACGCGAATTCACAGGCACTACGTACCGTACAAGCGGACAGCCGGTACTACTCCATCACAACGACGATGGTCTAACATTAGCTCTCACTTCCTTGAAATCCTGTCTGTGGTCACAAAACAGGCTGTAACAAAAAAAAAGCGTCTCGATGGAACAAAAACAGACGAGAACGAAACAGCGCGCACGGCAGCAGCATCATACCAGACCGCAAGGGAAATGGTACTAACCAGCTGCGGTATATCATCCCGTATCACACAAGAATACCACGAGCACATCTACAGCATGTACGGTATTGTATGTACACTCGAAGAAAAGAAAAACGAGAAGAGACAAACACGAAGATTATAAAGGGGCCACTATTAATACTGCGATTACATACTTCTCTAATATATGGCACGGAGCACGAGGAAACAAGGCTACTCACTGGTCCTTCGCTTCCGAGATGGACGACGACATGGCAGCGGCAATTTGCACCCAGGCTTCGTCCTCCTCTCCCGCTCGGCTCGCCCCCATCATCTCCATAGCATCAATCTTCTCGATGGGCCATGGAAGCAGGTGTCTCCTCTGGGAGAGACCACGCGAGCAAAGGGGAAGGGGAGCGGGGGGGTACAAGGTAAGGATTGGAGAAGATGAAAAACGACAAAAAGAAACAGGAGAGAAGGATACCACAGCAAAATACGCAGACAGGATTGAAAAAAAGAGAAAAAAAGTAAACACGAAGCAGAAGAACTAATCAAGCGAGATAAAAATAGGTGACGGGTGTTAAGTTTCTTGGCGCTCAGGGTACATACATGCAGGCAACAGCATGCTGATGGATGATTTGGTTGTACGCACCAACATAAAATATAGATGCTTGTATACTGTTCGGAGAAAATATACGGGGAAATTATATATTTTCTGAATTCAGAGCCCATCTTAACGGGGAATTCTGAATTTCGTTCAATCAGATGCAAATTAAACTAGAAAAAAAAAAATCAAGTCAAATTGAAAGAACCGAAAGTCCTCGATAAGATGGGCCCTCAGAGAGACGAAACAAGAAAACCTAAATCAGGAGAACATAAGAAAACAGGGGAGAAGAAATAGAGGAATAACAACAAAACAACAAATACGAACCGCGACGAATATGAAAAAGACAGGAAAGAAGGACCAGGAGATAAAACGGAAACAGGGGCGAAGGAAAAGGTAACGAGAAGGGGGAACGCCTCGTTCGAGTCAACACCCGCCGCGAATCCCACGTCTCCCTTTCAACGCCTCCAGTCGTGGAGAAGAACGGGACGCAAGAAACGTGGTGGCTAGAGAGGGAGGAAAACCCCAACCAACCCATTAAACAATTTAGCTGTAAATCGATCAGACAATCGACGAATACTAAACCATAATATGCTCAATCGAATAATTGAACAACCCAATAAATCAAGAAAGCAATCGAGCCGACAAGCAAACGAGCGATTATTTCATTAAAAAAATCAATATATCGATCAATCAATCAATCAATCAATCAATCAAACGAACACTCCAACCAAGCCAGCCAGCCAGCCAGCGAGAGGTAGCAAGCGAGCAGGGCGAGCAAGCGTACGCGCAACGAGTCAGATGGCTCATCAATCAATCAACTACTAAATCAATCCATCAACTAAAACAACAAATAAACGTATCATTTTCAGCGAACGCCCCCTTGGGCCTCCGAAGCACTTCCCTACAGGAGAAAATTGTACAATCTAGCCGCATGCACGCGTACACACATACGTAAGCACTTTGCGCCAAAACTATCAAAATAGCTCGCAGTGAATCCGCACACCACAACACCGCGCACATCTGTCTGTATTTGTATTCACACATAAATCCACATCTGGGCGGAAATTCAAGCGGTCCTTTTATTTACGCCTAAACCGGAGTGGTACACAACAAAAACATGAACTAACATATGGTCCTACTGCATGAATGAATACATTATCAACACAACAGCAGTACTTCTGTAGTCCAGTCTACCAGATATCAGGTACCTCTCTGACTGCAAATATATCCGCTCTCGAGACAACGCGCGCGCCGCAGAAAGACCCGAGCGCGATGCAGCAGATATAATCCAACCGCTCCTGAATCGTAATATTAATAATAGCTTTTCTTTCTTTCGGGTCGAGTCAGCCTAACGTAATACTATTAATACTTGACTTTATTTCCGCTCAATTCCCCCGCAACTTGGGCAAAAATCCACCCACCATTCCACCCGCCACTTCCAAACATGTATGGAAGTCGACCCAGCTGCCACAAAAAAAACATCACCAGGTATGAAACCTCTCCGATCGCTATAAATAATAGAATTCCCGTTTCAAGTCGAATGTGGATATCAAACGTTGATTGTTTCGCTGACCAGGGTGATACATGTACTACAAAGTAGACACTAAACCTCAACCCCAATCCCCTGGGGAAGTTTATCGGAACGGCGACGCAATGAGGAGTCTGTGCATTGCATAAAAAATACCGATCGTGGAATTTTAACCTTTTGACCCTTATCTTACCCTACGTACCTCATGTGAGCCCTGAATGCCTGGGAAAATTCTAGGAACAAAACATGAAACGGGAGCTTAGTGCGGGCTCATCAACCAACTTGTCGACCGCCCGGGAAAATTCTCGGAAATTTACACGTACGAGGAAGTGAGGAGTTCATGTGAATGAACAACTATTAATAGTACACGAAGCATCAAGGCGGGTCAAGTCGCTTTGCACTCGTGCTGATGCGTTCTCCCACCAGATTCACCCACCCCCCCTGGTTCGCAACGAAAGCCCGCTACTGGCTGTATGTATACGCGTACGTACTGGCTATCTTGCCGTCCACTTCGAAATCAATCACCTGCCGACGTGGGCGCATGAATCACCACGTCATCCCAACAAACGATCGCCCAAAGAACCGACCACTCTCAACGGAAATGTAAGAACCGTGGTAGTTTAAACATCAACACCAAACGGACCTTACGTTTCCAACCAGTGTGGCGAGAACACTACATAGTCATGGGATATCGAACGATAATCGAGTTTCATATACCCCCGTGTCTATAAACGAAAGATCTCGTAACCGACAGACATGTACTACTCGTATTGCGGGGGGACCATAGTAAAAAGGACCGAATATCGTCTGTAAAAAAAGGAAAATATATACGTAGGTTTTGATGTGCACCGTAGGTCGTATTTACCATGGTCCTCCGTACTGAGTTTGGCGATATTCGATACCCAACAGGTTGAAAACAAATCGTTCAGCAACCAGTGAAACAATACGTGACGGGATGACAGAGGATGGGAGGGTAAAACGCGTGCGATTAGATACCTGGTACACCGGAATCGGAGTTCGATCCTCCGATATATTCGATACATCCAAACTCCAAACCTTCGATTCGACACGATACCCTATATGAATACTCACGCTCACGGGAGGCAGATCTTCCGCAGGGTGAGGGGGGCGCATTTCGTGAGCGACCCCTCTCCCGTGCCGTTCCACGTTCATATAATGCGGGCTCCACGTCTTGTACCCCCCCCCCGCGCCGCCGCCGCCGCCTCCACCGCCCGCGTGGCGCCAATACTCTCGCTCCGGCTCGTGTTCGCCCCAGCGCCTGCCTCCCCCGCCCTCCCTTCCACCGCCGCCGCGCCTCTCGTAGTCCCATCGCTCGCCGCCCCCTCCCGGCGTACTAGCGCCGCCTGCCGAAGCTGCTGAAGGGATAGGGCGGCCATCATCGGGTGCCGCCGCCGCCGCCGCTGCCGCCGCTGTTGCAGCTGCTGCTGCGGCTGCTGCGGCTGCCGCCGCCGCCCCCACCCCCGCCCCTCCGCCCGCACCCCCCCCTCGACCGCCTCTTCCGAATCTAACCCTTCTTCCGCCTTGCCGGTACCGTTCCGCCTGCTCTAGGTGCGCCTGCGCCTGCGCCTGATGCTGCTGCTGCTCGACGGGCTCTTCTGGGCGACACGCTGGCGATGGAGGGGCAGGGGGGAGGGCTGCGATGGCTCCACTAACCAACCTCCCACCGCCACCATCGCCCTTGCGGTCTCTACCCGCACTCCCAGACACATCCGAGTCAGCCCACCGCGGCCCGCTCGAGGAAGAGGGGCAAGGACCGGGAGCCTGGCCCACCACCCCAGAAGCAGAGCCACTACGAAAGCTCTCTCCAGGGTTCCGCCCACGCGCCCCGCCCCCGTCGCTGGGGGTGTTACTGTTGGTGCGTGCTAGGTACGGGGGCGGTGACGCTGTGTGCCCACCCCGCCCACCGCCGCCGCGGCCACCGCCACCGCCACTGCCTCGTTCACCGCTAATGGGTTCCGCCGCGGTCGGCTCACGTTGATGCGGTCTCCGTGTCTGCCACCCTACCGTACCACCACCAGAGGCCATGGCACCGCCGTCCTTATCGTGGTCGCCGCCGCCACCGCCGCAACCACCACTACCGCCACCACCACCGCCCGCCCCTGAGGTCCGCGCCGATGTCGATGATGCAACGACTACGTCCGAGGTCTGAACGTCCGCGCGCGATACGTGGGAGGGGGACATGGACCTCCACTGGCCCGCGCGAACGTGGCGCTGGGGAGAGCAGGAGCGAGAGCCAGAGCCGTCGTCCCGCCTGTGGTTGCTGGAACCACCTGAGCCGCCCCTTCGGTGGTTGGTGGAGCTCCCAGACCTGTTTCTCCTATGGTTGCCGGGGCTGTTGTTGCTGCCGGCGCTGGTTGGCCCGCTGCTGCCGCCACCGCCGGGGTCAACGTTACTCTTCTCCCCGTACGAATGCTCGTTGCCGACAGCGATCTTCTTGCCACCACTGCCGTCACCACCGCCGCCTCCACTACGCTCAAGAGGCTGCTGCTGCTGCTGCTGCTGCTGCTGCGGTAGCTCCGCTGCGTACTGGTGCTCCCTCGCGCGCGCGGCCCAACCCTCCCCCCCATCCGTGGTACGCCGGTACTTGGTCGGGTGTAGATGGAAGCGCTTGTCGCGGGAGTACGCCAGCTCGCGGTCGACACCACCGTCGTACTGCGCATCCCCCCCCTCCCCCCTGCCACCACCGCCTCCACCATCCTCTCCTTCGTGATCCTCTCGCGCGACCCTTACTCTGTCACCACCGGCACCCTGCCTGCCACCGCCAGCACCGCCGCCACGGCCACCTCCGCCGCCACCGCCGCCCTGTCCCCCCCTCGTCTTACCCCTTCCCCTCCCCGTCTCATCGTACCGGTCATCGTAAGCTCCGCGCTCCGGCCAACGTGGCGACATGGGCTTCTCGTAGGCCCCGACACCCCCGCCACCACTATCGTTACCGCCGCGCCATCTCACTCCCTCCGCCCCACCCCCCCGTCCGGAAATGCCTCTGCTCTTGCCGAAAGCCGCCGGAACGTGCGGTCTCGTCGCGCCTGCCGTAACCGCAGCGCTAGCGGAAGTGTCGGACGATGGGTCGCGGGACAACGCAGGATGCGGGTCACGCTTGTCGAACGGCTTAGAAGCGATGGGAGCGCTAGCATCGGCTTGTGGGGCTAGAGAAGCTTCGGGGTCTGTTTCGGCCTTGGCCGGGAAGCGGCTGCGCTCGTTGGTTGTGGTGGGCGTCGGGTGTTCGATGCCGACTGCGGGGGCGGGTATGAAAGGGCAGCGTCGACGCGCGTTGTGGGTGCCACCATTGCCGCCGCCGCCGCCGCCGCCGCCACCACCACCGCCACTGTTCCCATCACCAAGTCTTTGTTGTTGTTGTTGTTGTTGTTGTTGTCGGTGTTGTCCCTCTTGTTGCTGCTTCTGTTGTTGCTGTTGAGGCTGGTGCTGAGGGTGAGGATCTAGTTTCAGGTGAACGTGTTGATGCTGCTGGTGCTGCTGGTGCTGTTGCACGTGCTTTTGTTGCTGCTGCTGCTGCTGCTGCTGCTGCTGCTGCTGAGCTGTGGCCGGTACTCCCTTCCTTCCTTTAGGCCCCGACTTTTGCCGCTGTAGTTTTTTTTGGTTTTAAATGGGAAATAGAAAAGGCGGCAGATATAAGGAGCGGGGCTTCGAGTTAGTATTGATGCGTCTCATGAACCATATGATCCAAATATGCTGATTCATCAATAGACCTACCAGGTACCAGATATAAATACTACATTGTAGATACGTATTTTTTTAATTGGTAGTAATAGCAACATCAGTAAATTATGAGAATCTTCAACCCCCCCCCTCCTCCGTCTCGAAAGGGATGCGTAGTCAATGGTCAAATGTCTACGAGTAAAAAAACAACAGATGAGTACGCCCCCCGCCCCCCCACCCTATATCAGCACCTGGTATATAATATATGTATATGTTGGGTTGGCGTCGGTTGGCGATGACGCCGTAAAACACGCCTCTCACTGTGTGTGCTAGACAACCAGGGTACCGTTTTATTCTTCTTTCATCTTTTTTTTTTTTGCGGTCACCACGGCTGGCGGTCCAGTTAGATTATTTTTGTGCGGGGAGAACCTTACCTCCGCACATTTTTTTTCTTTTTTTTCATCATCACTTTTACTTTCCAGCCCACTCGTAGGAGGTTTTACCCTCGACGATCTTCTGGACAAGCCGTGGTCACAGGTGTCGTCCCTTCTCCCCCCCGGTACGTGCCTTTAGTTTTTATCGCGCATAGGGTTCAGCATTCCCACTGCTCGTCGATTTTCATCGAATGTACAGCTAACTCACGCTCTCGCGCTTTCCGCTAATCAATTTCATGCAAGAAAAAGTCCCTATGAGCATGCACTCGGTGAGACTCGAACTCACGAAATTGATCTTGATAGGCTCGCGGACCACCTACCAAGCCACCGGGGACGCCGGATGGGGATCATCGTATCACGTACTGTGTACCATATGGTAAGCCACCTCCACGAGGCAGTTACATGGTAAACCCATTGCTGTCTCTGTAAGTGTCCACGCCAGAAAATAAATCAATTTATTGACGCTGTCATCCATATGCAAGAATACCCGTCTCACAGGCGGTTCTTGGTAGGATGCAGCTCGCTCTTCATGCGATTCGCTCAACACCTCAAGGCGCTTCGCGCTTGGTGCAAGCAGTGTCTGCCTTGTCGGTGAAAACCGTGCTCCGTCCCGGCATTGTAGGGATGCGAGGGTCTATGGCCATACGACTACGTCCATGCATGATAATGAGCACCCCCCTCCCCCCCCCCCCCCCCCCTTCCGTTTCGAAAGGGATGCGTGGTCAATATCGTCAAATGACTCAAAGGCAGGCAAGAAACCAGCACGCCGCCTCCCCCCCCCCCCCTGAACCCCTCCCCGCCCCCCCCCCCCCCCCCCCCCCCCCCCCCTCAACCCCCATTCAACCCCCCCCGCGGTGACCCACCCGCACACAAATCAAAAGGCAACTAAAATCTAGCATGCGTGTACTATAATATAAACTGGTACAAGATACAAGACACTCTTCCACTCCATCCAGAGTTAATTCAGCCTGTCCTGTGACCATGGGCTAGCTTCTTGGGAACGGCGGAGAAATTCCACGAAAATGCAATACGGCTCTACGTGTAGCGTGAGATGTTATAGATATGTATGGCTTACATAGTGCCAAACGGCATCAGGGTGCCAGGCAGGATCCGGCGGTTCACTATATATCTGCCCCCTCTAAGTGGGACTAGAGAGCCAAACGGGATGGGCCCGATGCGGGGTCAAAGTACCAAATGGGATCAGGCTGCCAGGAGGCAAAGAAAACACGAAAATACGTGCAAGTCCAAGTAAGTCTTGCACACATGTACTGGCTGTACGTGCAATTCTCCGCTGGTGGATTTTCGGCAATGAGTTAAATGTCGGAACAACAATATATCCGTACGTATTATAAATACCGGCAGAAAATATGTTTGTTGTACGTACGAGTATACCAGATTCGTACGAGGATACCGGGGACCAGGGAATATCATACTGCTGTACTATATACATCGGAATACGAGCCAAATGAAAAGTATCAGAAACAGCAGTAGTGCCGCGGGTGCACTTCAAAAAGTTCTAAATTCCTCGGCGGAAGAGAAAGGAGGCCCAACCATTGGAAGCAGGGGCGCGTGTTTTGTACAACTTTTACACATACAAAGAGGCCGTGCGCATTTTCCTAGACTTTTCTTCGGATAAATGGGCAGGCGTTGTCGTGTTCTGTGTCTACTCTGTCCTTCCCATCGTAACGGCTATCTCAGAGTCAAACATATCGGTTGACAGCGCTCTTGTCCCTTGACGGGACAGCCGTCGAGCAAATCCCACACCAACACTAATATATCGATTATAAAGAGGTCTTGACGGGTCAAAGCTATAAACCGGACCGTCAAACAGAAGTCTTGACGGGTCGAACAATACCCTAGACGGTCAGCTGTAGTCTTTGCGTCTAATAATGACGGACGGACGGGGCGCGAGCGGGATATGTCGCCGCCGCCGCCGCCGCTGCTGCTGTTGCTGTTGCTGTTGTTTACTGTTTGCTGCTGCTGTTGTGTGCTGCTCGTGTAGAGCGCTGATGAAAACAAATAACGGAGCTTCCATACGAACACTACTAGTAGGCTCCTGGCGTAACATAAATTTCATCCATCTGGTATGTATATATATTTTGAGTACGTCCTCGTGTACCACTCAAGATGACAGCACGCCTCGGACGAATTTTCCCCAAACGAAGGAGGATTCATATAGAAGACACGCCGACATACACATACCTGGTGCCTGGTGAGTAGCAAGCCAGTGCCAGGCAAGAGTTAGTGCTGTTGTATTCATCGTCCTTATTGTAGTCAACAGGACGAACTTTTTATCTAAAGCTGGGTCAACCTATGTACATACAGTAGTATAATAGTACACACACAAATGTTACCACGGTATCGTTTGGCGCAGTATACAGGTGTACGTCAACAATAGCACGCAGAAGTGGCGGTCGTAGCGGCGACAGGGGGTGAAAAACTCACCTACACCAGCAGTAGAGAAAAAAAGTTTACCCGCGGTTTTGCCTTTTTGGAAACGCCTTACCATATTTATTGACAACCGTGAAATGAGGACGCTTCAGGTGCTCTCTCTGAGAAGGGTCTCTCTGGCTTACGGCGTCGTCTCAACTTGAAACTCGCAGCCCCGAGTTAAGAGCACCCTGAGACAAAATGGAAACATGCGCTTCCAACTCTTTTAGGGCCACAGCAGTCCCGCTTTGGGACAAAATCACTCGATTCTACGATAAGAGGTGGCACATTTCCGCTCATTTTTTTTCTGAATGACGGCGTTCCTCAACCCAAAATCGTCGGAATATCAATCTTGTTTCGAAAAATGGCGTAATTGTATACTTGGGCCATGGGATTATTCATCGGGATGCAATTTGGTCTTTGCTCAAGTCAGTTATCGGGTGAGGTGTGGAGCTCTCTCCGCAAGTGCGGAGCCTCAGTGAAACATGCTGCTCTCATCTGTAGTGGTGCTGGTGGGCAATATGTATCTTCTCGGAAAAGGCGGGACAAGCTACTTCGACCGCTCGTTACTCCAGAATGCTCTTGTTTTTATCTTTTGGGGGGCTCTTCAACTCGGGGAACTACCCACGAATTGTATATATATATATACCACGTGATCTATACGTACACGTACCAAGACTGCTTCTAACATGAATATACCCCGGTGGTCGGGGTAGCTTTACCAGCAGAATTCGAATCGATCACAATACTACCGCCGTGTCACACGGGTGATAGGATAGGATAACACACCCTCTCTGACAAATTCCAGAGCCGACCTTCTATCCAACGGGGACGCCACACGCCGAGCGATGCGTCCACCTCGTCGAGATCATTCCAAAGTTACCATTTTCGTTTGTGTGTGCCCCCCCCCTCCCCCCCCCTTGGGCTTGGAGAAACCCGGCTCGGAAATTCTTCCCACTGGGGGTGTGGAATCTTGTCACACGCGTCATATGGTATAATATACCCGCGACACATGAAACAACAACCGGCAGTATGTAGAGCTTACCCCTTGGTCGAGGAAAAGGTTGACACACACACTCTGTACGTACGAGACACTCATCTCTTCAGTTTACTATTAATACCCTTCTCTGCTGTACGTATTCATGATAACATCACGTATCATACGCGTGTTCTATATTCGAAGAGACCAGAAAATGGGCGGGAGCTTTTGGGGGAGGGGTGATGCAAAAATGTTTAGCAGGGAAGTACGGTAGCAGGTGTACTTGTAAAATGAAGTAAGGAGTAACATACGGGGATGCCCCCGGGCCCCAGAGAGGACGAAGCGCAAACCGCAAACCGCGTTCGACACCTTGTTCGAAACCCAGGGGGCTCGTACGGCGGCAAAAAAAAAAACGAGCATTCCCGATCATTGCGGTCTGATCAACCAGTCACCAACAAGAAAAACATTTTTTTGTGACAGCTATACAACGAGTCTGTACCGTCTGCAGATATTTATAAGCTACCAGTACACTACAGCAGTAGTCCAGGGAGCGCGCAGCAGAACGGGCATTATACCGTTCTCATCCTGCACGCGTGTTCGGTGTGTTGTATCATACTATACGTGCACACATACCGCATAAAAGGCAAGATGATAACACACTACCACGGGGGACCATAGTAAACAGGACCCAAGGTACGGAGAAAAACCTATATATTTTTACTTTTTTTTACTCACAATATTTGATCTTATTTACTATGGTTCCCCGTAATACCACGGACGAATTTCAAAGCTGTTTTTCTCTACAACGAGAAGAGAGTTAACGCCGTGCGACGCGTCCACATACGGGAATATCTCGACCAAATGATTCCAAAGCCGCCATTCTCGTGATGTGCATTGGATAAAGTCGGCTCTGAAATTTGTCCCAGGGGGTGTGTTATCTTATCACCCGTGTGATAAGGAGATATCTTTTCACCCGCGCGACAAGGTGTTATATTTGAGAGTTTCGGAAACTATTTTTTTTTTTTTTTTTTTAAACGCTCAGGGTCAGGGTTTTTGTGGAAGTCTCTCCGTATAAAAGACGTTGACGGCTATTTTTTTCCCTGAGCGGATTCTTTTTTTCCAGATGCTCAGGGATACGGGCTGCAAAACAGGGTTTAACCCTGAGCAAAGAAGCTGCTCAGGGTAATGGTCATGGCACAGCAGAGCACAGGTAGTAAAGGATGCCTGTACCGTCACACAAGCAGCCCGGGACTGACACTGATTCGCCGCCATAGCTAAGGGCGACAAGGCGTGCCATTTCCTCGAACCAGCCGTCGTTTGGTTCGTGATTTTGGCGGCGAGGAAGTACAGAGTATCTTCGGCAATCTCAGCAGGCAAATGAGGTGGAGCATGCATCATCTATCTTCAGAAAAAATGAAGACAATCGACCTAGCAACCTCACGCCGCGTGACGGTGAGGAGGGCGGTGATGGCGTAGAAGGTACGCGAGGCGGATGACCACTCGCCAAAGCGTTGGGGCAACCGGGCGCACCACCTCCTCCACCAGTAGGCGGTTGGTTGTGATGGGGCTACAAGTACTACTGCTGTAATCGCAGCAGGCGAGGCGAAGTGAGCAGGAGCAGCTCGATAATAAATAGAAGCACCACACGCTGCACACGAAAACGAAGACACGCAACCTCGAGCTGGGTGGCGGCTTGGAGGACAGCGACGGTGGAGATCGTGTTATAGTGATGGAGGAGCGGGAGGGGCAGGTCGGGGCGAAAGGTGGTGGAACACGCGGCGGTCGACTGCACGATGCTCGAAGCTTGCTGTGAAAAGTGGGGAAGCTTGAACGCAGGTCCACGTCATTTTTATTCCTCCTCCCACCCTGAGCAATTTTTTTTTTGAATTTTTCCAAATCCTGGAAGCACCAACCATGAGCACCCCACCCTGAGCAAAGTATTATTTTTTTTTTTCCGAAACGCTCTATTATCACCCCATGTGATTCGGTGCTATCTTATCACCCGTGTGATACGGTGTTATCTCATCACCCCATGTGATGCGATGCCATCTTATCACCCGCGTGACAAGGTGTTATCTGGTCACCCCATGTGATTCGGTGCTATGTTGTAACCCGTGTGATGCGGTGTTATCTTATCACCCGTGTGATACGGTATGTACGAATACGACGTATATGATACCGTATAGTTCCCGAGTTCACACACCAAAATCGCGATTCGTCCCCCCAACCCAGCAGTCCGGCCGGGCTGCTTCGTGCGTGGCCGATGTGTACGTATTCGTCATTGTTTTCGACAACTTCTCCATCCTCCAATTCCAAGAGGGGGGTTGGTTCTGAAATCCCAGACCCCTGAGGGAGGTGGATAAAGAACCAGTGTACGGCTTTTGACTCTTGAACCTCAAACGTAACATCACGACGAGACACAACGCGGCGTTACGTACGGCGGTACACATGCTATACGTATGGTGTACAGACCGCCGGAAAAAAGAACAAGAGACGAGCAGTCGCCCCTTTCCCCCTCGCCGTCCCCGTGGCCACCACACGTCACAACACTTTTCGAGACAAAATCGCAATCAAAACTCCTCTTCTGTCATGCATTGATGGGCGTATTGGGCGGAGGATACGGCGCTGCATGTAGCTTGCACCACCAGTCAAAATAGATCAAGAGACATGTCAAGCAAGGCAAAACGTGCGCTTTCAAGGGTGTACACAGGGCCGAGCGTTCAACACTAAAACCAAGTAGTTTGGTGTCACTCAAGGCCCGTCTGTCGCTTGAGCAAAGTTGCTGTCTGTCGAGGGGTGAAACTCCTGTCTCCTGACATACTTGCCATTCAGCAAATCAAGAACAGCAGAACGTTCTATCAACACTACACGTTATCATACACCTCGTATCGTGCACACAAAGCCCAAACGTATACTCGTACCGCCAACAGGCTCTCTTATCTCTCTGTGACGTAAAAAAAAGTCAATACGAGCCAGGCAAGCCAGTTTTTTACGTGGTTGACTGACTCACCCAAGAAAAAGCACCACCTCTATGAACCCTTGAAGAGGGGCAATCAAGGACGTCAAAGGTGCCAAAAAAAAAACGCCTTCTGTTTATGACGTTTTTAGTTTTGGAGCCATGAAAAAAGTCGTAGACCATGCCTTAACATTTTCAGAGCTGCAGTCCCGTTTTCGAGACAAACCACTCAAACTCAAACTATTGCGGGGGACCAGAGTAAATAGGACCTGCAGTACACACAAAAACCTATATATTTCCCTATTTTTACTGACAATATTTGGTCCTTTTTACTATGGTCCCCCGTAAATAGTTTGTCCCCAAAATGGGACTGCAGTCCTACAAGGGTTTTAACCGGTTTTTTTGTTGTCTGGGGCGTGCGTACCTTACCCAGGATGCGGTGAGTTATATTTACGGGGGGCCATAGTTAACAGGACCTACGGTACACACAAAAACTTGTATATTTGCCTACTATTTTTACTAACAATATTTGGTCTTATTTACTATGGTCCCCCGAAATAGCAACCAGAGCCTATTAATAACAGCCAGCGGCAATGGGCTCATCGGAGTATCGAAACGGATACCGAATATCCGATCGTCGAATTCGGATGATACGTACGAACATATTCTTGACGTCATATCTACAGACTACGTACCGCAGCAGTATACGGGCTTCTTGTGAACATCATCTCACTTACGGACCGGTATCATATTGTAGCAGATAAGGTTTTTTTTTTTTTCTTGACGCGCTCCTCTCGAATAATTTCAGCCATCAGATAAAACATGAACGAAAAAAAAAATACACACACACAACAACAAAAACAGCTGAGATGAAGGACTTTTTGCCGAAACTCATCTTTGCAGGCTGCGTACCCATGACACTCCGATCGCGAGTAGATGAAAAAAAGCAGGCACGTATAATTCGTATGTCTGATGAGGGTGATATATACGTTATAGCCAACGGTCGACGACCACGACGGTGCGTCACAAGTCACAAGTATTTTACCGGGATGTGACGGTGTCCCTGAATCCCCATGTACAATACAACGCCCCCCCCTCAAATAAGATAGTACAGCTGCCGCTAGGATTTCGCCCAGCAAGATATTGGCAACTGTCGTCACCTGTGTGCGTTGGTGGACAGCAGTGGTGCAAGCCAGGCTCAAATAAACGGATCACACGCACGTACCGATCCCGATTTCCCTCCAGCATTTGACAAAATTCCAAGTGACGGTGGGACTGACGGACGGAAAAGTATTATTACGGGGAGCCATTGTAAATAGGACCAAATAATGTTGGAAAAAAAAGGGAATATATATAGGTTTTTGTGTGTACCGTAGGTACTATTTACCATGGTCCCCCGTAATAATAGTACGGGGGTCCATAGTAAACAGGACCAAATATTGTTAGTAAAAATAGGTAAATATATAGGTTTTCGTGTTTACCGTAGGTCCTGTTAACTATGGTCCCCCGTATTAATAATGCAAACGTATGTCAGCGATTTCGAAACGGGTCCCTACAGAAAAAAGTAAGACGCCGGTGAATTGGAAAAATTGCTTTCGCTCTCACCAACATAGTACGAGTATATACCTGGTACACGATATGTTGAGTGTCTTCGTCGGCAACGCTAGACGAATGCACGCGTAAACTAACCATCACGTTTGGCCAACTCTTCGACTTTACATCTTCGAATGGTTTTCGGGATCGCTTTTGCTACGCGATACGCATCACTGCAAAAACCTTGTCGAAAAAACCAAGAGTCGATCGAGGTGGGCCTGGGGCAATGATTCTGTAGGTAATTTGACTCGGGCCCGCAAAAATTGATATCGGTACACATAGGTAAATAAAATAAAGGAAGGGAGTCGGTACAGTTGTACCAAGTTTTTTTCTCCGTCTCTCCCACAGCAGCCTGAATGACATAATTAGTGCCGGGTATATCTCTGGGACGACGAATCAGGACGGACAACTTGAGTGTACTGATGTAGCTGGGTAGAAAGAAAATAACTGGTTTGAACGGTTTATGTGACGATAACAGTACTTTGTATTCCAGAGTTACAAATGATGATATATACACCTGATGATATAAAGCAGGTACCTGGTACCCGGGACACACGATACTACCGTAGGAAGGGCGTCGAGTTATCTGTGCTCCATGGCTAGATAGTAGTCAGTGGGTGTAGAAGCCAGCCAGCTACCGGTAACTGATTTCAGCCGACTTCTATCAATAGTCAGCGCACGAAGCAAGCCCAAAAAAGTCCCCCCCCCCGCACAGACGACGGTGGTCCAGCGTGAGGCACCCTCGGCGGGCCCGCCCGAGGCACCCGCGGAGTACTTCACTGAAGGCATCGGTGTTGGCCAAACTTACGCTATTTGGCGGTTCGACACACGAGAACGTAAATGTGATAAAATCAAAGACGCCTTTCTATAATACAAACACGGAGACCTAAAGAGTAGGAGAACTACAACTGGAAAATTAAACTAACCACGGGGACGCGTATTTCCCGGTAGAGGTAACTACCGGAAATTAAAAAAATAGCTTGAGAAAATAACATGTTGGGGAGGAAATTCGATGTGTCTCCTATCCCCCCCAGACGAAAACGCCCCTCAAACTCCAACAGTATGAGGACCCCGGGAGACCTTTTTTACTCTGCGCAAAGTAAAACGCTGTGTATATACTCTCGCCTTTACCGTTTTTTTGTACCCCCAACTCAACCTGACAAAGTACTAAAACGTTACCAAAAATCGTTCATTTTCAAGTGAAGGAGGGCAACGTTTGACGAGGCCATGTAGATTATGCTGGAAAAATCAACTGACAGCATGGTGATAAGACACTCAGATTGTGCGCTACGTAAAAAGCTGTGGTATACACGAACGTACATGTAAGCATTTATACAAGTAGAGTAAAAAAAACGTAAAAATGCAGAAAAGGAATGCCCGAAGGCCTGAACAAATCGTACTTGTACTCTTCACCCCTCATTCAGTACATAGACTACCTACGGGGATGATGTTTTTCATCCCTGTCTCGAAACGACGCGTTATAATGTTGTCCTTAAACAAGAGGGAATGAGAAAATACTCGTACGTGGGACCGATGCTGATGGAAACACAGCACGAAGTGCTTTTAAAATTCTAGTTTCGAAACTATTGCTTCCAAGAAACGGCTGAGGCTATTCTTGTATCGCCGCTGTGGGAAAAAAAGGAGAAACATTTTTCCTTTTTTTTACAAATTGTTCACCCGGCTGCACGCTCCTTCTCTCCGAAAAAACTGAAAAACGCTCTATTTTTCGCTATCCGAGAGGGATCGAGAAATGTCGCCTGTGCTCTGCACACCGGCGGCAAAATGGCTTCATCGTACGCCTGACTATTAATAGCGCCCGCCACAAATGTTTCACAGGTGGTCGTGTGAACATCTGTGACTCTACTACTTGTCTAGGGTGGGTCTCGTTCGGAGTTCATAACGCAGTCGCTTGTTTAGTCGATCCATGGGTACGTACCGAGAACTCGCAATCTTGTCGCTTCGAATTAAACATCTCGCAAGTGTGTCTCGAGTCGATATTTGCCCAACAACGTCACAGGGAATTTGTTTGTAATGATCGTGCTCATAGCAGGCGGTACGGAAATGTTCCTCCGGATATATTAAAAATTCAAACTTGATATAGAAAGGTCGCGTTCCCGAGAGTTTTTTATTTTGGAAGGGCTGAAAAGCATAGCTCCGGAAAACTACAATTACGGGGGACCATAATCCATAATAAATAGGACCAAATATTGTTAGTAAAAATAGGTAAATATATAGTTTTTTATGTATACCATAGGTCCTGTTAACTATGGACCACCGTAATACCAGGGTATTATACTAGATGTACCTTGGCGATTACAGCCGGCCAACATGACCAGCAGATATTTGACATTTTGATTTCTTTATTTTTCAAGTTTTTAGTCGTGGATTGCGCAGTACACACGTATGTATTTCTTCACAATAGTACAATAATAGGTGTATACGAAGCCGTATCGGGATACCTTTTCCGATTTCATTTTTTGGACGGGATACCTTTTCCGATTTCATTTTTTGGACATCAGCACTTGATTATTTTATGCGATTTTAACGAGAAGGGTGAAAAAAAAACGGAACTTCCGAACGTATACGTACCATCGCTGGTACAGACAATCACCCGCGCCCGCACCTATTAATAGTACCTCGTGAACCACTGATGATGTAAGAAATAACACCATTAATCCCTTTAGTACCGCAGTCCCGATTTGGGGACAAACCAGTCTAATTCCAAGTGATTTGTCCCAAAAACGGGACTGCGGTACTAAAAGGGTTAAGACCAATATTGATACGTAAAAAAAATCAAAAATACTGCGCGTACAGCGTTAAAACCGCGGTACACTACCATGGGCACGTACGATTCTACGAACTGGTTCCTAGGACAGATTGATTATTGACCGAATCATGCATTTCGTCTCGCCGAATTCGGAAAATATATAATCTCCCTCCCCTATCCATTACCGCGGTGTTTGTTTCTTAAATTTTCTCTCTTGTACAGAATATGTATCTCGTACCTGTCGTATCCAGTGCAATGAAATGGCATTTGCACTTCGTCTACCCTGCTTACTGCATACCCAGATCCCAGGTAACATTGTAGTATTTCTATAGAGTAGTTTTGTGACCACAGAACTTGTACCGCTCCAGTATTGAGGAATCGGCACGGACACTGGTTGTGCGGGATGTCGACGGGTAAAAAGAAAAGGCTCAAGTTGCTGTGTAATGTGAAGCACACACAACGGCCACATTATTTTCAGGGAGGTACGACAGTTTTTTCTTCGTCCATTTTGCTTCTTTTCTTTCAATTTTTTTTCCAATATATGTATGTATATATTTTTTTTCTTTGCTTGCTTTCGTTTTTTCTCTTTCGTGATCCAGTATGATGACGTGGCACTGCATTATTGTCTACTGCTGTGCTTACACTGTCCCATAATATAACCATTCTTTTTAGACTAAATGCTGAATAAAAAGGGGATTATGTTTCGGGACAGAGTGGTACTTGGTATGTAACAACGTATTATTAGTATAAACTTGTGGCGTAGTTTTGCGACCACAGAAGTTGTATCATCTCTCTAGGATTGAAGAATCGGCACGGACACTTGTCGTGCTGGATGTCGACTGGTAGAAAGGACCGTTTACTATTAATAATAATAGAGGAACACGCCCACAACGGCCGCGGGATTTTTCTCTGACCACGATTTTTAACTCTCTCTCTCCTACGATGGTCGTAACTCAGATCCGGGGTCACAGACATGGCAGGCTCTTCTCCCCCCTCCCTCCCCACAACAGCTGTTCGCGCCTTCATTTTTATCGCGAGGAGACTTCAGCCAGTTCTTTCCCGTCGCATGGAATTGCGCCAACCCTCGCTACGACGCTTTCTAGGAGTAGTTGTTGATTTTTTTTTTCGAAAAATGAAGAAATACTCACACCATTGTGCTTCTTGTTGTGCGTACGTAGACAAGTCGGCAAGTATCATATCGAGCGCCGGGCACTGGCAGCCTCAATCAGTATACCGGATTGCATCAGTATACTGGTCCTCGCGCAGGCACACAATAAAACCCCTCTGATGTTTGATGTTACTCCGTCGCTCCTACCCTTCGCCCTTGGGGCAGTTGGTACTGCGCAGGCTCTCACCAGCAAACAAAGCACCACGGAAGCATAGACTCATCCCTGTCCCCTCCCCTCTCTACGTACCAGATACATGTATATATATATTTATTTGTTTTTCTCCTCTCCTTGGGTGTACAGGAAATCTAAAAAAATACTGGCAGCATTTATTTATTGGTAGGCTCAATGAGATATTGCTGTATCACCATACATAAACCTGTGCCAGTACCCACAGCCCTACAAATATTCACCAGGTACCTGGTACCGAATACAAGAGGCGTGCATCGTTCACGTACTCTATGAAACACCACTTTCGATTTTCTGATTTCGGCAAAAAAAAACAGAAAGCAGTAATAATGACAGCAATCATTTTGCCAAATCAAAAGCCGACGCTGAAAACGAAAACTGCTATTAATACATACACGTACGTATACCGGTATGTAATTAACGTGAATCGATCGGGGTACGCGTACGTGGCATGTACCCAGTACTACAGCAGCACTACAGGAGTGTATCGTATCAACAGTTGCTCGGATTGGCCGGCTGCGCGCAAGATCTAAGATCTAACGGACACACCCCCACCGCAACAGCGGAACAACGAGCGGACCCTGACGAGCGCCCCAGCGTCTGGCCGCGGGCCTCTTATGATAATAAACAATAGCTCATGATGTCAACATATCAACGGCATTTGACCGTCTTACATACTGCTATTACAGCTGACGTATTTCAAAATTTATAAAATAATACCAATACAACGTACCGGGAGAAACTTCGTACCTGGTCGAGAAAACAAAAGCGCAAAAAAAAAGTGATACACGAAACGTTCAAAAATTTTAAAATACAAAAAATCTTGCGAAAAACACGACCAGAGCGAGGCACCAGGGGTGCAAACTGAAAACAATCAAGGAAGAGCAAGCAAATCACATCGAAAGAGAAGGGAAAGAGTATGTACGCATGTACTTGTCCGCATACGTAAAACGCCCATACCAGGTACCTCGTAAATAAACCTATTTTTCACATGCATGCCGGGAATGTTCAGAATTCTGGTTATATTATTCACTCTATATACCTAATATGTTAAGATGTTAGGATGAAACAAGCATGAAATTGCGGGCTGACACATGACAGCAACAAAAGCTCAATCGACGCTCGTTTTGTCCTCTTTCCGTCAAGCAGCACCCACACAGCGGGAGTAAATTTACGAGGAAAAATAAACGATAATTCCTGTACGACAGACCACTACTCGTATATACCATCAAAATAAAATATTAAGTAAGGAAGTACGAAATGAATCAACTACAAAGATGAATACGTGCGTATCATAGATGAAAATAAGGTGGTTTCAGTCTAGGCGATAAAATCTCCGCTGATTTCTGTCATACATGTCATTTTTACCAGTACAAAGAATATCGGATACTTTATCACTTGGGTATAATGAGGAACCGCGAGAAGGCCCGACGGAGGAAAAAAAAAAAAAGTGGGTTTGGGGCGGGTTGATGTACCGTACCGCAAAAAAAATATAACTTTTTCCAAAAACGAAATGACCCAGCATTTCGCGAGAAGAAGATAACGGGACTTCCAACCGGGGGTATTTGCGACGTACGGTCGGTACGAGCAATAAAGTGACTACCGACTATGGCGTTTGGGTATTGGTGTGCACGATGGCCTCTCGGTGCGGGTGCCTGGTACCACGGGTCGCTCTCCCATCACAGTTGCCTCGCGAGTGGCTTGGCAACTTCGTTCGCAATACGGCACCGGGCGTGGTTGGTTGGGGAAGGTTTGGTGACCTTTGGGCCAAGCTTTGTTTCGTGCGAACTCATTTTTGGCTCGTAGGAAAAAAAAAAAAAACATCAGAAACGTAGAATATGAATATGTGTGACGATTGGGCGTTGGGCGGCGAAATAAACAAAAAAGTTTAGTACCCAGGTAAGTAGAAGCGCGGTCAGATTACTGCATATTTACTCCCGCATCTCTCCGCTCATCTGCAGCTGCTGCTGCTGCTGCTGTTGCTGCTGTGGGAGTGGGCGGCGGGGGCTGGAGGAGGGCCCGTTCTAGCTGAGTCGCTGCGGGCAAGAAAGGGTTGATAGACGACCTCGGTGGTGAAGACGCACGCGCGGCGGGGACAACCGACTACATGCGAGAGTAAGGGAGATAGGGAGGGATATATCATACCAGTACATACGCGAGCAGACAAACGAACAGGAAAAAAGAACGGGTTCTCATTTCTGCCCCGATTTCCGAGCGTGTGCGTGACTTGCCTCTCCGTACACACAGCGCAGACCCTTTTTCCGGCAGAGGCCGCACTGGGGCTGCCCATCACACCGTCGCTTCGCCAGCGAGCACGGGTCGCACTGCAACGACACACGCAGCGGGGGAAGGTGCACGAGAGGGTGGGCGAGCAAGCAATACAGGTCATCGCTTCTGCCGAGCTGAGCCTTAGCCTGTCCCCCCCGGGCTCATAGTAGTCGGATCGTCCAGTATGTTTGTCACGGGATTTTTGTTTACTTTTTTTCAACAAAAATAGAATTGCAGCGGAAGCTTGCTTAGTAGTCATATGTAAATACAAAGAGACTGGTTGCGCGCGTCCCATCGGTGCTGACTCGGCTTGCAATTAAAAACGGGTTTACAGACAGAAACAGGCAACCGCTCCTGGTTGTTGCTGTGCAGTCGGGTCGAGCGAGCCCAAGGCTCGGGCTGATCCGAAGCAGCAGTGGCGGCGGCGGCGGCGGCAGCCGCAGCGGTGGCTGTGCTTTTGTCTTCTCGCTTGTTGACCTTCTATTGCCTCAACTTTGATATTATGTCGCAGTACACAAGTCACTCTATCTTGGATCAACTCATCAGAGAACCCCCCACGAAACAAACAAGCTCACCGATTTTCGCAGTTTAGGAGCTCGGCCCGCGTTTCGCTCCCTCCGGCCGGACCCGCTCGCCCCCGGCGGACAGGCGGAACCGTCTCCATCTCGTCCCTCTGCATGTCTGCAAAAACAGCGCTGCTGAGGAAACCCTCCCGGGCTAGGTTCGCCAGCCTGGGGCAGGACTAGGCCAGACACAGCAGCAGCTGATGATTAGGTGGCGGGGCCCTGCTGAGAAGCGGGGGCCATTATTTTCTTTTTCAATTTCGATTTTTTCCAACCTTTCCAACTAAAAACGGATTTTCAATTGAGATTGTTTGCGCCGCGTGCCGCGTGCCTCACAGGTGTTCCGTTTTTTTTTTCGAAATAGTCGGTTCAAGAGTACCGAATAAAATGTTAGACCAATCAGGAGTCGTTGTTTTCCGGGGGCGTCTCGAATCTCTGAAGCAGTGCAGATCGCGGTCTCGCAGTCGGGAGCTCCTAGGCCCGCAAGTAAGTGATACCGATGTCTAAAAAAGCGAATAAGTAGTGCGGTTTGCAGACCATAATCATCATGAGGTCGGGTCGAAGCCCCATACTCCATCTGCCCGCACTCGTTTTTTGCCTCCACAAACATGCGAGTTTTTACCTCGTACCTGTGGTACATATTATTTTGTTGTTCTGGTTTCTGCAGTTTGCTTGCACTCGACTGAGAATGCGTAACGCACGCAGGTGGAAAACACAGGAAGAAAGAAGGAAGGAGGAAAACCGAGGAAGAGGAGCGCGCGTGTTCGTGTATTTCGTATGTGTGCTGCTGCTGCATGTATGTATGTATGTGTGCGCATCGCGTGCATGAGTGTGTACGTACGATATGGTGCGGGTGCAAAATGATGTGTCTCTGTTTTCTCTTCTGGCCCGCTTTTGAGTAGTAGTATTATGTATTGCGATTCTCCCGAACCCGAACGACTCGAATCTGACTTCGTACGATACGTTTACGTACTGCAGACTGGTCCTGGGTGTGTGTGCGTTGCTGATGGGAGTGATCGTCGTCGTACGTACCGTCGCTGTTGTGTTACAGCAGCAGTAGTTGGTAGATCGTTTGTGTACAGCAGCAGCAGGATGCGAATACTGGCGCGGGCCCGGATAATAATTAATGTTTGAATTTGATGTGGAGGAATGTGCACCTTTTTTATATCTACTACTATACTACTGCCAACTACATACAGCTGACAGCTGTGGTAAGTACATACCGTAAATATGTGTAAGTAAAGTATACCAGGTATACTCGTACATACACAAAGTTTGTTATACGAGACTCCGTACTATTACGGGGGTCCATAGTTAATAGGACCTATGGTAACATAAAAACCTATAATATATTTACGTGTTTTTACTACCAATATTTGGTCCTATTTACTATGGTCCCCCGTAATAAGTCTTTCTTGGTTGTTCACCAAGCACAACCACTTCTGTTACTATTAGTAAATAGCACCCCTGTAGTCTCGTCGTGTATGGTGAGCCTGTCTGTGCTGTTTTGCGGCTTGATTTTATAAAAACTAAGAAAGCACGTCATCAGCTGTGAGTTCAACCGATCGGCAGATCGGTCGATACTCAACTTTGCAAGCTGCGTGCGCGCGGCTTGATTTGGAAACACAGCTTTTTTTTCCTCATCGTACATCGAACATGGATCTAAAAACTTCCTTACATTTCCGTCCAGAGTACCAGAGGTAGTATATACGAGTACTACATACCGCAGTATTAATAGTAGAATACTATTTTAATAGCGGTAGATATAGCAACGAACAACCGCGTCAACAGGCACAAACCATTACCGGTATTTATTAACAGGAATTTCCTGGTACAACACATCAATATTCCCTCCCCCAACCATTACGCACACAGAAATAATAACGAGTATTATTATTAGTAATTATTTTACAATGCAAGGCGTGACGCAACACAACAACCATCATCATCAGCTGAGGTCGTGGAGTTGGGGGAGGGGCGGGACGGGGATAATGTATACCAGGTAGGAATTTAATATTATAATTATATTGCCGTTAATGAACGAACGAACGAGCTGCTCTTGTTTTGCTGCTCATAATTATAATTGCTGTTGCAGAATACTGAATAAGAGGTCGTCTCGGCGGTGACACGCAGCGCGTGCAGTGACCACACAAACAGACGACCCAGCCAGGTCGCTATCTCGCGGATGTGGGGTGGCCTACATTATACTTCTGCGGGGTCGCCAAGAGACTAGAAGGAGCAGGGGGTGGCAGGGGAGTGGGGGGCAGAGTTGAGTGTTTTGCCTGGTATGCTATATGTTCGAATCTAAAGCCGCGCGCGCTCATCCTGGATCCTAGATACACGTGTATATAACATATATGTATGTATCCATGCACGCCGTGAGTGCGAGTAGTCAAACAATAAAAACAGCAGTAACGAGTACCAGGTACGGTACATATTAACCCTAAAACTTGTAGGAAGGAGTAAAAGACAACACATACATATATAGAGTATATCGTAGATAAAGCATAATAGGAAGTAGACATATAGAAGATAGACCTTAAGGTGCATATAGGTGTTCCCCTTGTATCCGGGCATTTCTTGTTTCAGGAATGTTTTGATTGATCAACGGTGAAAGCCCATAATGTGCTGCACATTGTCGGATGGCAAGCCTATTAATAAAAATAGTAATAAACAGGGAAAAGAACGACAGGAGTTGCTTATTGACCTGAACAACGGACGAAAGGAGTTTTTGTTTACGAGCAATTGCGCAACAAGTCACGAACATGAACAAGTGAGCAAGCAATTGCGCAGCGCAATCGCGATCCGTGACACGTGCATAGGTATGGCTTGGTGATTTAAAGGAAGGATATTTGGTTTATATAGGAACGGCATCTACAGTACGCTATTTTGTCAGAAGGCAAGCAAGCAAAGCATAATATTAATAATAATAATAATAATAATAATAATAATAATAATAATAATAACAACAACAACAACAACAACAACAACAACAACAACAACAACAACAACAACAACAACAACAACAACAACAACAACAACAACAACAACAACAACAACAACAACAACAACAACAACAACAACAACAACAACAACAACAACAACAACAACAACAACAACAACAACAACAACAACAACAACAACAACAACAACAACAACAACAACAACAACAACAACAACAACAACAACAATAATAATAATAATAATAATAATAATAATAATAAATATTAATAATGGCTTGGTGACTGAAAGGGGGCATGAATGTTGAGATTCAACTCTTGATAATAATCATCAAACCTCCACTACTATGTGTCTCGTATACCATGGTACTCGTAGCTGCTGGCGATCTGACGAGCGATTGTTGCGAGGCGACCAACAAAAAAGTACAAACAAACACCAAAAATAAAATAAAATAAATATAAGCACCGGTGACGAACGTAACAATGTCACCGGCAAAGTAAATCGCAATCTTTCGCCGGTATTCTTTGTCCGCTTTTTGTTTGCTCGTGGGCCCTGCGTGGGTCTGGCCATTTCTCTCCGCTCAACAAGAGGAGGATAATGTTATAAATGATTCGACCCACACCTCAATAATAATATGGCCATGTGGTGAGGAATGAGCGTGTCATACGAGAAGTTCGGGGCAAGGGTGAAAGGTGGGGCATGAGTAAGTAGGTCGATGGTAAGCCGGTATAATATACACGAGGGGGAGCTGGAGGTGTATATACAACGCTGGGCCTCTTTACATACTTAGTATTTGCTTTGTATTGTTGTGCTATGACACAACAAACACACCGAGGGTACTATTATACTACATGATACGGCTACCTATGATAGGCGGAGTCTAAGCAGCGAGCCGTTATTCCGGTATACTTTCTGTGCAACATTCGTCATGGTCGAAACGGACGCCACACATATATATATATGCTACACGCGCGCGTTGCGTGGTGGAGGTCCTCGCGAGGGACGCGCGGTGCCCACACCGCTCCGCTGATGCCCAGCTGCGGGTTGCGGGTTCGGGCACACGAAACCGCCGCCTCCTCAAGTTGACCGGGTTCTTTGCACGGTCGAGTCACTCGGATGAGAGGGGGCTGGGCCTGTTGGTGGAAAGGAACAGCAGTAACCTGCTATTACGGGGGTCCATATCAAATAGGACCTACGGTACTCACAAAAAAAAAACATATATTTCGCTATTTTTACTAACAATATTTGGTCCTATTTACTATGGCCCCCCGTAATATACTGTTGCAGCAGCCAAATTAATACCAGTACCACCACCGTATACCAGGTAACACGCTAGCGATGACACGCCTCCTGATGGGACGAACATCGGATTCGAGTTTATCCGAAACTAGGGAGGCACACACAGTGAAAATTGGCGACGCGATGGGAAGATCCCGTCGAGATCTTTCCGTCGACACATCGCCCGGCTTTTGTACCTTCTCCAATGTCGAGAAAATGAGCATGGGAATTCGTCCGAGAGGGTGTGTCATCTTACCAAACGGGTGTTACGGGTAGATACGGACTGACTACTTAATCCGCGCTTTTTGCGATCAACTCCTCGGGTATCGCCAGAGCCAACCCCCCCCCCGCCACGCGCTGCACGCTGATCGACTTCAAGAAACTTGAGCCGTTTTTTTTTTTTCTCGCTCAGGAAAAAAAAAGTGACGATTTAATGCGCAATGATGATGCCGGTGGAATTTAACCCCCGCATGTTGTCATCATGCTCAGAAGAAGTGGACGACGTACCGAACCACGTGCTAGAAGAGCAAGTACGTACTCGTATAGTTGGCCAGCGCAGTGCTAGAAGAGCAAGTACGTACTCGTATAGTTGGCCAGCGCAGTATCTACTATGCGGGCTAAAGGTTGACCCCCAGATTAAAGTCGTTGTAATTTTGATTGACGAGAACGGATGGTACAACCTTCCTGCCAGCCTACTTCTTTATTGTGAGCGCTGACGTAGGTTATTATGATAGGTTGGTGATACAGCAGCAGCAGGTCATCTCTTCTCACCAACAGGATTTGACCTGCAGTACTACTGCCACGCAGACAGGTATAGTTAGCCAGCGCAGTATGTAGCCGATAGGTTGACCCCTATTTAAAGTTCTTGCATTTTTTCTTGACGAGAACGGGGAATCTAACCTTCCTCCTAGCCTAAGTATTATCAGCGCTGACTAAGGTTATGAGTTGGTTTGTACTACAGTAGTAGTAGTAGGTTCTCCCTCCTCGCCAACAGGATTTGACCTACTACGACGTAGACACGGGGACTCTGGTATGGGTGGGACCGAGATAACAGCTCGGGGTTGAGGCCACCGCTCGATGCCGTCTCCCTGGAAGACCCTCCTAGCAGCAATGCTTCGCAACCGGTACGAAAACATAGCCGCTGCTGGCACGTCTCAGCGTTCACTCACAACCTGATAGGCATGATCAAACAATCCCGCCCCTGGGAGAGTACCGGCTGAACCGAGATCTGCAGACGCCAAAATTCGCGCTCCTGCGCGCGATCAAGCTGTGGTATGTTCTTCCGGCCCTGTTGCGCTCGCCGGACGATTACACCGAGAAACGTCGGAATTTCCTATTAGCCGAGAGCGGCGACAAACAGTCCTCCAGTTGGTCCTCCCGCGGCTGATTACGTGCACCAGGTGCGAACGGCCACAAAAGGCTCAGACATGCCGCCCAAGAAGCTTCGTAGGATAGGCTAAGCACAACAATCGCGCGCCGTCAGCGCATCGCTACGTTTGTACTCGGGGAGGGATTAAAGTCATACCATGCACCCTCCTGGTGGTGGAGTTGTGCCCTGCTGGCAACGAGGAGACTTGAGCCACGTTGGTGGCCAAATTCCCGCTTGTAAGATCATGCCGCCGGGTCGGCGGCCGCAGTGGCGGCGGTCCTGGCTAGTTCTGCCGAGGGCGGAGGACGCTGGGCGAGCTGGATGTAGATGTGTGGAAATAGCAGTAACTTGAGCTGGATCAAGCCAGGAGGAAAATGAGCATGACTGATACAAGGTTCCTGGCGCTCGAACGGTGAGGACGCCCCGCAGGTGCTCTCCGTCATTATCGGCCCCGACAGCGCTCTGCCGACGATCAACGCTTCGCGCAGATCTCTAACCCATCGTCAACACCAACATCGGGCGAGAGGAGTCTGGCAAGGGCGCGACTGTCTTTTTCCCGGCGAACAATCGTCGACAATTATCCTGACACATTCCCGCCGGGGTTTCGGCGGCTCTTTTCCTGCAGTCTGATCTCACCGCGTTTTGGGCAAATGTGGGCCGGTCTGCGTCGGCAAGTCGTGGAGGCACTTTTACCGCCGGGGCGATGCGGCAGCAGTGTTTTAACCGCGGATAGAGGAGGTCAACCACGAGGTGGGGCGTTTGCGGCGTGCTGCAGGAAACGAAAAATGGGTGCTGTAAAAAGATGAATAGACGCACGGCGCATATCCCATATGTGGTAGTGCGGCGATCTTAACCCCGACAAGAATAGGACTGCACTCCCGATGTGGGGACAAACACTCGGGAATCGGAGTAAGATTAACGGGTGCATGTATAGTGCAGTACTAAGAGGGTAAAGCTTTACTCTTCTTACCCATCCGTCGGTGGCTTAAAGGCAGAATCTCGGCTCATCCTCACTGATTGCTCAAAATGCGCTCTTCAAACATGAAGTGGCCGCCTGAGTGCCGGCCGTTCCCGCCGTAGGTGTGGTGAAATGTGAACTACGGCAAGAGACACAGGTGGTAGGTGATGTTTTTCTGCGGATGGGTTCCGAGGCAGTACCGAAATATCGCTTGCTCGATCGGGTGGTGGTGCCGGAGCGGGACCTAATGTGACCGACGATGCCTAGCTCATCTTTGCCGCCGGATCTGAAGCGATTCCGTGCGGATCTCGAGAAGAGAGGGGTTGAAAGTCTTCGCCTGCATGGACGACACCACCCTCGGCCTCGTGGGGGCCACGGCAGGCGCGGTCAGATCCGTGCTATTCCTTTCGGTGCGGGCTTGACGGCATCGACATGGCTGCCGATCCCGCCAAGACTGTGGCGTTACCTCCGAAACCAGTACCGGTAGCGTTCACTACATAGCCCAGCTTCGACAATTATGGTCGATAGTCCACACTGACTCTTCAACAAATCTTAACTCTGAGAAATTTCCCAGACGGTGGGGGTCACGGTTACGGCTACGGTTGCGATTACGGTTATGGTTAGGGCTAAATTAAGGAAGAAGTCAGCCCAATCGTAGTGACGACCGAAAGGACGGAAGGCATCAGATGATATTTATATCAATAGTGAGAAGATGGAGAGAGTCTGGAGCGAACAATGGAAGGCACCATAGTTCGGAGCGTGGAAGAGAGAGCACAAAAAAAGAGAGGCCAGCACTTGCCCGTAGTATAATGAGGGTCCCCGTTCATCTGACCGAAGTAGAGGGTCAGGGTCAGGGTTAGTGTTTGAAGTCAAGCGCGTTTCAACCCTTTCTTTGTCGAAGCTGGGCCGAGTCGTATCACTGTAATCACGGCTCCGAGAGGACCACTTCCCAGCAGTGGAGGAGAGTTCGTCCCCTAAAAGTGCGGACCTCTGAATCTCGGAAAGAGGGAGGGGGTGATTGTGGCGGACTGCCTAATTAGCACCGAAGACTACCGCCGTGTGGTGGAAGCGTGTACAGGTGGGGGCAGCAGGGGACGGAGGCGTGGGCTTCCTGGCGCGTTGGCTGCGGTAGCCATATTGTGCCAGACGAGCAAGCGGCCGCCCTCAAATGTCGCCAAACCCCTCGGACAGAGAAGGGGCCTTGGTACCTTTGAGCGAGTCATGGGGCGCGGGTGCATCCCTCGACACGTGCAGGAGGACCGACAACGGAGGACAACAGCGGGCACATATATATACGAGCACATTCGTTTTCCACTCCAACGGCCACGGTTGTGATGGCGAACACCATGGACTCGCGCTGGCTACGTCAAGTCTAAATTGGTACCACGGTATATACCCGCCATCACTCGCCGGCGTGCCTGCTGGGGTAGCATTTGCCGAAGGACCGGGAGTCGCCGATGCACATTCCTTTCTTCGAGGAGGGATGTCCGAGCGATCCGCCGGCATTGACGCCCAGTTCCGCCGGAAGGCGCAGGGGCGTCTGTCGACGGGGGCGGGAGAGCCGGAGTTGCCGTCAGCAGAGGTGAGGAAGAAGCCTGCTTCAATTGGGGGCAAAGTGGAGGTCTTACCGGGGGCTCGTGTTTGACTTCGCAGATCCTTTTGTGACAATGAGCGGGAGCATCAACCGTCTCGGAAGGATCCCGTGAGAGACCCCACGATACATGGGGTGTCCCGAAGAGAAGAGTTAAATGGCCGGCATCGTCTTTGGATAGTGGCTGGAGTGGAGTCTCGGCGAACACGAAACCAAGGAGCCTGCGGAAGATTCGCGGCACGTGCACAGATGGCCGGGACTCCCCCCCCCCCCCCCCCTCTGCTTGCACTATGTAGGCGTAAAAAAAAAACCTTTGTGGAGACATTGAAGAATATAGCAAACGCCACAACGTGTCGAAAACCTGTCAATTCGGTACGCCTAATGATGGTGTGGTACATTGTTCGATGTCTCCACAAGGATTTGTTCACACCCAAATTGTGCAGGGGGGGGGGTCCCGGCCACCTGTGTTGGGGGGGTCCCAAGAGAAGAGGTGACCGACATTGTCTCTCGAGTTTGGCTGGAGTGGGATTTTGGCAAAAACAAGGCTGCCGTCCCAAGGCCTCCGGAAATGGACGCGCTCGCACCGCACGACGCAAGGACCTCACAAACTCCCGCCATAAAACAATCTCAACAACAGCTAGGGAAAAAATGTTTTTGACCGCGTCCGTCACGCCGCGCGCGCCTCTGCCCTGGACCAGCTGTCCTAGACTGCAAGCCCGACAAAGATACCCTGAAAACGAACCCCGTACCGTTCTTTTCGACGATATCATACAGATGCAACAAAGTCCGCCTACACAAACGGTTCTTAGCAGGATGCATCTCACCCTTCATGCGACTCGCCCATCACCTCACCGCGCTTCGCGCTTGGTGCGACAAAGCAATGTTTGCCTGATCGGTGAAAACTCGACGTGCTCCGTGTCGGCATTGCAGGCATGCGAGGGTCTAAATGTATGGTAGCACGACTACGGCCATACATGATAGGAGTGCCCCCCCCCCCCCACCACAACCTTGACCCGCTTGAACCGGGCAATAGCGCGAGAAGGACAAGAGACGCGACCCTTTTCCAACGCCAGTCACCGGAGCCTCTCGGTGGCGGGAGGACTACCGCTTGCCTTCGGGCGCGGCCAACGATCCCCCTGCGAGTGATTCCTGTGTCGGAGTTCGTGGACGTGTGCCAGAGTTCGCGAGTACGCACCGGAGTTCGTGGGGGTGGGCGGAGCAGCGTTATCCAACAAGAAGCACGTGGCGCTAACGTGCGCCTGCGCTTCGTCCGACCTTTTCTCGGTCAGTTTGCATACCTACCTTGCTGTTGAGAGGAACGTATCGAAGAATCCCAAACAAAAGTTATTCCTGGCTCCCGTTGGTTGCCGCTGAAAGTCTCGACGCTTGAGAACGGGGAATTACTGGAATAGTAACCGCTTCAAACATCCCTGTTGGGCGTGCGGCATTACTGGACGTAGACAAGCGACACACACGCAAGGATAGACCCCCGAGCCGGAGTGCAGCCGCTGCTACTTCCCGCGGTACCTTACACTTTGATGCGGAGTATTCACCGAGTGGAAAGTGGGGAGCCTTCCGCCGCGGACATAAAAGCTAAGGAACTCGTAGTTTATGAGAGTTATGCGGATAGGAGGTCTTCGGGACGCCCCATCCCGGGTGTTTCGTCACAAGTCTTTCCAGCGCGATACCATCCACGAGACCTTGCAAGCGCGGGTACATACACCGTCGTGGAGAGGCAGCCCTACAGTAGACATAACGGGCAAACTGCCGCGCGGTAAAGCGCCGACACTGCGCTCAACCGGAGGCTGGTTTATTGTATTTCTTCGACGAGCGGAGCCACATACTAGCCACGCTCGCGGTGGAAAGGTTTGCAGCAGAGGCCTCGGGATAGAACACATTCACCTACCAGCTGGCAGCGAGCGTCGCGGGGGGGGGGACGGACAGAAGCTGCGTGGCGAGGAAGGAGAGTAGTGGAGGAAGCATCGGTTGCAGTTAGCCTCGGTGACCACCCAGGCTGCCATCTCGCGGAAGGTGTCTCTCGCTTCCATAATCTGCTGCGGGGTCACCAAGAGGCTAGGAGGAGCGGGGGAAGGGGGTGACGGACAGACACACGCCTGCCCACGGCGGGGGAACAGAGAAGAAGCAGTGAAGGAACGCCCGTTGCCGATCGGTTCGGTGACCAGCCAGGTTGCCATCATGCGGAGAGTATCTCGGTTCCTAAATCAACTGCGAGATCATCAAGAGACTACTACAGGGGACCATAGTATATGGGATCAAATATTGTCAGTAAAAAGAGTAAAATATATAGGTTTTTGTGTGTACCATAGGCCTCATTTACTATGGTCCCCCGTAATAGAATGAGCCGGGGATGACAAGATGGAGCCTAGATGCGGCTTGGGATTCGAGAATCAGAGGATGGACGAGCTTGCAATCTGCAGAATCGGAGAAAAGGCAACCGGTGGAGTAAGTATATAGATTTGGAAAGAGGTGTACGCAACAGAAGGAGCTATTACCTGTTCACCCTCGTGGGACCCAGTTTTAGCTATATACCTTTACCCCGCCGGTTGCTTTTATCGGTTTCCATGATGAATTTTCTCCTTTCTTGTGAAAAAAACATTCGGCGCTTACCATACTCGTACGTATACTGCTGTACTTTTTTTTCGACTTTGTTTTCTCTCTTTTTCTTTCGTTTTTTTTCCTCTCTTTCAGTAGGCATTCTAGAATGGTGCACTTGGATATGTTGGTGCCTGTTGCTCCCAGTGCAATGAACATGGTATTGTGTTGTCTACTCTGCTTACTGGATTACAATGTACGCAGTGTGTGTGTTCTTCACCTAAACCCGTTTTTTCTACCCGTCGACATCCAGCACAACCAGTGTCCGTGCCTGCCGATTCTCAATCCTAGAGAGATACGAGTTACTTTATTTTCATTCATTTTTTTCATCACCACTTTTACGTTCCAGCTTTACTCGTGGGAGGTTCTACCCTCAACGATCTCCTAGACAAGCCGTGGCCACAGGTGTCGTCCCTTCTCCCCCCCGGTACGTGCCTTCATTTTTATCACGCATAGGTGTGTGGGCACAAAACTACGCTGCATAAATACTACATTGCTATTATGCAGTCAAGCAGAGTAGACGATGCAATGACCGGCACGACATACATATTCTGTGTGAAAGGGAGAAAACCGAAAAAAAAAAAAAACGAGAAAACAAATCAAAAGAAGAAGAAACATGTTGTGCCCCCCCCGCGGGGAATGTGGCAGGCAGTACAGAACGAGCTAGAAATAGAGAAACAGTGCCAGCAAGACTAAAAAGCTGAGAGAAATCGCAGGCAAACCGAAGCACGAAAACACCCCCCCCCTTCAGGTGGCCAGCCCTTTTGTGTTTCTGCCGTGGGTTTGTGACCACAGAGCTTGTATCTCTCTAGGATTAAATAGTCGGCACGGACCCTTGGTGTGCTCGCTGAATGTCGACTGGTAGAATGAACGTTGTATTGATAATGTGAAGACACGCGTGGCGGGTGGCATAGCCAACAAACGGGAAATAATTCATCTACAGCAGTAGTAGGGTATCAGTCCGCCTCGGAGAGATTTTTCAGGATGACAAACTCGGAAAAGACAAAAAAAAACTCCCCACACGTATTCCTCTGTCGTTAATATGGCGTCAGTTTTTTTTTTTTTCGCGTTTTTTTTTCTTCTTCTCTCGCCATTGCAGATTGTTTTGTGCCGAGAAAAAAACTCCCTCTCCTGTCGTATAGTGCGTAGTAACAAATAACAAATAGGGCTTGCAAAGCTGATTACCGGCAAAGCTGATTACCGGCTGGTCGGGAGACGCATTTTCTAGTTTTTGTACGAAACTACTTATTTTGTAGAGCAGCGTCCTTTGCTCTTTTTCTAGTTATTATTAATAGTGTCATATCTCATTGCTAAGTGCATCGCTTAACCGCTTGCCGGTACAGTAGTATAGCACGTACGTGCGGTTTTGTGTCCTTGATGGTTTGCTTGCATGAAACAGTGTAAATACATCCTTGTCCACTTCCGGCAGCAGCGGGTGTCATCTCGCCGCGGCAAAACTCTGTGTTGAGTTCCTGGTGTATAGTAGCAGTAGTAGTAGTAGTAGTAAATAGTACCAGGTAGTAGTAGTAGTAGTAGTGGTAGTGGTAGAATGGTTTAGTATAATATGATTAATGATAGTAGGTGTAGTAGTTGTAGTAGTAGTAGTAGTGGTAGTGGTAGAATGGTTTAGTATAATATGATTTATGATAGTAGGTGTAGTAGTAGTAGTTGTAGTAGTAGTAGTAGTGTAGTAGTAGTAGTAGTATAGTAGTAGTAGTAGTAGTAGTAGTAGTAGTAGTAGTAGTAGTAGTAGTAGTAGTAGTAGTAGTAGTAGTAGTAGTGGTAGAGGCGGTAGTAGCGGTTAGTAGCAGTAGGAGCAGTATAGCAATAGTAGTATTTTTAGTACACATTATTACAGTAGTAGAACGTATCTGGTATCTGGTATAATAGCACGAGCCGTCGGCAAAACGACCGGGATGATTCGATCGAACGTAAAAATAGGCAGAAAATGAACGAACCACAGAGTGAGCGCAAAACGCTCCGAAAGAAGAAAGAACGAACCGACGAAAAACATCCCGAAACAGAAGAAAAGCGACGAAGAACGCTAAGAAAACGAACGAACAGAACTGAATTAATTGCCCCGAAAAAGGACGAACGTACCGACGTAAAAACGCTCCGAAGAAAGAAGGAAGATCGAACGGGGAAAACGCTCAGATAAAACAAACTGAATATAAAAATCGCGCCGAAAAAGAAATAGCGAACCGGACGGAGCAAGAGAGCCCAGACAAAAGGAAGAAAGAGGGAACAAGGGAAAACGATCAGAAAATAGACGAACTGAACGTTAACCCCTTCAGTATCGCAGTCCCGATTTGGGGACAAACCAGTCTATTTCCAAATGATTTGTCCCAAAAACGGGACTGCGGTACTAAAAGGGTTAAACGCATCGACAAAAAAAAAGCGAAAAAAACGAACCGGCGTATATAAAACGTTCCGAAAAAAGGGGAAACCGAAACGAAAAAACGGCTCTATAAAATAAATAATCAAACGCACAACAAGTAAATGTGACACAACTGTTAGTTTTAGATTAGCCGCAGTGTTCACGGCTTAAGACCGCACACAGCTAGCTAGCTAGCTGCGAGAAAAATGTTGAAACTACCATTGTAGTACCACTTCTGGCCGTAAACATAAGGTCCGCTTAGTCTGAATGTTAGTATATGAACGATTATTATATTTCGGACCAGAGTGGTGCATATATATACCAGTATGTTCCTAGATATAAGAAACGCTTGTAAGGAATATTAACATGAAAACGTTCCTCACAGTCAGGGACAGACTGGTATCACGGGGGTCCATAGTTAATAGGACCGATGGTATACATAAAAAAACAATAGATTTACTATTCTTACTAAACAAAATTCGGTCCTATTTACTATGGTCCCCCGTAAAAGCACGCACGTATCACCCCCCTCTGGGATGATTTGCAAGGTCGATATTCTCGACACTGGACAACGGCGGGGAAGGGGCAGGCGCCCTCGAGCCACACGTCTACGGAAATGTCTCGACGATTTTTTTTTCCCCCGAAAGCCACATTGGTTGCGTGAGGCAGCCTTGGATCATGTATACGATAAATCATATGCGCGCATACCCACCTGTAATATTAATAGAAACAAACTCAGAAAAGGAATGAAACTTGCAACCAACGATGGCCGGCGACCAATGTACGCCAAGTCGGCATGTAATGCGGAGAAACGCTGGAAGGAATGCGAAAGACGCCGAACTTCAACGTCGTTGACTGAACTGACGCAAGTCAGCTCAGAAGACAGAGGACGAGAAAAACACGAACAAGTATGTATGTATGTATGTTTGTATGTACGTATATATATAAAAAAAAATGCTACAGCGTGTTGATATTGGAATAGAAACAATGGCAAGTATAAATACGTGCAAAGAAAAAAACCCAGAACCACAACACACAGCAGCAGCAGCGGTAGCTGTAGTAGCAGTGTTAATATTGCGGGGGTCCATAGTTAATAGGACCTATGGTACACACAAAAACCTATATATTTAACTATTTTTACTAGCAAAAATTGGTCCCATTAACTATGGACCCCCGTAATTGTAGCAGTACGAGACATGGAGAACGACAACAATGGCGACAGCAACATCAATAAAAATCATCCTAAAAACCGCACCAACTACAGCAGCACACCACACTTGAACTGCTAGCTGTGCAACACTTCTTGTAAGTGGTACAGCAATGCGACCGACACGACAACATGCATGCGGTCACCACTAAACTATTACAACAACACACATTAAAGTTTACAACGACGCACGCGGCGGTGAAAGTTCTTCAGGTACTGCTATTATTAATAAATACCAGGTATGACTATCCCTAGAATGGTCGTAACTCAGATCCGGAGTCACTTAGCAGCCTCCCTCCCCTCACCCCCCTGCCCACTACTACTGCTACTAATAGCACGGGATACACTTTCTTCCCCCGTCGAGTAGCGTCGAATGGAACCATTCCACGGAATGGATATTTTCTACAACAATAGGTGTGTGTACGTAGCTGCCCTTTTTAGCCGAAATGTTTCGCTATTTATATACGGGGGACCATAGTCAACAGGACCACTTACTGCTGGTAAAAATAGGGAAATATATTATAGGTTTTTGTGTTCACCGTATAGGTCCTATTTACTATGGCCCCCCGTGATAGTATGGACGTAAATATAAGGAACCTTTCAATATTAGGATCAACACTGAACGGTCCCTTGTATTTCCGTCCAGAGTGTTACTACTAATATTGCCGCACGGCAATAATGTATGTTGCTCTTTCGTGTGGGGATGTGAAGGCAGCACATACTGAGCTATATAATAGGGGTAAAATATCGATCGATTCTCCAGCCCGGGGTAAAATCCTTACAACGCTCTCCCTCCCTCTGAACGGCCACGGCCATGCATGAGATCGAGTACATCTCTCCTATCGAGTACACCCCCCCCCCCCCCCCCCCCCCCCCTCTGAACGGCGGGATCTTTTTTCCGGCGTCGGTACCGTGTACGGCCGTACGCTGACCTACCCGCTTCCTTTCAATACCTGGGGGACCAGGCAGAGAGATGTGTCTTTAGGGACCGCACGCGCAAGCGTTTCTTTAGTACCGCAGTCCCGATTTATGGACCCCCGTAATAGTACCTTGGTCTCATGTCTACACCATGGCCTGAAATCGGATGGTCTTAAAATCGGGGCGTCACGACTGTATACGGGAACCTGAAAAAAAAACACACACCACTCCCCCTCTACCTTGGCGATAATTGCCCCCCCCCCCCCCCCCCCCCCCCCCCCCCCCCCCCCCCCCCCCCCCCCCCCCCCCCCCCCCCCCCCCCCCCCCCCCCCCCCCCCCCCCCCCCCCCCCCCCCCCCCCCCCCCCCAACACGGCGTTCATCCATGTTTATTCGCGCAATGTCTGGTACTCTAAAATTCTGCCACCTTTGTTCCGCCTATTACTGGGGACCATAGTAAATAGGGCCAAATATTGCTAGTAAAAATACGTAAATATATAAGTTTTTATGCATACCGTAGGTCCTATTAACTATGGACCCCCATAATAGTAGACCGGCCGAGGCGATCTGGCGTCTGTCTCTTACGCTCGTCCCCCCCCCCCCCCCCCCCCCCCCCCCCCCCCGTCACGTTTCACTTCGCGCTTGGTGCACGCAATCAGCAAATGTCTGCTGCCTGGTCGATCGGTGATGACCCGATATCTTCCGTCCCCCGGCATTGCAGGGATGCGAGGGTCTGTGGTGGTCATTGCACGACTACGACCACGCACGATATGAGCACCCCCCCCCCCCCCCCCCCCCCCCCCCCCCCCCCCCCCCCACCTCATTTGTGCGAAGTAAAGAACCTTTACTCTGCACAAGGGAGTTGATCGTATCACGTAGTGTTCAAGGTAAGGCACCCACGAGGCAGTTACATAGTACTCCCATTACTGTCTCTGGAAGTGGCCACGCCGGAAATTAAACTAACTCATTGAAGCTGTCATCCAGATGCAAGTCCGCCTCACAAGCGGTTCTTAGTAGGATGCAGCTCACCCTTCATGCGACTCGCCGGACACCTCACGGCGCTCCGCATAGCTTGGTGCAAGCAATGTCTGCCTGGTCGGTGAAAACCCGACGTGCTCCGTCCCGGCATTGTAGGGGTGCGAGGGTCTATGGTCATACGACTACGGCCATGTATGAGATCGAGTACATCTCTCCAATCGAGTACACCCCCCCCCCCCCCCCCCCCCCCCCCCCCCCCCCCCCCCCTGAAGCTTGTGTAGAAAACTGGTGGTGCTATGGCAGAGGGAGGGAGGAGGAGGGGTGTATCCCTTTTCACGCATGGCCATAGTCTTATGGCCGTAGACCTGCGCATTCCCACCGTGCCGGGACGGAACACGTTGGGTTTTCACCGACCAGGCAGCAGGCATTGCTTGCACCGAGCGCGAAACGCCGTGAGGTGTTCGGCGGGTCGCATGAAGGGTGAGTTGCAATCCTGCTGAGAACCGCTCGCGAGGTAGACTTGCGTATTGGATGACAGCGTAGGGGGGGAGGGGGGAGGGGGTGGTACTCATTTTTTGCGTGCCTTTGTCGTTCCAGCATTGACCACGCATCCCTTTCGAGACGGAGCACCGTCCCTGCTTTCCTACTATTACTGGAGACCCTAGTAAACAGGACCTATGGTACACACGAAAACCTATCTATTTACCTATTTTTACTACCAATATTTGGTCCTATTTACTATGGTCCCCCGTAACAGAGACACCTTCGACAGTCGGGTGCTCCTTACGTTATTTCCATGCGTTACATAGAAACGTTTTTGCCAATCATACCCTCTTTCCGTTTCGCCGCCTGTGGCCACCATCTATATCCTAGGATAGCGTTCGTTTTCTCGCTACTATCTCCCAAGTAGTGCACTAAACTTCTCCGCGTAAAGTTCTCCTATTTTTCTCATCTCCTCAAACAAATCCCGTCGCTCCTTGTACGTTTCACATGCTCCCACCATGTGGTTCTTCTCCCTATTGCTGCACCACACGGGCACATCTGTGCATCTACTTCCTCCTCCTTCCCGCTACTGGCATACCTCTTTCTTTTTTTCAGGCAGGTACTTGACCAATAAAACCCGCATCCTGCACAAAATTTCGTGCAGGCCGCTCCTGCACATAGGTCGAGTCAAGGTTCTACGGGCTTGCTCATATTCTAAGTAGGCGTTTTTCTTGTTGACGGACCAAATGCTAAAAATCAAGGTACCAGGCTGTATGCCAAAATGGGGGGGGGCTGGTGTTATAAGAAGTTTCATTGGTCGTGATAGGGGCGTTACTCGTGCGGTAGTCGAGGCGCGTCTTCGAAAATAGCCCGCCATTGTACGTAGGGGGGGGCGGCGGGCGGAGGTGCACTCATGCCATGCATGACCGTATTCCCGTACGACCATAATAGACCCCCTTCCTGACACCCATACATTGCTGGGACGGGGAACACGTTGGGCTTTCACCGGCCAGGCATCAGAAACTTTGCTTGTTGTAACAAGCGCGAAGAGCCGTGAGGTGTTCAGCGGGTCGCACGAAGGGTGATGAGCTGTGTATCCTGCTCTACGTAACAACCGCTTTCGAGGGGGATTTTTTTGCACACGGATGGCAGCGTCAGCTTTAATGTTCCAGAGCTCGGGGGGGGGGGGGGGGGGGGGGGGGGGTGTACTCATTATCGTGCATGGCCGTAGTCGTTTGGGAGCAGGGGGGGGGGGGGTACTCGATAGGAGAGATGTACTCGATCTCATACGTGGCCGTAGTCGTATGACCATAGACCCTCGCACCCCTACAATGCCGGGACGGAGCATGTCGGGTTTTCACCGACCAGGCAGACATTGCTTGCACCGAGCGCGAAGCGCCGTGAGGTGTTGGGCGAGTCGCATGAAGGGTGAGCTGCATCCTACTAAGAACCGCTTGCGAGGCGGACTTGCATAAGGATGACAGCCTCAATGAGTTAGTTTAATTTCCGGGTGTGGCCACTTCCAGAGACAGCGATGGGAGTACTATGTAACTGCCTCGTGGGTGCCTTACCTTGAACACTACGTGATACGATCAATTCCCTTGTACAGAGTAAAGGTTCTTCACTTCGCACAAATGATCTAACTAGACAACCAGCTGTGGGCGACCGCCAAAAAAAAAAAAAAAAACGGTACCCTGGATGTCTAGCTCACGTAGTGAGCGGCATGTTTTACAGTGTCGTTGCCAACCGACGCCAACCCAAACCATATATAATATATGTGGGAGGGGGGGGCGTATTCATAGTTGCTTGCCTTAGTCGTTTGACCATTGACCACGCATCCCTTTCGAGACGGAGCACCGTTCCTACTCTTAATAGAGACACCTCCAACAATTGGGCGCTCATTACGTCGTTTCCGTATATTACATAGAAACTTTTAGCTAATCTTGTCCCCTTCCTGTCTGGCTGCCTGTAGCCACCATCTATCTGCTAGGATAGCGATCGTTTTCTCGCTGCTATCTAGTGGATCAAACTCCTCCATGTCACGTTCGTCTATTTCCCTCATCTCCTCTTCTAACACATCCCGTTCCTCCTTGTACATTTCACATTCTCCTACTACGTGAGTTTTACTCTCTATTGTTTTGCCACACGGGCGCATCTGTACATCTACTTCCTCCTCCTCCCGGTTACTGGTGTACCTCTTTCTTCTTTCTGGCAGGTCCAGGTCACCTACACGAAATCGCAGTTTCAGCGTTTTCGCGAAGTCCATTGGGCTGTGTAAATACGTTTTCATTCCCATACCTTCGCTCAACCTCCCGTGTATCTCTAAGTGTTTTTTTTTTTTTCGATTCCACCTTGTTTCTTAGCGCTGGCCTTTCCCTTCTTTCTATCCCTTCTTCTACTTCTGCCTGGTACCTCCCAAACTTCCCGGCGGACATCATCTGTTCTTGGTTTCCCCCTACACCTTTCCATACTTTATCAACTACGCTATCCCACCTTGTTCCAGCTCGCCCTATTGTTACTTTCTCCCACACAGCTCTATCAACTATTGCTGGCAACTTCTTTTTTGGCATGTTCCTTGCTTTATATTGCCATTTCAACTTTCTCATGTCTATTTGTCTTGAGTGGGTACATTCCCAGTTCTGCTCTTAATACTGTATTGCTTGTCGTACTTGAGCATCTTAGTTTTTCTTTAGTTGCTGGCATTTGTACTGTTTTCCAGTTGTTTTACGAGCTTCGCGTTCCCTTCCCAAACATCTCCTGCATATTCTAGCTTTGGTACTATCACATTCATCAAGATACATGTCTTAATCCTGGTGTCAAGGTGCGAGTCTGTTAGGATCGCATCCATCCTGCCTACGTGTGCTTTACCCTTTCCTACCATTACTTACGCTATATGTGTATCCCAAGAGCAGTCTTTTGATATATCTACGCCAAGGTACGTAAACTGGCCTACGATCGGCAATTCATCTTCTCCCCACTTCCAACTGTTTTTTTTTGTGTGTGTGGGGGTACTCGATATCATACATGGCCATAGTCGTATAACCATGAGACCCTCGCATCCCTACAATACCTGGACGGAGCACTGTCGGGTTCTCACCGACCAGGCAGACATTGCTTGCACCAAGCGCGAAGCGCCGTGAGGTGTTGGGCGAGTCGCATGAAGGGTGAGCTGCATCCTACTAAGAACCGCTTGCGAGGCGGACTTGCATATGGATGACAGCTTCAATGAGTTAATACGTTTTCCGGTGTGGCCACTTCCAGAGACAGCATTGGGGGTACCATGCAACTACCTCGTGGGTGCCTTACCATAAACACTACGTGATGCGATCATGCCCCTTGTGCGCGGGGGGGGGGGGGGGGGGAAGAGGGGGATGTTTTGTGTTGGTTTAGTTCGGATGAATGATACAGTAGCCCAGCCGACGAAGTTGTTCCTGCTTTGTTTGATCTTCCTTCTCCTGGCTCGTATTGCATGACGGACCGGTATTTTATGTGGATAGTGTCTCCCTCTTCGGTCAAAATCAATTAATCCACACTCACGTGGCTCAAGTTATCACCAGGTATTCAAATAGTTATTGTCATCCACCCCTATCTGAAGAAGGAATTGGTCAATGTCGCCCCCCCCCCCCCCCCCAGCTTAATTAGCCAGAGAAGGCAAAAACAAAGCAAGAAGAAAAAGAAGCAGTTAGACTTTTGCGCCTAGATAGGTTACCTTTTTCTTTTTCTTTTTCCTTGTTGCCCCTGTTTTCTTATGCTGTCGGAGTAGTGTTTTCGAGTGGTCCACGTTGAAGCCCACGCCGATGCACATCGATAGTCGAACGGTAAACACAACAAACAGGAAGAATACACCGTACAACACGCAGGACAGCAACACCCCCCCTTTCGTTTCGACGATTTTTTTTCACATCCCGTTTCCCGACTGCAGCGAGAGTGCAAACGCCGAGCGAAGCGTCCGTGGAAAACATCCCGTCGAGAAGCGCTTCCAAAGCCACAATTTTTCGTCATGTGTGCGCCCTCCCTCCATGTTTCCAGAAAAAAATCGGCCTTGCAACTCGTCCCAGGGGGTGTCTTATCTGACCGCCCGGGTTCGATACTGTAGTAACATTTATTTCTATTTATAGTTACCCCTGTATACATGTGTGGGTGGTACGTATTATTGGAATATGCGCTGCACGTAGTCATACGACGTAAGAAGTAAAAGTAACGATAAAAATCCTATTGCGGGGGACCATACTGTAGTAAGCAGGACCTACGTTACGCACAAAAACCTACATATTTTCCTATTTTTTCTAATAATATTGGGTCCCATTTACTATGGTCCCCCGTCGGGCTGAATCTTATGGGAGCCGAAAGCGGAAGGCAGAACTGACATGCACTTCTGTTTCTCGTATGGCCCAGATTTTTATATCGAGTTTCGCCTTTTCCTATCTTGTGGGGTTTTGTATGAGTATGCCGGGGTTTCGTTTGAGTTGGGAAAACGTTGCTTACGGCAACATTTGAATTCTTCTGACAAACAGCAGTACGACAAATAACACACAGAAGTAAAAGTACACAGCACCCACGTATCCTGTTTGGTACCCGTCGGGTGACATGGGGCTTGCTTTCGCAGACTTGATTTTTTTTTTTTTTTTTTTTTTTTTTTCTTGTTATCCTCCGGCGGATTGGTGAACATCAAGCTTAAGCTCACCACACTTCCACGTTCCAATTTCGTGTCGTGTGTCAATTTAGCCCATCGCTCTCTCCCGCTGCAACTTGAGCTTCCTGGACTGGTTTCACTTCCTTCGACGAAGGGCCCTCAGGTTTGGCAGCCTGCTGTAGCATCATCATCAGCATCAAAAGGAGCAGTGCATTGGCATATATATATACATATTGCAGAAAAGCTCGAGCACACAACAACGACAAGCGCCAAGAGCATACATGCGGTGTAGTCGGCTGTTCGCCATCACCGGAGCTTGGAGTCTCTAGCTACGGCCATACGCATGTATTCCGTGTCAGAGATACCGAGAGAGTACCAGTAGTAGCGATGATATGTACAAGTATGAGGCCCGCCACGTTATGCCTCCTGTGTGGGGTTCGAAACCAGTTTCGGCCAGCTCTGGGACCGTACAGAACTGGTGTCTGGTTTCGTCTGGCCAGGCCATTTCCGATCGAAATACAGAAAAATATTTGTGGAGATCTCTGTTTTTCGGCCATCGGTAAGATTCGGTAAGTCGGATCTGGCACGAAATTATTTCTGGATCTCTCTACAAACCCTGTTTTTGTTTTTTCCCGGTTTCGGTTCCCGTAAGAGTCAGCCTAATATTTAATAGTCGAGGAACAAAAAATGTCAGATGGCAAAATAATGAATAATGATATCAATCATTCTTGTGACTATTCTTTCATTTCCGGCAAGGTACAGCATGAGCTTCAAAGTTGGTCACTCAAAAGCACTACTCCGAAAATAAAAAGGCCACTCACTGACGGGCACAGAGTAGGAGCCCGATACGCACAAAGTCGAACCACTTGTATGTGCGTTCTGTAACTTCCGGCCTGAGCTCTTTCTGTACTCCACTAAACTTGTCGTCCTTGCTCCTTCTTTCACATTGACTGCTCCTAACAAATACCTACTATTACGGGGGGCCATAGTTAATAGGACCTATGATATACATAAAAAACTATGTATTTACCTGTTTTTACTAACAATATTTGGTCCTATTTACTATGGACCCCCGTAATACCCTGGTACTTATTACTTGAGTAGTCCTGGCTGGATGAAGGCGTGTCGCGAACGCTATGCTACCGGGAAAGAAGGTATATCATGATATAGCGAAACTAAGTGTCTGCCTGTAAGGTACTCAGAAGCATGCATGACAACCCCGATCCAAAAAACCTACATACACCTAAATAGACAAAAAGATCGGGAAACACTCGAGGAGCGGAGCGAGCGATGGCGTGGAACTTTACCTACATATTATATCCACATCGATCATCATCATCATCATCATCATCATCACTCCTTTCTCCCGCCGACGAACGAGCAGGGGGGATGGGGGGGGGGGGGGGGGGGGGGGGGGAACTATCCGCAGCAGTAATACTACTACTACTACTACTACTACTACTACTACTACTACTACTACTACTACTACTACTACTACTACTACTACTACTACTACTACTGCTACTACTACTACTACTACTACTACTACTACTACTACTACTACTACCACTACTACTACTACTACTACTGCTCCTCCTCCTACTACTACTACTACTACTACTGCTACTGCTACTATTACTACTACTACTACTACTACTACTACTACTACTACTACTACTACTGCTGCTACTACTACTACTACTACTACTACTACTACTACTGCTACTGCTACTACTACTACTACTACTACTACTACTACTACTACTACTACTACTACTACTACTACTACTACTACTACTACTACTACTACTACTACTACTACTACTACTACCACTACTACTACTACTACTACTGCTCCTACTACTACTACTACTACTACTACTGCTACTACTACTACTACTGCTCCTACTCCTACTACTACTACTACTACTGCTACTACTACTACTACTACTACTACTACTACTACTACTACTACTCCTACTACTACTACTACTACTACTACTACTACTACTACTACTACTACTACTACTACTACTACTACTACTACTACTACTACTACTACTACTACTACTACTACTACTCCTACTACTACTGCTACTACTACTACTGCTACTACTACTACTACTGCTCCTACTACTACTACTACTACTACTACTACTACTACTACTACTACTACTACTACTACTACTACTACTACTACTACTACTACTACTACTACTACTACTACTACTACTACTACTACTACTACTACTACTACTACTACTACTACTACTACTACTACTACTACTACTACTACTACTACTACTACTACTACTACTACTACTACTACTACTACTACTTACTGTACGAAACAAGAAATAACGAACGGACGAACGCGTCAGTCAGCCATCAGAACTTGCCGACCCGCACGCGAAATCGGATCTCTCTGCGACCCATACGCATGGAAGAACGAGAATCAGTGCGGAGCCACACCACACCGACTGACTGCTGACCGGCTGTTGTGCTCAGTGCATTTATATTCCGTGGGGGTGCTCCACGCGAAGAGAATACGAGGCGCAATTGAAAATTTTCAAATCGTTCCAGAACTAGCTGCGGTCCTGTTGTACGGGACGAACCAGTCAAATTCTAAGAACGGACCGACTGCGGTCTTGCAGGGTTCGAGAGACCCCTAGGAGAAATCGGTTGGGTGGACCCGCCTACGCTTAGATCCTCGTGGACGAAGGGAGGTGGGGAGGGACATCTTCGGTCTCTGTGCCACACACCTACTTCTCTGAATCCTTGCGGAACAGCAGCCCCGTTTTGGAGGGACAAACCGCTCAAATTCTAAGTATTTTACGGAGGACCATAGTCAATAGGACCAAATATTGTTAGTAAAAATAGTGAAACCGTAGCTACGGTACACATTAAAGCCTATATATTTCACTATTTTTACTAACAATATTTGGTCCTATCACACTAAAACCTATATATTCCACTATTTTTACTAACAATATTGCTAGTAAAAAATAGTGAAAAAATACAATATTGATACTAACAATATTGCTGGTAAAAAGTAGTGAAAAAATACAATATTGTTAGTAAAAATAGTGGAATATGTAGGTTTTAGTGTGTACCGTAGCTACGGTTTCACTATTTTTACTATCAATATTTGGTCCTATTTACTATGGTCTCCCGTAATATTACGGGGGTCCATAGTTAGTAGGACCTATGGTATACATAAAAAACCTATATATTTACCTATTTTTACTAGCAATATTTGGTCCTATTTACTATGGCCCCTTACCGTAATAGTATGTTCCAAAAAACGGGCCTGACCGCAGCTCCCGGAGAGGTTCAATCGGGGTATTTATCCAATCCATCGTAGGCAACTGACGTCAACGTGTGTGTTCTCTAAACGGGTCCTGGGGTCGCGAGTCCTGTCCAGGCACACACAAAAATACTTTGAAGTATACGTGTTTTTTTTTTTTTTTCATTTTTTTTTTTTTCATCACTTTTACTTTCCAGCCCACTGGTAGGAGGTTTTTACCCTCGACGATCTTCTGGACAAGCCGTGGTCACAGGTGTCGTCCCTTCTCCCCCCCGGTACGTGCCTTTATTTTTTGTCGCGCATAGGGTTCAGCATTCCCACTGCTCGTCGATTTTCATCGAATGTAGCCAACTCACGCTTTCGCGCTTTCCGCTTATCATTTTTTTATGCAAGAAAAAGTCCCTATGTGAGCATGCACTCGGTGAGACTTGAACCCACGAAATTGATCTTGACAGGCACGCGGACCACCTACCAAGCCACCGGGGACGCCGATGTGGGAGAGAGGGGCAACAATAACCAACACGGCACACATGGATGAAATCGCGCACGCAAACAAGACAGCAGTATAGTACCGGTCCTCTCAAAAGAACCCGTAAATAAACCATTGGGCTCACAGGCGGAGTTTCTTATCTTGAGCGAGGGCGCGATAGCACCCTTTTCCTCGAGTTGTTGCGATTTGTTACTCTAGGCTCCGAGAAGGCGTTTCCCCTGCTGATATTACGGGGGGAGGGGCATAGTTAATAGGACCTACGGTACAAACAAAAATCTATATATTTGCCTAGTCTTACTAACAAAATTTGGTCCTATTTACTATGGTCCCCCGTAATAGTAGTGTAGTGCACGATGAACGGTGGCTTAAGGGCCCAGGTCAGCCACAGGCAGGCAGGGGCCACAGCTTATAGGCACTGGAGCCTTCTTATTTGTTTCAATTTTTTTCAGGCTGACTTTCCTGGGAGTCACTCACTTTCTTGTGAACGGGCGGACCGGTACCGCGTGTATTTCCACGCTGAGTGTCGACCCATCGGGAGACTTCGCAGCGCTCACGACGTACGCAGTATCTGATACTGGTATAGATTATGATGCTTGCCTGTCCGACAATATATAGCGTAGATAGATGCCGTTCCTATTTAAACCCAATATCCTTCCGTAAATCAGTAGTATATCCCTCATGCCGGTATACATACGGCTGACTGGGCGTTGGCCGACTCAGTCAGTGTAATATCTACCTGGTACAAGCATGACATTGAAAAAAAAAGAACAGAAGCTGTGAGATCGATCGACGAGGACTTCGTCGAGACTCATCATTATTTACGATGAGAGGTGAAGCTCATGCTGCACATTGTAGGATGGCAAGCCTTATAATAAAAATACAGATAAAAATCTATGTATTTCAGTATTTTTACTATTAATAAGAATATCTGGTCCTCATTGCTGCTGTTATGTTCACCCGAAATAAGTACTATTACTATTGCTATTAATATTAATAAAATCTGATGTAAAGTTCGCATTTCGCACGTATCTCGTACGTATTTCGTTTTCTTTTTGTTTCGTTTGGAAAAAAAAAAAGCGGAAAGACAACCCCGCAGCGACAAACAAGAAACGGGAAAAAAAAAACTGCCGAGAGAGAGGCCGATCGTTTGATGGAACATCCGATCCCCCCGTGTAATTTTATCAAAGCAGCAATACACGATGAAGGGTTGCTGCGCCTGTTGTCATCACATCAATTCATCGACGTCCTGTCCGCTCATGTCAGAAATAAAGAAAAGCAAAAACGCACGAGGTAGTTGTTTCGGTTTTCTCTCGGTTTTCTCTCGGTTTTCTTTCGGTTTTCGGTACGCACACATAATCTAGTAGGTGAACTGTGTTTTCGGCTTTCATTCGGTTCCCGGTACGCACAGCTAGCGTACGTAGTAAAATATACCAAGTAAACCCGTATTTTCGTATTTTCTTGTACTAGTACGGTGTTCGGTAGGCACAAAAAAAAGGCATTTCAGTATTTCCCCGCGCCCGTCATATTGGCGCCTTAATTTCGACCTTTGGCCGAAAAAACGAAAGTATTTCGCGTCCGAGAGAAACTTCAGAGCCTTATTTCCCTTTTTTTTATTGGAGTTCAAGATTCTAAAGTTTCAAATACACGATGAGGGCGTGTCTCGACCCTCTCCAGAGAGGATGGGCACGAGTGGAACGGAAGGATACCATACATACTGCTCGTCGTGGTCATGCGTTCCGTTCCTATGTAAACAAAATGTACTTGGGTACCACGCAAAGTCCTCTGGGCCTCGCCGGCCGAATCAGTCCAAGCGGTATTTTTTGCACATGCGGCGGCAAATTGGTGTCCACGCCCATCTTCGGTGGTGTCCATCTACATCAAATGAGATAGATGCTTATTTGTTCCCGTTCGGTTGGGCCGCTAACCATCCCATTGGGACTGCAGTTTCGTTTTGGGGACAAGCCACTCTTAATTTCAAGTAGTTTTTCCCCAAAACGGGACTGCACTTCTAAATAAAGTGGTTAATTAAGTTCTCCGAAACAAGAAAAGGGGCGCACTTCTTCCTCTTCCTATTATTAATAATAATAGATACCAAGTATACTCTTTTTCTCGGGCTGCACTGAATCTATGATTCGTTTTCCACAACCAATCAGCAACAAGTATATGTGGCAAGTGCTCTCTGGAGGTATGGTACCGCAGTGTATATAATACCTTCCCCGTGTTCATGTATTTTATACTCTGGTGCTTGTAATAACATAATCGTCTTCTGGTTCGTACGAACTAATAATAATACGAGCCCAGCCGAAAGTTGTGGTCAATGCTCGGCTTCGCAAGCTGGGCCACATAAAATAGACCATACATACGTCAGGCACAAATTCGACGCGAGTCGACGAGGCAGGGAAGAGAGTGATGAACCCCCTTCTAGGGATAAACATGCAAGCAACGTACATACCGTACGAGTACGCAGTGGGGAGTATGGGGAGGGGGGACACGTTATTAGCCTACTCTTTATTACGGGGGGACCATAGAAAATGGGACGTAAGGTATGCACAAAAATCTATATATTCCCATATTATTATGTTGACTAACAATATTTGGTCATATTTACTACCTGGTAGCCGGCGTCCCCGGTGGCTTGGTAGGTGGTCCGCGTGCCTGTCAAGATCAATTTCGTGGGTTCAAGTCTCACCGAGTGCATGCTCATAATAGGGACTTTTTCTTGCATAAAAAATTGATCAGCGGAAAGCGCGAGAGCGTGAGTTAGCTGTACATTCGATGAAAATCGACGAGCAGTGGGAATGCTGAACCCTATGCGCGACAAAAAATAAAGGCACGTACCGGGGGGGAGAAGGGACGACACCTGTGACCACGGCTTGTCCAGAAGATCGTCGAGGATAAAACCTCCTACGAGTGGGCTGGAAAGTAAAAGTGATGAATAAAAAAAAATAAATAATAATAATAATAATAATAATAATGATATGATGGTCCCCCGCGATATTATTACGGGGGACCGTAGTAAGTGGGACCAAATTTTGTTAGTAAAAATAGGTAAATATAAAGGTTTTTTATACCATAGGTCCTATTAACTAGGGACCCCCGTAATAATAGGTCGACTCGCATTATATTGTAATAGGCTAGGTGTTGTTCGTAACACCCGTGCAGCAAATAGGAACCAAGTGAATATATCAGTATTAATAATAAGATCAATATTACTATAGGAGGGAGCACAGGACCACGAACGAACTACTTCTTCTTGTGTGTGGCGATGAGTTAATGAGGGGAAAAGAACATCATCATCATCGTCATCATCATCGTCATCATCATCGTCATCATCATCATCATCATCATCATCATCATCATCATCATCCAGTACTACGAAGTGTCCCCGTGCTCGTTCTCCACCCTCTTTCGCATGGAACAAACAGCTGTCGGAACACAGACAGGAGAGTTACTGGTTCGACTGAGTTTTTGCTGCTCGTCGCGCTCGGCTCGTCGTCACTTTGACTCGGCGATCATCCTTGCTTGACATGCATCGCCAAAAAGCTGTGAGAGTACGTCGTAAGTACGTACGTGTACGTAGTCCGTGTATAGTAGTCACAGGACAGGACAGGACAGGCTGCTATTCATATATTGTAACTCTGGCCCCGAGTGGAAGAATTATCTCTGACCTCTGACACCAGGAAGAAAAGAAACGGAGTCACACTGGGTGGCGGCGGGGCCAAACAGCATGCCTCCTATTACGTCATTTGCGGGATATTACACCGTTCGTTGTACAGGAGTAAGAATGAAGCCGTGAGTTTGTGTGTCGCAAAACTTGAAATGCGCGGTTTCAAAGTTTTAGTGTGACAGTCAGTTCCGGTTTGGGGACACACTACTTGGAATTTAAACTGGTTTGTAATCTAAACGGGACTGCAGTCCTAGAAGCGTAAAAATAATGCGTTGTATACTACGAAAAGGTTCGGATCCCGGATCGGCCACAAACCACAAAACATACAAAAATTTCACGAAGTGAACGAATCTTCAAGGCTACGTACTACGTGATACTTTTTCTGTTTTAGCAACCACCATTACGTTCAAAAACTAGAGTTGACGCACGAGTATACGTGCACGGTGCGTTTTTTTTTTTTTCTTTTATAACCAAACAAGAAACCAATGACGTGGACAAACAACATCTTATTCAATGCTGGTACCAGGTTGAAGTTATGTTTTAATATTAATAAATAGTCACTTAATCCTTCCTCTTCGGTGAAAATAACCGGAGGTGGAGCGAGAGTTTTATCTGTGATTGATGTATTCTTGCACAGATGAGTCCTGACGGACGAGGTTCCTCGATCTCACAGCTTTTGTTTTTCACTTCTTCATAAAATATACCCAACTCGTATGAAATCCGCGTTATATACGAGTACGCACTCACGACTTATCATCACACACAAACAAATCACGAAAAAACCCTCGCACTCACGCCTGATCGGGCATATTTACACCAGGCAGTATGTAGGTCTTTTGTCAATATCCTATCGTGTGTGTATGTATGTCCCTTCCTTCTCGTCGAAAGTAAGAAAATAGGTGTGATGATGCACATTAATCCAAAAGGTCTCGAACTAAAATCCAATACGAACCGTATACGATTTATCCGCCTGCCTGCCGAGTAAAATCCGCCGTACGCGCGATATATTTTATCACGCACGGCTTGACGAAATCCTCGATTTCACAGCATTACAGCTGCTTGCTGTGTTAATATCACGGGGGACCATAACAATAATAATAGTAAATAGGACCAAATATTGTCAGTAAAAATAGGCAAATACATACTGGTAGGTTTTTATGCATACCGCAGGTCCTATTAAAAGGACAGGGTTGTCGGAAAAGAGGAACCGTTGGCATGCGTGCAAAGGGCTGTGGGGGGCATGTTGTATGCAGACGACGCAGGAATAGTCTCGAAGTCGGCGGAAGGCCTTGCAAGAATGATGACAGTCATCGTGACTGTCTTCGAAGCAGTAGGTCTCACGGTATCCGAGAAGAAGACAGAGACGATGCTCCTACGAACACCGGATCAGACGTTTACCACCTCACCGCTCGCGATCGAAGCTGCAGGCCAAAAGTATAAACAGACGACCCAGTTTTTGTACCTAGGAGGCATTATCCACGAGAACGCTGACCTCTCCTTCGAAATCGAGCGACGAATCCGTCTGATGCGGGCATGCCTCAAACGGTATGGTCCGGAACTGTACGATAGGACGAACGCACCGCTTAGTCTGAAAGTCCGGATGCTGAAGGCCGAGGTGATTGAGACCTTGCTGTACGGTTGCGTGACGTGGACCCTCAATGCGGACCACTTCGCCAAGCTTCGATCAGCCCACCACGAAGTCCTTCTGCGAGTCATTGGTTTCCAGCGCCGACTACGCACCGACCACACCACCCTCTCGTATGCGAAGGCGCTCAGGATAACACGATGCGAAAGTATCGAAATGACCATCCGTAAACGGCGACTCTTCTTTGCGGGGGCTGTGGTGCGGCAACACGAGGGGCGATTGCCCAGTCAGTTGATGTTCGGGACGATCGCTGGTGGGGGGAGCCCGAAACCAGGCGGGCAGCCCAAGACTTGGCCTAGGGCCATTGCTGAGGACCTTAGAGTGTTCAAAGCCACCGAGGGATCAACAGAAGACTCCCCCTTAGTCTTTGGAGTTGGGACCGCACTGTGGCCCACTGCAGCAAAACAGACGGGAAAGTGGTACCGGGGAATCCTCGAAGCAGCTGAACAGTTCATGGGCAGGTGGCACGAGACTGAGACAAAGCTGAGTAGACAGCGCCGTGCATCCGCTGCAGGTAGTGTTAGAGGGAATGGGGGGAGGGGTAACAGCAGGAGGGGTAGAAGGAACACCGTACAAGTGTATGGGGGCAGGGGGGGGAACAGGAGGGGTAGAAGGGAAACCGCGGTAGAAGAGAGTAGCAGAGAGACCGCAGATAGGTAGCAAGGTACCAGGCCGACTAATAGGTTGGACTTTTCTTTGCTACTCGTACCGCCAACTGCTGCGGCCGTTCGGTATGTATTTTGATTTTTTTCCCTTCCCTTCTTATCCTTATGAAAGAAGTACTACATAGTGGGTGGGTGACGAGCGTACTTTGGCCCACTCACTATTGCTCTTTTTACTTAGTTAAGTGTTCACCGGGATGCATAGTCCCCTTTTTCCTTCTCGTATCTTTCCCCTTGCACGTCCCTTTTGGCTCATGCTCGGGGTAAGTATGTATGTGTCTGAGCTTTGGCTTCCAATTTTATTTATTTATTTGGGATTCTTCTCCTTTTCTTTTTCTTTTTCTTGTTCTTTTTCGGTTTGGTTTCTTCGTTGCTTCTCTTGCTTTATGGTGTATTTTGGTTGCTGGGCGTATGTATGTAGGTTGTGTCGGCCGCACCTAGTGCGAAGGCATGGTATTGCGTAGGCTGTTAATGCATTACGGTGTGTTATCTCTGTGTCGTAGTCTGTGACCACAGAGCTCGTATCTTTCTAGGGTGAAGAATCAGCACGGACACTGGGCTTGCTGGATGTCGACGAGTAGAAGAACGGTTTAATGTGAAGAACACTCACACATTAACTATGGACCCCCGTAATAACATCGTTTGTCAATATCGTGCGTGTCGGCTCTTTACCCGAAAAATAAATGCACATCAGTAATTCAAAGTAATTAATGTATCAATGAACAATAATTGCACGTAGTAAGTAACGTCAGCGGAATTTGATCCTCGCAAGCCCCATTGCATTTAATTTTCTCTCTACAATATAGACACACATTCGTATATATATATGTATATATATATATATTCTTGTTGTGTTGTGTCGTGTTTTTTTTTCATCACTTTTACTTTCCAGCCCACTCGTAGGAGGTTTTTACCCTCGACGATCTTCTGGACAAGCCGTGGTCACAGGTAGGTGTCGTCCCTTCTCCCCCCCGGTACGTGCCTTCATTTTTTATCGCGCGTAGGGTTCAGCATTCCCACTGCTCGTCGATTTTCATCGAATGTAGCTAACTCACGCTCTCGCGCTTTCCGCTTATCAATTTTTTATGTAGGGCAGGGCAAGGGCTGCCCCCGCTGTTCCCTAGGGTTTTACCATAGAAGTAGGGCAGGGCAAGGGTTGCCCTGCTGTTCCCTAGGTGTTACCATATAACAAAAAAGGTTGGACGGAGGTATGAAAATTCTTTCGCGACGTCGATATTTGCCACGTAGAATATTACTTGTTTGAAGATGCTGCAGTTGCCGCTATTTCGAAGCAAAAAAACAAAACATAACTTCACAGTCGCATCGCGCAGATCGCGATGACCTCGACGTGTCGCGAACACAGCCATACCAAATAAAACGCCGCAGTGAAATCCAAGATGACAAAAGACATACAAGTTGACTTTTCGCCAATGATCGTTACGTACATGCACCCCGTAAACAACACTCTGTCGACCGAACAGTTACCATAAATGTAGCTGCGCAGAACTCGAAAGGCTGGACGCGCCGTGCAACATTTCTGCAAAATGCGTTCTAGCAAAAAGACGGAAACAAGAAGGCAGGCAGTCCGAATCGAGAAGCAATATCACACTAAAAATCTAAACGTTTCAACGCACATTGGGATGGGGTTATCTCGATATGGCCATGGTCCTCGACATGTCAATCGGTAGTAGTGTAGTTGCCAGTTGAATTCGAGAGCCGTCCGAGTGTACATGATACGAGCATGCCGTTCCACGACGTCACCTGGCCATCCGCTGTTGGGGTGGAGTTGATCATCAGGTCGAAGGGTGATACAGAGAGGTCCGATCGAGACCCCGGTCGCTAAGCGGCAGCACCGTTGTTGACGTGGGCCGTTATCGTTCTAATGATAATGTAAGTATCAAGAAAAGCACGTAGGAAGCACGTACGTATTATAGAATTTCCGCTTTTTTCTTGTGGTGTTGGTACTATTAATATAAAATTTAGTTTTGGCACTATAAGAAGTGGGTACCGTAGGTTGCAGGACCTAGGTATCGAGAAGTCAGTATCACTGCAGTCTTGTTTCGACCAGCTGTGTTGGATGTTAGAAGGGTAGGTTGTCTGTCGTCCAACGATTTTGAGGCGTTTCAGTCGATTTTCGTCCGCGCCTCAATGCCGGTCGAGCAACGTTTGCACGGCAAGATATAGGCGGTGTGCATGGTGTGGAGGCAATCAATGGGCGACCGCAGGAACTATACTGCTACTACTACTGCGCTCTCAAGTGGTTGCAGGGGGGGCACCCTGCTACTACTGTGACGCAGCTTTTGGGTCCACTATATACATACGTGAATGAAATTGTGACGAGCTTGTCGATCCAAAATACCAAACGCGCAGCTCGAACAACAACAACAACAGCAGAGACGGCGGTGCGTGGTGGTGGCGCAGGCAGGCAAACGGTGGCGACAGCAGGCACATGCGTACTGCTGTCCTCTCGATTGGCTGTGAGAATTGCACTGCTGCTCAGAACCACAGCAGAGCAGAGGAGTACATCAGTTTTTTTTTCTGGTGGCGGTTGTTGATCGTTGTGGTCGGTGTGGTTTGGAGTCGGGATGTCATTCATGCTGTACATGCGCCCGTGCCCCCAGCTCTGCCTACTATCCGTCCTCGGTGCTGCATCGTAGGTTCCGATACATGCAACTAGTCATAAATTACACCCCGCATATGCCAACGTGCGGGCATGATTTTGCCTGCTGCTGGTGTGCTGCTGGGCGCCTGCTGCTGCTGGAGGATGAGTAGTTTTGTCTGGTGGCAGTTAGTTGGTCGTTGATCGTTGTGGTGGGCGTGGTCGGGAGTCAGGATACATACATGGGTACATAGATCCATACATACGCCCGCACCCCAAGCTCTTCCTGTTTATCCTCGATGATGCATCGTAGGCTCCGACACTTGCAACTACTACAGGTACAACAGTAGCCAAGAGTACACCCTGGATGTGTCACCTCACGCAGTTTTGCCTGATGGCAGTTGGTTGTTGATCGGTGGGCGTGTTCGGGAGTCGGGTTACACACACATACATGCCCCCGCATACCAAGCTCTGCCTATCTATCCTCGATGACGCGTCGTAGGCTCCAACACTTGCAACTACAGGCACAATAGCCAAGAATACACTGCGGGTGTGCACCTCTCGCGCTGGTTTGGCCTGTTACTATGCTGCTGGGCAACAGCAGGTGGCGGTTGTTGTTGGTCGTCGTCGTCGTGGGTGTGGACGGGAGTCGGGATACATACATGCGCCCCCGCACCCCAAACTCTAGTCTACCTATCCATCCTCCGTGATGCATATCGCAGGCCCCGATACAAGCCATCCATAGAGTATATGCTGCGGATGTGCCACCTCACGCGCATGGTTTGCCTGCTGCTGCTGCTGCTGGGCGGCATGGCCGCAGCGATGTACAGCAGCCTGCTTGTTGTACTCGTATACAGCAGCCTGCTTGTTGCAACACGATATCTGTGCTCAGCAGCAGCAGTTGTAACGGCACTGTTGGCCAATCACGGCCATTTTGCAAGTCACACATACTACTAGAGGTCGGTAACATATCACAAAATGTGGTATATTATACGATATGTGATATGATATAAGCGTATCAATATCACAACAAAACCCGTGATATGATATATCATATCGTTATCGATATCATATGATATGATATGATATGGAATAAAAGTCACGATTTCAACTTTCTTTGAGGCCACACAGCAGTAGCCAAGGACGTTCTTGGGTTGGGGTGGGGTGTAATGCACTTCTTGCACTGCTGGTAAGCACATATTTCAATAGTCAAACATGTGTCCAGCGTCAGTAATAGCAGGGCGAACCGCTTGTTTATATTACTCGTATAACGTTTTCGAGCACAAGCTGGGACGAAAGGTGGGTGATGATGCACACACAGCCAGCGAGAAGAGCAGTATAAAGTAGCATCATCAGTATTAATAATAATGTGTTATTGAGGCCGAGTTATTAGTTGTTGGAAACCTCTACATTTTTTTAATTGGTATTTATAGTAGTATATATTTTAACTCCTCTACCAGGCTCTACTCGCCTACAACACCTATAATATATACAGCAGTCGTGTCTCGAGACACACCTATATACAGCAGTCGTGTCTCGAGACACACGCGACGCCTAGCCATGCAAACGGCGACGGCGTTCCTTGCAACACCCCCTCTACCTGCTAGCACCCGCTGACACCCGCGGCGGCGCGCGCCGGCTCGCCCGCGGTACCGTGTTCTGACTACACGCACGCGCACGAAACGAAATAAAATGGCTTCAGATTATATATAAGCAACGCTTGACTCGTACCTGGTACATACGTTCGTTTGAACACGAGTACACAGCAGTACAAGAAGGCGCTTCTATTGACGAACGTAGTGTTCGAAAATATAAGCTGTACCGGATCACTGTTTGTTTGCCAGAAAACGGTATACCTTGACAGAAAATATCATATGACTTGGGTTTGGTGTGCCCTGATCACCTCGTTTGTCTTTACGTACCGTAAGCTGGCGAAAATACGATGGTGTACCGTTTTTGGGAATTTTTGCAAGTGAGACGGACGGACATGGATGTTTCGCCAAAAAACGGTATACCTTGACAGAAAATGTCATCTTACTTGGGTTGGGTGTACCCTGATGGCCTGGTTAGAGTTTTTCGTACCGTAAACTGGCAAAAAAAAAAAACGAGCGCTGATGTACCGTTTTTTATCATTTTGTCCGTTAGGACAGGAGATTAATTTTGCTTTTTTTAGGTAACCCTATTGGGTAAACCCTAGGGAATGCAAGAAAGAGTCCCAACGAGCATGCACTCGGTGAGATTTGAACCCACGAAATTGATCTTGATAGGCACGCGGACCACCTACCAAGCCACCGGGGACGCCGGATATATACTGTTGGGTAGTAGTGATGACGATGGTATCCAAGTATATATTTACGCACGTACAACAGAGTTCGAACCCACTCGTGGCAAGCTGCGTGCAAGCTCGAAAATTATTTTCCTCTGAAATTATTTTCGTTATTTCCCACTACTGACATACACCTCCGCCCCTTCAATTCTGCAGCTAGCCCTAGATTTTGTTTTCCTCATATTCGTACATACGGACTGCTGTATTTCCTGCATGAGGCCATATAAAACCCGTATTACGCGCGATTGAAGTGCCCCCATTACGGGGGACCATAGTTGATAGGACCAAATAAATATTGTTAGTAAAAAAAGGTTAATATATAGGTCTTTGTGTGTACCGTAAGTCCTGTTTTTACTATGGCCCCCCGTAATAGTATCACACACAGCTTGCGAAGACGAGTTTCGAGGAAATCCTCGATCTCACTCATAGCTGTTTTTGAATCTTATGTATATAAATATATGGCTGGAATCTCCGCCCCTCCCCCCCCTTCCCCCCCCCCTTCCCTCCCCCCTCTCTCCTTCCCCCCCCTCCCCGTCCCTCCCCCCCACTCCTCGCTTCACTCCCTCCCCATCCCTTTCTCCCCCATTCAATGGGTCCTGCCTCCCTAACGCCTTCTACGCATTAAAAAATGTAAAAGTATTCCTCCCTCCCCCCTTCCACCTCCCTTCCTTCCCTCCCTCTGTCCCGTCCCTCCTCTCCCTCGCACCCCTCTCTCACACCCCCCCCCCCCCCCCCCCCCCCCTCCCTTACCGCTATTCAATGGGTCCTGCCTCCCTAACGCCTTCTACGCCTACAAAACTGTAAAAGATATCCCTTCCTCCCCCCTTGCACCTCCCTTCCCTCCTTGCTCCGTCCCGCCTCCCCCCCCCCCCCCCCCCCCCCCCCCCAGTCATACGACTACGGCTATGCATGACATGTTTTTTTTTGGCGGTTACCACGGCTGGCGGTCAAGTTAGATCATTTTTTTGCGGGGAGAACCTTTACTCCGCACAAGGGGAATTATCGTATCACGCAGTCTGTAAATGGTGAGGCACCCACGAGGCAGAGTTACATTGTAAACCCATTGCTGTCTCTGGAAGTGGCCACCCCAGAAATTAAATCAATTCATTGATGCTGTCATCCGTTTGCAAGAAAATCCGCCTCTAAAGCGGCTCTTGGTAGGATGCAGCTCACCCTTCATGCGACTCGCCCAACACCTCACGTTTCGCTTCGCGCTTGGTGCAAGCAATGTCTGCCTGGTCGGTGAAAACCCGACGCGCTCCGTCCCGGCATTGTAGGGATGCGAGGGGCTATGGTCCATACGACTACGGCCATGCATGAGATCGAGTATATCTCTCCTATCGAGTACACCCCCCCCCCCCCCCCCCCCCCCCCCGCCATAATATAATATATTGTATATGGGTTGGGTTGGCGTCGGTTGGCAACGACACTGTAAAACATGCCGCTCACTACGTGAACTAGACATCCAGGGTACCGTTTTTTTTTTTTTTTTTTCTTTTTTTTTGGCGGTCGCCCACAGCTGGTCGTCTAGTGGGATCATTTGTGCAAAGTAAAGAACCTTTACTTTGCACAAGGGAGTTGATCGTATCACGTAGTGTTCAAGGTACGGCACCCAAGAGGCAGTTACATAGACTACTCCCATTGCTGTCTCTGGAAGTGGCCACACCGGAAATTAAACTAACTCGTTGAAGCTGTCATCCAGATGCAAGTCCGCCTCACAAGCGGTTCTTAGTAGGATGCAGCTCACCCTTCATGCGACTCGCCGGACACCTCACGGCGCTTCGCGCTTGGTGCAAGCAATGTCTGCCTGGTCGGTGAAAACCCGACATGCTCCGTCCCGGCATTGTAGGGAAGCGAGGGTCTATGGTCATACGACTACGGCCATGCATGAGATCGAGCACATCTCTCCTATCGAGTACACCCCCCCCCCCCCCCCGACCTTAAGGCAACGCGTGCTGCGATAGGGGCTTCCATTAGGGATATCATTTTTTTGCCTAAACATCTCTGAGAAACAGTTTACTCCCCATAAGGGGGGAATGATCGTATCACGTAAGTGTTTAGGGTGAGGCATCCACGAGGCAGTTATGTAGTATCCCCATTGCTGTCTCTGGAAGTGGCCACACCGGAAATACACCAACTCATTGACGTTGTCATCTACATGCACGTCCGCCTCACAAGCGGTTCTTAGTAGAAAGCAGCTCACTCCTCATGCGACTCGCCCAACACCTCACGGCGCTTCGCGCTAGCGATGTCTACCTGGTCGGTGAAAACCCGACATGCTCCGTCCCGGCATTGTAGGGATGGGAGGGTCTACGGTCATACGACTGCGGCCATGCGTGATATCGAGTACCCGCCCCCCCCCCCCCCCCCCCCCCCCCCCTTTTCCTCAGACACGTCCCCACTGGCTTCAGTAGGCGTCTCCAAAAAGGGAGCAGCACATAAAAAAAAACGCGGGTAGCGTGGAAACTTAAACACATCAGACCGTACCAAAACTGTGTGGCAAACAAGCTATAACACAAACGAACACACTCCGACTACCTCCCCCTCAGCTCCATGTCAACCACTAGGCATAAAGTGTTCTCTTTTATATGTGGATGGAGTGGATACGCTATATATTATCAGGTGGAAGATACAGCAATAAATAAAAGGGCATATTTCAGAACAATCTGGTGAAGATGGGCCAAGGTCTTCGTTCCCAACACCTCACGGTGCTTCGCGCTTGGTGCTAGGAATGTCACTGTCTGGTCGGTGAGAACCCGACGGCAGTGCTCCGTCCCGGCACTGTTGGGATGCAAGGGTCCATGGCCCTACGACTACGCCCATGCACGACACCAGGTACCGAGTATACCTTCCCACCCCCCTCCCCCCCTGATGCATGCTACCGTGTGATTGCACCTGATTCCTTCGGAGAGTCCTCACTGAGGAAAGAGCCTTTAGACCTCACCCTGAAAAATGATCCAAAACGAAAAAAATGACCTAGAAATATCAATGCGATGAACACAATCCCCGTAGCCTGCTCCCCAGCAGGGTGTTTGCGGAGGATCTGGTCGGAACCGATTTGGTTGGGATTCTCGTTTTTTTTTTTCCTACAAAAATAGCATTTCCAACCCATGGAAACCTTCCTAAGCGTCAACTCCCAACGCAAGCACAATCACCCAACAGGCGAAAAGTGTGGCTTTTTGGCCACATTTCGCCACGACCTCAAGAAGACCCCTATAAATATTTCGGTGGATCCGAGCCACTCTTCAATAGGAGACAGACATTATCCCAACCAAATTGGTTTCTCAGACCAAATTCATCGAAACCACCCTAGTATACATCACGAATAATATCGTCGAAACACGAACGGTATTTCAACGATTTTGGGTTAAGGTGCTCGGTCAGTCCCAGTGACCTATTTTGGCCAAGAGAGTGCTACGCCTATCGTAACCACAGGCGTCTAAACCTCTCACCCTTCTCCCCCTCCTCCCTTGTGGGCAGCGCCTTCCTACAGCAGTAGGCCCCCAGGCATAGGAACGAAGCGGGAATATACAGCAGGTTAACGCATGGCCCGATACGGTATCGCCACGCCCCAAAGATCCCCGTAGTTCAGAGGGGAGGGGAGAGAGGGTTGCGAGGATTTTTACCCTTGGGTTGGGTAATCGATCGTTCTTTTGCCCCTCAAAAGCTCGGTAGGTAGCAACACGTTCACACGAGCCTACTCTGCTCGCCTCTTTCCGAGCGAGGCGTTGCGGAAGAAGTGGCAGACCCCATCTCAGGGCGGCGGCGGCGGCGGCTCGCTGATCTTTTTTGCTGAAACCCATTCCCACCTGCAAAAATTGAAAATTATGCTACACTATTCCCAAGAAATTTATCACGGAAACGTCGGGGGGCGGGCACTTGTAGAGCTTTCGCTTTATACTGCAAAAACAAAACCCCTACCCAGAGACACTAATTCTCACCATTTCTCTATTTGGACGCAAATATATGTAGGGACTATTGGGGTATAATACCAGGAACATAAAATAATCCTTACAATTCCGTCCAAAAAGGGGGAAGACAGTTTGTACCGGAAACGAGGGTGGATTTTTGTACAAGGGATTACAAGGTGAGAGGATGCGTTGAACCGTAAGCCAAAAGAAGCAGAACAACAACCACAAAAACAAGACAGACACGTGCGGAAGAAGGCGGTAGCAAAAATAAAAAGCGAACACCACACGACCCCGATCACAACAAAAGTCCTTCAAAGCAGTCCAGCTACGGTAGCACGTGCGCGCGGGAGGGGGGGGGGGGGGGGGGGGGGGGCACTTCTAGGTTCATTTTTTTCAGCCGCTCAGAGCCACTCCGCCGCGAGCTTGGCCACCCTATTTATTTCCACAATCCTCTCCTACGCTTTTACGCTTCTTCTTACCGTGATTTGGAGGCATGGCACCAAACCAAAAGCCAAGCACGGTACTGTATGGTACGCTCTGCGCCAACAAGCTAAAGGGTACCCTTTTTTCAGAGGCACAGAGAGTCACTCTGCCGAGTGTGGCCTAAAAAGCCTTGATCACTGTTTTTTTTCTGTCCAAAATTTCCAAAATTTCCAAATTTTACCAAATTTTCTTTCAATGCTTCTTCGCTTTACTACCAGCACAGCCCTACTGTAGTTGGCAAACTTGTAAATCTGGAAAGTTGGAACAGAAAAAACACTGGACGGGGCTGAAACGCGATAGTGAAGATTGGGGTAGCCTCCATACCGGAACCAGTCCTAGGAGATTCTATGTACAGTATCAACAGCAACACGCAGCAGTGTCGTACCATTCGTTCGTGTAGACCCCGGCCCTGCTCGGGAGGCTATGCACGAGAAGGCAGGGAATACACCAACGGGCACAGCTTCCGTGCTTCTTCTCTGCTGTGACTCAGAACTACTATATCATACGTCACGAGAGGGCCATGATTGATTTCTCCGCATGTCGTCAATCAAAAAGCAGATTATCACAAACTGTGCACTCTGATGATCTTTGCCAACAAAAAAGAACAGGCCGTGTGCGGAAAAAGGCGTTGGGCAACAAAAAAAGGCGAGCACCACGACGACCCCCAACCGTTCCTCTTCCACTAACCCATCATCCAATCAACCCAGTTTGGTTTAGGCTGTTCTTTGATGCACTCGCCACTGCAGGCAGGAACAGGCCTCGTGCCTGTGGACTAATCCGTAGGGAAAATGGGGTAAAAACAGGGGGGGTAGAGGTGCACTCAGTATCATGCATGGCCGTAGTCGTATGATCATAGACCCTAGGTATGATCATAGACCCTCGCATCCCTACAATGCCGGGACGGAGCGCGTCGGGTTTTCACCGACAAGACAGACATTGCTTGCACCAAGCGCAAAGCGCCGGGAGGTGTTGGGGGGGGTGCCTATCGTTGCACGCTTGAGCGCTTGCGAACCATAAGGGAAACGCCTTCTTTTCGGACGCCACAAGCACTCTCGCCGAGGGATGGCATATGCCCGTTCGTCATAAGCTTGAACCGTCACCGCCGCGGCCGCAGACGCAGACAGCGACGACGCTCAAAGTAATTAATTCCCGAGCCAATTCATTCATAGGTAAATGAATCAACGAACCAATGGATGGATATAGTTCAGCCAGCCAACCAATCACATGATCAGGTAGCCAACCAACCAACCAATCAATCAATTAATCAGTCAACCATTCGCCGATCAATCTGTCATCAGACGATGAACCAACCAACCAGTCAATCAATCAAATGGACAAGCATCAAGCCACCCCCGCAATCAACCCTAACCCAGCCCAACCACAAAAACCAACCACACCCCCCACCAAAACCAAACCAAGCCACCCCCACCTCAACCCAACCCACACACCCCCTCGCCTCGCCTCCGCCTCTTGACAAGGCGAGGGTGACTACGATGGGCAAACCGAACCAAACTAAAACAAACCAACCGCCACCTTCCACCCCACACCACACCGCCTCCTCCTCCTCTTCCTCCTCCTCCTCCTCCTATTCACCAGGTGAGGGTAATCACAATCGCCATAACCAAATACCCCGCGTAGATGCCCAGCAAGGCCAGCGGGCTCGTCTTGGGAAACCGGAACCCGGACATCGCCACAGCCGGCAGGGTCAGCACCAGCACAAAAATAGTCGTGTACAAGGTGAACAGCGTCGAAGCGTCCAAGATAAACACGGATCCCTTCGGGGAAAAGACCGCGCAGTTCCACACCGACGGCAATCCCACTCCCAGCAGCAGATTGAACAGAGGCCCCCCGTACGAGCCTGCTATGGCCATGCCCGGATAGCCAGCCTTAGCCACGGCTAGATTCGTCACCAGGTCTCCGGAGGAGTTCCCCCACGCCAGGAACGTCAATCCCAGTACGCTGCTAGGCAGTCCCGTGCCGGTGCCGATGTCCTGAATACAGCAGCAGTCGAGGTTATGATGCCAGCAAGGAATAATGGTGGGGGGTGGGGTAGGGTGGGGTGGGGTGTGGCGGTTTGGTTTGGGTGAATTTGGGGGGGTGTACTCGATAGGAGAGATGTACTCGACCTCATCCATGGCCGTAGTCGTATGACCATAGACCCTCGCATCCCTACAACGTCGGGACGGAGCACGTCGGGTTTTCACCGACTAGGCAGATTTTCACCGACCAGGGGGGGGGGTGTACTCGATAACACGCGTGGCCGTAGTCGTGAGACGAGATAAAGGGGGGGGGGGGGGGGGGGGGGGGGGGGGGGGGGGGTGGCAAGGCATGCTAATACATTGCAACCCGAAGCATTCAGGCCGCGGAACACGGGGCAAGGGGGAGGGGTGTACTCGACATCATGCATGCTCGTAGTCGTAAGACGGAGATAAGGGAGGACGGGGGGAAGACATGCTAATACATTGCAACCCGAAGTATTCAGGGAGCGGAAAGCGGGGAGGGAGGGAGGGAGGCAGGGGTACCATACGGAGGGGGGTGTGTGGGGGGGGAGGAGGCATAGTTACCCGGAGTATGCAGTATACTGAATGGGGCGTGGGGGCAGGAACCCCCCCCCCCCCCCCCCCCCCTCCTCCTCTCCCCCTCCCCCCCCCATATATTATATATGGGTTGGGTTGGCGTCGGTTGGCAACGACACTGTAAAACATGCCGCTCACTACGTGAGCTAGACATCCAGGGTACCGTTTTTTCTTTTTTTTTTCTTTTCTTTTTTTTGGCGGTCGCCCACAGCTGGTCGTCTAGTTAGATCATTTGTGCAAAGTAAAGAACCTTTACTCTGCACAAGGGAATTGATCGTATCACGTAGTGTTCAAGGTACGGCACCCAAGAGGCAGTTACATAGTACTCCCATTGCTGTCTCTGGAAGTGGCTACACCGGAAATTAAACTAACTCATTGAAGCTGTCATCCAGATGCAAGTCCGCCTCACAAGCGGTTCTTAGTAGGATGCAGCTCACCCTTCATGCGACTCGCCGGACACCTCATGGCGCTTCGCGCTTGGTGCAAGCAATGTCTGCCTGGTCGGTGAAAACCCGACATGCTCCGTCCCGGCATTGTAGGGAAGCGAGGGTCTATGGTCATACGACTACGGCCATGCATGAGATCGAGTACATCTCTCCTATCGAGTACACCCCCCCCTCTCTCTTGCCCCCCCCCCCCCTCCTGCCTCCCCCCCTCCCCTTCCCCCCCATTCTGACCTCAATCAATACGACCGCGCGGTCGGCGAGGTAGTAGATCCATGCCACGCAGGACGCGAACGCTACCATGGCCAGACCCAGGCGATACCACCTGTCCCTCGGCATGCGTCTCTTGTGCGTCGTTAAAGCCACCGCCGTCCCCGCCGGCACCCCCACCAAAAGCGCCACTAGACCCCATGTGAACGCCCCGTTTGAGCCGAGGAATCCGCTTCTCCAGAGGCCGAAGGCCCAAACGAATAGGAGCGGGGCTAGGCCGGTGCCCAGCTGAGGAAGCAGGGCGGAAGGGGGAGGGGGGGGGGGGGGGGGGGGGGGGGGAGTACTCATTATCATGCGTGGCCGTAGTCGTATGGACCATAGACCCTCGCACCCCTACAATGCCGGGACGGAGCGCGTCGGGTTTCTTCGCCGACCAGGCAGACATTGATTGCTTGCACCAAGCGCGAAGCGAAACGTGAGGTGTTGGGCTAGTCGCACGCATGAAAGGGTGAGCTGCATCCTACCAAGAACCGGTTTAGAGGCGGATTATCTTGCATATAGATGACAAGCATCAATGAATTGATTTAAATTTCTAGTGTGGCCACTGCCGGAGACAAACAATGGGTTTACTATGTAACTCCCTCGTGGGTGCCTCGCCATACGCACACTACGTGATACGACCATCCCCCTCGTGCGGAGCAGGGGGGGGGGGGGGGGGGGGGGGGGGGGGGGGGGGGTGCACTCGATAGGAGAGATGTACTCGATCTCATGCATGGCCGTAGTCGTATGACCATAGACCGGGGGGGGGGGGGGGGGGGGGCACAAGGGTAAGGATGTCGGCGTAAGTACAGCACAATCTCTATTCTGGTACAGCAGTACCATAGAGCACAACGGTACAGTATGCAAGGGGGGCTCCGCCGTTGCTCCGCGTGTGCCCGCAATGGTTCATACCGTATGCATGCATGTACCAGGTATGTAGGATGTAGGTGCGTACCGTAGAACAAGCCGACGCCGAAAAAGCAGCCAGTTCTGCCCGCGGTTTACGGGAGTTATTACGGGGGGCCATAGTTAACAGGACCTACGGTAAACACAAACACCCATGTATTTCCATATTTTTACCAACACCATTTGGTCCTATTTACTAGGGTAATGTTATTTGCGACACCGGTGTCGTAATTTCTTATGTGCGACACGGTGTCGCAAATAAGCGGCTTATTTGCGACACCGCGTCACGTTCGCGGCACATACCTCAGATTGGCTCCGCACCGCCAGAGATGTGGTGACATGGTGCAGGGCCATCATTGAAGCTATCGCATGGCCGAAACGGGCCAGGACTCTAGGAGATATCTGGCCTCTTGGAGCACCCGCAAAACGTTCAGATCGGTGTCGCAAATAAGCCTTATTTGCGACACGCGTGTCGCAAACAAAGTATTTGAGACACCGCGACGTGGTTGCCGCACACGTCCGGATCAGCGACGTACTACCAGTAGAGTCTCAGTATGGTGTAAAGCTACCATTGAAGCTATCGTGTAGCCTAAACGGGCCAATACTCGAGGAGATATAGGGTATCCTAGTACACCTAGGCTGATGTCGCTAATAAGCCATATTTTGCGTGAGAACGAGCCCATTACAGTAGTAGATACTGCTGTGTGTTGTATCCTGGTCATCCTGGTGCGCTGTCAGAGTAGTCGGACTGATGTCGTAAAGCCGCATTATTTGACGACATCGCACGACGTGCGTCGCGCGCGCCCCGTTTAGAGCTCGGACTATACCGCTGTACAGCATGTTTCCACGAGTACATCGATCGTTAGCCACGTCATCGTGAATCAATGGATTCGAAATTAACTTGGTTATATTGCCGCGCCGTGTTCTAATAAGTCGTACGTACTATAATTGAGAGCGCTGGTATCATTCAAGGCGCCGGGTGCTCTGTGTACGCGTCTATCAGCGGGCACGAATGAAGGGCACAGAAGTTTGTGCATGCTGCGCTCTGTACATGGTTTTTGTGCTTGTCTTTGGATGCTATCGAAATAGGAGGAGGGTGTATATCATCTACAGCAAGCAGTAGTATTGTAGTACCGCAGTAAAATCGGCGTTCGTTCCGTGCAACCATCATCACCCACCAATGTGGTTGTTCAATTGCCCTTGAACAGCCGCGTAAAAGCGCCTATATATCCCTCAGGCGTTTACCAACGCCTGTCGTTCTGCCGCACAGAACTGAACAAACTTTCGACACGCTGTGCACAGTTTTTGTAGGATTAGTTGATTAAAAACCCGGGGTCGTCCTTTTACCGGCCAGATCGGATTCCTGAGCGTGCCACCGTGGCCTTAAGGCAACGAACACACGCCACAGATGCACAGAGGGCGGCCACACTGCAGCTTGCCTAGCTATGCGTCATGTTCGTTGTACGCGTTCGTTCCGACACATTATCCTACTTGTTGCACCAACAGCAGTCCACAGTATCCGTACTGCTGCTCTAGTATTGACACATACTACTAATGATAATAGTCTAACTTAGGGCACATGCGCAGCACGTAGTTCGTAAACGGATTCCCGACGTCTTGATCTCTAACGGTTGTGAAACATACAATAATGGAAACCCACAGCAGACTGCATGAGTTCAATGTAAGCGGCAGAGGGGCTAGCCGCCTTGTTTATGGTGCCGAAGAAATCGGTATGTGTAACGCGTGTAGGAGGTCGCGGAGTTCGTAGGCTGCTTGGAAGGTGTCCTTCGATGCCCTGCAGTGTGTTGTGTACAGTTCCCACCGTGCTGTTGTATGCTGTACACACTGGTGCGCGGGTTGGATGGTTTTCCATAAGTTCAGGCAGAATGTTTGCGGAGAGAAGCCCAACCACTATGGAAGATTCACCAACATCCCGCAACTCCAGCAGATTGTGCGCACTGACCTGCCCCATTCAAATCATGCGTAGTCTCCTCGTCCAGCTACGCAGTCAATTCCCGATTATTTTGGATGCCCTGGTCGGCGAGGCAGTCTGATGGGTTATGTATAGTTTTCGCACTCCCAGCCTATCGTGTTTGTGTGTTTACTATGTTGTATGTAGCACAGCAGCAGTAGTAGAAAAGCCACGTTGAATATTCTGACCGTGTACTAGGATAGCCCATATCTCCTCGAGTACTGACCCGTTTTGGCTACACGATAGCTTCAATGGTAGTCCTACACCATGCAGAGACTCTAATGGTAGTGCGTTGCCGACCCGGGGCGTGTGCGGCAACTACAACGCGGCGTCGCAAATACGATATTTGCGACACGCGTGTCGCAAATAAGGCTTATTTGCGACACCAGCCAGAAGATTCTGCGGGTTGTACCAGGATAGCCCATATCTCCTCGAGTACTGACCCCTTTTGGCTACACTATGGCTTCAATGGTAGCCTTACACCATGCTGAGACTCTACTGGTGGTGCTTTGCCGATCCAGAGCGTGCAGCAACCACGGCGCGGTGTTGCAAATACGGTATTTGCGCCACGCGTGTCGCGAATAAGGCTTATTTTTATTTGCGACAGGAGCCAGAAGATTCTGCGGGATGTACCAGGATACCCCATATCGCCTCGAGTACTCGCCCGTTTTGGCTACACGATGGCTTCGATGGTAGCCCTACACCATGCTGAGACTCTACTGGTAGTGCTTTGCCGATCCGGAGCGTGTGCGGTAACCACGTCGCGGTGTCGTAAATAAGGCTTATTTGCGACACCGATCTGGACGTTTTGCGGGTGCTCCAAGAGGCCAGATATCTCCTAGAGTCCTGGCCCGTTTCGGCCATGCGATAGCTTCAATGATGGCCCTGCACCATGCCAACACATCTCTGGCGGTGCGGAGCCAATCTGAAGTATGTGCCGCGAACGTGACGCGGTGTCGCAAATAAGCCGCTTATTTGCGACACCGTGTCGCAAATAAGAAATTACGACACCGGTGTCGCAAATCGCATTACCCTATTTACTATGGCCCCCCGTAATAATAACATTGTACATATACTGCCAACAGATACGCGTACAGGCTGTCGCCAACACATTTGTTTACAGTAGTATCAGCTTATCGATCAAGACCATGATAAAAAAAAGGGTTTTTGCCAAAATCAGGTATACCTGGCCACTTTTGTGCCAAAAGCAGTTACATACCGAAATCAAGTACAAAACACACACCAGTGGCCCTGCTATTGGCCAAAAGCTGACATTGTAACTGATTTTGGCACGAAAAAAGGCCAAGGTGTACACCTGATTTTTTCTACTCTGTCTCTAGCTTTCAACTGATTTCGGCCAACTTCGAACCGATCAGAGAGAGAGGCCATACGTACGTACACTGTGTTTTCTCTCCGTATGCGTCTGCCCTCCCTCGGTTGAAATTCTTCTGTATTGACGTATAAACTCTGTACTCGTACGTCGCACGTAAAAGTACGTCGACGTATATACATGCATACATGCGTACACATACGCTTGTTTCACTTTTTTTTCTCCTTTGAGGTGTGCGATGTGCTTCAGTTATTAGTACTACGGGAGTCCATAGTTAATAGGACCTATGGTAGACATGAAAAAACTATACATCTCAATATTTTTACTAAGAATATTTGGTCCTATTTACTATGGTCCCCCGTAATGGTTGTTGTGTGCACTCTGCTGTTTTTTATGTCCACAGCAGCCTTTACAGCAGCATCATGGACACTCGGCGTTTCGTCTGCACTACCCCGCGTCGAGGTGGTCTCAGGTTTGGAACCGCAAGATAATTTCGTGCCGAGCAGGCGGTTCCGCGAGGACGGTCTGGAAGCTATAAAGCTGTCAATGGTGGGGGGGCGCCAGAGTAAATACTCTTGGCGCTCCCGCCGTGGCGAAACAAACGAAGCATATTGAAAAGTGACTCTTTGCAGGCCCAAGTGGAGCCCGTGGTACCTACACCCTGACGAAAACTAAACAATGCAGACTTTGGAGGCCATGTGGCACGCTGATTGCCTTACGTAGGCGCATTCTTTTTGTACCGGATTGTCATGGACATCACACCGCTCGTGGCGCGCGTTTTTTTGCTTGGTTCTAGGGTGTACCTGATTTTGGCTCAAACGGATCAGGTATATACCTGATTTTGGCATTTGCCCTAAAAAAAAAAACGAACATGCTACGAGTAACTACTGCCAACATCATTTGAAAATATCTTGCCAATACGTTGCCAGCATATATATGCTCCCAATATGTGCAGGTATGATGCCAATAAGCACCACTGTTGTATGTTGCTAGTACAATACCGGCCGTCGCCAACACGTTGAAAACTTATTATCAGCTTTGTCGATCAAGACCTCCAAAAACGAACAAACGTTGGTTGTCAGCACCAATCCAATCCAACCATCGTAGGTTTTCAGGACCAATCGCTAGCGTTCCTGGTAGCCCGAGGACGAAAAACGCTCGTCGGCACGAGGGCGACAGCAAAAAGGCAATGGTGCCCAGCTGACTGACGACGAAAACGCCCCCGTAATAACAACCGCCTCCGAAAAAAAAAAAAGAGACAAGAGAAACAAGAGACAAAGAAAAGAAACAATAGAGAAAAAAAAGGAAAAAAAAACCGACAAACAAGAGACGTAGGAAGGACGGAATAAAAACAAGAAAAAAAAGAAAAGAAAAAAAAAAAAAAGAAAAAGCAAAAAAAAAAAAAAAAAAAAAAAAAAAAAAAAGCGAAAAAGGAAAAAAAATAGGCGATAACAAAAAACAAAAAACTAAAAAACCAAACCAGCTGTTCATATTTATGTTCGAGTATACATAACAATATACACAAGGACACAAAATAAAAACAAAAGCACCAACCAACCAACCAACCAACAACCAACCAATCAAAACGCACCGCAGCTTGTGTTTGCGACCACGAGTCGGGCTCGACCGGAGGTATGGTGGCATTCCTGGCCAAGACGAAGGGCAGCTGAACGACGTAAAACGCCTGTCGGTACCAGGGCAAGTCGAGCGTGGAAATGCTGCCAAGCTGACGACGGAAACGCCTCCTTAGTCGCCATTGCTTCCATTGAATGCTCTCCCAGGCGTGCTCGAACCTGACAGCGTACATTGTCGGGGGGGGGGGGGGAAGAGGGTACGCAAGCAGAGCGTAGTGTAAGGAAGCGAAGCGGGGAGGAGGGGGGGGGGGGGGGGGGGGGGGGGGGGGGGGGGGGGGTACGTCTCAGGAAGGGAGAGAGAGAGAGGGGGGGGGGGGGGGGGGGGGGGGGGGGGGGGGGGGGGGGGGGGGGATATGGGGGGGGGGCGATATTAAAGAGTGAGACGAGAAAAAAAAAAAAAAAAAATGGAAGATAAAAAGCAATCGTAATACGATTTATATGTGCATGTACAAAATCCATGCACTTTGTTTGCATGCCCTGTTCCTTCCGACCGGGGTCTTCTCCCGCGCTTCCGGTTGCCGGGAGCGCAGGAGCTCCGCCCGTACACTAGAGAGCTCCATGGCGTCCAAAGTCGCGAGACCTGGCTCAATTTCGAGGGATCCGCGTTCCGCGTTCCGCGACGCCGAGCCGCGCAATCCGATAAAAAATCCCACCATTTCAGTTTCTTTTGTTCGCTTTCCTCCTCCTGCTGCTGCCGCTGCTGCTGCCGCTGCTGCTGCTGCTGCTGCTGCTGCTGCTGCTGCTGCTGCTGTATCAATCACACCGTTCCTCAAGCTCTCTGCTTTCCGGCCGCTACGGTACAACAGCAGTCGCACGGCGAGCGCTTCGCTTTGCGACGGCCATGTTTCCTGTCGCCCTACCGTAAGCAGGCAGGACGACGGAAACCCACACTTGAACCAAGGGTACACTCAGCAACAACAGCGACGGTACACACTGCAACAGTGTAAACACACCCTGCGCTTGGACCTCTGAAAAACATGAAACCCATAGTGCTTAGTGCTTAGGTGGGCAGAAGTAGCTCTACCCCCCCCCCCCCCCCCCTGCTCCGTCGAAAGGGATGCGTGGTCAATGGTCAAATGACTAAGGCAAGCAACAAATGAGTACGCCCCCCCCCCCCCCCCCCCCCCCCCCCCCCCCCTCCCCCTCCATGGTCATACGACTACGGCCATGCATGATAATGGGTAAACCCCCCACGTCCCGGCATTGTGGGGATGCGAGGGTCTATGGTCGTACGACTACGCCTTGCATGATATCGAGAACACCCTGCCCCCCCCCCCCCCCCCCCCCCGGCGCGGAGCAGGAACAACGACGGCGATACAGCTATATAGGTTGGTTGATTTCATGAGCGTTCTTTCATGCTTCTGGCCGATGTTCGTCTACTTCAAAATTCTGACCGGATGAAAGCTGTTTGTTTGTTTGTTTGTTTGTGTGTGTGTGTATTTTTTTTTTGGTCGCGAGGGCCCTGAGATTATTGTTGAGGCGCTGGCGGCGGGCTACGTTGTACCATTTTGGGCTGAAAGAAAAAGAGCCTTGTGATGTAACGCCTCCAAAAAATATTGGAAAAACCCCCTCCATTCCGGGGACCCCCCCCCCCCCCTCATCTGCCACAACCGGGAGATCGATATGCACCGCTCGCCGAGGGTTGCTGTGGTTGGGGGGGGGGGGGGGGGGGGGGGGGGGGGGGGGGGGGGGGGGGGGGGGGGGGGGGGGGGGGCAGGGCCGCACTCATTGGGGGGCGCACTGGGGGCGCACTCATTTGTTGCTTGCCTTAGTCATTTGACCATTTTCCACGCATTCCTTTCGAGACGGAGCACCGTTCCCACTCCTAATAGAGACACCTCCAACAATTGGGCGGGGGGGGGGGGGGGGGGGGGGGGGGGGGGGAAGGGTACTCCATATCATGCATGGTCGTAGTAGTATGACCATAGACCCTCGCATCCCTACAATGCGGGGGGGGGGGGGGTCGCGCGGCGGCGTCCACTCCGGTGGCGCTCGGGAGCAGCCGGTTAAAAAAAAAACAGGGCTTTTCGGGGGTCAGGTCAAGCCTCACGGGTCGGGCCGGGTCGGGTCAGCTGACCCGACCTGGCCCGCGAGATTTTGAAAGCTTCTCGACCCGACCCGACCCGACCCGCGAGATTTTAAAAAAAAACTTTGGGACCAAAGCCGACCCGGCCCGTGAGATTTGAAAACTCAAACAGGACTCAAGCTGTGAAACTCCGAAAACGGTAGCATCATCACCACCACCTTCAACACGCCGTGGTACCCGCATAACTATCATTGACGAAAAAAAAAATAGTGACCATCTCACACCATCCATCGTCCGCTGCACTACATGGGGGGACGATGGAGACAAAAGCTCAAATGTCCGAACTATCTACATAAAGTACACACGACGCAAGGAAGCATGCATCTATTATGACAAGAGTCGGAGGGCAGCATCATCCAAAACCCGAACTTGCTGGGCGTTCACACTATCAATAGAATAAAAAATGTATCAAGTTTTTCGGCCGCTATACTCTTGACACTCCTAAAGCGGTTTCAACTAACAAAAGGACGCCTAAACGGCTCTACGTAGCAATTCCGCCCATTTTGGTGGCGGAAAAAATCGGGTCTTGAAAGGCTTTTTTTTCGTGAAGCGGCTGCTTTCGGTCGCCTTTTTTTTTTTTCTTCAGGTTTGGACGTTTTTCGCCTCTTGAAAAAGTCGGCGATATACTGCAGCTCAAACTCGCACAGTAATATCCAAGCCTGCTTCGTTTTTACTAGGTTGGAAACATACCTATTACGGGGGTCCACAGTGAAAAGGAACAAATTTTTTTATTACGGGGGTCTATAGTTAACAGGACATATGGCGTACATAAAAACCTATATATTTAGGTATTTTTACTAACAATATTTGGTCCTGTGGCATACATAAAAACCTATATATTTAGGTATTTTTACTAACAATATTTGGTCCTGTTAACTATGGACCCCCGTGATAGTAAAAATAGGTAAATATATAGGTTTTTATGTATACCATAGGTCCTATTAACTATGGACCCCCGTGATAGTCAGGTTCGACAAACTCCTCAAATTGGGGTTCTTCATCTCCCCCCCCCCCCCCCCAAAAGTAAACACCACAAGCACGTACTTACTACCTGGTGCGCATTTACTTACCGGGTACGAAGTTGCTTATTTTTTTTTTTTTTTCCGTTCAAAAATTCCAAAATTCCCCCAGGTCTCAAAAACAAAACAAAACAAGAACGCACTCAAAAGGCGAGGGACGCGATTTCAGACCACTTGCTGTATGTGTAATCAACCATCACGGAGGACCGTAGTAAGTGGGACCAAATTTTGACGGTAAAAATAGGGAAATATATAGTTTTTTGTGTGTACCGTAGGTCCTGTTTACTATGGTTCCCTCCGAAGAGGGATACGTTTTTTCTCGCCGAGTTGGGTCCTTTCTCTACACACCTTCGTCGGCCGAATCCAGTCTCCGCCGAATCCCCGTACGGATCATCCGCCGAACGGGGACCCCGAGAAGAAAATCTAAAATCGTTCCCGGAACAATCATTCCCACGCAACTCGTTCCTAGGAACATTGTTCCAAGTATCGTTCCGAGGATCGTTATTTCGAAGAACCTTCGTAGAACCGTTCTGAGAACCTTCCGCCGCTCCGGAAGCCAGCAGGGGTTCCGTCATCGCCCCTTCCGCCCGGTCCGCGCCGGGTCCGCCCTCACCCATCGTCGATGATCTACCTCCCCACAACCCCCCCCTCCCCCGCCGGTGCGCTAACCAGCTCGCCACTGAATCGTCCTCCTAAAAATAATTAGAGGACCCGGTTTGCGTTGAGTGGAGAAGGGGGGACGGCACGGGGGGGGGGGGGGGGGGGGGGTGGAGGTGGTAGTGTGGGTGGGGCGGAGAGATTAAGAAGAGGGTAGGGGGGATGGAAGGAGGGTGCTCCCCCCGCCCCCGCCCCCTCCCCATGGGAGGGGGCGGAAGTCATCACCAAAGGGTTTCGCTGAGCACATAATAAGCCGCCGCAAAAACTGGCGGGGGGGGGGGGGGGGGGGGGGGGGGGGGGGGGATATATTTATCATCATGCATGGCTGTAGTCGTTTGACCATAGACCCTCGCATCCCCACAATGCCGGGACGGAGCATGTCGGGTTTTCACCGACCAGGCAGACATTGTTTGCACCAAGCGCGAAGCGCCCTGAGGTGTTGGGCGAGTCGCGTGAAGGGTGAGCTGCATTTTACCAAGAATCGCTTTAGAGGCGAATTTTCTTGCATACGGATGACAGCATCAATGAATTGATTTAATTCCTGGTGTGGCCACTTCCAGAGACAGCACTGGGTTTACCATGTAACTGCCTCGTGGGTGCCTCATCACGTACACACTACGTGATACGATCACCCCCCGTGCGCGAAGGAAAGGTTCTCCCCGCACAAAAACGATCAACCTTGACCGCCAGCCGTGGTAACCACCAAAAAAGAAAAAAGAAAAAAACGATACCCTGGCTGTCTAGCTCACGCAGTGAGAGGCGTGTTTTACGGCGTCGTCGCCAATCGACACAAACCCAACCTATAGATACCAAATACATAATAGGAGGGGGAGTGTATTCATCATGCATGGCCGTAGTCGTATGACCATAGACCCTCGCATCTCTACGATGCCGGGATGGAGCACTTCGGGTTTTCACCGCCCAGGCAGCAGACATTGCTCGCACCGAGCGCGAAGCGCCGCGAGGTGTTGGGCGAGCCGCACGAACGGCGAGCTGCATCCTGCTATTAAGGGGGACCATAGTAAAATAGGACCAAATATCGTTAGTAAGATTAGGTAAAATACATAGGTTTTTCGTGTGTATCGTAGGTCCTATTTACTACGGCTGCCCGCAACACCAAGCGGGGGAGGAGGGGCTCTGTGCTTTTTTCACACCTGCTTGTCCTTTCCAAATCGTTCTCCTGCACGCCATGCCCCCCCCCCCCCCACCCCCCGATAAGCACATAATCCCCGTATGCTTACCTACCAGGCAGCATGCCATATTAACGGTACACACAAAGACCTACCACTCTGAATCAAAATATAAGGAACCCTAGGATTTGATAACTACACGCTAACGATCCCTATATTTCGGGTCAGAGTGGTACACATTTTCCACCTTTTGCTAACAATATTCGGTCATATTTACTATGGTCCTCCGAAAAAGACATGGAGCGTACAGACTGCTCCTTCCGGCACAAATGCCACATAGACCAGACCAGACATAAACACCACGCAAGCAACAGCTCGAAAGCCAGACCCACGGGAACAGCAACTACAACACGATATACACGATTCACAGTTATTTTCCCATACCAAAACACAAACCAGATTTAGACATGAAATTACTCGACCAACATTTTTTTTTTCCCATACCGAAACACAAAAAAAAAAACAGATGTAGACGTGAAACAATTGGACCAACCCGTTTTTTTTTCTCCCTTATGATAACACAATGCGGATTAAGACATGAAATCAAACCATACTTAGACGTGAAATAATTGAACTAACCAGTTTTTTTTCCCCATATGATAACACAAACCGGACTGACATGAAATTACTTTACTATTACGGGGGACCATAGTATATAGGACCAAATATTGTTGGAAAAAATATGTAAATATATAGTTTTTTCTGTATACCACAGGTCCTGTTAACTATGGACCCCCGTAGTGACTACTTTTTTTTTCATACCAACAACACAAAAAAAAACAGATGTAGACGTGAAACAAATTGGACGAACCAGTTTTTTTTGTTTCCCTTTTCATAACACAAACCGGGTTTAGACGTGAAATTCATCTACGATTTTTTACATCATACCAAAAACGTAAAAGCCAGATTTAGACGTGAAACAATTGAACTAACCAGCTTTTTTTCCCCATAAAATAACACCAACCGGATTCAGACATGAAAATTACTCTTACAAATATATTCTTTTCCCATATCGAAACCAAAATCAGAAATAGACACGGAATTAATTACTCACCTAACCGTTTTTTTTTGTTCCCCATACCAAAGCACAAACCAGATTTATAGACATGAAACAACTCAACAAACCGGTTTTGTCCCCCATATCCGAACCCAAGCTATAGACTTAGATATGAAAAAAAAAAAAAAAATCTCCCGTATCATAATACTGGTATTACGGCGGTCCATAGTTAATAGGACCTATGGTATACACAAAAACCTATATATTTAAGTATTTTTAACAACAATATTTGGTCCTGTTAACTATGGTCCATTTACCGTAATAGTAAATGCACAAGATACAGACCACAAACCTAGCATGAAGGCGGACCGCCTCACATGCGCACACATACATACAGCATGATCACCCCGACTGGTTCAATTCACGTGAAGGTTGGGTCTCGTGGTAAGACACTCGTACAACTTTACCGATTTCCATTGGGCGATCGAAGTCTGGTCCGACAATACTCCTAAAATCCCCGGCACTGCGTGCACATACATACCGAGCGCCAAATGAAGGGGAGGGGTGGAATGATGCATGACATTAAATCAAGGCCTGTTATACTCATGAAACAAACACCTTGCATTATACCCCGACCACATGACCAAAGAGAGCAAGGAGAGGAGCACCAAGCGGTACGTAGATGTCTCGATATCTTGAAGGATAGAAGCCGGTGCAAAATGTGGGGGGATTGTTGGCCAAGCTCTCGACAGTGAAGGTCTACTCGGGAGCATGAGTGGGGGGAGTTACCCGTGGTTGGTGACGGAGAAAGCGATGTACGGGGCATCCCGATGCGGGAGAAAGACTTCGTGTTATGCAAGCCGTCCTTGAACCTTGCACGGTAAAAAACGAACTCCTTGGAGCAAAGTGCCATTACGGGGGTCCATAGTTAACGGGACCAAATTTTGTTAGTAAAAATAGGTAAATATATAGGTTTTTATGTATACCATAGGTCCTATTAACTAGGGACATAGTAACTATTAATGGTACAGTGCAGCAGCGGGGCAAGAAGATACCTGGTAGAAGATACGATCGCGGGGTGCTTGTGTCAAGGGTGTTGATCTTGGCTCCAGACTACGAGCCCGTGTTGGAGACACTATTTAGTGTGGTGCGCCGGCAAAAATAACTGAAAAGACACCAGACCCTCACAACGAGTACTAGGATTGGGAAGTCCCGGTAACTCGAACAATTCCCACCACAAAATAAAAACACAAACAAGCTGGAGATATTCTCGGAAGAGATTAGGAGGAAGACGGTGAGGCAGGGTGGGTGGAGAAAGAAAGATTGGAAGGGTAAAGTACTATTACGGGGATCCATAGTTAATAGGACCTAAGGTATGCACAAAAACCTATATATTTACCTATTTTTACTAACAAAATTTGGTCCTATAAACTATGGACCCCCGTAATAGTTCTCAGCGACATGACGAGGATTGAGTTCAGGAGGAAGAAGTGCAGCGAAGTAGGACTGTTGTACTGCTTTTGCAATAGGAAACGTAGAACAGGAGGGAGAACACTTTCGAGCCACGCTAAAGCCGAAGGCGAGCACGGAGTGGCAGAGGATAGACAGAAAGAGTGTCCGCACGGGTTAGAAGACTACAGTAGGATGGAGAGTATGCATAGCTAATGGAATAGCGAAACTAAGACGTAGTCCTAAGAGTGAACGGAGGTAAGGGGGGGGCAGGAAACAGCAGGTGGCTCAAAGGGAATGGGGGAGAAACATAGGGGCGCAGAGCAAGCAGACAAAACCAGGAACGGAAAAAAAAAACGCTCAAACAAGAGATAACATAAATACTCGTAGCGATAGCGGAGAAGGAGCAACAGACAAGAGAGCGGACAGTGAAACGAAAAAGTGACTGAGAATAGGATCATGGAACGTATGTGGGTTCACCACGGAAGGGCGCAAAAGGATAGAAATTGCCGAACAAGAAAGTAAGCCCGATCTAGACATCGTGGGAAATCAAGAGTCGTGGGAGAAAGAGGCGGGGGAGATGGGATGCAAAGTTGGAGAGTACGCATGGATAAGGAAAAAGAGGAAGGGACAGACTAGCAAGAATAGGGGGGCGGGGGGCGTAGTGGTTTCTAGTCAAAGAATACCTGTGTGACATAATAGAGGTGATCAAAGACACTAAGTTCGACGAAAGCATATGGATTAAGATACCAGGGGGAGCGGGGAGCGAAACATTACTTCTTAGGAAACATATATATGCCCCCAGAGTCGAAGAATGCGATAAAAGATATACAGAGGAAGTTCGGAGAAGTAGCAGTAGATGTACGTAGGTATAAAAGGCAAGGAGAAGTAGCACTACTGTAGTGGGAGATTAATTCAAGAATTCGGAAGGCAAGCAAACTGAATGAGAACACTGGGTAACATGGGCAACAAATAATAAGAATGGGGAATAGATGTCAAAGTTCCTCAAGCACAACGAGATGAAGAAGTTGAACGACAGAGAAAAAAAGGCAGCACCGGAATGGACTATACAATAGACAGTGCATACAAAAGGGAGAAAGCTCTATCCTTGACTTCATAGCAGTAGAAAATGGAAGTGGTAAGGAAACGGAACTACATGTATGCGCAGCGGACGTAGGAACTACGGATCACTGTCTAATTTGGACAGGCAGTCAGCAGACAAGAGTTATCAAACATAGGTCAGGCAGGAAACTGTACAGATGGAGAATAGATAAACTACAAGTAAAAGAAAAATGGGAAGAGTTTCAAGAAGAGATGGCCAAAATGCAGAGTAATTTGAAAATAATAGGTACGACAAGGAATGGTATAGAGAGGGATAATGCAGGAGCTAGGATAATAGAAGGATGGGAGCAGTTGGTCAAGACCACAGCAAGTAAAGTAATAGGGAAGAAGTTGATAGTATGCAACAGAGCAGTAACATTGTGGGAAGAGGAAGTAAAAGAGACTATAAGAGTAAGGAGAAAGGCACACGCAAGGTATAGATCGAGTAAAACTACGACAGGGTGGGAGGAACATGCTATAGCTAGAAAGAAAGTAAAAGAGACGGTAGAGAAGAAGAAGAAAAAGGGATATGGAAAGACGTACTGTAGTAAATAAAACGAATGAAGACTTTGAGGGCGGGATGAAGCAGATGTGGGTAGGGATAAAAGGGATACTTGGCAAACAAGCAGGAGAGGCAGACACGGGAATAGCTACCTTGAGAGCACAGGACGGAAAAATGGTTAGTACTTCGATTGGGAAAAGGGTAGTACTAGTAGAGCATTACCGTAAGCTAGGAACACCCGCAGCCAACGAAACGTTCGACGCAGAATCCGAAAAGGAGATCAACGCTTGGGCAGAGGCGAACGTAGATACATCAGAAAGGGAAGACGGGTTCGGGAGGGTTACGGAGAGAGTTCACAAGGGAAGAAGTAAGAAGTGAAGCATAGAAAAGGCCGCACGGACAGACCAAATAGTGAGTGAATGGATTTATGAAGTACGGGGGAGCAGCATTACTTACTATAATGGTTATCTTCTGTAACTGGATAAGGAAAAACGAGTGCGCAACTAGGAGGTGGAGAGAAGGAGTAGTAGTAAAACATATTCAAGAAAGGAGACAAGGCTGACCCGGGGAACTATAGAGGAATAACGCTACTAAGCACAGTAGGCGAAACATTTTGTAAGATTTTTGAACGGTATAATGGGAACGATGGTGGAGAAGGAAGACAAAATAAGCGAAGGGCAAGCAGGGTTTGGGTCAAACCGTAGCCTCGTAGGCCACATGTGCACCACAGGTAAGATAATCCAAGGCAGGAAAGACACGGGACTAACAACGTACCGTTTCTTTCTACATGTACAGAAAGCCTACGACACAGACAGTATGGAGAAAAGGACGGTGGAAAAAACTGTGGAGAACTGCAATCAGAGGAAAGATGTGGAGAATGATGAAGAAGATGACGGAATGTGCGAGAAGTGCTGTGATGCTGGACGGGAAAATATCAACATATGTTAATATTTTACAAGGAGTTACACAGGGATGTACGTTGTCACCTAACCTATTCAAGATATATACATCTAATATATGTATATATATATACATATATTCACGACCTGATAGTAGCAGTCGAAGCAGTAAGGCAGGGAGTCACGGTGAGGGGAATACGGTGTCGGGATTGACGTTTGCGGATGACTTCGTGGGGATATCAGAAACAACCGAAGGATTGCAGAAACAAATAGAGAAGGCGCTAGAATACACCAGGAACTGGAGGGTGACGGCGAACGTCAAGAAATGCGCCGTAGTTGTTTGCATCGAAGATAAGGTGAACCCGATAAATTTCATTTGCAAGTGGGGAGAAGATGAATTGCCGATCGTACACCAGTACGATACGTACCTTTGTGTAGAGATCTCAAGAAACTGCTCATGGGATACACATATAGCAAAAGTACTAATACGGGGGTCCATAGTTAACAGGACCAAATATTGTTAGTAAAAATAGGGAAATATATAGGGCTTTGTGTGTACCGTAGGTCCTCTTAACTATGGACCACCGTAAAAGTAATGGTAGGAAAGGGTAAAGCACACGTAGGCAAGATGGATGCGATCCTAACAGACTCGCACCTTGACACTAGGATTAAGAGATGTATCCTGATCAATGTGATAGAACCAAAGCTAGAATACGCAGGAGAAGTACGGGAAGGGAACGCGAAACTCGTTTTAACAGTTGGAAACAGTACAGATGACAGCAGCTATAAAACCTCGAAGATGCTCAAGTACGACTAGTAATACAGTATTAAGAGCAGAACTGGGAATGCACCCACTCACGACAAAATAGAGACATGAGAAAGTTGAAATGGCAAAATAAAGTAAGGAACATGCCAAAGAAGAGGTTGCCAGCCATAGTTGATAGAGCTAGAGCTGTACGGGAGAAAATAACAAAAGGGTGAGCTGGAATAAGGTGGGAGAGCGTAGTTGAGCAAGTATGGGAAGGATACAGGGGGGAATCAAGAGGAGGTGATGTCCGCCGGGATGTTTGGGAGGTACAAGGCAGAAGTAGAAGAAAGGACAGAAAGAAGAGAAAGGCTATCGCTAAGAAACAAGGTGGAATCGCAACAAAAAAAAACATTGAGCGAAGGAAGTAGGAATGAAGACGTGTTTGCACGGCCCAGTGGACTCCGCGAAAACGCTGAAATTGCGCTTTCGTGTAATGACCTGGATCTGCCAGAAAGAAGAAAGAGGTATATACCAGTAGCCGGGAAGAGGAGTAAGTAGATGCACAGATGTGCCCGCGCGGCAAAGCAATAGAGAGTAGAACTCACATAGTAGGAGAATGTGAAATGCACAATGAGGAGCGGGATGTGTTAGAAGAGGAGATCAGAGAAATAGACGAATGTGACATGGAGGAGTTTGATCCACTAGATAGCAGCGAGAAAACGATCGCTATCCTAGGAGATAGATGGTGGCCACAGGCGGCCCAACAGGAAGGGGATAAGACTAGCAACAAAGTTTCTATGTAATATATGGAAACAACGTAATGAGCGCCCCATTGCTGGAGGTGTCTCTGTTAGGAGTAGGAACGATGCTTCGTCTCGAAAGGGATGCGTGGTCAACGGTGAAATGCCTAAGGCAAGCAACAAATGAGTACGCCCCCCCCCCCCCCCCCCCCCCCCCCCCCCCGCCCCCCCTGCTTCGTCCCGGCATTGTAGGGATGCGAGGGTCTATGGTCATACGACTACGGCCATGCATGAGATCGAGCACATCTCTCCTATCGAGTACACCCCCCCCCCCCCCCCCCCCCAACCCCCCCGGGGTGCCCCCCCCCCCCCACCCCCCACCCCCCCCCCCCCCACCCCCCCCCCCCCCCCCCCTCCATTCCCTTCCTTCTCCTTCCCTTCCCCACCTTTCTCCCTCCCACCCCCCCCCCCCCCCCATTCCCCCCCCCCCCCCCCCCCCCCCCCCCCCCCCTTCCCCGCCCCCCCACCCCAATCCCCCCCCCTCCCCCCTCCCCCCCCCCCCCTTTTCCCCTCCTTCTCACCTCGAGGAACATCGATACCGTGCTGCCTGGGACCAAGGAACGGACGTCCCCCCCCAACCCCCACGCCTTTTGCGCCCCCATCGACCCTGGCCCCCGACCAGCCACAGCACCCCCACCGCCACCCCCCCCCACCCCCCCGAGCAACGACCGCTCTTCCTCCCCCCTTTCCTCCCCCCCCCCGCCGCCGCCACCACCACTACCACCACCGCTGCCGAAATAGTCGCTTCTTACGCGATGCCCACGCCTCGAAAACTCGTCCTTCCCCTCCCCGGCCTCCGGGTCTCGTACAACGCCCGCTCGACCGTCGCCTCGACGATTTTTAGCCGGTAGATCGGCGTTAGCATTAGCGTTAGCAGTGGCCTTAGTAACAGCGTTAGCATCGGCACTAGTGACAGCGTTCGTGTTGGCCTTGTCGCGTGGAATCTTGGGCGCTTCGGCGTCGATGAGCAGATCGGGGATGGTCGAGGCTGATCCCCCGGGTGTACATGCCGCTGCTCCAAATCCTTTGGACGGATTCACTGGCGGTGTTTGTGGATCGGAGCTGTCGTTTGCAGACCACCCGTGGGTTGGCATTTGGGAGGGGTGGGGAGGGGATGTCTGATTTACAGATAAAGTGACGTCCCGCACGTCGAAGACGTTCGAGCTTTGGTGCGGGGACAGAAAAAGGACTTAACAAAAAAAAAGCAAACAAGAAAAAAAAAAGAGAGAGCAGACAATGACGCACGTCAACAAAGCAAAACAAGAAACAACACACAAAGCAACCACACAAACACAAAACACAAAAAACAAAACACACGCAAGGACCAAAACAAGAAAAAAAAAAACACACACACACACACACACACAAACACACCCAAAAAAACAATCCAAACAAAAATCAATACCCCCACACAAAAACAGAGCCGACGACCAAACACACACAAACACAAACACTCCACAATCAAAGACGCCTACTTCATATAGAAAATCGACGCCGGGTGGTAGTGGTGATGGTGGCGGCGGAGGGGTGGGGGGGGGGGGGGGGGGGGGGGGGGGGGGGGCGGGGGGATGTCACCCCGCTCGCTCACATCCATCGGGCGTGCTCCACGCACTCGTCTGCGCAGCCCAAGCCATCGGAACTGTCGTAGCTGCCGAGCCCCCCCCCCCACCTCCACCCCACCTTGGCTGCTACCGACAGACAGAGCGCGCCCCGCCCCCGGACCCTTGAACACAAACATGACGTAGATAGCGTACAACACCAGATAGCAGATGGCGATCCAGAGCTGGAAGGGCATTATGAGAAGAACGCGCACACCGTAGGGGACAGGACGGATTGTTGTTGTCGTTGGTGTTGTTAAAAACAACATACAAAAAACAGAGTGAGAAGGAAAAAACGAAAAAAAAAAAATAGGAGAATCAACAAAGATTAAAAAAAAAAAAAAAAAAAAAATCCTCTCCCACCGGGATTTGCATTGCGTATCTGCCGAGCCGAGCGTTAGCAGAAAAAGCGCTACCGATAAAAACAGAGCGAAAAAAAAAAAAAAAAAAAAAGGAACGAAAAAGAAGAAAAGAAGAAATGAAAAAAAGAAAAAAGAAAAAAAGAGACGAAATCAGTGGAAACCCTCACCGAGATTTTCTCCGCGTAAGCCGACCCCAGCATGAGCAAAAGCGCCGCCAGCAAAAATAGAACGTCCCGAGTGAACGCCGCCGGAGGCATCTTCGTGGAAGCCACGTGGACAACGCTGCCCACCACCACCGTGACCGTCATCAAAGCTGAAAAAAAACAAAACGACAGTCATGCATGCACGAGGTGAAGAAGGGTGGGGTTTACCAAGTGAGGTGCAAAGCGGAGCAGACCAGGGAGGAAGGGGGGGGGGGGGGGCGGGGGGGGGGGTACTCGATAGGAGAGATGCACTCTATCTCATGCAATGGCCGTGGTAGTATGACCATAGACCCTCGCATCCCTGCAATGCCGGGACGGAGCATGTCGAGTTTTTCACCGACCAGACAGACATTGCTCGCACCAAGCGCGGAGCGCCGTGAGGTGTCCGGCGAGTCGCATGAAGGGTGAGCTGCATCCTACTAAGAACTGCTTGTGAGGCGGACTTGCATAATGATGACAGCTTCAATGAAGTTAGTTTAATTTCCGGTGTAGCCACTTCCAGAGACAGCAATCGGAGCACCACGTAACTGCCTCTTGGGTGCCTTACCAAAAACACTACGTGATACGATTATCCCCCTTGTGCGGAGTACAGGTTCTCCACCTCGCACAAAATGATCTAACTCGACCACCAGCTGTGGGCGACCGCCAAAAAAAACAAAAAAAAAAAACGGTACCCTGGTTGTCTGCTGTAGCTCAAGTAGTGAGCGGCATGTTTTACAGTGTCGTTGCCAACCGACGCCAACCCAACCTTTATATAATAGGGGGAGGGGGGGGGGGGGGGGCGCACTCATTGGTTGCTTGCCTTAGTCATTTGACCATTGACCACGCCTCCTTTTCGAGGGAGGGGCGGGGGGATGGGGGGGGGGGGCGGCAGCAGGAAATCAAACACAGCAGGGGAGGCCAGTCACACAACCTCCACCTGCCTCTGGTTTTCATGCATTGGAGTGGCAAAGCCCGCACTCACTAACGACGTCGAAGTTTTCCAACAGGGGCGACCTTCCTCTCCTAGTTACGCTACCCAATCACCCCCCCCCCCCCCCCCCCCCCCCGCTATATCCGAACCACCAAAACCAAACAAAAGCGAGACAAATCCCGAAACAACCGCCGCCAAAGGCCAGCAGAAGCCGCGCGGGCAGCCGAAAGAAACCAAACCCGGCACTTTCGCCTCGAAAAATATCAACAACACCCTGGGCAGATCATCTGCAGATAATTTCCTTCCTAGTTGATGATCTAGATCCTTCACGACAGATAAATCATCTAATCTCGATAGTTTTCTAACGCATTCTCTTGTCTCTCTAACCGTGGGTGATTTAATGTGAGTGTTGGGTCGGATGAGGCCTCCTGCGCCGGCAGGAGGTCTTGGTCTGGTATGTCCACTCGCACCGAGTGGACGCTTGGCTAGCCAGGAGATAAGAGCGCGCAAAATGATCTGGGAGCACTACGAGTAACTGCCGGGTGGGTGGGTGGGATGGTCTCAAGAACTTCGTGCCCAGCGCTGCTCACGAGGTCATAGGGATGCCACTATGCGATACAAAAAAAAATCCCCCCAAGATAAATTCGATACCAGGTACATATGCGCGGTCTCATTATTTACGCCAACTTTTTCCCCCTCTGATGGGATGCATGGTCATTTTACTGCTAGAGTATTCTGTTTCACTGCCGTGGATCATTTTAATCTAGAAGTATTGGGTTCGGATTGGATGAGCCCCCCCGCGCTTCCCCTTGGTCCCGCCGATACTTCACCGCGTCGTCTGGAATGTTGTTCTTGATGGTTGACCACTGGTCAGGCGCAGAGTTGTCTATAACCCAAACTTCCTTACTAATGGTAGTCTTGGATCAACCATTTTCCGCGCACGCTGCGAAACACATCTCAGCCTCAGGCGACAGCAGTGGCAGCTCGCCATGTAGCGTCGGCCAGCAGGAGACGCTTTCGGGATTGGCTGCGTACCACACGGATCCCAAAAAACACCTCATAGCGGCAGGTTAGATTATAGATGATCTGTACATGGATCTATCTGCAGATGATCCGCAGATGACCTGTGCATGATCTGTAGTCGATCTATCTGCAGATGATCTATCCAATGTTGTAAAAATACTGGAACCAGCAACAAGAGGCGAAGTACGGATAGGCAGTACCAAGTATCAAATCCGATAAGGGCAATCAGACGTCATCGACTTACGACCCACGCCAATGGGAAAGCGAAGCATCAATAAAAAGTTTGAACTCCGACAGATACCCGCCCGCCAAATTTTTTTTTATAACACGCTCGCTTCCTATGGGCACGTTTAGAAAAAAAAAAAAAAAAGTCCCCAACGTTTGGAAAAGCCCGAAAAAAAAAAAAAAAACGCATCTGGGGCCGATGTTGAGCCGAGATCGGCTTGAGAAAACCTCAGGCGGAAGTTTGGTCCGAAGCGGCGAGATTCCGAGTCCTCGACAGACATCGATCGACAAAACCAACGATTACGTCGTGAATTCTGAACGGAGTGCGCTCGTTAGGGGCTCCGACCCACCCTTGGGGTCGCCGTCTTCACACAATGGCCAGTGACGTGTGGCGGGCGCTGGCCAGGCGTACGATAAAAAATCAATTAGCCGCTGGTGTGTACAAAACAGAAGACAAAATTTCTCGATGCGCTGCGTCTCGAATGGCAAAAAAAAAGGCTTTTTTTATCAGGTTTGGAAGGATACCGCAGGACGCCGCCGGCAAGCTCTCGCCCCCTAGAGCATGTATGTACTTTCTATCTTCGATGCCGTCATCTATTCTCGTTGGCCTTGCCCGACACCCAGCGGGTTGGCCGTGGGCTGCGTCTATATCGAGATCGAGCATCTATCGTCGCACGAGCTGATTTTTTACCAACGTGACAATTTGCAACGAGAGAAAACAAATTGCGCCGCCTGCAGCCGTTAGAAACAAAAAAAAAAAAATCAAACATTTTTTCCCTTTTTTCCCACAGCGGCGGTACGAGGATATTTTCGGCTATTTTTTTTAAAGCAATAGTTTTGAAAGAGAACTTTTGGACTTCGCCTTTCCATTGGCATAGGTCTGACCGGGCTATTATGAAGGGGGGGGGGGGGGGGGGGTGATACAGCTTACGCCTTTCCAAGCAAGAATTCCCGGCATGAGGGAGTAATTGGGTTCGGGTGACCAGTCGCAATGCTGATTCAACAACAAGATTTTACCGTCGTCCTCCAGAGCAGTGCCCCCCCTCCCCCCTTCGCCTCCTTCCCCTCCACTCCCTCCCCTCCCCTCCCTCCCTCCCCCCCCCCCCTCGCCTCCCCTCTCCTCTCCCCCCCCCCCCCCCCCCCCCCCCCCCCCCCCCCCCCCCCCCCCCCCCCCCCCCCCCCTACCCCCAACTTCGCCTTATACAGACCACAGTCGCGTCGCCAATTGATGAAACAGAAATTCGCTTCGTACGGCTTCGGGCATATACTGAAAAGATGCCAGCAGGCATGTCCCGCAAGGCAAACCGTGCGCTGTCGAGGGTGTAGCGCCGATCGTTCCACACTAAAACCGAGTAGTTTGATGTCAGTCAAGGAATGTCAAGGCCAAGTTGCCGTCTGTCCAGGGGCGAGGGGCGAAGTGCCGTCTCCTCACATTTTTGCTGGGAACCGCACCTCTCCCTCCCCCCACCCCCATCCCTCCCTCTTTCTCCCTCTTTCTCCCTCCTCCCTCCCTCCCTCCCCCTCCCTTTCTCCCCCCTCCCTCCCTCCCTCCCTCTCCTTCCATCTCCTCCTCCCCCCGTCCCCCCCCCCCTCCTGCGTAGACCATGTGTACACCATAGGTAAGATAATCCAAGGCAGGAAAGACGCGGAACTAACAACGTGCTGTTTCTTTCTACACGTACAGAAAGCCTACGACACAGACAGTATGGAGAAAAGGACGGTGGAAAAAACTGTGGAAAATTGCAATCAGAGGAAAGATGTGGAGAATGACGAAAAATATGACGGAATGCGCGAGAAGAACTGTAATGCAGGACGGGGAAATATCGAAGTATGTTGATATTTTACAAGGAGTTGCACAGAGATGTGCGTTGTCACCTAACCTATTCAAGACATGTATTAACGACCTGATATTAATAGTAGCAGTCGAGGCAGCAAGGCAGGGAGTCACGGTAGGGGAAGATACGGTGTCGGGATTGATGTTTGCGGATGACTTCGTGGGGATATCAGAAACACCCGAAGGGTTGCACAAACAAATAGAGAAGGCGCTAGAATACACCAGGAACTGGAGGGTGACGGCGAACGTCAAGAAATGCGCAGTGGTTGCTTGTAACGAAGATAAGGTGAACCCGATAAATTTCATTTGGAAATGGGGAGAAAATGAATTTCCGATCGTACACCAGTATACGTATCTTGGCGTAGAGATCTCAAGTAACTGCTCTTGGGATACACACATAGCAAAATTACTATTAATAGGAAAGGGTAAATAACATGTAGGCAGGATGGATGCGATCCTAACAGACCCGAATCTTCACACTAGGATTAAGAGATGTATCCTGATGAATGTGATATTACGGGGGGTCCATAGTTAACAGGACCAAATATTGTTAATAAAAATACCTAAATATATAGGTTTTTATGTACGCCATAGGTCCTGTTAACTATAGACCCCCGTAACAGTACCAAAGCTAGAATATGAAGGAGAAGCACGGGAAGGCAACGCGAAACTCTTCAAACAGTTGGAAACAGCACAGATGACAGCAGCTAAAAAAATCCTAAAGATGCTCAAGCACGACTAGTAATGCAGTATTAAGAGCAGAACCGGGAATGCACCCACTCAAAAGACAACAGAGACACGAGAAAATTAAAAACCTTAAAGTAAGGAACATGCCAAAGAAGAGGTTGCCAGCCATAGTTTGATTGAGCTGCAAGGGAGAAAGTAACAAAAGGGCGAGCTGGAATAAGGTGGGATGGCGTAGTTGAGAAAGTATGGGAAGGATGTAGGGGGGAATGAAGAGGAGGTGATGTAAATGTCTGGGAGGTACAAGGCAGAAGTAGAAACAAGGTGGAATCGGGAAAACACTCAAGAGATATACGGGGGATTGAGCAAAGGAATGAAAACGTATTTTGCACGGCCCAATGGACTTCGCGAAAGCGCTGAAACTCCGCTTTCGTGTAATGACCCGGATCTGCCAGAAAGAAGAAAGAGGTATACCAGTAGCCGGGAGGGGGAGAACGAACATGTACAGATGTGCCCGTGTGGCAACGCGATAGAGACTAGAACTCACATAGTAGGAGAATGTGAAACGCACAAGGAGGGACGGGATATGTTAGAATGAGAAGGAGAGAAACAGACAAAATACATGAAGGAGTTTGACACACTAGAAAACAGCGAGAAAACGATGCATATCCAAGGAGACAGATGGTGGCCACAGGCGGCCCAACAGGAAGGGGATAAGATTAGCAACAAAGTTTCCATGTAACATATGGAAACAACGTAATGAGCGCTCAATAGTCAGAGGTGTCTTAAGTCAGGAGTAGGAACGAGGCTGCTCCGTCTCGAAAGGGATGCGCGGTCAATGGCCAAATGACTAAGGCCAGCAACAAATGAGCACGACCTCGTCCCCCCCCCCGCCCCCCCCCCACCTCTCCTCCTCCCCTCTCACATACACACACCTGATCCTAGCAGCGATCCCACGCCCACCAGGAGAGCGCTCTCCTTGTTTGTGGTGGTAGTCAAGGCCACGATGGAGGCGAAAACGTCGGGAGCGCCGTTTCCGAAGGCCAAGAATGTCACACCGGCGACCTCAGGAGGCATGTCCAACTGAAAGACGATACCAGGTGATTAAGAAAGGCCGCCACGGCAATCACACCAATCACCATCACCCGCCACAAAAGGGGGGAGGGGGGACACGTGATAGCGGGGCGGGGGGGGGGGGGGGGGGGGGGGGGGGGGGGGGGCGATGATGTTCCGAGTTCCGCGTTGTGGACAGATAGATGAGCGAGAAGCCTGCTGCCCCGCGGAAGGTACGTTTACGTCGTGTTTTCGATGTTGGAAGGATTCTTTGACGATACATACCTATGCCGGGTGTAGATTACAACGCGACCAGGCAGAATCGAGGAGCGCATCGGGCATCGGTGTGCGCGGAAACAGGACATGCAACGATACCAATACAAAGCCTACCCGCGTGTGAGACTTCTGTCAACCTACGTAGCGTGGAGCGATGCTACTGCACTACGAGTATTACTACTAAAAGGTGAGAGGACACCGCGGCGGGGGGGCGGGGGGGGGGGGGGGGGGGGGGGGGGGGGGGGGGGGGGGAGCGGCGAGGCTTGAGCGGTGAAGCTTGGTCGTTTTGGCTTGCGTGCGGAGCGGTGAAGCTTGGTCGTTTTGGCTTGGCGTGCGGAGCGGTGAAGCTTGGTCGTGTTGGCTTGCGTGCGGTCAGCAAAGAACAAAAAGGCACCACCGCCACAGCTACCGCAACCCGTGCCCGTTCCAGGGGGGGGTGCGAAGCCGTGGGAAGCGACGCGTGCCAGGCTTGGCTCTAATGTTTGGCGTGCGGTGGCGAGCGGAATAGTAAGGAGGCGGTGGTATAGTGGTGGTAGTAGTAGTAGTGGAGGTAGTTTCAATGGTAGCAGCAGCAGTGGGGGGAGCAGTGCCGTAGTGTGGTGTTTAAGTAGCCGTGGTAGTAGTATTGGTAGTAGGATTAGTAGCAGTAGTAGTAGCAGCAGTAGTAGTAGTAGTAGTAGTAGTAGCAGTAGTAGTAGTAGTAGTAGTAGTAGTAGTAATGGTAGTAGTAGTAGTAGTAGTAGTAGTAGTAGTAGTAGTAGTAGTAGTAGTAGTATTAGTAGTAGTAGTAGTAGTAGTAGCAGCAGTAGTAGTAGCGGTAGTAGTAGTAGTAGTAGTAGTAGTAGTAGTAGTAGTAGTAGTAGTAGCAGCTGTAGTAGTAGTGGTATATAGATGGTAGTAGATAGGTCGAGAGAAAAAAGCGACCTGCAGTGCGGAGGCTGATGCCACCTTCATGCGCCTTAACGCTTCTCCTTGAACCGCTGTGCACGCACCAGGAAATAAAAGGGACGACTACTTGCCCCGCGGAAAAAACAATCAGACTTCACAAACACTACCGTGCAGGTTCGAAAGTTCTCAGAACATTACACCAGGCACGTGCCTAGGCCTGAACACTCCGCGTTCCAAACGCTGTTCAGCTCAACTGACTGAACTTTGGAGCTCTTGCAAAAAAAAAAGAAAGGTAATCAAAACATGAATTACTTTGGTCATTTTTTTTTTCTTCTTCTCGCACTTGACCTGACTTTTTTTGGAAATTGGGACACAGCCATCTACATCCCACATTTGAGCTTTAGTCAACAGCACACCACCCGCAAACAAACTCAACCATTGCGGTGGCTGCTCTTCACGACAATGAAAAAAAAAAAAAAAAAAACTGCAAAAACAGCAAAGGAGTCCAGTTGAAGAACGGCTCTGTTTTCGGGCCCGTAAAAAAACTCAACGCTCTTGAGCGGGGGAGGGGGGGGGGGGGCAATTAGAAAATTGACGACACAAATTGACGGATTACAGCATCACCACACCGCGTGATTGGGGCGTTGGGATGATGCAAACTGGTGTCCGGGTTGCCATGCAAAGGAGACTGCGCGGCACGGACGCAACACGATCCAACCCGTTCTGCCGAGCGCTTACACTGTTCTTACACGGTCGATAGCGCTAAGGTTATAGTCGTTCTTGAGGTCTCCCTGAAGGGGGCTAACGAGGAACATTAATTTATCGTAGTTCAACAACATGAATCGCAATTGCGTACAACAGCATTTCGCGAGGAAAAGAAGAAGAAGAAGAAGAAGAAGAAGAAGAAGAAGAAGAAGAAGAAGAAGAAGCAGAAGGGTTTGCGTCCTGTCGAGGAATATGGCGTTTTTGTGTTGTAAAATTTCGAATAGCGCAAAAAGGGGTCAACGAGCACCAGTGGGCAGGCAACCAACGGAGGGAACGAAGCGAGCGACCGCACGCGTCCTTCCCCCCCGCCGGCGCGCCGCGGCCGGCGGCAGATTGTTTTGGCCGGCACAGGCTAGGAGGCTATGGCTCATGGGATGTCTTGGGTGGCTGGCGCAGCTGCGAAGGTCCACGGGGATATACACATACATACATAGCGATCGAACTTCTGAGCGAAGCCGTGACGCGGTCGGTGCTCTTGTGGTTTGGGAGGCAAAGAGGGATGCAAAACTGGGTTTGCGACGGCCTTGCACAAGTTTAGGCACCACGGTTGGTCTACTCGGTGCTATTACGGGGGTCCATAGTTAATAGGACCTATGGTATACATAAAAACCTATATATTTACCTATTTTTACTAACAAAATTTGGTCCCGTTAACTATGGACCCCCGTAATAGCATTAATAGCATTACGGGGGTCCATAGTTAATAGGACCTTTGGTATACATAAAAACCTATATATTTACCTATTTTTACTAACAAAATTTGGTCCCGTTAACTATGGACCCCCGTAATAGCGGCCTTCGGACCTTGCGCCGCGGCTGCTCCGGCGCCCCTGCCTCTCGAGATTGATGGATCTCGCCTGTGAAGCAGTCGACGACACGCTTAAAGTCTGCGTGGCTTTTGCTTCTATTTCGTGGAACATGCCACGTCGAGTTGGACAAATTCCCCAAAATTGCCAAAACAAGTGAAAACAATTGAACGACGCACGAAGAAGAGCGGGCAAATAAGCCCCAAGAAATTTCTTCTACTACGGGGGGCCATAGTAAATAGAACTAAATATTGTTATTACGGGGGTCCATAGTTAACGGGACCAAATTTTGTTAGTAAAAATAGGTAAATGTATAGGTTTTTATGTATACCATAGGTCCTATTAACTATGGACCCCCGTAATAGTAAAAAATAGGGAAATACACAGGTTTTCTTGTGTACCGTATATAGGTCCCATTTACTACCACAGTCCCCCGAAAAAAAGCTGAATTTGGTGTTTTCGAGTTTCACTCCAAAAATGCCTGCTTGGTTATTCACTTTTCGACAGATCAGACGAAAAATTAGTCAAGGACGAAAAAAACAAGAATCGAACAAGAACAACAACAAAAAAGCTTCGTTGTTACGGACCCTTGACAAAAAAAACAACGTAATATTCTTGATTCCAAAAAAAAAAAAGGTAAAAAAAGAGTCCACAGCAGTAGTTGAAAAACGGTTCTATCTTGAAAAAAAAAAAGAAGTTGTTATTGGTTGCATGTGGCGAAACTGAGTCAACAAGCTATATAGCCAACTTTTTATTTTAACTTTTATTCGGAACAGCAAGAAACACACACGTCTACTGTAGTTTTGAGCCAAAATGAGCCAAAAACGCGCCGGTGGTCAGATGCCGAATACGCAGAAATCCACGTGCTTTTCGCGCAGCGCACCAAACTAACCGTACCGCCTATATAGCCAACTTCAAACTAGGTGACTCATCGTAACTCCACCTCGCCCGCCCCTCTCGGGGGCCAGGTCGGGGCAATCGTGGTGAAGAGCAGCCGGTTCTACTGTGCTGCAACGGGAGCAACGAGTCAAATTGACACAGGGCACAAAAATCTCGAACGTGGAAAGCGTGCTGAGCTTAAAAGCTTGAGTCTTATCGAAACCTGACCAATCCGCCGCAGGACCAATAAAAATAAAAATAAAAATAAAAATAAAAAAAAAAACAAATCGTAGTTGGCGTCAGCGCTACAGTCAACCATCTCACGGTCCTGCCAGGTCGCCAGCCAACAACCAACGCGCGCAAGTTGACGACAGCTACAGATGCGGTATCTTGCTCCGCGACACTCTCTTCTTTACACCTAATTCATCAACGGTCTGGTTAACAATATCCCTGTCAAAATATTCTTCACACAAAACAGTGACGTTGAGGCTAATTAATAACGGGTCAGAGTCAGGGTTAAAATATTTCACTGGAGTACGGTTTAGGACTGTTTTAAAGATCCCCCCCCCCCCCCCCCCCCCCCCCCCCCCCCCCCCCCCCCCCCCCCCCCCCCCCCCGAACGGGTAAGACTAGAGCGGATAGTGAAACGAAAAGGAGGCTGAGAATAGGATCATGGAACGTATGTGGCTTCGCCACGGAAGAGCGCAAAAGAATCGAAATTGCCGAACAAGCAAGTAAGCCCGACCTAGACATAGCGGGAATTTAAGAGTCGTGGGAGAAAGAAGGAGGGGAGACAGGATCCAAAGTTGGAGAGTACGCATGGATAGGGAAAAAGAGGAAGGGGCAGAATAGCAAGAATAGGGGGGCGGGGGGGTGTGGGGTTCCTAGTCAAAGAATACCTGTGTGACATAATAGAGGTGATCAAAGACACTAAATTAGACGAAAGCATATGGATTAAGATTCCAGGGGAGCGGGGAGCGAAAGATTACTTCTTAGGAAACATATACATGCCCCCAGAGTCGAAGAATGCGATAAAAGATATACAGAGGAAGTTCGGAGAAGTAGCAGTAAATGTACAGAAGTATAAGAGGCAAGGAGAAGTAGCACTACTGTAGTGGGAGATTAATTCAAGAATTGGGAGGGCAAGCAAACTGAATGAGAACATTGGACAATATGGGGATGTAACAAAGAATAAGAATGGGCAAGAGATGTTGAAGTTCCTCAAGCACAACGAGATGAAGAAGTTGAACGACAGAGAAAAAAAGGCAGCACCGGAATGGACTACATAATAGACAGTGCATACAAAAGGGAGAAAGCTCTATCCTTGACTTTATAGTAGTAGAAAATGGAAGTGGTAATAAAACGGAACTACATGTATGCGCAGCGGACATAGGAACTACGGATCATTGTCTAATGTGGACAGACAGTCAACAGACGAGAGTTATCAAACATAGAAGAGGTAGGAAATTGTATCGATGGAGAATAGATGAACTAGAAGTAAAAGAGAAACGGGAAGAGTTCCAAGAAGAGATGGCCAAAATGCAGAGAAATTTTCCGAGCTGTTGGAAAGAATAGGTACAACAAGGAACGATATAGAAAGGGATGGTGCAGGAGCTAGGATAATAGAAGGATGGGAGCAGTTGGTCAAGACCACAGCAAGTAAAGTAATAGGGAAGAAGTTGATAGTATGCAACAGAGCGGTAAAAATGGTGGGATGAAGAAGTGAAAGAGGCTATAAGAGCAAGGAGAAAGGCACACGCAAGGTATACATCTAGCAAAACTTCGACAGGGTGGGAGGAATATGCTATAGCTAGAAAGAAACTAAAAGAGACGGTAGAGAAGAAGAAAGGAATATGGAAAGACGTACTGTAGTAAATAAAACGAATGAAGACTTTGAGGGCGGGATGAAGCAGATGTGGGTAGGGATAAAAGGGATACCGGAAACAAGCACGAGAGGCAGACACGGGAATAGCTACTCTAAGAGCACAAAACGGTAAAATGGTTAGTAGTTCGAAGGGGAAAAGGGAGGTACTAGTAGAGCATTACCGAAAGCTAGGAACACCCACAGCCAACGAAACGTTCGATGCAGAATTCGAGAAGGAAATCAAAGCGTGGGCAGAGGCGAACGTAGATACATCAGAAAGGGAAGACAGTGGTTCGGGAGGGTTACAGAGAGAGTTCACAAGGGGAGAAGTAAAGAAGTGTGTAGCTAAACTTAATGGAAAGGCAGCAGGGGCAGACCAAATAGTGAGTGAATGAATTTATGAAGTACGGGGGAGAAGGAATGCTTACCATGATGGTTATGTTATATAGCTGGATATGGAAAAACGAGTACGCACCTAGGAGGTGGAGAGAAGGAGTGGTAGTAAATTTATTCAAGAACGGAGATAAGGCTGACCCGGGGAACTATAGAGGGATAACGCTACTAAGCACAGTAGGCAAAACATTTTGTAAGATTTTGAACGATAGAATGGGAACGATGATGGAGAAGGAAGACAAAATAAGCGAAGGACAAGCAGGGTTTAGGCCAAACCGTAGCTGCGTAGACCATGTGTACACCTTAGGTAAGATTATTCAAGGTAGGAAAGGCGCGGGACTAACAACGTACTGTTTCTTTCTATTACGGGGGTCCATAGTTAACAGGACCAAATTTTGTTAGTAAAAATAGGTAAATATATAGGTTTTTATGTATACCATAGGTCCTGTTAACTATGTACCCCCGTAATAGATGTGCAGAAAGCCTACGACACAGTATGGAGAAATGGATTGTGGAAAAAACTGTGGGAAATAGGAATCAGAGGAAAGATGTGGAGAATGATGAAAAAGATGACGGAATGTGCGAGAAGTGCTGTGATGCTGGACGGGGAAATATCGAAGTATGTTGATATTTTACAAGGTGTTGCACAGGGATGTACGTTGTCACCCAACTTACTTATTCAAGATATATATTAACGACCTGGTAGTAGCAGTCGAGGGAGCAAGGCAGGGATTCACGGTAGGGGAAGATATGGTGTCGGGATTGATGTTTGCGGATGACTTCGTGGGGATATCAGAGACACCCGAAGGATTGCAGAAACAAACAGAGAAGGCGCTAGAATACACCAGGAAATGGAGGGTGACGGCGAACGTCAAGAAATGCGCAGTAGTTGTTTGCAACGAAGATAAGGTAAGCCCGGTAAATTTCAGTTGGAAGTGGGGAGAAGATGAATTGCCGATCGTAGACCAGTATACATACCTTGGCGCAGAGATCTACAAAGACTGCTCTTGGGATACACATATAGCAAAAGTAATAGGAAAGGGTAAGGCACAAGTACGCAAGATGGATGCCATCCTAACAGACCCGAGCCTTGACACTAGGATTAAGAGATGTATCTTGATGAATGTGATAGTACCAAAGCTAGAATATGCAGAAGTATGGGAAGGGAACGCGAAACTCGTAAAGCAGTTGGAAACAGTACAAATGGCAGCAGCTTAAAAAATCCTAAGATGCTCAAGTACGACTAGTAGTACAGTATTAAGAGCAGAACTGGGAATGCGCCCACTCAAGACAAATAGAGACATGAGAAAGTTGAACTGGCAATATAAAGTAAAGAACATGCCAAAAAAGAGGTTGCCAGCCATAGTCGATAGAGCTGTATGGGAGAAAGTAACAAAAGGGCGAGCTGGAATAAGGTGGGATGGCGTAGTTGAGAAAGTATGGAAGGATCTAGGGGGAAACCAAGTAGAGATGATGTCCGCCGGGAAGTTTGGGAGGTACAAGGCAGAAGTTGAAGAAAGGATAGAAAGAAGGGAAAGGCTAGCGCTAAGAAACAAGGTGGAATCGGAAAAACACTTAGATATATACGGGGGATTGAGGGAAGGAATATGAATGAAAACGTATTTGCATGGCCCAATGGACTTCGCGAAAACGCTGAAACTGCGCTTTCGTGTAGGGGACCCGGATCTGCCAGAAAGAAGAAAGAGGTACACCAGTAGCCGGGAAGAGGAGGAAGTAGACGCACAGATGTGCCCGTGTGGCAAAGCAATAGAGAGTAGAACTCACATAGGAGGAGAATGTGAAATATACAAGGAGGAACGGGACGTGTTGGAAGAGATGAGGAAAATAGACGAATGTGACATGGAGGAGTTTGATACAATGAATAGCAGCGAGAAAACGATCGCTATCCTAGGAGATAGATGGTGGCCACAGGAGGCCAAACAGGAAGGGGATAAGATTAGCAAAAAGTTTCTATGTAATTAATGGAAACAACGTAATGAGCGCCCAATTGTTGGAGGTGTCTCTATTAGGAGTAGGAACGGTGCTCCGTCTCGAAAGGGATGCGTGGTCAATGGTCAAATGACTAAGGCAAGCAACAAATGAGTACGCCCCCCCCCCCCCCGCCCCCCTCCCCCCCTCCCTACCCACCCCCCGAAAAAAAACGGAATTACTCCAAACCAGTACATCGTGTCTGGCCTGTGAAAATCTCCGACGGGGTCACACTTCTAACAGATCATCGACAGATAGATCATCTACAGATAGATCATCACCTGCCGTTGCGAGAGGTTGTGCAGGATCTATCTGTACAGTACACAAATCCTACCCAGGAAACATGTGCTCGCCCGTGCAGATGGTACGGCTCCCGCTCAGAAACATGAAGGAGCTAGATCATACAGATCACACAGATCGGTAGTCTACTATCTACTCTGAAATATTTACTACTGTAATATGTTACCAAGCGGGAAGTCAATGTGTCGGAGATGTGAATACTTGCGCTCCTACCCCCCCCCCCCCCCCTCCCCGTTCTTCCTCCTGTTCTCCCATCCACCTCATCTCACCAGATCGCACATGGCAGCCAGCACGGGAGAAAAGTAGTTATCCGCCGTATGACACACTGTTCGGAAACCCGATGCAAGGACGTCGATTCCGAGTAGGAGGGTGCCGATACCCAATAGGAGGGTGCCGATACCGAGTGGGAGGGTGCCAATACCGAATAGGAGGGTGCCGATGCCGAATAAGAGGATGTCGATACCGAGTAGGAAGGTACCGATACCGAATAGGAGGAGGCCGAATTGGAGCATACCGAACGTCAGGACAGCGAGCAAGAGGGTGCCAAACACCATCGATTAGTCGGTTGCAAGAGGAGGGAGGGGAGGGGAGGGGAGGGAGGGAGGGGGTGGAGGGAGGGGAGGGGGCGGAGGGAGGGGAGGGGGAGGGGGAGGAGGAGCGGGGGAAGCAGGGGGGTTTGAGCCACAGATGGGGTGCGATGCACGACACATAAGAACACCCAGGCAGCTACGTAGATAGACAGACAAGCAGACAGACAGACAGACAGACTGACTGACAGGCAGACAGACAGACTGACAAACATACACGACACACACAGGTGCACACCATACACACGCGGCCATTTCGGGCTCGTCTGCTGTCCGGACTCGCAACTACAGCACCAGTGACTGCAGCACCACCACCACCGACTATTACGGGGGTCCATAGTTAATAGGACCTATGGTATACATAAAAACCTATATATTCACGTATTTTTACTAATAAAATTTGGTCCCATTAACTATGGGCCCCCGTAATAAAAGACCACCAACACCGGGACCACCACCAACAACAACAAAGCCATCAACTACTTGTATAACACCACGGTCTTTACTCCGAACACCAACGAGCCGTGTTCAACAGCACGACCTCCACTCCAAACACCAACGAGGGAGTTCTCCGCGGACGCCTCGGCGGCTCGAAACACGCGGAGGTAAGTCGCCCGCTAGACACTGGTGCCAGCTCTTCAACCTTAGGCCCGATCCCGGGTCATCCCCACCCTTCATCATCGCGAGCGTTATCCGCCTGGGTGCGGTACCACACCATCGCCCGTGTGATGAAATAACACACCCTCTGGGACGATTTTCGGAGCCGACTATCCAAAAAAACATGCCTTAATGAGGCACACACAAACAACAACAAAAGTGACGGCCTTGGGAAATAACTCGCCGAGATTTTTCCGTGTACGGATGCATCGCTCTGCGGTTGCATATGCGCTCTCCCCGTTGTCGAGAAGGTGGTCCGAGGGGGGGGGTATTATCCTATCACACTGGGTGATACGGGTGTGTCACGTTATCACACGTGGGTGATGCGGGTGTGTTATGTTTATCACCTTGTGCGTGATATATGTATACGGCATAATAATTGCCCCTCGTCTTGCCGCGCCACGGCTCCCGCAAGGAAAAAGGGCCGCCGCTTTCGGATGGTCTTTTCGAGCTCTCGCACTACTATCTTACCAGTTGCGTATTTTAAAAATAATTTTGTAATTTTGAGAGCCTTGAGCCCTTTGGGCGTGGTCGGTGCGTCGTCGGCGATGGAAGCCAACGTATTGGACATCGGATATTGATATCGGAATCGACTTCGATACGACAAGAAATCGATACACAACAAGAACGAATCGATATGATACCGATACAACAGAAAATAATCGATACGATACCGATAAACAACAAACACCAACGATACAATACCGATGTACAAGAAAAACAAATCGATACGATACCGATAAACAACAAACTAATCGATACGATACCGATAAACAACAGAAAAACTAATCGATACGACACCAATATGCAACAGAAACTAATCGATACGATGCCGATACACAACAAAAACTAATCGATACGATACCAACAGCCGACAAAAAACTAATCGATACGATACCGATAAACAACAGAAACTGATCGATATGATACCGATAAATAACAGAAACCATTCGATGCGATCTCGATATTTTGATAGATCGAAGCTTTCGTTCAATGTCTGCATAAAAAAACCAATACGCCAGGGGTTGGGAAGGCAATTTGTCAATAATACCTACAGAGCCGTCAGCTCATCGACCGAGTGTACCTCCATCTAAGTGCGTACTGGTCCCGCTAGGAAAAAAAGAGGGTACGTCACAAGCCATCACACCGCCAACGAGGTATACACAAAATCGCAACAAATCTGCGAAACGAAACGAAATATGTGCATGCCATCAACAGCTAAGGGCCATTCCTAACGAACAAACAAAGAAAACACGATTCGTGATTTTTTTTCTCGTCATAAGGATCGTGATTCTTTATTTCACGATTCACGACAGAAAAGCCCACGGATCATGAATGACGCCATTTTTTTTTTTTGTACTAGCGGTGGTTTTTCCCTAGAAAAGCGAGGGAAAAACGGCTTCACTACTCGTGACATGCCTGATCAAGGAACTACGTCACTACGTAACCCACACGCGGCACCAACGGTATCCGGTCGGTGCAGGGACATGGCAGACGCTGCTTCGTACGCCGATTGTGGGCAACAAGCGGCTGCCCAGAGACACCCCTGGGTGCGGGCTAACGAGCATGGTGCGGCCCCCGAACCTCTAGGAGGAGGAGGAAACATAGCGCGAAGAAAAAGCGGACGTAATCTGAAAATCTCTTGGGCCAGGCCGGGCACACGACCAGTAAGGTTGGAATCCCGTACACCGCGCCTGGCCGACGGCGTGTGAGATTGGGATCTCGCGGGCTGGGTCAGGCTTCAGCCCGTGATTCCAACGGTCTTTGCGGCCACGGGCCGGGCAGGGTCGGCCCGGCCGGCCTGGCCGTGCATCACCCGCGAGAGTTGGCCCCACCCGCAAAGACCGTTGGATTTGAACTATTGGATTTTTTACAATTTGAGAATGATATCACGAAACGTGACAAAAAACTCGACATATGAGCGACTTTCGTTAGGAATGAAATGACACGAATTATGCTACTTTTGTCATGCCACAAAATCACGAATCGTGTTTTTTTCTTCTTCGTTCGCTATCAAGAACGGCCCTAACTTCCTACAGAACGTCAACCTCCTCGCAAAAAAAAACAACTGCTACAGTACAGCATGTAAAGGATACCTATCACGGGGGGCCATAGTAAATAGGACCCACGGTTCACCCAAAAAACCTATACATTTCCCTTTTTTCCTACAATATTTTGTCCTATTTACTATGGTCCCCCGTAATAGTAAAAAGACGAGCAAAAATAAGGCCAGACTGAGATCAACAGGAGAAGAAACAAATCGGGAGTCGTTGTACCGAAGCTAGCTTGGGCCAGATTTTCTGTTTCTTGAAAAATATAGATGTCTTGTACTCAAGAAAAAAAAGCAAGAAAAAAAAGGGATGAACGTCAACCCAACGAAAATCAACTTTCGCAACACACAAAAAAAAAAATGTTGGCCCTCTCTGGCACTACAGCCGTCAACGGGTTTGAGCTGGGTAAAAAACAAACAATCACTGACACACCGTGTTACATCTCCGATACGGAATATGTTTTCCATAATACGCTAAATCCGATATCTCAACACTTGCCACTGATACGGATATGATACGATATACAGCATCCAAAAAGCGGATACTGCCTGCACATACACGCGTATACAAATATATATATCAGATATCGATTCGATATTCAATTTTTGCCACTTTGATAAGGATATGATACGATATATCCAGAAACGGATATATCCGGTTTTTCAGAGGGGTAAATATCCATCTTATATCCACCCCTGCTTTCGACCGGATACTACCCAGCTCTAATACGGCTACCTGGTATGTACCAGATATCCTTCATATACCGGCTATATATGTTATACTGCATAAGATGTACCTGGTACATACTACAGCTGTACCACCGACCGTACATGATATAATACCTGGTACGAGCTAATATCCTTCCCCAAACATGGTAGCAAGGTACCAGGCGGACTAGCAGGGAGACCCTGGCTGTGCTACTCGTACCGTAAACTGCTGCCGCTACCTGGAGATGCTTCGTGCGTCGGTTTGCCTGTTATTTTCCCTTGGTCCTTAGTCTTACTCTGTTGACGACTATTACGGGGGACCATAGTAAATAGGACCAAATATTGTCGGTAAAAAGAGGTAAATATATAGGTTTTTATGTACACCATAGTTCCTATTTACTACGTACGGTCCCCCGTAATAGTGGGGTTTTTCTTCTTTTTTCTTTTTTTTCCAGCTCGTTTTTTTTCAAGTGTCTGCCAGATCCCTGCGGAGGGGGCACGATTGTTTGTTTCTTCTTCAATTTCGAATGGTCTTCCTTGTTTTTTGTTTTTGTTTCTTCTCTTTGTTTCGTTTCGTTTCTCTAGGCCATGGAATGTGTACGTCGTGCCTGTCGTATGCAGTACGATGACATGGCATTCCATTGCACACGTGGCAACGTAGTATCTCTGTGGGGTAGCTTTGTGACCACATAACTTGGAACTCTCTAGGATTGAAGGATCGGCACGGGCACTGTTTGTGCTGGATGTCGACGGGTAGAAAGAACGCTTTAATGTGAAGAAAACAACAACTACCACAAAACCTTGGGAGGCACGACAGTTTTTTCTTTTCTTTTTTCCTTGCCATTTTCCTCTTTCGATTTTTGTTCATTTGTTTTCTTTGTTTTACCTACTTGGTATCTGGTACGCGTATGTAGTAGCAAGTAGCGGTGTGACACGGCGGTGACGTACATAGTTCCGAGCCACCGAAGGGTCAACGGAACTTTCCCCCTTGGTGTGTGGAGTTGAGACCGCGCTGCGGTCCACTGCTGCAAAAAAGGCGGGGAAGTGGTACCGGGGGACCCTCGAAGCAGCCGAACGGTTCATGGTGAGGTGGCACGAGGCTGAGGCTAAGCTGAGTAGGCAGCTCCGCGTATCCACCGTGGGTGGTGTCCAAGGGAATGTGGGGAGGGGGGGCAACAAGAGGAGTGGCAGAAAACCCGACCAAGGGAATGCGGAGGGGGGGGAACAGGAGTAGAAGGGAAACCGCAGTGGAGGAGAGTAGGAAGGAGATGGCAGACAGGGTAGCAAGGTACCGGGCACACTAGGAAGTAGAACATGCCAAGATACTATTAATACTCGTGCCACCAACTGGTGCAGCTGGTTCGAACGTGGTCTTCCTTTGTCTTCCTTTTTTTTTTTTTTGCATTTATTTTTATTTCATTTTATTTTCTTATTTTTGCGCTGACCCTATGTGAGTTTCATTTTATTTATTTCACTCGTGGGTTCGAATCCCACGGTGGTCACCAATGTAATGTAGTACCTGCGCTAGTCGTTCGTACCGAGGTCGTCGCGGAGATGTGGTAGCGTAGAAGTCGCGGAGAGGTCGCCGTGATGAGGTCGCGGAGCGAGGGTCCGTTGTAGCCGTCGTTACGGCCGACGTAAAAAAGTAAGCCGAGGAAAGTTCTTCGTTGATATTTAGCAAGGAGATGCTAGAGCTAGCCTGACTCGGTGGGGGACCTTTTTGGTTTCCCCAGAGTCTGCGGCGGATTACGTATCTTCCCGATAGCTTATCTCCCGAGGACGGGTCTACACCGTCAATGACGTGAGACCGCTCGTGACCCCCGAGATTTGATATTGCTTGACCGGTGACGTGTCCTTCGCGCGTGCGTACTACGATATCTCCGATATCTCCGACCCTGGCTTCCACATTTCTCCGATTCATAAGCCTTATGTATTGAAGGAGCGTGTGGCGTGGGTGGATGACGAGCCTGCTTTGCTTGTTTCGTACTGTCTGAGGCCGAGGGGCCGGGCATAGTTGACGAATGCTGGACGGAGGCGGCAGACAGGGTAGCAAGGTACCAGGCGGACTAGCAGGGAGACCCTGGCTGTGCTACTCGTACCATAAACTGCTGCCGCTACCTGGAGGATACTTTGTGCGTTGGTTTGCCTGTTGTTTTCCCTTGGCTCTAAGTCTCACCCTGTTGACGACGACTAGTGGTGTTTTTTTTTTTTTTCCCTTCTTTTTCCTTTTTTTCCAGCTACTCTGTAGTTCTTTGCACGTGTCTGCCAGATCCCCTGCGGGGGGGGGGCACGATGGTTTGTTTCTTGTATATTTTTTTCCTTGTTTCTTTTTCTCTTTCGAATTGTCTTCTTCGTTTGTCTTTTTTTCGTTTCGTTTCTCTAGGTCATGGAATGTGTATGTCGTACCTGTCATATGCAGTATGCTGACATGGCGTTGCATTGCCCACTGCTGTGCTCACTGCATACGTGGCAACGTAGTATCTCTTATCTGTGGAAGAGCTTTGTGACCACATAACTTGTATCTCTCTAGGATCGAAGAATCGGCACGGCTGTGGCGTAGCTTTGTGACCACAGAACTTGTATCTCTCTAGGATTGAAGAATCGGCACGGACACTGGTTGTGCTGGATGTCGACGGGTAGAAAAAAACGGTTTAATGAATGTGGAGAAAACACAACAGCAACAACAACAACACATTCTCCCTTGACTATCAACAGCGCACCAAGCTCGCATGGATGAACGCAAAAAGTCGATGACCACGGCTTGCTTCAACCCTTTTAGGAGTGCAGTTCCGTTTTGGAGACAAACCACTCTAATTCCAAGTAAGTTCGTCCCCAAAACGGGACCGCAGTCCCGAAAGGGTCGAGAGGTCAAGGGGAGGGGTCTGAGGCCGAGCATTTTCAAGTCAAGAGGCGCCTGTCATTTTTCGGGCGTTCCCCACATTTCAACATGATATTCGATTCCCGGGTTCCAAAAGAAGTGGTCAATGTTGACATAGTAGTCTCGTATTTCTCTGGTCCACCTCTCTGTTCTTTCACTGATTTCGTACGTAAAGAAACAAGCGATGTCAGGAGCTGTACAGCAGTATATCGTTACGTCTACCTCATGCAGCACCGGAGCAAAAGCTGCATGTACCAGGTGACCACGTGTCACCCAATCGTGACACCAACCATGGCGCACCATGGCACCCACAAAACGTTCCCCGTACGCGCTTGTCTCCATGAAAACTCGTACGAGGTTCAGGTCTCTCGAGCTGTCGTAGCGTCGCAGACACTTTTCGACTGCTTGCCGTGCGTCAAATTTTGCCCAAAAACCACAGCAACCAAACCAGACGCCGAACAACCAGCGATTCTACCACGTCTGCCCGCCGCCGACCGACTGCTGTTTGGGCGTAGCACTCATCAAAACACCAACATAGAGAGCGGTGTGCGATTTGGAGGCTGACGGCCGCTGCCGTGACTTGTGGGCTAGATGTTCGTGGCGGCAGCCCGTTCTGACGAGGGCCTGTTGTTTCGCATATTTTTCAAGCTTATTTTCCCCCTATTTGTCCATGTTGCTGTGCACCGAGCTCGAGCTACAAAGGTCCAAATCAGTTGCGCGTTGTGGCGAGGTCCCACATGAGGCGTGGTGCTCACGATTCCGTGCCCAGTTAGACCTCTCGTCGACGACAGGGCTTTTCCATGCGAATATACAAAACCACTCTACTACTGTTGTCAAAACCCAACAATTTCCATCGTATTTCTGGTATGTTATAGCTTTTCTGGTACATGTATAGACTTGCGTACTATCGTCTTTTTTCCTGAGCGTGCTCCGTTGGTACATCCCTGGCATCTCAGAGCTGCCACTTGGGCACCGCCTCCTTCTATTACTTGCCGGCTAGATCCTTTTTCCTTTTTTTCTTGTTTCGTGTTGTGTGTGTACCCAGAGCATGGTACCACGGGCGAGCCCGGCGCCGTCGCAGGTGTCAGCGGGTGCTGACGGAGGTTGGGCGGAGCGCAGTCGCCGTTTTCGTGGCTAGGCGTCGCGTGTGCATCGAGGCACGAGGGAAGCATGCATGAGCTCTCTGTTTGGCCTCCTGATGTCGGGTCGAAGATAATATGTACGAGTCTATAAGGGTTGTTTTGGCTTGAAAAGAGTATTCAAGCGGTGTTTATTTTGGCGACCAAACTGAATTTCAGAGAGAGCATCGCAGTCTGAGCACCATGTTTCGCTGGCGAACGAGGGCCATGGTGAGCACCGGGTTTCAAGCGAAGCGTGCGACGGGACTCACGGGGGCAGAGAGGGAGGAAAGCTTTACCCGGACCGAATCGGTGGCGAGGTGGTCTGCGAGAGGGGCGGGCAGCTTACGAGGCTAAGAGAAGCTCTATCTGCTATCTCCTGGTACGATTTTTTTCAAGGCTTATCACAGTTGATGACTGAGAATCGTGGCGGGACGGGACGGGACAGATTTGACTCGTTTGGCGGGGAAAAAAAATGAAAACGGGACGGGACGGGACGGTAAAATGAGGACATGAAAAGTTGGCGGGACGGGACGGGACAACGGATGCCAAATTTCTCGACGGGACGGGACGGTAAAATTCAACGGGACTGATTTTCACGACGGGACGGGACGGTAAATATTTTTCCCCTCGGCGGGACGGGTCGATAGTTTTTTTTTTCTTCGGCGGGACGGGACGGTAAATGTTTTTTTCCTCGGCGGGACGGGACGGTAAATATTTTTTTCCTCGGCGGGACGGGACGGTAAATATTTTTTCCCACGGCGGGACGGGACGGCAATTTTCTTTTTCTTCGGCGGGGCGGGACGGTAAATATATTGGTCTTCTTTCCCGCCGCAAGGTCGGCGCGGTTGTACGTGAAAAAATTCCCGCACACTGACTGCTGGTTCCGCGAAGGGAGCCGTTCCGACGCAGACGTTTTCTTCTCGACCCGCGCAGCCCAAGCCCCGAGAAGTGCTGCCACTACACGGGCGACGTCTTCTGATTTCTTCCACCCCTGCCTCAAGCAAGCACTGTTGTTGCGTTGCCAGCTCATGGTGGCTGTTCTGCTGGTTTTGTGCTTGCGCTGTGATACTGTGGTGGTTGTGGAGGTGGAGGTGGTGGCGGCGGCGATGGTGATTCTAGTGCCGCTGCTGGTCGATCGACCCTGCACGTGAGATAGGCATCCATGGCGTCCGTGGCGGTCCCACCAAAGATGTTAGGAGGCAGCACTTTCCCCCTTTACCTTGACAGACAGCAACTTCGCATTGACAAGATTTGACTGACACCAAGCTACTACTAGGTTATAATGTGTAGCACTCGGCCCTACATCCTGGACAGCGCACGTTTTGCGTCCCGCTTGATGACACATGTCTCCTGAAATCTTTTTGGGCCACACCAGTACTGGTGTGACCGTGAGTTGAGTGGTCTTTGTGCTGTTTGTGTGTGGTGGCGAGCCTGTGGCAGGTGTTGTGTTTATGATACTGCCTTCGGTTGCGAGTGGAAATATGATGAGGGTATGAAGTTTTTTTTTTTTTTTAAATGAGAAGAAAAAACACCACCAGATATGCAGTTGATATAATTTCACCCTTTTTCGTAGATGGTAATATTAAATTTTGTGCTTACAAGTCATCAACCAGCTGCTGATCAACACCAGCACAGCCTTTCCTGCTAAAAAAAAAAAGTAAATGTGGTGCGCAGCAACTAATTTCATATCACCGACCACCTATTATTATATAAGATGAAGACGATAAAAACGCGTCATCTGTGAGTTCGACTGGTTAATAATTGAATAGCAATAGTTGATGTTGTACCCCATTTTGCAAGCTGGGTAATACGCCTACCACTGCTGTTCTATACCTGATACGTATTTCATTTATAGATGGGAGTTGTGCACAATTTTATAGTAACACATGTATTTATATAGGAATTACTATTGAAGTTTGGTACAACTTATTTCGTAATTCGTGGTGGAAATGGATGGGAACAGACGACCACGAATGAATGTTTCTTGTAGGGCAAGAGGCAAGATATGTCCGCCAGAGGCGGTGTCACGACGGGACGGAACGAAAATTTCCTACGGGAGAGATTTATCGGCGGGACGGGACGGTAATTTTTCGGTGTCACGGCGGGACGGGACGGTAGTTTGTCGGTGTCACGGCGGGACGGGACGGTAATTTTTCAGTGTCACGGCGGGACGGGACGGTAATTTCCAACGGGAGAGATTTTTTAGGCGGGACGGGACGGTAAGTGACAACGGTCAGGGATTTTGTCGGCGGGACGGGACGGCGGGACCATTTTGATGGCGGTTTTACCGTCCCGTCCGGCCATTACCGCCGTTACCGTCCCGCCGAAATTACCGTGATAAGCCTTGATTTTTTTTTACCGGCGCAAGGTGTTCCAACCAGGCGGGAAATAATTACATCAGAGGGGACGGGGATTTTTTTCTTCAAATTTTCGTTTTTTATAATTTTTTCATCGTTTCTGCGTTTTTTTTTTTTTTTTTTTCATCACTTTTACTTTCCAGCCCACTCGTAGGAGGTTTTACCCTCGACGATCTTCTGGACAAGCCGTGGTCACAGGTGTCGTCCCTTCTCCCCCCCGGTACGTGCCTTTTATTTTTGTCGCGCATAGGGTTCAGCATTCCCACTGCTCGTCGATTTTCATCGAATGTAGCCAACTCACGCTTTCGCGCTTTCCGCTTATCAGTTTTTTTATGAAAGAAAAAGTCCCTATGAGCATGTATGTGCACTCGGTGGGACTTGAACCCACGAAATTGATCTTGACAGGCACGCGGACCACCTACCAAGCCACCGGGGACGCCGGTATTGCGGTGTCGTGGTGTGATTTTGCTCTTTGGTACATATCAAAATAAGAAAAGAAGTACGTACGTACAGACATGCGGCGTCCGGGTTGTTTGCGTGGGTGGAGCATGGAGCTCTTGGCAACTACGGTTGCTTTTTTGTACCTCATTATCTGGACCATCACCGGTTCCGGCCCATTATTCCTCGTGAGCGAGCATAGCGGGCGGGAAACCGTCCGCTGCGCGAAGCGCCTTGTATACTCCCGCAAAAACACGGGAAACGGGGATGATATGGACTACACTAATTCGTACCTGGTATATTGCATAAAACAGGTGGGCGGGGAAGAAAAGCTGCTTCCCGCGTGCGTCAACGCGTTGCTAGCTGCTGCTGCTGTTGCTGCGTGCAATGCGTAAACCCGTGATGCATGATTATTAACTACCAGGTATCTACATGTAGTTACGTTGCTGTACTCATCAGTTCATTGACGAGCGGCTTATGTCTATGCGCTTTGAGCTGGCTAGCAAATACGAGGCAGTTAATTTCGTCGTCGCGTATGCTCCAACTGATTGTACCAAAGACGTTGGACTGAAACGTAGCTTCTGGCAGCAGCTGGAGGACTTGGTGGAAAAGATCCCGACGAAAGAGTGTCTGTTTATACTGATGGATGCCAACGCGCGAACTGGAAAGAGGATGGAAGGGTGTGGTGATGATGAAAATAGAGTGCTTGGAGCATATGGGCGTGATGTTCGTAATGATAATGGCAGACGACTCCTGTCGTTCGCCACCAATTGCAAGTTAGCTCTCACCAACACGTTTTTCAGCACGCGCAAGGGTGGGATTTCGCATACACACAACGGCACCAGCCCGAGTGACCGTAAGCGGATCGACTACATCCTAACCCGTCAAGCCCATCGACCTAGAGTACAAGATGTTAAAGTCGTCCCACAGCCTCCTGCCCCAGCTAAGGCTGACTCAGACCACAACATCTTGTATGCCAAAGTCCGACTCAGTGGTCACTTTGCGTCCAACAGACAAATACGTAGACCGACAAAACGCCGAGAGTTCGACAGGCAGCTTTTTATGTCCGATGGAAAGTGTCGTGAACGAGTAGTCGCGAGGGTCACCTCCACTCTCAACCAGCTTAAGAGTACGGTAGGATTGGAAGGGACTAAAGCGAGAAGCGAACAGTTCATTAGGGAGGAGGATGGCACGCTGTTGCGGGATAAGGTGCGAATTCGTGAACGGTGGGGGAGGTTTTACCACAAACTTTTGAACACGAAATCGCTTAAACTCGATTCCACGATCATCGACCTCTTGCCACCACGACCGCTTAAACTGTCGCTCGGAGATGAACCATCCATGGACGAGATGACGGAAGCACTTAAGGGGATGTCAAACTGGAAAGCTGTCGGGCCAGATGGTCTCCCGGCCGAACTCCTGAAAATCGACCACCCCGCATTCGCCCAGTGCTTTCACAACATCCTTGTCAATGTTTGGGTAACAGGAGAAGTCCCCCAGCAATGGAAAGACGCGATCATCAAGGTCCTTCACAAAAAGAAGGACCGAACTGATTGCAACAACTACAGAGGGATTTCGCTGGTTGCCCACGCAGGCAAAGTCTTGTTGAAAATCGTCGCGTCGCGCCTCAGCAACTACTGCGAGACCGAGGAATTACTCCCGGAGGAACAGTGCGGCTTCCGTCCCGCACGATCAACGATTGATATGTTGTTCGTCGTGCGCCGGTTGCAAGAGCTTGGAAGACAGAGGGAAACCCCCCTGTACTTGTGCTTCATCGATCTGCAGAAAGCGTACGACTCTGTCGACCGAGAGCTGTTATTTATTTATTTATTTATTTATTTATTTTTACTCATCACTTTCACTTTCCAGCCTAATTCGTAAGAGGTGTTACCCTCGACGACCTTCTGGACAAGCCGTGGTCACAGGTGTCTTCCCTTCTCCCCCCCGGTACGTGCCTTTATTTTTTATCGCTCATAGGGTTCAGCATTCCCACTGCTCGTCGATTTTCAACGAATGTAGCTAACTCACGCTCTCGCGCTTTCCGCTAATCAATCTCTTTAATGCAAGAAACAGCCCCTACGAGCATGCACTCGGTGAGACTCGAACCCACGAAATTGATCTTGACAGGCACGCGGACCACCTACCAAGCCACCGGGGACGCCGGAGGTATGGGAAGTACTCACACGTTTTGGCGTACCAACCAAGATGCTGAGAATTATCCGTAATTTCCACGATGGCATGCGGGCTCGCGTGCGTACGGATGACGGCGAGCACTCGGAATGGTTTGATGTCACGCAGGGGCTGCGGCAAGGCTGTGTGCTGTCACCGTTACTGTTCAACGTATTTTTCGCTGCTGCGTTGCACGTCGTACTAGTACGCTTTAGCCATGACGAAGCAATCGTAAGGGATTTGGTCCAACTTAGTGATGCTGGAGTAGTCGGGACGGAGGAGCAGGAGCCGTTGGCGTGCGTGCGAAGGGCTGTATGGGGCATGTTGTACACCGATGACGCAGGGATTGTCTCGAAGTCGGCTGAAGGGCTCGCGAAAATGATGACAGTCATCGTGACTGTCTTCGAAGCAGCAGGCCTTACGGTGTCGGAAAAGAAGACAGAGACTATGCTTCTACAAACGCCAGACCAGAAAACCCTCGCACCACCGCTCGTTATCGAAGCAGCAGGCCAGAGGTATAAGCAGACGGCCCAGTTCTTGTACCTAGGCGGCGTTATCCACGAAAATGCTGACCTCTCGCTCGAAATCGACCGACGGATCCGTCTCATGCGAGCATGCCTCAAACGGTTCGGCCCGGAGCTGTATGATAGGACGACCGCCCCCCTTAGCCTGAAAGTCCGAATGCTGAAGGCCGAGGTGATTGAGACCCTGCTCTACGGGTGTGTGACGTGGACCCTCAGAGCGGAACACTTTGCCAAGCTTCGAACGGCTCACCACCAAGTCCTGTTGCGAGTCATTGGCTTCCAACGCCGACTTCGTACTGACCATGCCACCCTCTCGTACGCGAAGGCCCTCAAGATGACACGTTGCGAGAGCATCGAAACGACCATCCGCAAACGGCGTCTCTTCTTCGCGGGGGGGGTGGCACGGCAAAGCAAGGATCGATTACCCAGCCGGGTGATGTTCGGGACGATTGCTGGTGGGGAGAACCCGAGACCTGGCGGACAGGTTAAGACTTGGCATAGATGCGTAGTCGAAGACCTTAGGGAGTTCCGCGCCACCGAAGGGTCAACGGAACTTGCTCCCTTGGTGTTTGGAGTTGAGACCGCACTGTGGCCCACTGCTGCAAAAAAGGCGGGGAAGTGGTACCGGGGGATCCTGGAAGCAGCCGAACGGTTCATGGTGAGGTGGCACGAGGCTGAGGCTGAGCTGAGCAGGCAGCGCCGCGCATCCGCCGTGGGTGGTGTCCAAGGGAATGGGGGGAGGAGGGGCAACAAGAGGAGTAGCAGAAAACCCGACCAAGGGAATGCGGAGAGGGGGGGGCAGAGGAGTAGCAGGGAAACTGCAGTGGACGAAAGTAGGAAGGAGATGGCAGATAGGGTGGCCAGGTACCGGGCAGACTAAGAAGTAGAACATGCCTATACTACTCGTACCACCAACTGGTGCAGCTGGTTCGAACGTGGTCTTCCTTTGTCTTCCTGTTGTTTTTGTTTATTTTTATTTCATTTTATTGTCTTCTTTGCGGTGACCCTATGTGATTTTCATTTCTCTTCCTTTCTCCGATTGATAAGCCTTATTGAAGGAGTCGTGTGGCGTGGGTGGATGACGAGCCTGCTCTGCTTGTTTCGTACTGTCTGACGCCGAGGGGCCGGGCATAGTTGACGAACGCTGGACGATGGTGGCAGACAGGGTAGCAAGGTACCAGGCGGGCCAGCAGGGAGACCCTGGCTGTGCTACTCGTACCATAAACTGCTGCCGCTACCTGGAGCATGCCTTGTGCTTTGTTTGGTTTGACTGTTATTTTTACCTTGGTTCTTAGTCTTACTCTGTTGACGACTAGTGGTGTTTTCTTCTTTTTCTTTTTTTTCCAGCTCGTTCTTTTCAAGTGTCTGCCACGTCCCCTACGTGGGGGTACGATGGTTTGTTGCTATACTGAAGTGTATACATATACCAGGTATATTTTAGTTTCTTTTTTTTGTTTCTTTTCTCTTTCGAATTGTCTTTGTTTTTGTTTTTGTTTTTTCTCTTTGTTTCGTTTTTGTTTCTCTAGGTCATGGTATGTCGTGCCTGTCGTACGCAGTATGATGACATGGCATTGCATTACATATGTGGCAACGTAGTATCTCTGTGGCGTAGCTACGTGACCACAGAACTTGTATCTCTCTACTGTCTAGGTTTGAAGAATCGGCATGTACACTGGTTGTGCTGGATGTCGACGGGTAGAAAGAACGGTTTAATGTGAAGAAAAACAACAACAACAACAACAACAACAACAACAATGTGAAGAAAACAACAACAACAACAACAACAACAACAACAACAACTCGTGTACTCTCGCGACTCGCGACTCGCACTCGCAACTGCTGCTTCTTCTGCTGCTGTGGTTTGGGTTTTGCGCTTTTATTGGACTGCTTGTGGAGGGAGAAGGGCTGTGGGTTGATTGGCGATGAAACTTCGCAGCAGACACGAGAGGTCCCATTAGTCTCGCGTGCCATCACCCATCGACGTCAAGTCAACTAGCCGAGGTTGATTTCTGGATCACTTGCTTCTTCTCGTTCTTTCAGGAGTCAGCACACACCTCAGCAGACACGCATACCAGCGGCACCAGTCTACCGGTAACATACTGGTACCGTATATGGGAATGGGACGGCCTTCGCTGAGGGCATAACACCGTCCGTAATAATGCGAGTGAACACCCTTCCCGGACCGACTTTTCGAGCTTGATAACTCCGTAACAAAGAAGGCGCCAACACCAAAGGACACGTTTTCGGACCGCCCCCGACGAGATCTGTCTAGGGCCACCCCATTCTTGTTGTGGCGCGGACATTTTTCTCGCAGTGGAGATGTCGAGCTCGGTTCGGGGTTGGGGCATGCTCATTATTACTCAGTACCAGGTACTACTTATGTACTGCTGTACCAGGAATACCATAATGACATCCGTTCGCTCGCGTCGCCGACACCTGCTCACTGCTCTCCTGTCGTATCTCTTCGCGGTGCATTCCTGCCCTTTCCCTCTGAGGCAATTGTTGCCCGCTACAAGGCGCGACGAAATAGACATGATTTGCAGGGCATGCCGTGCTCGCACAAATGGCACATCGTGTCAAGATCTACTGCTGCTGCTGTTGTAGGAGCACAGCAGCGGCTGTCCTATGTATGTATCCTTGCTTACATAAATAGATGACGACGACGAAGAGGACGAAGTACCAGAAAATTTGAAGCCAAGAGTCTCCTTCGGCGTCACTGCTGCTGCTGCTGCTGCTCAGCAAGTCGACATCGCTGACGGAGTACTCCATGGTCGGGACTGGCAGCTCGCTTCCTCACCAACCCCTCCCCTTTTCAGTCGAGAAGATGATGACTCAGGTGCAGCGTATTCCACCCTTGGACATTGTGGGCCGGGCACGGAAACTCCCCGAGAGGGTGAGCAAAGACACCCGGGTAAGACATCTCACCATCAACATGGAACTCCCTGAAAACGTCAGATCAATGGGAATATGACATTCCTGTGGGTTGGATGATATTGGGACGACGGGACGGTAAAAAAAAGGGTAAATCTGCCTGTGTGTGTCTGTCCTGTCCCTGCCTCTCGTGGTAGTTTATGACTACGTGAAAATGTATCCCAGGGGCATCCCTCCACGAGGGAGAATCAGAATGGTCCCAGGATGTGCTGGATGTCGCTGATGAATAGAAATATCGAGTTGATTTTTGATGTGAAAAATGACAACATACGTCCTTGTCCACTTGTCAGTCTGATGTTGGATGCGGTAAAATCAAAATGTATGCGCGTATAGTATCGTAGTCATACACAGGCTGCCGTCTGCATCATTCATCAACCGAGTGATGCTTCAAAACTTGAGCAACACTTGCCCGAGCACTGGCTTGCGTGGGCTGGATTCCTGCTGGCCCGCAACATAATAGGTAACAGTAGTGTATACCAGATACATACGCGCGGGAGCTGCTTGGCACCCATCATCCATTTGTTCTCTCCCGAAATAAATATTCATCACGTGTCTCTACCATTGTGGTCCTATATTTTTTGTTCTCCCCGAATCCGGCAAATAAACTCTCTGCCCATATTAATTCCCATTGGTCCTATATTTACCATGGACCCCCGTAATTAATACCAGGTAGAAATTTTGTGGACCATAGTAGCTGCTCTTTCTCTGCCCAGTTGCCAAGTACCCCACACCCATTTCTCTGTCCGTGCTTGCTCGTCGCTATTAAAGTAATAGTGTGGATATCTATATAACATACTCTGTGCTTGCTCGTCGCTAATAATAGCGTGGATATCTGTATAATCTGGGCATGTTTAACCCAACTCCAGCTCACACGCGCAACAAGCCAACAATCGAAAGCAGGCGTACCGCGTGTACGGCTGCTGACTGCTACACTGCCGTACGTACTACTGTATTGTCAGCAGTCGTCAGCACCGACTAATAATAATGTTCTATTTTTCGTCCAATTTTCTTGACCTTTTTGTATTTATTTCTTGGATCAGACTCTTCTTAATAATAGAGAGGAGGTACGAGCAGCAGCAGCAGCGGCGGCGGCATCACAACGACCATAACTCGCACCCTTCGCTGCTGTGTTGCACTTTTCTCGTCGTTTTCTACATATGCATGCATGTACTACTGCAGCAGCTGCTGCTGTTCTGTAAACCTCGAGATAGATCCTTCTTTTTTGTGGCCGAATGCATGCATACAACCACATAGTATAACACATATATAACTCCTCCAGATGATCCGCTCTTTTTACCCTCTCGCACAGCATAGCTGAAGGCGGCATGTTCTTCCATTAATAGCGTACCTGGCTGTAATACAACAGCCCTGCACGTACCGCCCTGCATGTTCACAATATAGATGCCTCCACACACGCGCCCCCCCAAAATAGTCAGTGTCCATACCTCGTTTTTTGTGATGCTGTACGTACGAGGGGTGTTCGGGTGGGTCGCCTACCTCAAAAGGCACAGGACACGGGAGAAGAACCCGCAAGTCGGGTCAGGACACTTGTGTGTTTTGGGTGTATCGGTTTCCGTTGAGAGCGGTATGGGCGTCGGAGGTTGTGAGCTTCTGAACTGAGGTGGGGATACATTTTCGATCGGACTCGTTGGGATTTTCCCACATTGTATGTGACCCTCGCTAGGGGATTTCCGCTGCTTGTTGCTCAAGCTCGAAAAACAGGAGTACACGTACTTCAGGAGGGTACTTACTACAGTTTGGACAGGTTGTTGCACAATGTTTTTTTTTGCTGTAGGGAGCGCAAGACGTGCTAAGGAACGTGGCGAGCTTCCAAGAGCCGCTCACTGTCGACTATAGCCCAAGGCTGACAACGCAAAGAAACGTCTACCTGGACGGAGCTATTGTCGGGTCGGCGTGGTGGGCTGAAAAAAAAAAAAAGGGAATTGAACATCCTCCGGAAAAAATACACACTTTCAACGACGTCTACGTGCTCTGGGGGGTACTCGGGTACCTACCCGAGTCGAGCATGAACTAGGCTTGGTGGGTACCCGGGAGAGAACACCTTAACAGTAAACACACCGCTGCACACTTGCTTGTTTTCGAACACGTGAAAAAAAATACACGAGGAAGAGAAAGATCTCAAGCAATTCATTCATGAAATACGTGAAAATTACAAGAAGAGGAGAAAACTCTCTCTCAAAACAAGCAATGATTCTTGACTTGAAACCGTCCAATTCAGAAGAATGCCCTCGCGGCGCTTCTTCAATACATTGATACGTAAAACACACACGAGGAAGAATGGACCAAAGAACGCGCAGAGAACGCGCCTATCAATCATTCGGCCAAAAAGGCGGCCCTCAAAACTAATAAAAAATCGTGCGTGAAAAAAAAAAAAAAAAAAAACGTCCATCACATCTGCTTGCCGCGGCGTCCCGATCTACTGCCACCACCGCTACTACCTCGTAGCTCAGCTCACGTGGGACCCGCCGTCAAATATAACTGTTTCTAAACGGTATGCAATGCGTATATATACCGGTGCCGTCGATAGGCATGCACGTGCGATGGAGGGGTGCAAAGGCGTGTCTTGCGCGCGTACATGAATGTACACGTCCACCGAATACTAAAACGCGCCGAAGCACACAACACGCCGCAATGACGCGGACGCTGGGCAGATCTCCCCACGACCCATCGCGTCCATCGACCGTCCCTCGACCAACGCAATGCAGCCGTAACGCTTTTACCGACGCATAGACCGAACAAACAACATATCGCACGTTGGGCGGGGGGGGGGGGGGGGGGGTTCTCCCAATAACCCATCATGGCATCTGCTGATCACCCCTACCGATCAAGCAAAAGCGGCACATTCACTTTGCTTGCAAGCAACAGCGGCACATCCCCCCCCCCCCCCCCTGGTCGCCTGATCGGTGAAACCAGGCGTGTTTCGTCCTGGCATTGTAGAGATGCGAGGGTCTACGGTCATACGACTACGGCCATCCATGGCATGAGTCCACCCCTCCCCCCCCCCGCTCCGTTCTCCACCCGCGAAATACCGTGCGCTGAAAATACGTCGCCCCAAAATATTAAAATCGGCAGAGCAAAATACAAGCTGAAGCTTATTTCAGGTAGATACCCTTTTCACTTCCTTCCCCCCTCCTCTCCCCCTCGGAGTGCACATCGCGTGTGTGTCGGGGGTGGGGGTGCGGGGGGGGGTCACAAGCGGCAAAATAGAGGGAGGTAAAACAACAGGCAATAACCGACTACCGACTCCACGCAAGTACGACACGAAGACAAAGGACAAAAAAAGGGTTTGCCATACGTGTCCATAAACAAAAGCAGAAACGAAAAACAAGCAAGTCTAAGTGAGTTTCAGGCATAGCTAATGTATATACGGAAGAAACAAACACAAAGCAAGTGAAAAAAAAAACGCTCGAGTGCACAACGAAGCACCGGGCTGGTTGAGGTTGGATATACACGCTAGCGTGGCAACGGCGGGCAAAGCGCCAAGATATAGTAGAGGGCACCTACTACCGCTAAGAAGACGGGCACTAAGAAATCCAGGCTGTTGTTCAATTTGACAGGGAACTAGGAAAATCGGGAGTCGTTATACTTAAGTTCAGAGTAGAGCGCCTCAGTATCAAAATACGAAATCCAGCCCGGGCTACGTAGCTTTCCTGTTTCATACCATCGTGTCATATATAGGTGTCCTGCACTGTAATCGGGGCGGTCGAATCGCGTTAAAAAAAAAAAGACACAAAAAACCAAGGAACGCAAAATACACACTACAAAAATAGAAAAGGAGGGCGTGCTGTATGCAGTGTCCTCTCTCCCAAGCGGCAGCACGCCCGCACCTTTTCTAGGCAGCTCTGGGCAGCTTGTCGTAAAAAAGGAAATTGGAAATAGACACCGCAGAAGAGGTGAGATAACCAGTACGCCCTACAACCCACGCAAGAGGTGGGAAAAGAAATACGCCCCACACGCCGCAGACGAAGTGGTATGGGAAATACGTCCTACACGGAAGCGGCCTGGACCTCGTCGTTCAGGCAACGCTGGGGGGACGGACACACATACCGGTAAATCCACACAGGCAGACAGACAGACACGGCGAGAAAAAAACACACAAGTCCATACGCGAGCACATAAAAACAGAGAGTAAAACACACCAAGAAACACGGGGCAAAGCACGTACGTACAGGAAGGACACAGAGGCGAAAACACAGACAACGACGCGAGCACACACACAGACAGCGACGAGCACAGACAAGGACGACAGGGGGCAAACAAATCCACACATCCACACACAAGCATACACAGATACATAAACGAAACACCAACAAATACATTTTCGCGGAAATGTACGCACACAAAATCCGCGAAAGGCGGACACGAATATCGAAAGACACAATGACACAGAAAACAAGTGTACACGCAGCGAGGAAAGGAAAGCCGGGACGGTCAAAGGAACGCCGGGACGGTATTCGGAACACCAGGACGGAATTCGAAACACACCGGGACCCGGACGCAATTCAGAACATACCGAGACGGTATTCCGAACACACCCGGACGGTATTCCGAACACACCGGGACGGAATTCGAAACACCGGGACGATATTCAGAACATACCGAGGCGGTATTCCGAACACACCGGGACGGTATTCCGCACACATCAGGGGACGGTATTTGGAAGGCACCGGGACGGAATTCGAAACACCGGGACGGTATTCAGAATACCGGAACACGTGAGCGGGCGGGCGTGGCGGGGAGGGGGCGGACGAGGCGGGGCGGGGCAGGGGGGCGGGGGGAGTCAGGGGTAAGTAAAGTCTATGCGGCCATAACAACTTTTTGTCCCCATCGTCGCCGACGAGGATGGCATCGAGAAAATAAACAAAAAACAAGGAGGGGGAGTGCGTGCGGGGAGTTTCCTTCTAAAAGGCGAGTCTGCCGCCTGCACCTCCTCCCCCTGCACCTTGCGTCTCGGCGCCCTAGTTTTCAGCGGGCAGTTTATCCATAGTATGGTGTCGCGAGTCACGAGCAGCGGCTCAAAACATAATTTGCTTAATTCCAAACATTCAACCCCGGCTAACAGTTAAGCGCACTACATTCCCACGTGTACATCTAAAATACGCGTCGTGTCCATTTAGTCAGAGCGCTTCACGGGTCATGACCCCGATCGCGAGTCGGGTCAGAAAGTTGAAATCTCACGGGTTGGGTCGGGCCGGGTCTGGTCGGGTCAGGAGTTTGTCACACTCTCACGGATCGGGTCAGGTAGGTCACCCTTACCCTTTCCCTACCCGACCCGCGAGGTTTAACCAGACCCGTGAACAGCCCTGCATTTAATGCTGCCGTGGGACCGGTACACAAAAAGGTAGAGTGACTAATGACCGTTTTAGAACTGCAGTCCCAATGTGGGGAAAAATCACTCACATTCCTAGTACTTTGTCCCCAAAACGGGACAGCAGTTTCTAAAACGGTTAATAACTCGACCCCAATTATCATAGTTACGAGTGTCGACGTGTTGCATCGTGTCGATGCCGATACTACCGCCGCCTACTGGCTCTTTGAACACGAAGCCTACCATGGAGCCTCCGTACCGCCGCAAATGGCGTGCACCGCTATTTTTTTGTATCGCTCTCCTTTTCTTGGGGAAGAAGAAAACAGAAGCGGAGACTAGAAAATACAAAAGTATAAAAGAAAAACAAACATAAAAATAAAAGTTTTTGCACTCAACAAAAACTATCGCTCTTGAGCATGACTAGGTAAGGTGCTTACCCCGGGAGTGACCTTGATGTCCCCGTAAGACTCTTGCTGGGACAGCTCCACGAAGTCCCACGTCTTCAGCTGCGAAAAAAGAAACATCAACAACAATACAAAACGACAAAATTACCACAAACCATACTTAACCAATACTGGTATTTCATAGCCGTGAAACAGAAACAGAAACAACCTGAGCAATACGAAAACAACATACAACCTGGGAGCGAACAAACAAAACAAAAACAAAAACATAACGCGACGAAACAAAAAACGAAGAAAATACATAAACCCCAAAAACATTAAAAAACAAGACAGCGAAAGAGGCATGCGCGCGCAAAAAAAAAAACACAAGAACGATGCAAAAACAAAAAATCAAAACAGATCCCCCCCCAAAAAAGAGGAAATCAAAACAAGCGAACAATGACTGAATGCTAGACGTACGGTACGATAGGCGCAGCATTTTTCGTCAAAAACATTACTATCTGGGGGAGTTCCTCGGCTGAAAAACTACCCGATAACGCCGATCCCAGCATATTTTTTCGTCACCATATAACAATATTTCGAAAAAAAAAAAACGAGTTCGATACGCCGAGGTACCTTTCGGGACTGCAGTAGTCCCGTTTTTTGGCGGACAAACTACATACTCAAGAACTTGAGTGGCTTGTCCCCCGAAACGGACCTACCTACCGCCAGTCCTAAAAGGGGTATATACAGTAGGAGTCCACTTTGTGTTTTATCAAAAACATGTTTTGCGGGGGGAGAGATGTAAAGCTCCTTAAGTAAACAGCCCTCAAGCGAAAACAGGTGTTACCCCTCCACCCAACCCGACTCCTGCTCCTTACGCCAAATATGCGTACCACGGTCGAAGAGGGTGCAGTTTTTGGCTGCTACGATAGACCATAGTGATCAGGACCCATCACATACACAAAAACCTACATGATCACAGTATTTCCACCAAGCAATAGTTCGTCCTGAACGCTAGGTTTTCCCGTCAGAACATACTTTCTGAACGACGGCGCTCCTTATAATAACCCCAAAATCGCCGAAATTAGATTCACGTTTTCGCAAAATTATGTTTTCGAGTACCTACAGGCCATACATGGGATTATTCATCAACCATTGTACTTTTGCTTTTTTTTTTTTGTTCTTGTTTAAAAAAATCAGCTTTTGGGGGTGAGGTATTTTATAGCTCCTCAAGCGGGGCGCCCGAGAAAAAAAAAAAAATGGTGCACCTTTACCGCAGTATGCATCCAACACCGCTGTGCTCTACAACCGAGCTGTACAAAAACTGCTATTACGGGGGTCCATAGTTAACGGGACCAAATTTTGTTCGTAAAAATAGGTAAAATATATAGGCTTTTATGTATACCGTAGGTCCTACTAACTATGGACCCCCGTAATAGACGGGATACAATGTGTTCGTGCAAGTGCGGCAAGCTTAAGTTATAATCACCCTTCCGGCGGCGGCTAACATGAAACGAAGTTGACCCACTTACGTCGGCGGGGTGGGTGTCGTTATCTGTATGCTTCTCTTCAAGGGTGCGTCTAGAAGGGTACACATACTCGATATACCCGGGTACCTACCCGAGTATGCGTCGGTATGCTCCCATTCAAAGGCGTGTTTAGAAAGATATATACGCTGGACATACCCTACCCGGATATTACCAGAATAACCAGGGCTGTTCACGGGATGGGTCCGAACTCGCGGGTCGGGTCGGGACGGGTAACCTATTCCGACCCCGACCCGACGCGTGAGATTTTGAAGACCTCTTGACCCGACCAGATCCTGCCCGTCCCGACCCGTGAGACGTGAATAAAGACCTCTTGATCCTAAAACAGCCCTGAAAATAACCAGGTTTGGTACCCGGGTACCCCAGACAATACTCTACCAGCACTAAACACACTTTTGCTTCCTGCAAAAAATAAAAAAACAAGAACGCCACTCTGAGCCCCCGCGCCCCTACCCTACGCCCCCCTAACTCCCCCCCCCCCCCCCCCCTCCTGAACATGCCTGCAGCAGCTCGAAGAACGCTCCAGCTGCCGTCCTCCTGTTGGAACCTCGGGTGATCGAGGCGTGGGTCACGCCGGCAGGAGGGCGGCAGGTCTTGAGCTGTTTCTGCACAAGCCGCAGGACCTGGAAACCCGACGGAGGGGTTGCCGTACGCCGGTGTTTACAGGAGTTTCCGAAGGGTGGTTCGAATGAGTTTCGAGCGGTTTACGAATGGCCGTTTCATTTATTTGATTTTGGTTCATGCTGGCTTTTTAGACACAACGCATACCAGCATGGATTTATTAAGAGGATTTTCGGAGAGTGTTGGAATGATTTTCGAAGGGATTGCTCATTATTTGTGATTGGTTCAATTCGGCTCGACGTGACGTAAAATAAACTGAACAGTTGGCTGGAGGGTGCGTACGGCGGGAGGTGGAGGGAGGAGGCCACGACGCAAACAATCACACACCGGACTGTCCTGTTGCACGCTAAAATGTATGGGCACGGCAGTGTCACGTGTGTGAAAGAGCGAGGAAGAGAGCAGAGACTACAGAAGAGGGAAATATTGATACAAGAGGCATGGGAAGAGCAAAAAACGTAGATAATATATAATAGTATAAAGATAAGGTGAAAAGAGGAGACAAATGCATCGATAAAGAGAGAGAAAAAAGACACCAAGTACACACATAGACGAGCACACAGAGAGAGCACGAAAGAGGGAAAGGGAGATAGAGGGGGAGAGAGATGAAGAGACAAAGAGACCAACGGAGAGAAAAAGAGAAAAACGAAAGAAACAAAAGGACGCCTGTAGAAAAAAATACGCAAAAGAGTTCCTAGCGTAGATCGGCGTTACGAAATCTCCTCGTCACCTTGACAGTGTGGGGGTGCCACTTGTGCCTGGGCAAAGCTCCTGGGATCGGCGGCGTGGGCGATCCAGTCCCATCCCCCCCCATTGCCGACGCTTCATCCTTTTCCTCCTGAAACTCCTGACCGTCCTGGTCCCGGCTGGAGTTAAGGTCGTTCACCCCCCCCTCCGAAGTCGAGGCTACCGTCAAGCTAAAGGCGCAGGCGTTGTGGGTATACGTGATACATGCGCGTTCGATGGAGGAACGGAATAGATAACAAGGAATGGAAGGTGAAATTTTGTCAGTTTTTCGTGGGTGGTGGGAAGATGGAAAATAACAGAAACATAAACGGGGGCAACATGAAAACGGGAAGACAAGATGAAGACAACACGCTGCAGAGAGAAATACACGAAACAGCGCCAAGGCAAGGCAAGGTAAGACAGGCAAGTGCAAGGCAAGGGCAAGGCAAGAAACAACACAAGGCAAGGCAATACAGGGCAATCAATCAACAGACCAGCTGCTCAGCAAGTGGACGAACGTATCATTCATCCCGGTCAACCAACCAACGGATCAGCCAAGCACAAGAACGACAGCCAAGAAATCCGCCAATCCACCAATCAAGCAACCAATCAACACATACCTACCACACCACACCAAACAAAAAAACAAGCGTTAAACTGAAACGCAGCAAAAATCTGGGATTTGAGGAGCCATCTATATCTTGAATATTAATATCGGTACAGGAGGCGCGGTTGGGTAGGGGACCGGGGGTATATACTACCACACCACACCAAATAAAAAAACAAGCGCAAAACTGAAACGCAGTAAAAATCTGGGGTTTGAGGAGCTATATGTGAGTTGAACATTAATACAGGTACAGGAGGCGCGATTGGGTAGGGGACAGGGGGTAATTAATATCAAGTATAGGAGGTTAGAGAAAACTACCGTATCACCCGGGTGATAAAATAACACACCCCCTGGGTCCAATTTCCTAAATGAGTTTCTCCAGACCGTGCCTTAGGGGGGGGGGCACACACAACGAAAATGGTGGATTTTGAAAGACCTCGACACTCGGTTTCTTGTTCCATGGACGCACGCATCGCTCGGCGCTTGCACCTTCCCCATTGTCGAGAAAATCAGGCTCGAACTTCGTCTGAGGGATGTGCGTTACCATGCGTGTTCACCGTAGAAGAGCAGAGGGCCAACCTGACCAGATTCATGAAGGCAGAGAACAACGCCGACACCAGCCCGCTCTCAAACGAAACCAACGGCAGCGTCGAAAAAACACACACGGAAAAAAAAACGCAAACCGACTATCGCGGGGGTCCATAGTTAATAGGACCTACGACGAAAAAAAAAACGCAAATCGACTATTGCGGGGGTCCATAGTTAACAGGACCTATGGTACACATAAAAAGCTATATATTTACCTATTTTTACTAACAATATTTGGTCGTATTTACTATGGTTCCCCGTAGTAGAAAAAAAAGGGACCACGAAAATCCGAAAAAAAAGGTTCCGTTGAAAGACAAAGTCAAATCCCCAGCAACAAAAAATATACACAAGTATTAAAATACGTATATATTAAATTGCAGAACCCTGACTGCTGACAACAAAAATTAACGCAACAAAAAAAAAAACTCGCACCCGGTTCCCGGCGGCAGCGACGTCCTGCGGGTTCATTTCATCCCCGTACTCCTCCCCCCCTACGCCAAGCTCCGCGGCATCCAACTCCATCCCGGGTCCCTCGAGGTCGAAGTTGTCAACGTCCCCCCCCTCGACGCCACCGGGCTTGTCCGTTTCCGGCGCTGGGACAAAATAAAATGGTTGGCACGTTTCCGGTCGGATTATGGGAGGACCGTTTGTGTCGTTATAGTGGCCTGGCGTATGGTGTGGAGTGGTGTTGTGTGGTACGGGCATGATACGGTTCGGTTCGGAATGGGATGGAACGATACGGTTCGGGTTACAAAATTAAGTCGGAACAGCGTGTTGCCGACTCGTTGGTCGCGTTGGTGACCTGGCATGGGATGGGATGACATGGTACGACGTGAACATGACACGGACACGGGTATCGCATGGTAAAAGGACATGAAAAATGGAAGATCATGGTTCGGTACGGCATGGTATGATACGGTACGGATCGGCATGGTATGGAATACTGTAGCATCATATACTGTAGCATCAACGTTGTATGATGCGGCAAGACATTGCAGGACATCGCATATGGCATGCGAAAAAGAAGGGACAGTGGGACTCCAATGGCCGCGAGGATGAGACGGTATGGCAAACATAGCATGGAAGGGCTGAAGGCGTAGCAATACACGGCAAATAAAGCATAGCATGGCCAACTACGGGGGACCTAGAGTAATCAGGACCAAAAAAATGCTTAGAAAAAATACTGGAATATGTAGGGGGGTTTTTTTGTCTAGGATGGGTCCTGCTTACTATGGTCCCCTGTAATTCCATTTGCTCCCCCACCTACACCTAGGGAGGGCGGCTCTCGGGAGGCAGGCGTTGACATGCGACTCGCCCAACAACTCACGGCGCTTCGCGCTTGGTGGAAACATTATCATTGTCTGCCTGGGCGGAGAAAACCCGACGTGCTCCGTCCCGGCATTGCAGAGGTGCGAGGGTCTATGGTCGTATCATACGACTACGGTCATGCATGACATGAGCACGCCCTCCCTCTCCCAGACAGCATCCACCCACCCACCCACCCACCCACCCACCTCCTTGCCCAGCCTCGTGGAAGGCCGACCCGAGGGAAGCATCGACTGCCCTCGCCCCCGCTCCCTCCCCCATCGAGAGCCGGCTTTCCTCCGCACGCCGGGTGATCTCAATTTCCTCCTGCGTCTTGTCCCGAATCGCCTGCAGAAAACAGGAAATGAAGAAAAAGCAGAAGGAAAACGGTGTCACTAACGGTGGAAACTCGATAGACGAATGTGCATACAACCATTACGGTAAAGGGACCATAGTAAACAGGACCAAATACTGTTAGTAAAAATAGGAAAATATATATAGTTTTTGTGTGTACCGTAGGTCCTACCTACCATGGACCCCCGTAATACCAGGCATACTTCAAGGGGCATAAAAACAAACAATTCACGATTTCATGATTTCACGGGGGGAACCTGATGGGTCGATAGGCGTGTGAAATTAAAAAAAAAAAATGAGAGTTTGTAACTAGTTGATTACTTATAATAAATACTTTAGATGTCTCATGAGAAAATGTTGAACAGTGATCGATATTGAATTAGTCATCACGCAAAAAACAAAAGCGAACCAAAGAAAAACTGTTGCTGTTACTAATGGTACCAAGAATATCATGGTAACAGCCCGATGGATAAAAATTGTATACTTGAAGCTACAGCAAGCTGAAAAAAAAAAAAAACGCACACTTCCAAACAGCATAAAGGACGGACGGTGCAAACCCGATACGCGTGTGGGCATGCACGGGTGCCTTGCACGACTTCTCTAAACGGTCTGCGATAGCGTGTTCGGTCACTTCGTGTACGGGTGGTTAGCCTTACGAGAAGCGTTGGGATGATTCCCGCGACAAATCCAGTACAGCGTCACCACCGTGTCACGGATGGGGCATCGCCCGGCCAGGGGGGGCAGAACCAGAGTTTCCACATTAGGCGATGAGAGGAGCAACAGAAAAAAGAAAAAGAAAAGAAAAGGCAAACCTATACCTCCCCACCTCACACTCTTTCGCAACAAAAAAAAGACATGCACACACCCACTGTCGATGACAACAAATAACCTACCAGGTACAGCAGAAGACCGAAGGACTACCGAAGACTACTGCCCGAATAATATTGGGGAAAGTAAAGTATTACGTCGAGATACAATGCTGACGACACATCGAACAAACGCGTCAACCCATAGCCTTCACCGACAACAGACGCGTCCACTGCATCATACCAGAGATAAATTTCCTATTGAGGCGTCCACCGTCTATTGTGACACCGGGGCAGTTCACGGGTCGGGTCAAACCTCGCGGGTCAGGTCAGGTCAGCTCGGGACGGGTAACGGTGACCGGACCGGACTGGACCCGATCCGTGAGAATTTGGAAACTTCCTGAGCCGACCCGACCCGACCCGACCCCACCCGTGACATTTCAAAAACTCCCCGAGCCGGCCCGCGGGTTGGGGTCATGACTCGCGAAGGGTCCTATGAAAAGTAAAAACAACAAGCTTTCAAGCATCGGAGAGGCCAGACCCCCACTGCATCATAGACAACCCCTGGTTTCCACGATCTGGACACTATTTGCCGGATGGGATATATCTGTACCACGCTCTTGGCGCGTATTTTCCCGGGTGATATGTGCAACATACAGCTCTTGCACCACAAATCATTACGGCGAAACACGAGGAACTACAGTAGAATATCAACGAATAAAAGACGATCTGTCACGTGATCAACTCATATATCGTGATCTGTCCGTGATCAATTCATATATCGTGATATGTCCCTGATCAATTCAAATATCGTGATCTGTCCGTGATCAATTCATATATCGTGATCGGTCCGTGATCAATTTATATAGCGTGATCTGTCAGGTGATCGATTCATAGATCGTGATCTGTCACGTGATCAATTCATAGATCGTGATCTGTCACGTGATCAATTCATATATCGTGATCTGTCCGTGATCAATTCATATATCGTGATCTGTCTGTCAGGTGATCGATTCATAGGTCGATATCTGTCACGTGATCAATTCATAGATCGTGATCCGTCACGTGATCAACTCATACCGATATGTCACGTGCGCAACCTTTTACACAAAAGCTGCGAATACATCGGCATATGCATATACAGCGCATGTATCACACACGGCGAGCAATGAGATACATACCGGTACAGCAGATAGCGGTCGCCAGGGAGCTAGCTCGCGCAGTAGGATTTTACAACTGTTGTCAACTTGTGTGCGTTGGCGAATCCCTGTCGGCCGAGCGGCCGGTCGCTTTCAGCCACCTCGAAGGGGCCCCTCCTTTTTGGCGGCGTGTGCAATAGAACGTCGCATTCGCTCGCAACAAAAACTCACGATGTCGTCAGCCATCGGATCCGGTGCCAGGATCTCCTCCTCTTCCTCTTGCCCCCGTTCCTCCTCTTTCTGCCGCTCTTTGAACCCCTCCTTCCCCTCCGGCTGGGGGCGCATCCGCACCGGAAACGGGAGGCCGCCGGGAGCCATGCACGCCCTTCGACAAAAGGCGACGCAGACGTATGGATAAGGAGAAGGAGAGGGATGAGCAGAATGAATAAGATAAAAGGCATGGGCAGGGTCAGGATAAGGGGAGGGTGAGGGGAAAAGGTACGGGTAAGGATAAGGTTAGCGTACGGGAAAGGGTCAAAGTGGGAGTGAAGGATAAGGACAAGGGTGGCGGCAAGAAAAGGGAGAGGGAGATAATGAAAATCTAGGACGAAGGGCGAAAGGGTGACGAGCACACGAAACACGCACAGAGACAAAACCACAAAAAAAACGAAGACACCATTCTAGACAAAAAAAACGGCAATAAGCAAAAAAAAGGGACAAAAATGACAAAAACATATACTGCTGATAGAGGCCAAAGACATGCTGGCAGGCAACAAAATGCGTAAATAACCAAATACGGAACCACAACATCCAAATGAAAAATAACAAAAGTGAAAAAAAAACTGCACCTGGGGTGGAAAAGGTAGGGTGATGCACGCCCACAGATCCACCCAAAACCCCATAAAAACTGCACCCACGTTTAGGGGCAATACCATTCGGAATTACAGCTATACACTCGATACGTACGTAGTTCGTTACGGTACTCGTGGTAAAGCAGTAAACAGTGAAACCTCTACGAAACCTTTCCGAACGTGTTATTTCACCCCCTATCAGCCGTGAGCTGTGAGTTCGCTCGAACAGGCCGACACTCAGCGTTTTTTCAACCTCGGTGATATGCATAAAATAAAGCCCCCTTACAAGACAAAACTCAATACCAGGCCTCTTCACGGTCATCTATCCCACCCACGGGTCGGGTTCAGGAGGTCTTCACAATCTCATGGGTCGGGGCAGGTCAACCTGACCCGACCCGACCCGACCCACGAAGTTTTCGACCTGACCGTGAGCGGCCCTTCTTAATCTCACTCTGGCCGGAAATATACGATACGTTTTAAGTTAACAACAGAGTCTAAACGGGGATAATATTCACGACCAGAGCTGTAAGAACGTCACCTCAGACCTATGCCAATGGAAACGCGAAGTCCGATTTTTTTTTTTCAAAAATATTGCTTTAAAAAAAACAGCCGAAAATATCCTCGTACCGCCGCTGTGGGAAAAAAGGGAAAAAAAAAGTTTTGATTTTTTCTTCTTTTTTTTCCAACGGCTGCAGGCGGCGCAATTTGTTTTCTCTCGATGCAAATTGTCAACACGCTGAAAAAAATCAGCTCGTGCAACGATAGATGCTCGATCTCGATATAGACTCAGCCCAAGGCCAACCGGCTTTGTGTCGGGCAAGGCCAACGAGTATAGATGACGGCATCGAGGATAGAAAGTGAATGCATGCTCTAGGGGGCGAGAGCTTGCCGGCGGCGTCCTGCGGTATGTATCCTCCCAAACCTGAAAAAAGCCTGCTTTTTGCCATTCGAGACGGATCTAGAAATTTTGTCTTCTGTTTTGTACACACCAGCGGCTATTTGTTTTTTATCGTACGCCTGGCCAGCGCCCGCCGCACGTCACCGGCTATTGTGTGAAGACGGTGACCCAAGGGCGGGTCGGAGCCCCTAACGAGCGCACTCCGTTCAGAATTCATGACGCAATCGTTGGTTTTGTCGATCGATGTCTGTCGAGGACTCGGAATCTCGCCGCTTCGAACAAAGATCGGCCTGAGTTTAGGCCGATCTTGGCCCAACATCGGCCCCAGATTTGCTTTTTTCGGGCTTTTCCAAAAGTTGGGAACTTTTTTTTTTTCCGAACGTGCCCATAGGAAGCGTGTTCTAAAATGTTTTGGCGGGTGTCTTTGGAATTCAAACTTTTTATTGATACTTCGCTTTCCCATTGGCTGGGTCTCAGGCTTCCAATTTGGGGGACACCATAACTAAGAAATTGGGATTAAGCAACACCGTATGATACTCGTAGTGTGCTGAGGCAGCAAGCAGCGAGCGGTACACCCAACCCTACAAAATGGCCTGCGCTCAAAGTTTAGGATTAGTCGGTAGATCATCTAGATCCTAACCTGCTGTCACGAGATGCTGTGTAGGATCTATCTGTATAGTACAGATCCAACCCTGGAAACATGTCCTAGATCATGCAGATTGTACAGCTCCCACCCGACAACATGAGCTAGATCACACAGATCAGGGATAGATTTGCCCTTGAAGAACTATAGTAGATCATTCACGTGGAAATCGATGATCTACAGTAATCCGATGCGTGCAAGCTTTTGTTCAAGGTTCGGTGTCACAAGCAAGGCTTCACGCCTAGCTCAGATTCCATGTTTTAGGTCGGTCGGCCCATACCGTATAAAAAAATAAGAACCGTTTCGATTGAATATTAGCGTAAAGGCGGTGCTTAAAATCCGCCACAAAGTGGTACCAATTTTCTGTACGAAACCGAAAAAAAATGAGCGTCTCACAGCTGCTCCCGGCATACTTCATACTCCGAGTATACTCGGATACTCGGAGTGTCGAGTACATTGCGTACTCCGAGTACTGAAGATTATAGCAGTACTGGCGGTCCTAAATACTTACTGCGATTACCGAGAGTATGAGCAGTACGAAAGGCCCAAATAATGCGAGTACTGGGAGTAGAACCCCGAGCACGAGCAGTACCCGCAGTACAAACATCCAACTCAGAGTTTCAAGAGTATTGAACCCGTAAATACTGCGAGCGCTCGCAGGATATATATATATATATTGCCGAAATACTGCCAGTACAATCAAGTACCCCCCCGAAATAATTTTGCTCCAACTACCACTCTCCAACTCCCACTCGTGGGACCATCCGCGAATGCTTTCTGCAACAGAATGGAGATGAAGTTATCGAAACGGTGCACAGGTGGTCGAACTGGTCCAAACTCCGAGAATACTCTGCATATTGAGATAATATTTTGGCACTCCGAGTACTAGCAGTACCAACGGACGACATGCTGCCAGCACTTGCCAGTAGCCAGAGTATCGAACCCTGAAATACTTCCAAGTACAGCAGTATTCCGCAGTATTGAACCCCGAAGCACCGCGAGTATGAAGGTGTCCGCAGTACAGGATCTCGAAATACTGCGAGTACTCGTGGTATCCTGCAGTACACGAAGCCCAAATACTGCGAGTACACGAAGTACCTGAAGTATTTTCTTTCGGCAATACCCAGGGCTTTTCGTGGGTCATGACCCGACCCGCGGGTCGGGTCGGGTCGGGTCAGGAAGTGTTCAAAATGTCACGGGTCGGGTCGGGTCGGGTCGGGTCAGGAAGTGTTCAAAATGTCACGGGTCGGGTCGGGTCGGGTCAAGAGGTTTTCAAATGTCACGGGTCGGGTCCGGTCGGGTCAAGAGTTTTTCAAATCTCACGAGTCGGGTCGGGTCGGGTCAAGAAGTTTTCAAATCTCACGGGTCGGGTCAGGTCGGGTCAAGAGGTGATGAAAAGCTCACGGGTCGGGTCGGGTCATGACCCGCAAGAAACTGGTCACTCGCGGGTCGGGTCAGCTTGACCCGCGAGTTGTTTTCTGCTGATCCGCGGGTCGGATCCGCGCATCCGGCTCGCGGATCCGACACTTGAAACACTTCCCGCTCTCTTACCTAGAAGCTTGTTCGTGTGTGTCTCGTACCAATACTCAAAAATACTCTTTTGGTGTCATATTCAAACAAGCAAACACCGTCATATCCATATACGTATGCCCGCATCCATCTACACGCACTACAGCCAGGCCATATAACGCCGCGGGGCAAAATAATGAATATTAAATTGTTGGGAAAGTGTCGACCCACAGGCCGGGTCCGCGGGTCGAACCTGCGGGTCAAGATAAATGGTTTCGCGGGTCAAGGTGACCCGACCCGCATGAAACGCGTGTCTCACGCGTCAATCGAAAGGTGGCGGGTCGGGTCAGGACGGGTCAGGAGGTTTGAAATCTCGCGGGTGTGGTCGGGTCGGGTCAGGAGATATTCAAATATCACGGGTCGGGTCGGGTCGGGTCAGAAGGTTTTAAATCTCGCGGGTCGGGCCGGGTCGGGTGAAGAGGCTTTTAAAATCTCGCGGGTCGGGTCGGGTCAAGTCAACACACTTCAATTTTTTCGCGGGTCGGGTCGGGTCAGCTGACCCGACCCGACCCGACCCGTGAGGTTTGACCTGACCCGCGAAAAGCTCTGCTTACTTCACTCCCAGGTACTGGGAGCATTTGCGGAACGTTTGTACTACGGTAACTCTCTTCTGGGGACAACCTGCTTACAATTTCGGTGATTCGTCCCCCAAACGAGACTGCAGTTCGAAAAGGGTTAAATATGAATGTTCGAACGTTTCTTTTTATTTTGGGACAGAGTGGTGCACCGGTGGCGCGTTCTCTACCTGTTAATGCTGTTCCGTACATACTTAATTTCCAGACAAAAAAAAACCGAACCGATTTCATTTTTTTCCGGCCAAAGCATCGAACCCTCCATTTTTCGAACCGACGGGCGAGAACCGCATCTGTCTCTCGGGGGAGACCTTATAGTACTACAGTAGTTTTAGTGTCGGGGCTGCCAATGCATCAAACCTTGGTCTCCTAAAACGTACAAAAAAACAACGTATTTTCCCGAAAGAAAAAGTAAAAAATGTAAAAAGCACACACGCTCGTACTCGTTTACTATTATTTTTTTTTTTTTGTTACGTACAAAGTCTCGATATATTGTCCTATACACAAGCAAAACACACCACTTGAAAGTTGCTGCGGTGGTATATTGCGTTGTCCACACCGTTCATCAAAGCCATCTAAAATCGTATGTTTCAAACATACCTTTCGTTTTAATTATCTGGCGCATCCTAATATTTAGGGCTGTTCACGGGTCATCACCCGTGTCTTCAAATCTCACGGGCCGAGCCGGGCCGGGCCGGGTTAGCTGACCCGACCCGACCCGCGAGTTTTTACCCGACCCGTGAACAGCCCCGGTAAAATTCAGACAAATTGGCCAGCCTATGCCCGAATCTTACAAACTAACACCTTCCCTATTATACAGTAGCATACCAGGAACCAGGTACTTTTTTACCAAAACCCGGCTTCTCACCGCAACATTTCCTGTAGGGCCGGGGCTAGCCACGGCATGAGCGGCGCAAACAGCCGTTCCTCTGTGGAGGCCGACTCTGTTGCGACGCGCCGAGGGCCTCGCCTGCGCTTGCGGGTGATGTCCGAGCAGTCCTGCATGCAGGGGAGAAAAAAAGGTGGGTCGAGAAAGCCCGACAGAGATGTTTTCGTGGGGGTGGGGGCTGTGAGCTTGACGACTTAACGGCTAGTTTGCTGATTGATTGGAGGGGCTGATGTTTTAATCAGACCAGACGAGGCGAATGAAACAATCAGTGGGAAAAGAAGTACCGTAAATACTTGTTAATAGTGACTGTTGTGACACGTGACTGCGTATACGAAGTATAGCTCGGTAGCCCATGAAACAATGAATAACCACAAACAAAAAAAACACGATGGCTTCATGGCACAGAAGGAGCAATTACAGTACCAAAAAAAAAATACAGTATATTTAGTAGTGCTACATATGGTAAGAGAGTGGGAGACACAACGTCTCGTGGGTATATAGTTTACAAGCTCTCACGAGAGAGTGGACAAGAAGGAGCGTCCTACGAGACGCGTCGAGGCGCTACGAAGGGGTTTCCTAGTTTTTGAGTAGGCATGTTGGTTTGTGGAGACCTGGCATTCACACTACAAAACCAAAATAAAATAACCGTACACCTGCAACGAAGAATAACGCTACGAAAATAAATAATACACTAAAAAGAATGAATATGTAAAACGTGACGCAATCAATGCAACAAAAAAAAAGAGTGCAGAACTCTGTAGCGAGCCTTCGCGAAGGCTGACCTTCGTCTCCCTCACCAGCGCGCCGTCACGTCCCGGCGGGCGGGCCGTCTCGGGCAGCTGGTCCAGAGGAGCCGTGTGCACGGCGTGACGGCCCCTGGTAGACCAGCTCGCCCAAACTTATGTTGGAGCTTTCCATGGCTCGCGGTGACTGCGGTATGCGCAGCCAGCAGCGGCATGCTTGGTGCGCACGACGCGGCTACCACAAGTCATTGAAAGCTCAACACAAGGCGCGCAAGCTGGTCTACCAGGGCCGTCACGGCGCACAAACAACCTATAAGGACCAGGTGTCGGAGGCGGCCCGCCCGCTGGCACTGGACGACCGATCACCGATCGATCAAACTACCTCTTTCACTGAACTGCCAACCAACCGACAGACCAACCAACCAATTTAGCGACGGACCGACAAATTGAACCGACCAAATGCCTTACCTGTAGCTGGGCCTTCATGGTGGGCATGTCGATCAGGGTGACTTGGTTCAGGACCAGCTTCCGCTTGCGCACGCGCGGCACCGCCCTTACCTTCGTCGCCTAGGGGTAACGGTAACATAAACGTTAGCGAGGGAGGGAGGGAGGGAGGGGGGGAGGGAGGGAATGATCGAGGGACGGAGCGAGGGGCGGAGGGGAAATATATGATGGAAACGCAAGTAGGTGTGGGTCGGAGGCAGCGGACGTTGAATGCAAAAGTCACCACGTCACCACCCACTAATACCTCACGAGCAGCGTCATTTCTCCCAAACTTTGACAAGTCGACAAGCTGGCAAGAGACAACAGCGTCCCGTCCCGTTCCTCTCCTCTCGGCGAAAGGGCTTCACCGCCGCGACACAATCATAATCCGGTAGAAACAGTACTGCAATTGTTGTCTACCGCCGGGCGACAAAAAAAAAAAACACACACCAAATAGATTGAACAAAAAAGTTACGTATTCTAGGAAAATGGGAAAAAACCCCGCAAACGAAAAACACATACATACGGGCACCACTGGTGTTCTGGGTCCCGCGCCCTCGTCCTCCGCTCGCGTACGTCAGCAATCACAAACACGCCTAAACGCACGCATGATGACAGCACCGGCACGCTTACCTCCTCTCCGTCTCCCCCCTCTTCCTCCTGATCGTCGTCTTCCTCGCCCTCCAGCAGCCCCGACCGGTCGATCCCTCCTCCGGTCAGGAAATCCCCCGCACTTTCCCTCCGAGAGAACCCCGAGCCGTCGAAGTTGAGCGTGTCGTCGTCGAGCTGGACCGCACCCGGCATTTCCACGTCATCGGCCTGTGCACACGCGCGTTACAGATAGGTAGCCCACGAACAAAAAAAGGGGGGAGGGTTTCAAAAATACAGCTCATATGTACAAGCATTGAGGACGTAATACCCGCAAAAGGAGAGGGACGTAACACCTTTGTCAGTGGACCTTCGTTTTTCAGGGAGAAATCACTCGGCATCAGAGTAGGAAAGTGTTTGGAGTTGGAAAAGGTTAAACACAGCTCTCACAAGCTTATTGCCCGCGACAAAAAAGATGGAGATTTATATGCAAACAACTATTACGGGGGACCATAGTAAATAGGACCAAATATTGTTGGTAAAAATAGGTAAATATATAGGTTTCTATGTACACCATGGGTCCTATTAACTACGGACTCCCCCAATATTAATAGTTTCATACAGCTCATACAAGCTCCCAGCCCGCGATTCTCGCAGCATCTCGAAGGTTTATCGTAAAAAAAAACATACAAACCTACCAGAATACGGTAAATCTCATAGTTGCCCCCCTCTCGCCAAAAGGGATACTTTATCCTGCGAACATATAGTTTCATTCAGCTCGTTACAAAAGCGCTTTCCAGGTATACGTACGTGCATGACCCCCTCTCTCTCATCTCGTCTTCGCCTGTTCGCGCGGTAAGGTTCAACAACATCGGCTGCATCAAGATCGAGAAAATCCACAGGAGATCCTCACCCGCCGTTATGATATTAATAGTATATACTTGGGGTTGTGCAGGATCTGCGTAGTACAAGATCCAACACAGGAACCATATCCTACCCCAGACCGTTCAATTTATATATACGGTGGCTCCCACCCGTCAAACATGAGCCAGATCATACAGATCAGGAAAAAAGCTGCCCTGAAATATCTAGAAGCGGTAATCGATGATCTGTCCCGACGTCTCAGGGGTTTCCCGATGATTCTGGTATGGCGTGTCTTAACTCCTAAAGTAGAGAACTGCACCAACGTGTCGGCACGGACAAACTACGTAAGAACACAAGCCTACACCGTGCCAGGTAAGCAGCAATAAAGGAAAATAGGGGGTGGGGGGAGACGTGCTCCCCCCCCCCCCCCCTCGCCCTCTAGCCCCCGCTCTGAAAGCGCCCACGAACAAAAAACAAGGAGAAAAAAAGAAAAACAAAACTTTTCCCAAGCTTTAAATGGTTTAGTCCGCCACCTGCTCGAAGTCTCCCAAGTCCGCGTTGAACTCCGGCGCCTCGTCGAACCCCGGCGCCCCTCCGAACCCATCGCCTCCGATCTCTAACGCCGCTCCGTCGTCCAACTCCCTCCCTCCTCCGATGTCCGCGTCAAGAGCCAGCTCGCCGGGGTGAGTGGGGGGGCCCAGGTCGTCGTAGCCCTCCATCTTACAAAAGCAAACGCCGCAAAACAAAAAGCGGAACACCAAATAAATTGCGTTATCGCCGCATGAAAATATACGTCGTCAACACAAACAGGGGTAGGGGTAGGGGGGGGGCAACACCGCCTCCGCCACCACAAGATAGGGGTAAGAGTTTGCCGAAGGGGGGGGGGGGGGGGCATGGGCACAGGTGGGGTGTCTACAGTGGCCACACAAGGAGGCAGCACTTGGGGGGCGGGGGCGGGAGGGGGGGCAAGGTGGCTACTGCGGACGGAAAGAGATTCGACAGCAGTTGAACACAATAAACCGACACACATACAGACCATACGAGCACAAAATAAACAACGAAACAAAACAGAACACCAACGACCACTGACAACGAAAACACGAACTTCACGACCAAAGCGTGCGTATGTGATAGGTTTACAACACCAACCAACCACAACAACCACAGCAACAGCAACAACACCTACAACGATAGCACCAACAAACACAAAAAAAACACAAGAAAAGCCTACCCGCGCTACCAACAGGTCGATTCGCACCTGTCCGTCCTCCTTGTCCGCTCCCGTCCCCGCATCCGCCCCCCCCTCCGCCATAACGTCCATGCTCACGCTGAGCCGGCCCGGGCGCATCCCGCTGTTGTCCCCATCTCGCACGGCCTGCAGTTGGCGCGACAAAAAAGCAATGCAAGAGGGGGGGGAACGGCGCGGGGTTGGTCCTTCTGCGCGTTTCGTCTCCTTCCATGGGGCTCGAAAAAAAAAAAAACACCGAAGAGACGGGAAGGGTGTGGTTGGTCCCTCCGCACTTTTTGTTCGTCTCTTCTACGGACCATCTCACAGAGTGGACGAAGGCTTAGGTCTACATACCAGCTGTCAGCACCGATGCTAACACCAACATCAACACCATCACCATCACCATCACCATCACCGACGAAACCACAAGACACCGACGCCATGCCCATAGGCAACCTACAACCGTGATGAGCTTGGCGGGGCGGTATCGCCACGAGCTCTCTACGAGCCGTGACCTAACTACCCACTGCAAACCCCAATACGCATGATTCCAACATCACCTCCACCAACACCACTGCCACCCCCCCCCAACACACCGCCGACCCCAATCCACCATCACCACCACCACCACCAACACCAACACATCATCAACACCACCCGCATCACAAACGGGGACGAAACACACACGGGGGAGAAGTCAGGGTTAACTGGCGTAGCGTGCCGGTACTACTGTACACGACTGGCTGCCGTCACCAACTGCCGCGAAAGTCTCACCTCGATGTCGCTGACCCGTGACGCCCGAGACCGCTCGACGCCGACTCCGCTGTCGCTCAGGTTTCCCCACGAGATATCCCCTACGTCAAACGTGAAGCTCCCGCCTCGTTCCTGTCACAGGTGGAAAGACGCCGCGGCAGCGATAGCGGCGACGAAAACGACACATTGAAGGGTGGGGGAAAGGGTAAGGGGGAGGGTAAGAGTAGGGGTGAGGGTAAGGGGGGGGGTAAGAGTAGGGGTGAGGGTAAGAGAAAGGGTAAGCGTAAGGGTGAGGGAAATGGCAAGCGCGAGGGCAAGCGAAAGGGTGAGGGTAAGGGCAGGGGTAATGGTAAGCGTGAGGGCAAGGGTAAGGGTAAGAGTAGGGGTTGGGCGGTAAGAGAAAGCGTAATCGTAAGGGTGAGGGTAAGGGCAAGCGTGAGGGCAAGGATAAGGGTGGGGGTAAGGGTGAGGGTAAGGTTGGGGGTAAGGGTAAGCGTGAGGGCAAGGGTAAGGGTGGGGGTAAGGGTGGGGGTAAGGGTGATGGCAAGAGCGGGAGTGCGGCTAATAGTGAGGGTAAGGGTACAGGTAAGGGCAAGCATACGGGTAAGGGTGAGGGCGAGGACAGGGACAAGGACGCGGACAACGCCAACCGCGGACAAAGGCAACATTAACGCCAACGACAGTGGCAACTATAACGTCACGGACAAATTCAACGATCGTAGCGGCAACCGGAACACACCAAGGTCGAAAACAGGAAAAAAGGCCCCCCTGAATGTAACGCCACCTTTTTTTTACCTGCGCTTCAGGCATAACCTTGCGACCAGCATGTCGCCTCATTTCTTTCAAACACTATCAACGAGCGTTGCGCCCGCCAGTTGATCGTGACGATGTTGTCGCATCTGTATCGTAGATGGTAGAAGGAGAGGCCCACGACGACCACAGGCGCAAGCAGCGTACCCTGGTGTACACCCTGCTACGAACACCGCGGTACCATACTGCTGTATAATCGATTGAAAGAGACCCGTACAGTACTCTGTACCCTGCTAGGACAGCTGCTAAAATATCCTACGAGATGTTGCTCGTACTTGAATCTCATGATGAAGAAAAATAATACTGTACCTTGCTGCAATTATCTATCCCAAAACTATCACACTGTCGTACCCGACTGCTATGTTGTGCCCTACTATTAATAATGTACCCTCCTACTACTATTTCTCCGACCAAGTACCTGAACCAAACCTCCCCCTCCGCCAGTATTCGACACCCAGACAGAGGGTATACTCAAACCAAGTAAAACAACCTGAGAAAAAACTTTTCTTCAACTTCGGCCAGAAATCTCAACCCACTAGTTTTTTTTTCGTCTTTTTTTTTCCAACATTTTGAGGACTGTATGATATCGTCTTTTGAAGGGACGAAACACCCAAAACACAGAAACCAGCCATCACAAAACTACAAGGCGTACCTGGTAACATTTTTCGTACTGATGTATGTCGTATGTTTGGGGATGCGGGACCGGTGCAGACACCTTTGCCGTGGGGGATGCCAATACCACTTCTTCATTTTTACGAGGCTCTTTCCTCACTCCTGGCATTCTACCAGTGCTACTTGAACCACACTGCTGCTGTAGTAATATGTGCGTACGCTGCTTCTAGGTACCCTGATATTGTACGCAACTGCTGTACAATACCCCACTACCGCACTGCTGCTGTGTGCCTTACTCGTCAGCTCTACAATACCTGTCCGGTACCCAAGCCCATGCTCTCACCTGGGCCGAGAGGGGTAGCACACTCCAGCAATCTATCATGCTTTGCTCTCCTACTACTGTACCATGCTACCCGTACCTACAACTGCTATGCCAAACTACTGCCACTACTGCGCCCTACAACATTTCCTACTGCTGTACCCGACTACTGGCGCCAACTACTACTGTGCCATACTACAGTCCGATACTACTGCACCCTACAGTATTTCATACTGCTGCACCCTTCTACTGTACCCAGCCACTATACCTGTCCGCTAACCATGCTCATGCTCTCGGCCGGGTCGGTGAGTGTGATGTCCGCGCGCCTAGCGAAGTTTGCCGGCGCTTCCTCCATCCAGTTGTCCACGGCAAACGCGCTGCCAGAATACGACAAGAAAGGCGGGCAGAAGCGCAGGTCAAGGGGACCGGACTGCACGTGGCACTGAGGACTAAAACGAAAAAAAAATGGCATGTTGACACTGATCGTTTGAGTGGTTGTTTGGTTGATTTTGGCCAGTTGGATGGTTGGTTGAACTAATTGATTGATTGCTGATTCCGCACGGCAAAAAGGCGCTGCAAGCTGCAAGTGCACACGGGTAGAGCACACGGGTAGAGCACGGGGGACTAAAACAAAAAAAAGTAGTCGACTGGTTGATCGAGTGACAGCTTTGGTTCCCCGTTCGTGGGTTGATACATAGGTTGATCGGTTGGTTGGTTTGTTCGATAATTGGTTGAGTAAATAGCCGATTCAATGATCGATACTCAAACTTGGTCCTGTTTTTTCATGGTTCAGCCCGTTCCTCATTAAAGCTAGGCCACGATACCGGCGGAACAAAAATGTCGGCGACAACACACGACACGAGCACGATCACACCACGCACGCGAGGCATCCCCAAACACAATACAATACCAACACCGCTGCCCTCGTCACCACCGCTACCCTCGTCACCACCACCGACATCAACACCGACATCACCGCCGCCACCACCACGCCCGATATCAGCATCACCAGCATTTACCACCTTCACCAAGACCAACACGACCGACCGTCGCTACCAACACCAGCATTACCACCGTCGCTATGAACACCACCATCCCAACCATCGCAGCAAGTGTTCTTACTTGGCGAAGACATCGATGTTAACGCCTTCCATTCCCATGTCATCGAACTCCCCGAACCCTTGCGCTTCGATCGCTCCGGGTGCCGCCACCGTGGCTCCCGTCGGCAAGTCGGTCGTCCCAGGTCGAAACGCCTGCCAAGGGTATATACAAACAGAAGCGGCAAAAGTACTCGTCGGGAGCCACGCGGGCTTTATATATAATTACAGCAGCTTCAAACAAACAAAAAAAACGTTTCGTGGTGAACTGTCACGAATCTTGACAATTGTCTACACCTACTAGGGAGGGCTGGGAGTAAGGCGCATGCCTTGGCTGTAACTCCGGGCTAGTTAATAGTTGATTGGCTGGCTTTAGTTGACTAGTCGCCTGGCGCTACTTGGCTTCCACTTTGCGTACAAAAAAACCGATGAAAATAAACGTCAACAACGACTACGCTCATGCATGATATCGAGTACGCCCCCCCCCCCTCTCCCTCCTGCAGCATCGGAGTTCGTCTAGATTACCAGGTATCGGAATATCTCTTGATACCGTCATCAATATCGCGCATTCCCAGCTGCACCCAACTACCAGGTTTGGGATAAAACCTACTTGGAATACGAGTTGGATCATGTTAAAAATTAAACACTCTAGGCGGAAATATAAGGAGCGTTTATACATGAATATGAAGACCCAGTGGTCCTTATATTTATGCCCGAGTGGTACATACGTTCGGGCTACAGCTCGTGCCACGGTAGGTCTGTGTAGTCACGAGGTACTGCAGCGCCGCGCATCTTCCCTCAAACTTTTAAACCAGCAAAGGCAGCCGTGGTGCAGGATAAACAAAAGGGTATACAGCTGTATACGCATATCGAGTCCGTTCGGATGTTGCTATTTTTTTTTTCCCATCCGCTTTCCTCCCCTCTTTCCCGTCCCACGCTCCTTTGCTGTAGCCCACACCCCACCCCCCTCCATAAAAAGCATCCCACCACATTCACGAAAACTCTCCACCTCCATGCCGTAGAACGACCGAGCTTGGCCGACCAAAACGGACCGAAAAACACAAAACCGTCACAAGAAAACACATTCATTTTTCCCGTTCCCATTCCCCACTCCCCGATGCCTTTTCCCCCCAACACGCCCGATTCATTGGAAACCCACCATCTGGATCTTGACGAGGGCCTCGCTGGCGTCGGACATGAGGTACTTTACTTTCCTCGAATAGATGCGAACCAGCCCAAGCAGAAGATGACCCGATACACGGAGCGCCAGAGGCACCGTGGGCTGGAGAATATTGTCTACCGATCACAGGAAGGCATGTCAATAACGGGGGGGAGGGTGCTCATGTCATGCGGCCGTAGTCGTATGACCATAGACCTTCGCATCCCTACAATGCCGGGGGACGGAGCACGTCGAGTTTTGACCAACCAGGAAGGGAGGGAGGGGGGGGGGGGGGGGTTGGAAACGGTGTAGAACGTTTCATGTTGGAAAGGATGAAGGAGTACGTACACGCCACCTGTGTAAGACGCGCATCGCATCCATCTTCTTGTCTATTAATAGGCGTTTCGACAACTGGGAGGGGGGGGGGGGGGGGATTGGACACGGTGTAACATACGACTATTGGCATGTTTTCAAGTGTTGGGCGGAAGGAGTACACGCTACAGCAGTGGTATACCCACATAACGGCCATCTCGGGGACAGGCAACGTGGGTGGCCTTATCTCCGTTTTGGTTTTATTTTATACTGCTGACAAAAAAATCTCATACAACTTCAAATTCCAACTAGTCTTTATTCTCGTGACAAGCCGATTCATCTGGTCTCCTCTACCCGAAAGACTCAAACCGGAGGGCCTTAAAGTGGGTACACCACCGCTGTATCTTGATTGACGAGCGTCTATTACGGGGGACCATAGTTAATAGGACCAAATATAGTTAGTAAAAAACAGGTAAATACATAGGTTTTTGTGTGTACCGTAGGTCCTATTAACTATGGTCCCCCGTAATAATATACCTTCACCGCTTCACAGGCGAGTTATATACGACGTACCGACCCCCAAGCCGCCCTTTGCGCAAAGTCTTGTGAGGGGCAGGAATTAGGTATAGCCATCGCACGGGGCGACGATTGCCGCTGCCGCTGCCGCTGCCGCTGCCGCTGCCGCTGCCTGGTGAGCTTGTTTCAATATTATGGCACCAACCTACAAACCAGGGTAACACATACCTATAATACTAGTACCAAGAAGCATCACAATCACAGCAGTCACCCTGTTGACTGTTGTTGACCGTTGTCCCTCTGGCATATCCAGCAGCATCGATAAAATTGACCCCCGTCTTAGTTGTCCAAGTCACAGCTCACAGCTACCGACAGTATTACAGTACGTAGGACTTGGTACGTACAATTAACACGTGTTACCTGGTACACTTTACACACCGCGTGAAGAGCCTGCAACCTACCAGGTAGCTGTGGCTGTTCAGCTCGTCTACACATAAAGACGGTAGAATTATCCACCACCCGGTATTAATAGCCGTATAGTCTATACAGCAAAAAAACGACAGATATCGTAGGGCAGTGGCGTACACCGGCAGAGAATAGCAAGCTCAGTTCAGCAGATAGCCGTATAGTCTATACAACAAAAAAAAACTACAGGTATCGTAGGGTAGTGGCGTACACCGGCAGAGAATAGCAAGCTCGCAGTTCATTAAGCAGATCAGCCGTACCAAGAAATCGCGAAATCTCGCGAAAATAATTATTTATCAAGCACGACAACAACAAAATCCGCAACAAAATAGAAAAAGCACAAACAGCAGACACTGAATATATCCTCTGATCGTCCTCACGCTACGCGCAGGGTATACGAGTATACTAGAGGTGATACCCGACGAGTACCCGTCTTACCGGCCAAATTTGGGAACTAAATACCCGCGTATTCGCCAGTTTTGACGGCCATTTTGGGCGGGTACCCGGGTACCGGTTAAACGGCGGCTACCCGTGGACACCCGGGTACTCGTCTAACAGCCGGGTACCCGAATGTCCGGGGCCCAAAAAATCGGCGAGTGTGGAGTGTCACCCGTGACCGTGACGGGTATTAGCAAGCCGGGTAATGCTCGCGAGTACCCGGAAATATGGTGAAAGGGTAACACCGATTTTAATAGTAATGTGTGAGACGTGAGGCATGAGACTGCACTTTCATTTTGAAAAGGAGCTCCTCAAGAATATGTACCAAACGTTCCACAGGGGGCGTGATATAGGGGATGATAAGATGCTACCTCCGGGATTTCCAAGGTAAATCAATGGGTACCCGGGTACTCGTACATTTCCGGGATTTCCAAGGTAATCAATGGGTACCCCGGTGCTCGTTCAAACCGGGTACCCGAGTACCCGGGTACCCGGGCCCCAAATAATCGGCGAGTATGAAGTGATACTCGTACCCGCGACGGATATTAGCAAGCCGAGTTTAACTCGCGAATACCCGGATTATTGGCAAAAGGGTAACTCCTCTACTGCTGTAGTATGTATCTATTATTATTCTAATAGTACGTGCGAGACGTGCATGCGTAACATTACCTACATACTCGCACGAGGGACCGAGAGAACATCGCCCGCGAAAAATTAAATTTGAAAAAAAAAACGTCAAAACGTTCGAAACCGCGAAATTTGTTTTCGTACTGCCGTTATCGTGCCGCAAGGCAGCCAACAGCAGCTACTCAGCTGGTGCAGCTGTACGTGTGGGCCATGCAGTTCAATGGCTAACGGTGACCATCGATGACACATCCATGGAATGAATATTACAGAGAAGAAATGGTCTCTTCCTGTATCACCCAAGACGAAACACGCTATATCAGCTGGGGGTGGTATTTCAGAAGAGCCGCTTCTCGCTTCTTTCAAGCAAGGCAGACAGAACGGAACATAAAAACAACATAAAATAAGAGGCCGAGCTACCGTACCTTATAAAACAATACCATACTAATTCCGAGTAGTTTGAGCCCAAAACGTTGGTGCTTCGCAAATATGCTAGGAGACCGCGGTTTGACCCCTTGACTGACCGCCCCCCTGCTCTAAACTTATAATATTAAGCCCAAAAAAGGCCTTGACGCGTCAGAAGAGATCAAGCAATATATTTGCAAATTTGCTCAATTGTTGCCGACGCGCCCATCGTTTTGCCTCTCCTGGCTATTGCTGCGGCTGGCGCACTTCGAACACGGCGATTACTCACCGACAGACGTGTTGATGTTGGTCTGGAAAATCTGAGCCTTGTTCAGCTTCTTGTCCCAGTGAGCGGCGATCCATATCTTGCCCAGGGGCCCCTTCTTCGCGAGAATGATCTGGGAGTAAAACATGACTGCACGTGCAGCAGCACCTTTGCACTTTTTGTTTTTGGGCTACCCAGGTAAGGGTAGGGTCCCCCTGTTGTCGTAGATATAAATTGCAGCAGCAGATCAGCCAGTTTGGGGTCGGCTGGCGCGTCTCTCTTGTTCTGGATCCCCCCGCGAGCTTTCACTGTCTTCCTCCTGGCACCCTCCTCCTCCTCCTCCTCCTTTGTCCTGCTTCGCCTTTTGCTGCTTCGTCTTTGGGCTAATAGTCGTTCACAGCAAGCAGTGCCCGCGCTTCTTTTTCCTTGTCTTTTTCGGCAGCACAGAGAGAGCGCGAAAAAGCAAACGCTCAAAAAGTATTCAGCGACCGACGATTATTCCCGTCCAGAAAATGGAGCACTGGCCAGTACAAGCTGTACTGAACGGAGCGCAACGATATCGTAGCAGAGAGCTCAGCCTAGCAGAACACACCAGAGAAGAGCAGATCAGGGCGCTGCGGTTTCGGAGCTTCAGTCCTCTTTCCGCGAGAGGAAAATAGGTCTGTAGTGTGTTGGAATGGCATGTATGAATCGGGAAATGGGGAAATGCGGTTATGTTTAAATTTGAAAATTCGGAGAAATTACTTGTCCATGAACATCGGCCGTTATACCAGACGACACCACTCTTCCCACCTCCAACAGTCGTACTGAGCACTGCCGCTGTGCTGCCGTTCGCTGTCATAGTTATACGGAAGGCTCAGAGCGCCGGTCTGAATGTATTGTACGCACGATACACATGTTTTTTCGCGTCTGTCTCTGGCTTTGGGGCCCCTTGACTACTCGTCGTTTCGAGATTTTTTTTTCGTCGTCGAGTAAAACTAAACTCCACAGCGAGGTAAGCCTGCCTCGCCGTCCGTGCATCGAACTCGGAGCACCGACAGTACGAGGTAAGCTAGTTTCCTCTCACTGATTGTCGTGCTGAACAGTGGCAAGCGTGCTACCGTATTTCTAAATACAGTAGAATAGCAGCAGTGAAAATTTCTCCCCCTCCTACAAAAAACCGCTCTGCTCGATAAGAAAAATATATCAAAACGGTTATACCAGTACCAGTATTTATTTCCGGGCAGATCTCCGTCACCGGGGAGAGAGACGCATGCATTTTACCGCCAAGAGCGTAAATCTACTGCTGGATCAGCGACAACCTTCGCCACAGCAAAGAGTAGTTGGTCTCTAGTCCCTAGGTCCACACTGCCCATATATTGATGGGTAATAATGGCCTGGCATATATACCAACATGTATAATAAGGGTACCAGTATATTCTTCTAGTTTTGTAACGGGCAGTAGTATAATACGTCTCGTGCATATACGTATACAATGCGAGGTGTCAGGTATTCAAACCGAACCACCAAACCGATCGGCAAGTAGTGTATTTCCCACAGCACGTCTGTCTGTCTGTCTTGTCTGTTACCACGTCGTGGGATGGTTTGCACGAGCGGGAGAGATCTAGTCTCACAATAAAACAAATCAACACAACAAGTAGGTTTTGAGGAGAAGAAATAAATGGGCATGGCCGTTCATATCTCTCACAAGTGAGTGAGTCCCTTCGTGTACGTGCCCTCCCCACATATGTACCAGGTATATGTGGTACGATATCATAGCTGAGTGTCGACAGGCCTGAGATAAAGGCGCTCTTCATCGCCGATAAGGATGATAATATCAGTATCCTAATAATTGTGCCGCATTTTCGGCACAAGCGTACCACAGATCAAGCTGTGTGTCCCCATGGTCTCTTCCTGAGAAATTCAAAAATTCTCTGGTCTCAGGTCTACGCCGTGTTTTCGTGTTTTCCCTTAATCCAGCACGCTCTTTTGCTGCGCGGAAACCTTCCCTCCCGGTGTGTGATGGCGAAACGGCCAGTAAACCCGATACTACTCCTTCCCCCTCCCCTTGCGGTTTACCAGGTACACGATTCAGCAGCTACTAATACGTCACTTCACTCGAAAGCGTCAACTCTTAACACTGAAAATAGCATCAGTACAGGGGCGTTGTTGAGTCAGGTACATACTGTATGTATACCCGGGTATCTACCCGAATCATTCTAGGGGTACCCGGGTATCTACTGGAGTTACTCTGGGGGGCACCCGGGTAACTGCGGGAGTTACTCTAGGGGTACTCGGGTATCTACCGGAATTACTCTACGAGTATCTACTGGAGTTACTCTAGGGGTACCCGGGTATCTACCTTACTCTGAGGGTATCCGGGCATCTACCCGAGTAAGACACATTTAGGTTTGATAACCGGGTAGAGTAAATATACCGTACAAAACATATCCTTGCTAAATAAAAGTAGTATTACTGTAGTAGTACCAGGTGTGAGTGAAAAATGGTAGCCGTTTTCCTGACTACAAAAATTATCCTCGAACGCGGTCGCTCCAGCCCTCCTTGCAACATTCCATCATCCATTCATCGTTCGTTTGGTTTGAAGACAAGTTAACCATCAGCCGCCAGCTCTGGAGACATCAATCCATCAGTCGTCAAACATGGAGAGAGGCAACCAACAAAACAAGAAGAAAACAGCATTCTCTTCCGCCCCATGTGGAAAACCGCTGTCGCCCCCCTGTGTCTAAAACTCCAAGCCCCTCCCCCCCCCCCCCCCTACCCCCCCCCATCCATATGCAAGAAAATCCGCCTCTAAAGCGGTTCTTAGTAGGATGCAGCTCACCCTTCATGCGACTCGCCCAACACCTCACGGCGCTTCGCGCTTGGTGCAAGAAATGTCTGCCTGGTAGGTGAAAACCCGACGCGCTCCGTCCCGGCATGATACGAGGGTCTATGTCATACGACTACGACCATGCATGATAATGAGTACACCCCCCCCCCCCCCCCCCCTTTTCTCCGCCACAACTCCGAGACGACACAAAACGACACGACGCGTCCACCGCACCAACACGGCCCACTGCACAAACGCGGCCCATCGCATTAACGCAGCCGGGACATCGCACTAACGCAGCCCGCCGCGCCACCGCGGGCCACCGCACTCACGCGGAAAGCGCGCCCAAACCTCCACCGCGAAACCGACACGAATTTATTTGAGATATCCACCACCGCAAAAATGCAGAAACAAAACGGCCCGAGCGAGCGGCAAGCAAGCGAGCGCCTTTCCGACACGCGCGATACAGCACGCAAGCACAAGGCACGCGCGTGTGCTATTGTTTTTTTTTAACGCTAGCGAGCACGCTAACCAGCGCGCAAGCATGCACGCTATACGGCGCCCAGGCACAAGCACCACGCGCTGTATCGCACGCACGCACGAGCATCCCGCACTATAACAGCACGCACTCACGCGCCAGCACACGCCCAAACACAAGCAAGCGCGCAAATCACGCACTCCCCTGCTGCCCGCCCCCAGCACCAACAGAGCAAGCACGCTATACGGCGCCGACGCGCAAGCTTCATCACGCGCTGTATATATATCACTTGCATAAGCACCTCGCACCAATGGCGCGCATGCACGCACGCAGACAATCACGGCGCCAGCACGCTAGAACACAAGCACCCTACAATGCACAAACGCAAAAGCGCGCGGGCAAAAAAATAAAACATAAAAAGCCTATCCGCAAACACCGCCACCGCAGCCGCCCTCTGCCGTAAAGCTCACGCCCGAGGATCGGGTGATGCCCATGGCGCAGAAACTCTCAGCATCAGACGGGTGGATGCCCACCTGAAAGAAGGCAACGAGAGAAAAAAATAAACCGGGGCAAAGAAGGACGGGGAGGTGGGGGGGGGGGGCGTACTCATTTGTTGCTTGCCTTAGTCATTTGACCATTGACCACGCATCCCTTTCGAGACGGAGCAGGGGGGGCGAGAGCAATACAAAATGAAAAAAAAACGACAAGAGCAAAAAAGCAAGAAAAAACGGAAAAAAAGGAAAAACCAATGCACGACGAAAAGACGCGGAAGCCTGCAAAAGCTACCACAGGAACTATAAAAAGTACCATCATCTCGTACATGACAAAAGCAATAACAGGAATGCAAACAAACGATATTGAGAGGAACTAAACCAAAGAGTTAGGCAGGCTCACGTCGCCTCCTTGCTGCCCTACCGAACACGATACCAGCAAGCTGATGGAATCATGGTGGCGGTGGCCGCGGCGGCGGCGGCGGGGGGGGGGGGGGGGGTGTACTCGATAGGAGAGATGTACTCGATCTCATGCATGGCCGTAGTCGTATGACCATAGACCCTCGCATCCCTACAATGCCGGGACGGAGCATGTCGGGTTTTCACCGACCAGGCAGACACTGCTTGCACCAAGCGCGAAGCGCCGTGAGGTGTCCGGCGAGTCGCATGAAGGGTGAGCTGCATCCTACTAAGAACCGCTTGTGAGGCGGACTTGCATATGGATGACAGCTTCAACGAGTTAGTTTAATTTCCGGTGTGGCCCCTTCCAGAGACAGCAATGGGAGTACTATGTAACTGCCTCTTGGGTGCCTTACCTTGAACACTACGTGATACGATCAATTCCCTTGTGCAGAGTAAAGGTTCTTTACTTCGAACAAATGATCTAACTAGACGACCAGCTGTGGGCGACCGCCAAAAAAAAAAAAAAAAAAAAAAACGGTACCCTGGATGTCTAGCTCACGTAGTGAGTGGCATGTTTTACAGTGTCGTTGCCAACCGACGCCAATCCAACCCATATTTAATGGGGGGGGGGGGAGGGGATATATATATACTTATGTGATACATGGCCGTAGTTATGACTATAGACCCTCGAATCCCCACAATGCGGGGACGGAGCGCGTCGGGTGGACATGGCTTGCAACAAGCGGGAAAAGCGCGTGGGGTGTTGAGCGGGTCGCATGAAGGGTGAGCTGCATCCTACTAAGCACCGCATGTGAGGCGGACTATCGTGCGTATGGATGACAGCGTCGAATGCTTTTTCATCCAGGTGTGGCCACTTCCAGACGGGAAGGTGGTGAGTGGGGGGAGTGGGGGGGAAGGGGGCAACCTCTGTTTGCCACTCAAGCAGAAGATCAACAAACAGGCAAAAAAGAACAGAGATCGAAAAACATGCGAGGAGAGAAAACATGAACAAGCAAACACAAACTCACCAGCTTATTGAAGTCGGACTTCTTAGCCCCCAGCCGTACCGCCAACGCAAACCCTTGCGTGATTTCCCCTGCGTTAGGCCCCACGAAGTGGAATCCGACCACCTGCGAAGCCGTGTGTGCCGAGGGGGATGGGGGGTGGTAGGAAGGGGAAGGGGGGGGGGGGGGGGGAGATAGGACAACTTAAAATAATTACTCCAGTGGGATACCATCAACAGCAACCCTACCGCATAGTAACCGTCTTTTCCCCCGACCCAACCGGCAAGACACCGCATACCCTACATGTTTACAACTACATACACGCCGGCCACTACCTATCCCTCTCAGACAACTCGGGGCGGGACGTTGGGTGCGAGTCCTGCACATATTGCAGATATATCGCCAGTCGTACGAAACATACCCAAGGTCGGTTAGAAACGAGAAACACGAACCGTAACACAACCAGCAGCAACCACCACGGCGCTACCGCCGCTGCCGCCGTTTCCGCGTGGTATCACAGCAAGCGGAAAAAATTCGGGCACGCCGCACCCACATCGGTCGGCCTAGCCCTGCTCGCATAAACCAAACTACCTCAATTGTATAGATGCATGCACGTACATATATATACCACTCTGTCCGAAAATATAAGCACATGTTATAAATTAACGTTCAATAAAAAATATTCTTGTATTTGGGACAGAGTAGTAACCTAACATCATGCCACACTCTGGCCGAGAAAACAAATATCCCCGTTTAGGACTCTGATGCGAAAATAAAACGTATCTTGTACTTTCGGCCAGATTGGGTAATTTTGTGCGTGTGTGTGTTTTCATAGGCTGTTTTGCCAACCCCGTGCTAGATTTCACGGAAAATAGCGAACGTGAAAAAATCATCATCATTTATCACTAGCATCACATTATCTTTATTTTTCATCCAATTCATCTTCCTCGTCCTTCTTTTTTCTCTCTCCCTCATAGTCGTATAACTCAGAGTCGAGGTCACACAGCAGCCCCCCCCCCCCCCCCCCCCCCCCCTTCCCTACTACGAGTCGTGCCTTGCACGCTTTATCGCGACAAGACTTCAGCCCGTTCTTCGCTCGTCGACTCGCGTCGAATTTACACGTACAGCAGTATGCATCTAGACGCAAGTCGACGAGGGAAGAAAAAACAGACTTCTTCTCGAAAAAAAAACAAAAGCCATGGACCGTATTGGGGACGGGACGGGGGGAGAAGCGCCGGCTGTGTGACCCTGGATCTGGGCTACGAAAGGGACGGAACTTAAGAAGTGGGCCAAATAAAATAAATGTGACGGAGATTCTACATACGTACTTCGGCAGAAAAATTAATAAATAAACAGCTGTGAGATCGAAGCATCACACAAATGTAATATAGCTAGGATGTACCGATTCTTTGAAGGGTCTTGCCCTAGCTTTTAGCGTGGAATACCACACCTCGTGCTACGTGTAGAGCGATGTAGAGCGCCGTATACATCTACTGCAAGATAACCCTGTGATTATGTTAGTTGCAATTCATGGTCCCTCCGCTATTGGGGTGGAGGGGCCGGCCCGAATCCCTAGCATGTACACACCTTCTCCTCCTGGCTCTTGAGGCAAACTAGTTTGCTCAGGTTCGTCGAGGGCATGTCGTCGTCCTCCTCCCCGTCGACGTGTTTCAGGCGGTGCGCGGCCTTTAGAAAAACGGTGGCGAAAAACACAGAGGCCGAAAAACGGTGCCAACAGCAAATGGACGGGGGAAAAGAAAAGCGGCGTGTTGTTATTATTGCTGTTGAGGTAGCATACCTGATAGTATTGATAGCTGTTGTTTATCGGGAAAAATCATCGCCACAATCTAGCCCGTATAAAGAGGCAAGACACAGTGTCAAAACATAAAAACATCCTGGGAGGAAAGAATAAGAGCAGAGGTTTAAGGATCAAACATCGTATCACAAAATAGCCGGCAGGGTAGGACAGGCAGGGCATGACAGGAGAGGGCAAGACAGGACAGGACAAGACAAGACAAGGCAAGACAAGCAGGGCAGGGCACGACAGGAGAAGGCAGGACGGCAAAGGACAGGAGAAGCCGATAATCTCACCGATTGTTCCAAAGTTCCGAACTCGAAGAGGTACGTCTCTATATCATCCTCCCCGTACAACCGCAGGGCATCCTCTTCGCTCAAGCCGCAGCACCCGTACTCCACCTTCGATTCGCATTTATTTTGCAAGACACGCAAGATGGCCGCGCGGGGTGATCGGTGTCATCGGAAACGTCAGCTTCCACTCACCAGAAAGGCAACGATCTACAGCAGTACATCATCTAGATCCTCACATTTCACACATCACGCAGTATCACGATCTAGAAAATCTAGATCCCTAGGTTCAACACAACAGACATATCACAATGTCGATCATCTAGATCCCACATCTGCCTGTCACTATTAGGGGGGTCCATAGTTAATAGGACCTATGGTACACATAAAAACCTACATATTTAACTTTTTTTACTAACAAAATTTGGTCCCATTAACTATGGACCCCCGTAATAGGAGCATGTCGTGCAGGATGTGGGTACAATGAAGATCCAACCACCAAGAAACATGCGCTAAAAAAATATAATAGATCATGCACATGGTAACGTATGATTCCCACCCGACAACATGATCTAGATCCCGTAGATCGTACAGATCAGGAACGCATCCACTCTGTCGCGGATTATAAGGACCGATTGTATACTAGTATTCACTCAAAACGGTACTTGTATTCCGATTGTATGTTGATACCCAAACGGCACTTTTATTGATTGTATATCAATACTTAATCAAAAAGGTACTTATGCGTCGATTGTGTATCGATATTTAATCAAAACGGTACTTTTACTTCGATTGTACTGTATATCAATATTTAATCTAAAAGGTACTTGTATTTCGATTGTATATTAACATTCAATCAAAACGGTACTTACATTTCGATTGTATATTAATATGCAATCACAAAACGGCTATATTTCGATTGTATATTAGTATTAAATCAAAACGGTACTTATATTTCGATTGTATCTTAACATTCAATCAAAACGGTACTTATGTTTTTTGTAAATATATTCAATCAAACGGTACGTATGTTTCGATTTGTTTATTAATATTCAATCAAAACAGTACTTATATTTCGATTGTACATCAACATTTAATCAAAATGGTATTTGTAATTCGATCGTATACTAATATTGAATCAAAACGGTACTTACATTTCGATCATACATTAGTATTCAATCAAAACGGTACTTATAGTTCGATTGTATATCGATTGTACATACCAATACTACTACGGGGGACCATAGTAAATAGGACCTACGGTAACTACAAAAAACCACATAATTACCAATTTTTACTAACAATATTTAGTCCTACTTACTATGTTCCCCCTTAACAGTATTTAATCAAAACGGTACTTACAGTTCAGAACAGAGTGGTAAATCGTTAAAGCCCACTACTAATAGGACACTAGGACTGCACTCCTGTTTTGGGGACGGGAGTTCAGTCCTAAAGGGAGGCGTTAGGGGGGGGACTTACCGGCGTGAAAACCGCGGTGGCGACCAGGGAATAGTCCATCTGCTCGGTGCCCTTCCCGTACATACGGGTCGCCAACAACTCTCCGACCTGGTGGCGAACAAAACGGCAGTCACCATGGGGACGGAGACGGCAAGGAAGAGGCGGTTTGTATATACGTGTAAGGGCGTTTGTCAGGGGGAAAGGGGACGCCATTAAACCGGGCAATCACGTAAAAACAAAAGCAAGAAGACACTTAACCCTTTCAGTACCGCAGTCCCGTTTCGGGGGACAAACTACTTGAAATTAGGGTGGTTTGTCCCCAACAGCGGGACTGCGGTTCTAAAAGGATGAAATACTCCAAAACCGATACAAAACCAAGTAAAGACCAAACGAAGTATGACACGCAAGTATGACACGCGCATTCACCATCAACCTGAGAAAGATTAAACACCCGGTGTGCACGTGCGTCGTGTCCTGCACCTACGAGTAGTACGTCGTCAAAACCTAAAAAGCTGCATCACAAATGAAAAGCAACCTCAGAAGCAAAAAAGCAAAAAAAAAATCACAGCAACACAAGAAAAACATACTGGTACTAACCAACCTGTCCCAAGATAAAAGAATACTTTATACTGACCATAAGTATACAAACGCTAATATAAATAGTTATATTTAAGGACGGAGTGGCCAGGCACGGTGCTTGGTACCTATTAATAGCTTCACCGGGCAGAACCGCTCCTCCTTTCCTACCTGGACAGCCACCGGGGTGAGCTCGGGGTTCGCCCAGTGCGCGTCGTGGAACATGACGTCCACGCTCGTGCAGTCGCCGATGGCGTAGATGTGAGGAACGTTCGTCTGCTCGCTCTCCACGGGAATTTTCCCGTTCGGGTTGATCTGGTACCAAGCATCCATCACAGACACACACGCGCGTGCACAGCACGCAGGTTACAAATGTTGATACATTGAAAAAACAAACAAACAAACATCGAATGTAATAGCTTGCAAAGATTTGAGTATTGAACAAAATCTTTGAAATTTATCGGAATTCAGTTTATTGCAGAGATGAGTACGCACGTATCTTGAACAAATGTATCGGAAATGCAATTCGCGAGGATTGAGAATTGAACAGTTGTACGAGTATCGAAGTCCAAGCCTGTAAAGATGAATCTTCGACAAATATATCGGATGCAGCTGGCGAAGATGAGCATAAAACAAACTTATCGAATGCAGTTTTGTAAATACGAGGTGGTTCCAGCGAGAACCACAGCATGTCACCTTCAAGGGATCACATACTACTACAGAATACATCGAATTTTGCAATATTGAACATACGTAAATAACCGCGTTGACAAGGGGAAGACATCGCGAAGAGATGTTTGGCGGGCGAGTTGTAGATCGAAAGAGATATGGGTATTCTTCGCAATTCCTGGGAAGGCGCTGTTTCACAGGGAATACCTAGCAGTGAAATCAGAACGAAAAATAAAACACACACAACAGGCCAGTCCTCACTTCATTCACATTGCCACGAAGAATGAACGTGCTAAATTTGTGTTTCAACTCTCAAAATACCACGGTGCAAAGTTCCGAAGCCGAAATCTTCCGCCTGTCGCTGGAACCAGCTCGTATGACTTTTTTCTTCTGTTTTTTATTCGCCCTTGTTTTGTCTCTCTCCCCCTCCTATTAAATATTAACAGTCGTAACTCAGGTCCGGGGTCACAAAGCAGGCTCTTCTCTTCTCCCTCTTCTCCCCACTACGGTTCGTGCCTTGCGTTTTTTTTTCGCGAGAGTTAAGACTTGAGCCATTTCTTCCCTCGTCGACTCGTGTCGAATTTCGCCTACCCACGCTACGCGTTCTCACGCTGTTCCCTATGCGGTTTAGAAATTTTGAGCTTCAGATTTTGACCCGATCGCAGTTGCAGCCGCGAACTTCGCAAATCGAATCAGTCTTCCCACGAAGAAAAATCAGATACATTGTGTGCGCAAGCAAAACGCCGAGACCAATCGCTGTTGCTGTGGTCTGGCGCCGCGAAGAGACTCGCCGAGGGCGCTGCACTGCGCGTGGTACCCAAGCGTCCGAGCCCACTCTGACTATCTCTGGTCTGGCGGCGAAGAGACGTGCCGAGTGCGCTAGAGTCAACCTGGCCTGGGTATTTTGTACTTTGACACAAAGCGACTGGTTGACTGCTGCTGCTGTAGTCTACGAGTATCTATTCATGGAGAGATGCGCGCCGAGTGTGCTTCTCTTGGTCCCTAGGCCGGAGCCCGCACCAGCCGACTGCAGTCTGGCCACCGAGAGACGCGTCGCCCGCCGACTGCGCGTCCGCCGCGACGCAACTATACAGCTGTGTCACGATTCAACTCATCGATCTTTTTTTTTTTTTCCGGTCGGATTTTGCGTATGTGGACTGCATATATATAAGCAGATGTTTTCATTTTTGGGATCGAAAAATACAAATCTGAAGCTCGAAATCGCACCGCATAAGACACAGTCTCAGCAGTTGAATAATTTTATCTTTATTTTTTAAATGAAGAACTTGTCACCACAGCAGTAGGATTTGAACTCAAGGCATCAACTCTATTAATATCAGCATTCCAGTGTACGACTTAGCCACCGGGGGGGCCGCCAGTTGAACAAAATAATCGAATTCACAGCGGTACCCTTTCATTTTTTTTTTAAACGTACGTATGTACGTATTAAACGTATTTCAACCAAAAAAAAAAAAACGGACACGATTCTGTGTGTGTTCTATGTGTTGATGCCGAAAAAAAATATGCAATATAATAGCGCGAGTGGGTAACCTCAAGCGCAAGCGGAGAACATCGAGCGAGCGACCAAACACGAGCGATCAACGTCAAGCAATCGCCGTCGAGTGATCCATCATCGACCGTTCAACAGAATCATCATCATCATCATCGCTCTCGAACTGACACCATCGCGGAACGATCATCACTTCAGTACCACCTAAACGTTCTGAGTTATGAGGTCCCGCTCCAAAACCGCACGCACCAGCCAACTTGTACTATTACGGTAAGGGACCATAGTAAATAGGACCAAATATTGTTAGTAAAACCATGTAAATACATAGTTTTTTGTGTGTGCCGTAGGTCCTATTTACCATGGTCCCCCGTAATAGAAATAGCAAAACTGTAAGCTAGGTCCCAGACACACAAAATCCCATGTCGTAAATTTTCTACTACTGCTGTAGGAATATCACGACCAACATCGTGACTTACCGCAACGAGAGGGTTGAGTTGACACAAGAGGGTGCGATCGTCTTTCAGCGCTCGATTATCTTTTCAGAACGGGGAATACCATCTTTTCGGGAAGATGTGGTCCAGAGAGAGCCTTTCGAAAAAAAAAAAAGCGCTCGACGAATTTTTTGGCGCCCTCGAATGAACCGCTGTAAACCCTTTTATCAGGACTGCAGTCCCGTTTCGGGGACAAACCACTCCAATTCCAAGTGTTCTGTCCACAAAACGGAAATGCAGCCCCAAAAGGGGCGAGGGAAGAGCGAGCGCTGAATATGGATCGCGCGCACCCCTTGCGCGAATTCGACGCTCTTTGCGGCACACGTCAGATTCGAAGACATCGGGAACGTCCTCTCAGTGGAGGGGCCTCGTCAGTGAAAAACGCTCGAGAAGAAGAGTGCAAACCGTTGCCGTAGAGAACGGCGCCACCTTTCATCGCGTATACTTTAGCTACTAGCATCGCGTAGTCAGCATCGCGTCGCCACCACCATCGACCGAAAGACACCGAGCGATCGATCACTCAATTGTTTAAACCTTCCTCGCTGGTCGATCGGAAAAAAAAAAAAACAAACGTGACTGCTGTACGAGCGCGTATATAGCGAGTCTTTTTTTCTTGTTCTTTGTTTTTTGTTCTTCTTCGTCTAACTTTGACGGTACCAAAAGAAGTAGGGACTCTGTTCGACTTATTGCCCGCTCGATGCATCCGACTTACGCCGTCCACAGACGCACACAATTTGACGACGACAAAAACATATCCTGATAGAAACAGTTCCTACCGACAGCTGAACTATGCCAATAATTAGAACCAATGATGGTGTGTACCCATAGGGAGATATACACGGTTTTCAGGTCTATCGTGGGTCCTGATTCTTACTACATATGCCCACCCGTGAATAGTAGCACGGTGCTTCGATGCCGTCACGCCTGCGCGGGCTCTTGGTCGTGACCCCGAGCCATTCAAGATGGAAAAAAAATGCGAGCATAAAAGGACTACGCAGTGTGGTAAGTACCGTATCAGACGGGTGATCAGATAATAACCCCCCTTGAACGAATTACAGACCCGACCACCACAACCATCACCACCATCACCACCACCACACCCACCACCAGACCCGACCACCATCACTAAGCCCCGCCACCCCTAACCTCAACACCACCAGCTTCACCTGCGATTACCACCACCACCAGCCCCCACCACCATCACCAACCAAAACCCCGACGTCAACCATCACCACGCAGAAAAACGCCATCATGGTGGAAAACCCTGACCCACCTTGACCCCGATCGCTTCCAATCCGATTCCGGACGTGTCTGGCCTCCTTCCCGTGGCGTAGAAGACGCTGTCGTAGGTGTCTTTGCCAACCTCCTCGCCGCTCTTGGTGTCTACAAGGGTAACCTCCAGCTTACCCTCCGCAGTCTGAAGCAGCGTGATATACGTGAGAGCAGGCGGTGGGGGGAGGGGGGGGGAGGAGACGGGGAGAAAAAAAAAAAAAAAAAAAGCGGGGGGAAAGAAGAGGAGAAATACGGAGATAAAACAAGAGAGTGAGGGGGATAGAAAGAGAGAGAGAGATTGACGCGGATTGCTTCCTACTTGTCGGGGCTGTTGACGGGTCGGGTCAAAACTCGCGGTTAGGGCACGGTGACGTTGCCTTTTCTTTCTGTTATTTCCCATCTGATTAGTTATCGTTGCCTTTCTTTCCTCTCTCCGTCCTATTATTAGTAATTACTCATATCTGGGGTCAATACTGTAAGTAGGCTTTTATCCCCCGTCTCCACCACAGCACAACAGTACAACAGCACTACAGCACTACGGTTCGTGTCGTGCCTTGCATTTGTTATCGCCAGCCGGACTGCATCCCTGTTTCTTCCCTCGTCCACTCGCGTCGAATCCTACTCAACCCGACGGGACCCGTGATATTACGAATCCCGCTGACCCGACCCGACCCGTGAGTGTTCGAAATACCTCTCCTGACCCGTGAACAGCCCTAATACTTATGGAGGCCTGTCTGAAGAATCGACCGTCATGACAGACATTATTCGTGCGAGCGGCAATACCACAAGGAAGCTGGCACACTGGCACGTACAACACACGAACAGACAATGTTGATTCTATATAGAGTACGTAACGCAGCTGGACAGCAGCTGCTTGGCCGGACAAGTCTTGATTTTCTTAAAAGCACCGTATGTACGTATCGTTCACCTTCTCGATCTTCGAAGGTATGGCGGGGCGAACGAACTTGACACCGAGGTCCTTCATAACGTCGCCCAGCTTCTCCGCCACCTGCTGGTCGAACCCTCGCAGCAGGATAGATCGCACCGCCACCTGCGCTCGGGACAATCAATCGGGACAACCCATCGGGGCAATACACCGGAACAATTCGCCGACAAAAATCACCAAGCAGGGCGTCGGGACATTTCGTCAAGAATATTCATTGGAACGAACAGGGCGGCTATTCGGGAAAACAATAGTTTGTACCGTAAACACGCCCCCCCCCCCCCCCCCCCCCCCCCCCCCCCCAGTTCTACAAAAGCAGCCTAGCTCTCCCCCCCTTCCCCAAAAGCTTAAATCACCTCCCACTCTATCCCGTTCAATCCAGTCCTCTCGCCATCACATCCAGCCCGAGATCCTTCGCGAAACCGGCGTAATCACACCAGCGCAAAACAAAAACATTAGACACAACCAACAGCAACAGCAACGCTACCTCAGTCCCACGCCCCCCCCCCCCCCCCCCCCCGCTGATGCACAAATCGCCCTCAACTCCACAAGCACCGCTGATTGGTGCAAGCAATGCCCGTCTTGTCGGTGTAAACCCTACGTTGTCCGTTCCGGCTTTGTAGGGATGCGCGGGTCTATGGTCATACGACTACGACTACGGCCATGCATGATATCGAGTACCCCCCCCCCCCCCCCCCAACCGCCTCCCTCAGAGAGCAAACCCCCCTCGACTCCATCCCGTCAGTCCAGTTCTCTCACCGTCACATCCAGCCCGAGCTCCTGCATGAAACCGGCGCACTCCAGAGCGATGTAGCTGGCGCCCACGACCAGGGTCTTTCCCGGCGACTTTTTTTAGGGAGAAAAGGTCGTCAGAGGTCAGGGCGTGCTCCAGCGCGCCGGGCACGTCGGAGGGGATGACGGGCCTCCCGCCCACAGCAACGACAATCCTGCACAACGGCAGCGAGAACAACGAAGGGAACAAATTTAGATGAAAAACAAAAAAAGAAACCTGAGTGCGTCACCTGGTATCTCTCTGAACGGTCGAAAGAACTCGCAGCCGATGCATACCATACCATCTGTCCCCACATACAAGGATCGCTTTCGCATTAATTTTTCATGCAAACGGTCCTGATGTACATTCAGAGACAGACTGACATTTTTTTTTTATAGAACTGCTGTGGTTTTACTATATATACAGGCAGTAGTTTGTAAATGGAAAAAAAAAAAAAAAAAAAACGATGTGCGTACTCGCGTATATACCGGTCTCTTTGTTGGGCAAAACAGTGATATTACTGCGTGACGTCGTTCGACTTGGCTATTGCGGTTGTAGTTGTAGCTGCAGTTGTCGTAGTTGCAGTTGCGGTTGTTGTAGTTTGGTGGCTGTTGCGGTTGTAGTTGTTGAAGTTGCTTTTTTTGCTCCTGTTGCGGTTGCTGTTGCTGTTCGTGGGGGTGCTGCTGTCGTCACTGTTGCTGTTGTTGTTGTAGTAGTTGTGGCTGCTGCTGCTGCTGTGCTGTTGTTGTTGGTCGTTGTTGCTGCTGTCCCCGTCACATATTGGTCGTTGTGACAATCTCGCCCGTGATCATGAAGAAAACGCCAAAGGAGCCTATACAGCCCCAGCTCTAGACCTGTCAGCTGGCTGACTGTAAGCCAGTCGCCGACCGACTACTAGTAGGCTCAGGTAGAATAGTTGCCGAATTTACGGATTTTTTTCGGAGTTCCGCTTCTTCGTATCTGACTTGTTTAGTGCCTTGGAAGCTTCAAGTTATGTGTTTTTTATTGATGAAACTGCAGCAAGTCGGACACTTGACTGACTTCCACCATCCAACCAATCCACACCTCTGGCAGATAGATCACGATCTATCCATCTATCTACAGCAGATGATCTAGCTCATCACCTGCCGTTGTGAGAGGTTGTGCAGGATCTATCTGTACAGTACACAGATCATACCCAGAAAACGTGCGCTAGATCATGCAGATTATACCGCTCCCACTCGGCAACATGAGCTAGATCATACAAATCAGGAATAGATCTGTCTTGAAATATCTACGGTAGATCATGATCTGTAGATGATCTGTCCGAGGTGTGATACTGCTGTAATCCAACTACTACGGGGGGACCATAGTAAATAGGACCAATATTGTAATTGAAAATATGGAAATGTAGAGTTTTTTTTGTGTATACAGTACCTGGTAGATCCTATCTACCATGGTCCCCGTAATAGTCACTAGCCGTCAATCCCAGCCTACTTCACAGCCCTGTACCTACAGCAACCTTCATCTGCTCCTCTACCAACTTACTACTCTGGACAGAAAAATAAGGATCGTGATGTATGTACTGATATTTATGCCGATTCGCCCAATTAATCGGACCGATTGAAATCGGCATCGGAATCGGCAAATCGGGACCATGTTCTTTAACGGGCAAAACACGTTGTCCCGACTTTGCATGACTTTCAGTTAGGATTCACTCACATTTGTCGAAAAACAAGGATTCGAAACAAGGGTTCACTCACACGCCGGATCCGCCGAAATATCCGATATATCATCGCGCCGAAAACCGAATACTTGGAACACAGCCGATTCACAGCCCCAATCCATGTACCAAACATGTTTATATTTCCGCCCACAAAGCAGTGGTTATTCCCAACAGCCTGCAGAAATACCGGAAACCTTTCAACACCGACCGACAGGGAAGCTGGTCCCAGCCTGAACTTCTTGCTTGAGGAAAGTGTGTTCTATGCACTTACATTACGATAACCAACCGCGTGGGAAAATTCTTGTTTCGCTGTACATCTCAGCAGAAATTGCTCACGAGGTGCTCGTTTCCTTCTTTCACTGAATGTACGTGAAGGTATTGGGTGCCTATCTCCTCGGCACCTGCCCCTCTCGGGGGTGAGGTCAGGTCGGGTCTACGTGCCCAAGCGCCAGTGGTAATAGCAGCCTGCTCTGCGGTTGCAACGGAAGCTACCGGTTATATTGACACACGACAAGTAATCTAAACGTGGTAGCGTGGTGAGCTTAAGCTTTATTTTTACCAATTCGCCAGAGGATGGAGAAAAAAAAAAAACTCGCACGTTTTTGCAGGTGGCATTTTCTACCGGTAAATAACACATTACAACCAGGTATCAAAGTATTCCACACCTGGAACAGCTCATGATCTATCTATCTATCTATCTACAGAAGGTCATCTAGTTCCTCATCTGGCGCTGTGCGAGATCGTGCAGGATCTGTCAAAAGTACGGATCCAACCCAGGAAACACACGCTACATCACGCGGAATACACGAGTACCCCCCGGAAGCATGAGCTAGATCATTCAAATCATACAGGTCATACAAAGATGGAGAATAGAGCTGCCTTCAAATATCTGCATCATGAAGTGGGGGTGATCTATCTTATCTGCCCGAGGTGTGAGGAATTCCTGCATACCTTTCCGCGGTGACGACTGTCTCCTTCCCCCTCCTCTCGTAGGTCACCTCGTGCGGCCCCGTCAGCTTCGCCAGGCCGTTCACGTAAGTCACCTGCCAATGGGGGAAAGCAAAGTCCAGCAGAAACACGACGTAGAGACACAAAATCGATATTTTTTAGAAATATTCCCAGAAAGTTATGGTAGGCACCAAGTGGAGGACCCTGCTGGCAAAAATATGAAAGCACATTGTAAAGATGAAGAAAAAAGGCAGGGAGCATAAGCAAGCAAAAACATGACGGAGCACAAGACAAGAACTGAAAAACAAGGCGAAAAAACACAAAACGCAGGAGGAGGAGGAGTAGGAAGAGACGAAGGAAAATCTAAAAAAACAAAAAATTCTAAAACTTAAAAATATGAATCGTTTTTTTGTCCTTCAAAAGCATCAGGTTGCAATACTTGATTCATTATTTCACGTCGTCCGCTCCTACTACTTACTGCTGTAGTATCAACACGTCTACTGACCGCTCCATCAACACGTCTACTGCTTTATCAATACGTCTACTGCAGGCCATATGCATCGGCACCGCGCCCACCTGGGCGCTCTTGAGTCCCACTCGGTACCGGAAGTTGAGCATCTTGACGTGGTTTTGCACCGTCTCGACCATTCCCTCCCAGTCGTGTTCGGGGGTTCCAACCTTCCAACCGAACGCTTTGGCGTCGTGCATGCCCGCGCCTGTTCCGGTGACCGAATCGGTTCGCGTGAAACAAATTCAACAGCAGTCGCGCAATGAGACAACCGAAAAAAAAACACACACACACACACAAAAAAAAAGTGAAAGAAAAGGGGGGCAAACGTTAAATGTCCAAGTACGTACAACTAACGTATGTGCCTGGTATGGAGTAATTGTGATCGGAGAGAAACGAAAAACAAATATGGGAAAAAACGGGGGCGGGGGGGGTGTACTCGATAGGAGAGATGCACTCGATCTCATGCATGGCCGTAGTCGTATGACCATAGACCCTCGCATCCCTACAATGCCGGGACGGAGCATGTCGGGGTTTCACCCACCAGGCAGACATTGCTTGCACCAAGCGCGAAGCGCCATGAGGTGTCCGGCGAGTCGCCTGAAGGGTGGGCTGCATCCTACTAAGAACCGTTTGTGAGGCGGACTTGCATATGGATGACAGCTTCAATGAGTTCGTTTAATTTCGGCGTTGCCACTTCCAGAGACAGCAATGGGAGTACTATGTAACTGCCTCTTGGGTGCCTTACCTTGAACAAAACGCGCGGGGGGGGGGGGGGGGCGAAAAGGAGACGGGGCGTTCGACAAAAAAAATAGACAGATACATGTACCGAGATAACCACTGCCTCCCAGTCGTGCTCGGTGTCTCCCAAATTCCCAACCGAACCCTTCCGCGTCGTGCATGCATGCCTGTCCCTGATGCGACGACTGGTCGATTCGTATAGAACACATACGTAATAGAGAAACGAAAACAATAGAGAAACGAAAACAACTAAAAAACATACAACACGCAAAAAAAGAGATAAATCAGTGAAAAAAAAAACAGAGAAAAAAGTGGGATGGAAAGATGGTATATAAGCGATGTTGAGAGATACGCAACAGATAAACCAAACCTCAAAAACCTTCAGCTCGTTTGGGACGCACCATCCACTTCGCCGAATTCCGTCTAGGGTTTCAACAATGCAGCACATCGACACACTCGTACGATACCAGCACTGAATAAAGGAAAAAAACACACACGTCTGCAGATACTAGCGCAAAACCAGGTGATTTTAATTTTACCCGCGCGAAGGACATTGAAGCCCCTCATCAATACCAATGGTAGTCCTCATACTACTACCACTACTACTACTGCTGCTACTGCTACTACTGCTACTACTGCTGTATTACTACTACTACTACCACTACAAAACTAATATCATTACGACCAGTACGTGCCAGGGCGTCCAATAGGTGGAATTTACGCGAAAATTCCGTCCTTTTCACCACGAGCCGTTGCCGCACCTTCAAGACTTTTGTGTGCCGCAGCTTTGCCGTAGGCGAGAAAAAATGTGCGTCGTTTTTTTTTCTTTGGTCTGTTTCGCCGCAGGCGACTTCTTTTTTTAATGTGTGTTTTCGCCAAAAATGTGTCAGGTCGTTGCCTTTGTACCCAAGCAATGGTATTGAGAGTACATGGTCGGCGTCCCCGGTGGCTTGGTGGGTGGTCCGCGTGCCTACTAAGATCAATTTCGTGGGTTCGAGTCTCACCGAGTGCATGCTCGTAGGGACTTTTTCTTGCTTGAAAATTGATTGGCGGAAAGCGCGAGAGCGTGAGTTGGGAACATTCGATGGAAATCGACGAGCAGTGGGAATGTTCAACCCTACGCGCGATAGAAAGGAAGGCACGTACCGGGGGGGGAGAAGGACCGACACCTGTGATCACGGCTTGTCCAGAACGTCGCTGAGAGTAAAACCTCCTAGCTGGTATCAGGTACGAGCTAAGCTGGATAGTACAAGTGATGACGATTTTCTTAAATTTTTTTTGAATGAAAAAAAATAGCAGGGCCGGTCTCGTCGTGCGCCCCCCCACCGGAGGGCCGCGGGAGTCGTTTTTTATATGATTCTCGCGCGCTCGTTTTCTTCTCTTGTAGACGTGGTGCCGGCTGGCTTCGACCGTTGCGCAATTTGCAAGGAAAGTAGCACTAAGACACGTCAACGTATCGTTGTTAAGCGGAGCGTATACAGAGTACACTACTGCCAAAAAACTCTCACCCAGGAGGCCGGCGTAGTGCATGAGCTTCTTCGGGACGCACCCGACGTTCACGCACGTCCCCCCAAGCCCCCACTTGGTGCCTTGGGGAGACGGCTTCACGAAGTCGAATAGGACAACCTGTACCGACGAAACCGAAGCAGTACGACACACATATAGGGGTAGGGAAGTCAGCAACAGGTGGAAGAGTAGTGCAGAAACGAAACCAAAAGGAAGCCATACATCATGACCAACAGTCAGCAGCAAGTCATGGTGACGAACTCGAACAAAAACGAGCACAGAACCCGTATGACAGCAGCAGTCACCAGTGGGTCACCGGGGCAGAGAAAACAACAAAGGGACGCAATACAGTAGTCAGTGTTCATAGTCAGCAGTAGGTCACGGTGGAGAACATGAAAAATTCGAACGCAATACGTATGCTGTAGCGAGTACAGTCAGTGGTCGTTCACGGTGACGAACAGAAAACAAAACCGACGCAAATCGCACTATTACGGGAAACCATAGTAAATAGGACCTACTCTTCTCACAAAAACCTATATATTTACCTATTTTTACGAACAATATTCGGTCCTATTTACTATGGTCCTCCGCAATACTATTACGGGAAACAATAATAATAAATAGGACCTACGCTACGCACAAAAACCTATACATTTACCCATTTTTACTGACAATATTAGGTCCTATTTACTATGGTACCCTGTAATACAGTCAGAAGCAAGCCGTCGGTGACAATGTATAGTGACTCATCAGAAAAATGAAAGCAAGACCCAACACAGCAGCGGTGGTCAGCAGTGAGCAGCAGGTCACGGAACCTCTCACCAGGTATCTTGCAGCACAAAAAAAAAAAACACAGAAAAAAAGCTGCACCAATAGCCAATGGACTAGGATCACGAACATAGAACGATCGTTTCAGTTTTGACAATCTAGGGAGCCGTTCAGCAAAGCATCATCATGAGCTAGCTACCTGGTACATACAGTATACAATGTACCTGGTATATTACGTCATGGGCTATATATATATCATCCTCACGGTAAACGCAAACGGCAGACAAATACCAAGCAAACACCGCAAAACCTGGCTGTGAGCGAAGCATCCGGCGATTTCATCTATTTTTGAAAGCATTCCAGTATCACTGCTTCTACTTCCCAGCCCATCCCGCAGGGAGGAGGCAGACGCTCGGCAAGCTTCTGGACACGCCGTGGTTACAGGCGTCGTTCCTTCTCCCGGTCGGCACTTACATTCGATCACATCGCGCACGGGGTTCATTCAGCTTATTTCCCACTGCACGCCGGATATCATCGAATTTCACCATCAACTCGCGCTCTCGCGCTTTCGGCGACGGAAGACATGATGCAGTACAAAACCGCCTCCCTAAACTATCACTGCTGTCGAAATAATAAGCGGAGCCTTGGTCTTGGCAAACCTCCCCGCACTCCCTCTCCCTCGCCGTCACGCAGAAGATGCAGTAAAAAAAACGCCATCCTATCAGTGCTAACACCAAACACCGTCGCAAAAATTAAGACATGTGTCTGTCCGACCGTCCCTCCCCCTTCCCCCCACCCCTCCCCCCCGTACCTTCGCGCCGAAGGAAGCGGCCTTCTTAGCCACGGCAAGCCCACCGGAACCGCCTCCAATAACCGCGAGGTCATACTCGTACGACTGGCTTTCTGCTGTTTGCCGTGGGGTGTGCGACAGTAGTGTCATGGCATCAAACGAAGAAAACCGCGCAGGGAGGGGGGCGGGTACGGGGGGCAGTGCATCGAAGGGCAGAACGCGGGTGGGGGGAGGGGGGAAGCGGCCGGGGGGGGGAGCCACCGACAATAATCGAAATCAGATATCTGAACAAAACACAAAACACGAAGGGTTACCTGAAAAATTTACAGTTCGACACAATGTCGGAGAAAACTGGTACCATGTATGAACTACGGCAGTAGTACCACTTTGTTCCTCAATATAAGTACATTTTGGTTGTTTATTATTCAATACAAACGGTGATTATATTTACGGACATGTTAAAGTCAGATATTATCTCCTTGCGGAGTGTACCTCTCTGGCCGGGAATAAAATATCCGTTTGGACTCTATCATCAATATAAAAACGGGGAGTATATTCCGGGCAGAATGGTGCACACGTTTTCGGGGACACGTTGTTCGAAATTACTGCTGTAGAGAGGGATACTTTTTTGCAGTGGAACACGATACGATACCAGTTACCATAGTTTATAGGTACGTACAGGTACGGAGTCTGAGGGAGGTGACGGAAAAAAATGAAAAAATTACCGGTATTCCTGATGCGCACGAGACAAGAAAGACAAAAAGGCGAAAAGCCAAAAAGGCGAGTTTTGTTATTAATACCAACCATTAGAGTTCACTGCTGTTTGATAGTCATAGTGGGACTTTACCGACGTACGCAAGGGTTTTATCTTCCGGTAGAAGGCAAAAGGAGGACGGAAATAGGGGGTCACGCTCGAGTACATCGCGTTTGATGTGCATAGATAGATAGCTGCGCGTGCAGAGCAGAGGCACACGATCACACGGCACGACACTGCCCGCTGCCGATTGATAGTCCTAGACTGCTGCTGAAGGTCTAAGGGCAAGGGCATGTAAAACGATGAAACGATACCAGGCATTGCGTTGTCCAATCGGCTTGCGAGTACTGCACTGCGATGTACCCTGTATTACTCTCATCTCTGTGTCGCAGTTTGTGACCACGGAGCTTGAATAATATTTACGTAGGGTATATAGACGATCAGCACGGATACTGGGTGTACTGGATGTCGATAGAAGAACACGCATGCACATCTTGCTCGCTTGCACTTGTACATAGTAAACTCAGGCCGGTGAATCTCTCTGAACACTTACACTTGCTGGCATCTGGTGCAGTGCCACAAGAAAAGTATCATGCGTACGTTTTCAGTTTTCGAAGCAGAACTACTGGTTATTAATATTAATAGTTGATGCAGCAGCAGTATCGCAGTATCGCAGGTATCATAGCTGAGCGCGAAGCAACCACGAGGCGCAACCCTCAGCGCGTAAACAGGGCGTGCATAGAGAAGTTGTTTGTTCAAAATCACTGTTCCTTGCACCGATCAAGCGACCAGTATTGCTGTTGTGCTGGCGGTGCTGGTGGTGCGCGTAGTGCGTAGACTACAAGCATTGACAGGGTAACCAGTTGCTGCTGTAGAGACTACCCATACAGGTCTGGACCCTTTCTTCGCCGCGCGCGTGCCTTCCTTTGGTGTCTCCGTCACAGCTCTCAGCTTGTTGGTTTAAAAATAAGGGTCAGATTTACTAGATACAGTATTAGACTACGACACCGTCTCGAAAACATCAAGAACGTGGTTGCTGCTGCTGCTGCTGCTGCTGCTGCCGCTGCTGCGCATGCCTCTTAGTGGGTGGGCACTACTGCCCGTGCAAGGGCCTACCTACCCCCCAGAGAGTGGGACAGGCGTCGCTGCTTGTGTATGGTACCCGTGTGGGCAAATGTACAGCATGTATCATCACGCATTCAAGATTTTGAATAATACACGGTATACGAGCTACGCAGAACAAAATGATCTGCCACGATTGCTTGTGTTGGAAGCGCGCCACAGCAGTAGTAGAAGCCACGCCGATGTCGTACACAACAACTGCGATGGAGGATGGGTTTTAGCCCCCCCTGAAAATACTCGGATAACTACCCTTATGGTGAAAGTCTACTGCTGTTGTTGTTGGTGTTGCGTGATGCGGGATGTTTGCTGTCGCACCTCCACTGGTAGTCATGGCTGGTGCTTCCGCTGCTCGTCCTGCTGCTGTGGTGCTGGCGTTGCTGAGCCTAGGGAGGTGCTGTGAGCTGCTCCCAATATCCAATACCTCGTTCTCTTCTTTCTGTAGGGTTCGCGCGATGTTTTCGTCCTACTCCTTGTCCCGCGGGAGTTAGGCAAGTTGTGAGGGAGAAAGCACGGGACGAGTGGAAAAACGGAGCACCGCCCATTTTCACGTACGTCCTACGCAAACACGCCTTCGAAGGTTGTACCACACGTACTTCAAATACAGAACGCCTTCGCACTTTTATCACGGGGGCGGGGGACGATTGGCGCCGGGGGCATCGTGCTCATCTGCTGCCTCCTGTGCAGCTGCTCGTGCTCTGCTTGATCTACCTCTAAACGACCGCCAGCCGGCCAACGCAGCGTTCGTCCTTTAGCTAGGCTCATCCCACCCTAGCTCCGACTGCTCACACTCGCCGTTGCACAAGCGACACAGAGAAAGAAAGGACCCCGTGCTGCACACGAACATACCCAAGACCAACAAAAGTTGGAAAGAGAGCCAACCATCACCATGCCGTCCAAGATACCCCCGTGCAACTACCAGCGCAAGACCATCTGCGGCTACCACCGTCGGGCCGTGGCAGCGGTCAAGTTCTCGCCCGGAGGAACCCTGCTGGGCAGCGCCTGTGAGTTTTTTTCGTCGTCGGCCACCACGACCTCATCTTTTTTTTTTTTGAAAATGAGAAAACGCGGGGTGCGGGGAGGGGCTTTTTGTCGCGCGAGGCTTTCGTGAACCGGACCCTTGCTCCATACCACTCTGGACGTAAATATAAGGATCGATTGATATACATGTTAATATGTTAATGGTACCTATATTTCCGTCCAAAATAGTATATCCTTCGCTTTGTTGTTCGGAGAGACCAGAGGGTGAATTTGTTTAAGAAGTGATCATCTCTGGAGGTCTGCACCGAAGGGAAAACCCAAACCCACCCTGTCGCAATCCGTGCAGGAGCATGTTACATATCGCAGAGCCCCCCCCCCCCCCCCCCCCTCCGGTCGTCGTCCCGAGTTTCTACGGTGGCTCTGGTGGGAGCGGTTGGGTCCCGCCTTTTTTCTTGATATATGACTTGCTTTGAACGAGAAGAGGACGCAGTTTGCAAGGATTGCCTCTCGCTCTCCTTGTTCAACCCAAGAGGCATCCTCTTTTTTGTTTTGTGTTGATGTTCGATCCCGCTCCACAAACCCCACATCTCTGATCTCCCACGGACTCTGTGCGTGGTCGTCCTTCGTTCGCTCAATCCTCCACTTCTTCACTTGACTCCTCGTGTACAGCAGTACACTCGGTTTACATACACATATGGTCCGAAAAAACGAAACCTGCAGCAGTATTCGTACATACCTGGTACCTGGTACGGTACGTCGCTGCGGCTTTTTTCAAATCATGTACGTACGTAGAAACATGTGGCCAAGTATATACCGTGGCCATGGCCATCATACCAGGTACAGCACCATCAGCACAGCCAAAGGCGCCTTTAGCTTTTGGCGCTCCGTAGACGCTACAGCAGTGCGCGCTTGAAAAAAATGCGTCGTGTGTCGGGGATGGAAACTGCCTTTTTTCGGTTGCGCTTGGATGATTACCGGCTGGCAGGTTGAACGCAAAACGAATCTTTTGAAGAAAGTACTAGAGACGCGAACCAGGGACCGTCTACCGCAATTCAGCGCTGTTACTTGTAGACCTACGTCGGTGGAAACGCAAAGTTCCCATAAAAAGCTTGAATTCCATAGATACCCGTCAGAATTTTTCAGGTACAGCTTGCTTGCTATGCGCACATTTCTTAAAACGGAAACTCCCAAAATTTTGGAAAAGCCCGAAAAAATCAGGGCTTTTCGCCGGTCACGGTGTTCAAAAATGTCACATGTCGGGTCGGGTCAGAAAGTGTTCAAAATCTCACGGGTCGGGTCAAGAGGTTTTCAAATCTCGCGGGTCGGGTCAGGTCGGGTCAAGAGGTTTTCCAATCTCACGGGTCGGGTCGGGTCGGGTCGGGTCAGTAATGTTTCCAATCTCACGGGTCGGGTCAAGAGGTGATGAAAAGCTCACGGGTCGGGTCAGGTCATGAACCGCGAGAAACGGGTCACTCGCGGGTCGGGCCAGCATGATCCGCGAGTTGTCTGCTGCTGACCCGCGGGTCGGACCTGCGTGTCCGGCTCGTGGATCCGACACTTAAAACACTTCCCGCTCTCTTACCTAAAGGCTTCTCTCGTACAAAATCTCAATATTACTCCTTTGGTATCTTATTCAGACATTAAAACACCGCCAAATCTATATACGCATGCCCGCATCCGTCCATACCCACTACAGCCAGGCAATATATCGGTGCGGGGCACAAAAATGAATATTACATTGTTTTCGAAGTGTCGACCCACGGGCCGGATCCGCGGGTCGACCTGCGGATCAAGATATATATGGTCTCGCGGATCAAGATGACCCGACCCGCATGAAACCCGTGTCTCACGGATCAAAGGAGTAGGTTTAGCAATCTGGGAGAAGGGATCTTTAGGGGTGCTTTCGACTTGAAAATTGCGTAGCGCGGTCTGCACTTCAGAATCGTCGTCTGCAATTGAGAAATTTCCTGGTTCGATGCAAACGCGGCGCAGCCGCGTTTATGGCCAGCTTTGGCCCGTTTTGGCTGCGGTTTGGGGTCAGGGTTAGGGTAAGGGTTAGGGTTAGAGTCAGGGGTTGGGTTGGGTCTTCGCCCGTACCTGATTGCTACGGGACCTCGATCAAAGGTAGCGGGTCGGGTCGGGTCGGGTCAGACCCGACCCGACCCGACCCGTGATGACCTGACCCGCGAAAAGACTGGAAACAAATAATTCTGGGCCGATGATGGGCCAAGATCGGCTTCAGAAAAACTCAGACGGATGTTTGGTGCGACGCGGCGAGATTCCGCGTCTTCGACAGACATCGATCGACAAAACCAACGACTGCGTCATGAATTCTGAACGGAGCGCGCTCCTCCGGCTCCGACCCACCGCAGGGTCACCGTGTTCACACGATCCGGTGCCATGTGGCGGGCGCTGGCCAGGCGTACGATAAGAAAACAATTAGCCGCTGGTGTGCACAAAACAGATGACAAAATTTCTCGATCCATCTCGAATGGCAAAAAATACTTTTTTTTCAGGTTTGAGAGGATACCGCAGGACGCCGCCGGCAAGCTCTCGCCTCCTAGACCATGGATCCACTTGATATCTTCGAGGCCGTCATCTATACCCGTTGGCCTTGCCCGTCACCAAGCGGGTTGGCCATGGGCTGAGTCTATGTCGAAATCGAGCGTCTATCGTCGCACGAGCTGATTTTTATCGGAGTGTTGACAAGTTACAACGAGAAAAAACCAATTGCGCCGCTTGCAGCCGTTAGAAAAAGAAGAAAAAATCAAACATTTTTTCCCTTTTTTTCCCACAGCGGCGGTTGGAGGATATTTTCGGCTGTTCTTTGAAAGCAACCTTTTGAAAGAAAAAAATTTAACGTCACGTTTCCATTGGCATAGGTCTTAGGTACCGGCAGTTACTTAATTTATGTAGCTGGAAATCACCGAAAATACCGCATTTTACATGCAGGGGATGCATCCTATCATCCCCGTTCCAGGACAATCGTCGAAGTCCCTACCGAACACGACTGAGCCTCGGTTGTGTGTCCCCTGCGCGCGCTATTAATAGTCTAGCTATCATAGAGAGGTAGGTAAATACCGGTGTGGGCGCCCGAAAAAAAAAAAAGAGGTGAACTGTCACATATTTTTTTTCCGTTAGACAGGGGGAGTTACTAGGAAAAAAAAAAAAAGTTTTTGTTATTTCATCATGTGATCACAACGGTTGCAACGGTTTTTTCCATTCCGACCTCTGGGGGTCTGGTGTGTCGTTTTCTCTTTTTCACGGACGCCCCTGGTAAAACCCAAAAAGCCTGGAGTTTCCAGTGTATATATACGGGATACATATCCTGTAATATTGAGGTCGAATCGATGGAACCAAACTCGAATCCATAGGTTGGTTGCAAAGAAGATTAAGATTGGCACGGTTGACTATTAACATAGAAAACTAAGTCATCCTTGCGGGGAGGCGTTCCCCCTCCCCCCCTCTGGAATATATTGAAGATGGGGACCACGAAATACAAAGCCTGCTTTACCGGGGTTTTTTTTTTTCTATATGCGTGTTGAACTCCTCCAAATCGTGAAAAGGAGATATACAGCTGTAATTTACTTACGAATCATTTCGGTACTAGTTTTATTACGGGGGGCCATAGTAAATAGGACCAAATATTGTTAGTAAAAATATGAAAATATATGGGTGTTTGTGTGCACCGTAGGTCCTATTAACTATGGTCCCCCGTAATAGATGTTTGCATCCCCTGGCTGAAACCGGCATTTCCCGCCCTCTTATCACACTATTTGACAACTGCGCTAGGTGTGTGTCTACACACGTAGAGGTGTATGCGTATATAGGTAGCAGCAACTGATGGCCTTTCAGAGCTTGGTTTGTCCGGCAACACCATGGACCGCGACCTTGTCCACACGACACGATCTTGGAAGGCGCCCACCAGTACCTTACCCCTCCCTTCTCCCCCTCCCATCACCTCCTGTCCCCTCCCCTCTTCCCCTTTCCCTGTCGAATGTTTTATTTTCACGTTTTTTTTCACCCAGCCGCCGACAAGACCGTGCAGATCTGGGAAACCAGCAACGGGAAGCTGATCAACACGCTCACCGGCCACGCGCAGGTTGTGTTTTTTTGGTCGCGTATATAGGCCTGCCCGCGCAAGCAAATTCCTTAGATGTACCGGCACACCCAGAGTCTTTCCGAGCACAAGAACCCCACGGTGTTGAGTTGGTGTGAGTTGAGTGTCAGCCCCTCAATCGGTCATTTTCAGAGCTGGCGTGTTTGTAAGCATTTTGTACAGTAAGTGAGAGTAATCGATGTTCTTATGAGTCATTTCACGTGGCCGCTCAGCTCTGTCCCTTCCCTCCCTCCCGCGCTAACGGTGGCCCCTTCACCCCCCCCCACACACACGCCTCGTTTTTTTTTTTTTGTTCGGCCTGTTTGCTCAGGGGCTATCGGACCTGGCGTGGACGGAGAATAGCCGGAAGATCGCGACGGCCTCCGATGACAAGCTCATCAAGATCTTCGACGTTGAAACGGTACGTAAGGTTAATGTAGTGACTGTCAAGATATTAGAAAAAACATGCATATATAACAACGGTGACGATTAGGTCATCAAGATCTTGGACGTGAAAACTGCTACATAAGTGATGGAACCGCCTGTGTTGCAATGAAGCAACAGCACAGCGCCTCCGCTACGGATATGCCCCCCCCCCCCCCCCCCAATCCCGCCTCCATCTCATATGCTGCACTCCCGTGGGTTTTGTCGACGTCGGCGGCCTTTTTCAGGGGCAAGAGGTTCAGAGCATGGAGGGACACGAGAATTACGTTTTCTGCGTCAACTTCAACAACCCTCAGGCGAACCTGCTGGTGAGCAAATATCCTACCGTATTATTCCGGGTGGGCATATGTAGTAAGAATCAGAACCCACGATGGACCCTAAACCCATGAATCTCCCCTCTGTATAATTAATTCCGTGTGTGGTTCTCATTACTACCTGGTATGCTGCCTCGCAATATTCGGGATCGGCCTTTTTTGGGCGCGATAGGGTGACTTTTAGTAACACTGCAGTCCCGTTTTGGGCACAAAGCACTCTAATTCCAAGTAATTTGTCCCCAAAACGGGACTGTCACACTAAAAGGTTCAACATCCCATTTTTTTGTAGGGGGGGGGGGGGGGGAGATGCTGAAATTGTTCTGTAGTATGCTGTACCGGTATACGTTTGTACGTCTGACCCCTGTGTTGCAATAAGCTCACGGCGTATACACGACATGTGTTTCGCAAACGATCCAAAGCCATGATCGTCAGAACCGTAACATGGTGACGGGACTGCGATAGCTTACACTGGGGGCGAGGTCAGTCGAAGATTCTCCTATATATACGGTAGTACGTTTGCTGGCGAGAGAAGTGGTGGTCGTTGTGTCCGTGATGTCGGTGTTGGTGTTGAAGGCGTTGGTGCTTTGAGGTCGGGGGAGGGGGGGGGAGAGCGATGTAGCCCGATTACCCTGCGCGCCTACCAGGTACCAGAGACCTGGTATACGCAGTATGCTACGACCCTGTTCATTTTGTCATTACCGGGGCCGTAGTAAATAGGACCTTTGGTACAGACAAACACCTATATATTTTCCTATTTTTACTAGCAATATTTGGTCCTGTTTACTATGGTCTCCCGTAATAATAGTCAGCGCAGGTGATGAGTATCAATATTTAATGCCTGGTACGATACAATATCAATATTACTCTCAATGTCAGAGGTAAATATCAATATCAAGTATCAAATTTCAACACCTGGCATCAAGTGACACTATCAATGTCAACGTCAAGTATTACTATGGACATAGAATCATCACTCGTCAATATCATCATGGTCAACATGATACGACCAACATCATTTTTTTTTCGTCTAGTCGTCACTCGTATTTTCCGTTTGTCGTTTTTTACCCGCCCCCTCCTTTTCTTTCTTTCTTTCTGTTTTTTTTTTTTTTTTTTTTTTTTTTTTCTGCATGATAGGTGAGCGGATCTTTCGACGAGAAGGTTAAGATTTGGGACGTGGCGACCGGGAAATGCCTTCGCACGATGGCGTCGCACTCCGAGCCTGTCACGGCTGCCGCTTTCAACGCCGATGGCACGGGGGTGGTGTCGGGGAGCGCCGACGGCCTCATGTGAGCCTCTTTTTCATTACGAAAACCAGGATATCTGGTTCCAGGTACTTGATAGCGGGGAGGGGGAGTCTACTATTGTATGTGACCCCGGATCTAAGTTACGACTACTGCCATTCGGACGAGGGAGACAATAAAACAGGCGAATAAAATATTGGGGGAAGACAGATTGAAAAATGTTGCGGTGTCTCGTAGTTGCTGTTTTTGTCCCCCTCTTGTTGCAAGCACGTGGGCTATGTATTGAGTTATGTATACGACGTGTATACACAGGTATAGCGAATTGATTGATTTGTCGGCTTTTCAAGCTTGTGCGGGACCGAATTGGTTGGGTGGTCGGCTCTGCAGGCTTGTGCGGGACCGAATTGATTGGCTTGGTCGGCTCTCCAAGCTTGTGCCGTCGCCCGAGCTACGTATTCCTCGCGAAGGACAGACACTTCGTGCATCCATCATACCAGTATATGCACTACACTTCGTACCGGTATTCTGTTGAATAGGCAGGTTTTTGCGAAGATGATTTTCGACGAAATCCTCGATCTCACAGCTGATGGTTCGTGTTTTTTTTGTATACGTATAGTCTAGGGGAGTTTGAGAGTTTTTTTTTTTTTTAATGTTTATTTTGAGAGTTTTTTTTTTCTGTCAAGTGCTTTACATCAGAGACATCATCATCGGTCCATTTCTTGATCGTTTCGTGACCGTTTCTTGTGCCCTTCGTGTCCTTTTTGTCGCGTTGTCCTGCACTCACAGCCGCCTGTGGGACAGCAGCACGGGTGCGTGCCTCAAGACCATTTTTGCCGAGGGGAACCCGTCTGTGTGAGTCGGTCGGCCTGTCAAGGTTTTGAAACCCATTTTTAGAATATATATATATCTCACGTTTTGAGGATAAAGTACTTGGAATTAAAATGAGAAAAGGGACAGTAGAGGTTAGGAAACCCCTCTTTAGCAAAAGCTCTTAACCTTTTGCGGACAAGCTACTTGGAAATTGAGTTGGGAAAGGGACGGTGGAGGCGGTAAAACCCTTTACTTGGAGAAAAAGCTTTCACGTCGTGCGGGGACGAAGGGGTTCGCATTTTTTTTTTCTTCTTCCACCCCTTATTTTTTCAAGCCTGCCTTTTGGCTATTAACAATCGCACCGGCGCCTTTTTCTTTTTTTCTCCCGTTCCCGAATTTGTTGGAGCCTGTCTTAAGACCACGAATAATCGTATCAACATATTTGCTTTTTTTGAGTCCACTCCTGAATGTTGCAACCCGGCGGTGCTGGGTTGCAGGGGTCGGGGTTGGGGGGTCACCCCTGACCCCCGAAGAGTTCGTTATCATTATGGACGGAAATATAAGACGCGTTTAGATCGTACGAGTACGTTTGCTTGCCTTAGTTTGTCTTCCGCTCCTTAGTTTTTGGAGCCTGTCTTGTGACTATTACGGGGGTCCATAGTTAACGGGACCAAATTTTGTTAGTGAAAATAGGCAAATATATAGGTTTTTATGTACACCATAGGTCCTGTTAACTATGGACCCCCGTAATACTATCGTATCATTACATTTTGCTTTTTTTGCTTCACTTTCACTCCTGAATTGTTGGGTCTGTCAATTGTGAGTATGGACAATCGTACCAGTATACTGGCAATTGCTGACTATGAACAATCGTACCAGTATACTGGCAATTGCTCCTTGCTTTCCGCTGCTGAATTGTTGGAGCATGTCTTGCAACCATGGCCCAGTTTCTGGAGGTGAGTTACCGTATCACACGGGATAAGATATCACCGTGTCACGGGTGATAAGATAGCACCGAATCACACGGTGATAAGAAAACACCGTATCACACGGGTGATGAGATCACACCGTACCACACGAGTGATGAGAAAACACCGTTATCACACGGGTGATGACATAACACCGTACCACACGGATAATAGTATACCACCTGTATCCCACGGTGATAGAATAGCACTGTATCACACGGGTGATGATATTGCACCTGTATCACACGGGTGACAAGGTAACACAGTATCACACGGGTGATAAGGTAACAAAGTATCACACGGGTGATAACATGACACCGTATCACACGGGTGATAATATACCACCTGTATCACACGGGTGATAAATTAACACACCGTATCACACGGGTGATAACATAGCACACCCCCCACGGACGAAATTTCCAAGTTGTTTTTCTCTACTATTAATAGCGGGAGGGTGCAAACGCCCAGCGATGCGTCTAACCTCAACGAGAGCTCCCCAAAGCCACCACCTTGGTTGTGTGTGCCCCCCCCCCCCCCCCCCCCCCCCCCCCCATGTATGGGGAAAATGGGCTCGGAATTTCATCCCAGGGGGTGTGTGTTATCTTATCACACGTGTTTTCACGGTAATGGAGTAATGACATTTGTTGATGTTTTTTTCACTGTTTTTTGGGGGGGGGGGGGGTTTTGCCGCCCACGATCTGTTGTTTTGTTGTGCAGGTCGTTTTCGACCTTTTCGCCCAACGGGAAGTATGTCCTGGCCGGCACGCTGGACGACTCCCTGCGGCTCTGGCAGATCGGACACGACACCAAATGCGTCAAGACCTACAAGTGAGTGAACCCTAAGGCCGACGCTTGTTACTTGTACGATAGAAGGGTAGTGCTTACTGGCGCAGATGGATGGGAAGGTAGGCGTAACTCGCGGTCGTCGTTTTTTTTTGCGATCCCGCATGACGCCACGCGAAGCGTGTGTCCCCTACCCCCCCAACCCCCACCCGCCCCCCCCGGCCATAAGACTACGGCCATGCACGACATGAATACACCCCCCCCCCTCCCTCCGCCCCGCCCCCCCTTTCTCCACGTGAGCTAGACATCCAGGGTACCTTTTTTTTTTTTTTTTTGGCGGCTACCACAGCTGGCGGTCAAGTTAGATCATTTTTGTGCGGGGAGAACCTTCACTCCGTACAAGGGGGATGATCGTATCACGTAGTGTGTATATGGTGAGGCACCCCACGAGGCAGTTACATAGTAACCCCATTGCTGTCTCTGGAAGTGGCCGCGCCAGACTTTAGATCAGTTCATTGATGCTGTCATCCGTATGCAAGAAAATCCGCCTCTAAAGCGGTTCTTAGTAGGACGCAGCTCACCCTTCATGCGACTCGCCCAACACCTCACGGCGCTTCGCGCTTGGTTCAAGCAATGTCTGCCTGGTCGGTGAAAACCCGACGTGCTCCGTCCCAGCATTGTAGGGATGCGAGGGTCTATGGTCATACGACTACGGCCATGCACGATAATGAGTACCCCCCCCCCCCCCCCCCCCCCCCCCTCCACTGCACGGCTTCAAAAAGTGCGATAGGGGCCACGTTAGCCGGCCCTGTTCGATGATAGTTTTCTTCGATGTCCATCGCCTTTTACCCCCTCCGCCCTCCGCTGCTGCACGCTCCCAACAATATGCATCATGCAACAGAGGCCACGTTAACCGGCGCTACTCGGTGACGGCTTGCTTCGACGGAAACAAGCGAGTGGTTAGCGGCTCGGAGGACGGGAACATCTACGTCTGGGACATCAACAGCAGCAAGTCTGTGGTGCAGAAGCTTCAGGGGCACAACGGTGCGTAGGGGGTACCGATTTTTATCCCCCCCCCCCCCCCCCCCCCCCCCCCCCCCCCCCCCCCCCCCCCCCTCTCCGAACTATATCACGAACTCCGATACCAGCATGCCGACATCAGCAAGCCGGCAGGGCAGAAGCTTTCGCGTACTGAAAGAAACATCCTAAGTACACAAATTCTTACTTAGCTTGTCCCCGAAGATGTACGTGCGGTGCTACAGGTGAGTGGGAGTTCTGCCTACCAGGTATGGACTGTGGCTACCCCCCACTCAGTAGCGGTCCCTCTGTAGTGCCGGTGTGTCACAGGCCACTACACCGGCAATATAGCGGGCACCGGCATTATTCCGCACGCTGCCACACTCCTAGTAGTTAATCCCATCCGTGCCGAGCGATGTAACCGGCATTATATCCGTCACCGGCATCATTAAACCGGCGTTATAGAGGAACCCCTGCTGTGTCAGGGACAGGGACTACACCTCCGACACTAGCTACGACAACGGTACTCTTACGGGGGGACCATAGTAAATAGGACCTATGGCACACACAAAAACCTATATATTTACCTATTTTTACTCACAATATTTGGTGCTATTTACTATGGTCCCCCGTGATAACATCGACAACTCTTATCTCCGATACTAACACCAACGCTACCCAACACCAACACCACCCCCGCCCCGGCTGCCACCACTATCGCCAACCCCAATAATACGGCTCTGTCTTTCCATCGACACCGACACCACCCGGCTGACCCCCCCCCCCCCCCCCCCCCCCCCCCCCCCCCCCCCCCCGGCAGTTACATAGTACTCCCATTGCTGTCTCTGGCAGTGGCCACACCGGAAATTAAACTAACTCATTGAAGCTGTCATCCATTTGCAAGTCCGCCTCACAAGCGGTTCTTAGTAGGATGCAGCTCACCCTTCATGCGACTCGCCGGACACCTCACGGCGCTTCGCGCTTGGTGCAAGCAATGTCTGCCTGGTCGGTGAAAACCCGACATGCTCCGTCCCGGCATTGTAGGGATGCGAGGGTCTATGGTCATACGACTACGGCCATGCATGGGATCGAGTACATCTCTCCTATCGAATACCCCCCCCCCCCCCCCCCCCCCCCCTCCCCCCCCCCCCCCCCCCCCCCCCCCCCCCCCCCCCCCCCCCCCCCCCCCCCCCCCCCCCCCCCCCCCCCCCCCCCCAGCCCCCCCCCCCCCCCCCCCCCCCCAACCCACCCCCCCCCCCCCCCCCCCCCCCCCCCCCCCCCAACCCCCCCCCTCCTGCAACCACCACCAATGTCAGTCCTACCCCCCCGCTTTCGACCAACGCCGACACCAACCCCACTGCGCTTGCCACCGACACCAACACCACCCCCGCCCCTCTTCCAGTGATGATTGTCCCGCCTTCTTTTTCTTTAGGGAGGGGGGGGGGGCGGGGGCTGTGCTTGATATATTTCACCTACCCCCCCCCCCCCCCCCGCTTCACACACACACGCCACGACCACCGCCACTATCTACCTCCCCCCCCCCTAACGTGGAAAAAACGTATTGACCGTCCAAACGTTGGAAATGTCTCTATTAGGAGTAGGAACGGTGCTCCGTCTCGAAAGGAATGCGTGGAAAATGGTCGAATGACTGAAGCGAGCAACAAAATGAGTATCCCCCGTCTCTCCCCTCCCCCCCCCCAGCCTCCCTCACCAGTTTTTTCATTTGGTTGGATTGACCACTCGTAGGTGGATTGTGGTGTTACATCTCCCCCCCCCCCCCCCCCCCGTACACCCCTCCTTGCATCCCTCGGCTTTTGTTGTTGTCTTGAATGCAGCGGTGGTGTGTTTTTCAAGTCGCACGAAAATCTCACCCCACCTGATAGTTTTTTCAGAGGGAGAGACTGCTCTCGTTGGCTCTTCGTTTTGTTGTTTCACCCGTTTGCGAGTATTTTAGTTCACGTGGGTTTGTAAACGCGCTGCTCACTCACAATGAGTAAAAGTACTGCGATCCTCAAGAGTATGCTGGTACTGCCCCCACCCCCCCTCCCCCGGGAAGTTTGGGAGGTACAAGGCAGAAGTAGAAGAAAGGATAGAAAGAAGGGAAAGATTAGCGCTAAAAGACTAGGTGCAATCGGGAAAACACTCAAGATATATACGGGGGGATTGAAGGAAGGAGTAGGAATGAAAACGTATTTGCACGGCCCAATGAACTTCGCAAAAACGCTGAAACTGCGATTTCGTGTAGGCGACCTGGACCTGCCTCAAAGAACATATAGGTGTACCAGTAGCCGGGAGGAGAAGGAAATAGATGCACAGATGTGCCCTTGTGGCAAGGCAGCAGAGAGTAGATCTCACGTAGTTGGAGAATGTGAAAATGTACGAGGAGGAACGGAATGTGTTAAAAGAGGAGATGAGGGAAATAGACGAATGTGACATGGAGGAGTGTGATACAATACACTATTAACAGAGAGCAGCGAGAAAACGATCGCTATCCTCGGAGATGGATGGTGGCCACAGGCGGCCCAACAGGGAGGGGATAAGACTAGTAAAAAGAGTCTACCAGGTATGTGATGTATGAACACAACGTACTGAGCGCCCAAATGGGAGGTGTGTCTCTATTAGGAGTAGGAACGGTGCTTCGTCTAGAAAGGGATGCGTGGTCAATGGTCGAATGACTTAAGGCAAGCAACAAATGAGTACGCCCCCCCCCCCCCCCCCCCCCCCCCCCCCCCCCCCCCCCCCCCCCCCCCCCCCCCCCCCCCCCCCCCCCCCCCCCCCCCCGCTACTTGCCTACCTCCCTGTGTGGCCCCATAGGATTAGGTTGCGACTCGCGCAAGGATTTGACTTTTTTTCCAGTTTCGAGGTGTACGATGTGTTTCAGCCATGATGTGGATGGATCTGACTTTTTTGTATTCTTCGATTTTTTACTACTGTATATGTATTCCCTGAGGTATTTCTTCCGCTCCAGTTTTTTTGGAGCATGTGCTGTGACCACGGACTCAATATTTGGACATGAGGCAATGTGAGAAACACAACAGAAACAATGTGCGATACTACTGTATGCGATTGCTTTGTTTCTGCTGCTTGTCGGGGTCTGTTGGCATGCTTTTTTTCCGGGTAATGTTTACGACTTGGCTCAGCTTCGACAAATTGGTTGGACACGTGCTACATACGGTAGGCAGGGTTGTGAACCAAAACACGAAACATGGCTTGATCGGTTTTTTTTTCGTTTTTTTTTCACCTAGAAGTCGTTCGGTTTCCGTCGGGTTTTGTTTATTATAAAGCAAACCGAAACAAAAAACGAAAACGTTCCCCCCCGAATATGTCGGTCCGTTTCGGTCGGTCGTTTTTTTTTTTTTTCAAATAAACCGAAAATGTTGGGGGGGGGTTCGTTGGGGTAAAAACCGAAGAAAAAAAAGACTAAAAAAAACGAATTACGTTTTTTTTGTTTCTCAACAACCCTGGCGGTAGGGGTGTACGAAGAGATAGCCCCTGAATGTTCTTAGGCTCGTCACTCTTAGGAGCTAGCTACCTGGTAGCTCTCTTACGAAAAAATTCGAATGAAGTCGGTTCTCCGAAATGGATATTGTTAGCATCGAACGAGATGTCGAAGCGTAAAATCTGTATAAAGCCCCCATGACCCATTTTGGGTACACCATCTACGAATATTAAATGGTAAAATATTACCAGTATTGAGACTATGTGGGACGGTACGGTAGTCCCGCAGCAAGTTATCTGTTTATGTGGTATTTGTGTGTAGAGAGTGGAGATGTGCCCGAGGCAGGGGTAGTGTGTGCCGCTAAAACCACGCTCTCGGGGGTCGGTCGGCAATGAGAGGTATTCTCAACAGTGCCCCCCGTGTGGGGCCGCCAGGATGATGATGACATCGAAGGGTTTCATCAGGATAATGAGGCGGTTTTGTTCTCTGCGGTTGTATGTAGGGGATAGGACCTGGTACACCCGCAATTCCAACACTATTGGGTGGTGCCTCAGGTCAACCGAAAAAGTGCCGCCGTTTCTGACCGGGAATATAATCCGTTTGGACTCTTGACATGAACACCGAACGGAGCAGAGTAGTATGAGGCATATCAAGTATGCCCTATATGTCGTGGTACGCGTGGCTGACAGTCCACATTCTTCAATATGATATCAGGTCTTCCGTTGGTTTCTAGATTTTTCCCTGGCGGTTTCCTATAAAGTTCTCAGGTGATCGGGGTCAGGGTCACTTTATATATGCCAAGCAGATTTTGAACAAAATTTTGTAGAAGTTGGCCCAAGGTCTGTATCTTTTATACGTACGTACCGACCTCCTGTTCGCTGCCTCGTGTTTGTAGTCCCTTGACTTGTCCTCCTTCTCTCTGACTCTCTCTGTCTGACTCTTTCCGTCTGTGTATGTCTATCTGTCTTTCTCTATCTGTCTCTTTATCTGTATCCCGATTTTTTTTTTTCTTCGTGTCTTATGTCTGTTTTACAGACGCGGTGCTTACTGTTTCGAAAGGAAAGCTCATGGCGGACAAGCTCTTAGCGTCCGGCGGGATGACCAAGGATAAGTCGGTACGTGCAAGCTACTGCTGTACTCATGTTATGCAAGGCCGTAGTCCTACATGACCCTACATAGACCCTCGCGTTCCTACAATGCCGCGACGGCGCACGTCGGGTTTTCACCGACCAGGCAAACACTGCTTGTACCAAGCGCGAAGCGCCGTGAGGAGGGGGGTGTACTCGAGTACTCGATCTCATGCATGCCGTGGTCTTCTGGGAAGGGGAGGGCAGGGAGGGGGCGAGGGGGGAAGGAAGAGGCAGGGGTACACGGACGAAGCCATAGACGACATCGCACTACCTACCGTTTCACGGGTGTAACCCAAAGCAACACCCCACACTACGTACCTGTACCATGTTTCGACCCTCTAGACAGGTGGTAGGTAGTTAAACTACTATTACGGGGGTCCATAGTTAACAGGACAAAATATTGTTAGTAAAAATAGGTAAATATATAGGTTTTTATGTACACCATAGGTCCTATTAACTATGGACCCCCGTAATAGTATTAATAGAACCACGTAAAGAAATACCGAAAAAAAGGAAATTTTAATGCCTGGTATGCATTTTTGGCAAGCGAATGCAAGTTTTATCGTTCTGACGGGGCTTATAATATATAGGGACGCCCTTTCGAGTTGCGTGAAGCGTCCGACATACATACCCGGCACGCACACGCACACAAGTTGGCGACATTTTCAAATATCCCGCTGAGCGAGTTCCTATTTGTATACCGACTTTTTTGTTGTTTTTATGTTCCGTGCAGAAATATCACCAGACTGGCTTGTTCGCTTTGTCATTCTGACCTAGGAGGGGGGGTATGGGGTCGTTTTCTATTTTTTTGTCGTGTGCCCTCTCTGGGTGGGTGGGGGGTATTTTCTTGTTTTTTTTGTCGTTTGAGGCAAAACGACCAGCTTTACAAAGTTGACTCCCGACCGATCTGACGTGTACGCTGTACTGGTGATGTAGTGTACTGCCTTTGTGGTGAGATAGTTGAATTCCTGATGTGTGGAAAGAACCGCGATCCGTGCTTCCGTTGAGCAGCTGCGATCCCGTTGTCCGTTGAAATGTAAGACGGGTACTGAGAAGATGACATGTGGCACGGTATGGTAGGTCACTGTACGCTATGGTGCGGTATTGTCTGGTATATCATGATACAGTATGGTAGGGTATGGTATGGTAAAATATGATAGGGTACGGTATGGTAAAATTCGCCGTATCATGGCACGGTTGGATAGGATTTGGTACGGAAAAGTACAATTAGGGGTCATGGCATGATACGGTACGGATCGGGTACGTTCAACTACAACACCAACGCGCGGGCGGTATCATGTTACGGTCGGTCGGTATGGTACGTGGTGGTGCGGTACGGATCGGGTTCGTCCAACTTCCAACGCACATCGGCCAGCCTCTTTGGCTAGATCTGTCCTGCCATCCATCGCTCCGCCCCATCCTTACTCCAATTTTTGTCGCCCGGCCCCTTGACGGAAACCCAAACCGCGTAACACGCGGACCAGGTGCGCATCTGGGAAGACAGGGCGGGAATCGAGCGCGAAGACCCGTCGTTGGGTTCGGCACGAGAGGGCGGCACCAACGCTACCGGCGCTCCCGCGGCCAAACGTCTCAAGGACGACAGCATGGAGAACGCCGCCGCCGCGGCTGCCGCCGCCGCGGCCGCTTCCGCCTCCATGTCGACGGCCGGCTACGGTAACGCGTCGCAAACGCCGTCGCCTGCCGTGGTCGCGCCCATGCACTCCATCGGTCCGGGCGTTCACCACGGCGGAGGCATGTCTGCAGCGCCCTCCGGCGGCATGCCGGCTCTGCCCAACGCGGTGCTCCCGTCGACGCACTCCGCGATGGCGGGACTGCCGCCGCCGCCGATGTCAACCGCCGGCATGAGCGGGGACACCGCGGTTACGGCGGCTGCCGCCGCCGCCGCTGCCGCCGCGGCTGCGGCTGCGGCGTCGATGGGGTATGCGCCTCCAGTGGCGTCTATGACGCAGGCCGTAGGGGTTCCACCGGCGGTACCGACGGTCGCGACCAATATGGCGGCCGCTCCGACCGCGGTCCCGGTGACGGCGTTTGGGGCGCAGCCACCCCCGCAACAGCAGCAGCCGCAGGCGTCAACAGCACCCCAGCAGCAACAGCAAGCACCGCCGCCGCAGCAGCTGCAGCAACAGCAGGCACCGCCGCCGCAGCCGCAGCAGCAGCCTCAGCCTCAGCAGCAAGCACCGACACCGCAGCAGCAGGCACCGACACCGCAGCAGCAGGCACCACCGCAGCAGCAGGCACCACCGCAGCAACAACAGCAAGCCCCGCCGGCGCCGCAGCAGCAGCTGCCGGTGCCGCAACAACAGCCGCCGGTGTCCCAGCAGCAGCCGGTGCAGCAGCAGCAGCAGCAGCAGGCGCCGCCTCCGCCGCAGGCGCTGCCTCAGCAGCAGGCGCCGCCGGTGGCGGCCCCGCAGCAGCAGCAGCAGCAGCCATCGCCGCCACAGCAAGCACCGCCGCAACAACAGGCATCACCGCAGCAAGCACTACCGTCGCAGCCGCAGGCACCACCGGCGCCGCAGCAGCCGCAGGCACCACCGCAGCAGCTGCAGCAGCCGCCGTCGCAGCAGCAGCAACCGCAAGCGCAGGCACCGCCGCCGCCGCAAGCGCAAACGACTCCTCAAGCACCGCAAGCATCCCACCCCCAAGCGCCGCAAGCGCCCACCCCCCAAGCGCCGCCTGCGCCCACCCCCCAAGCGCCGCAGCAGCCGCCTCAGCAGCAGCAGCCGGTGCCCGTTGCCGCGCCAGTGGTGGGTCTGCCCGGCGTGTCGGGGCTGGCACCAGCTCCGGCCGCACCGCAGCTACCGCAGGCGTCACCTCCGGCACCGGCGGCGCCGCAGACACAGCAGGCACCGCCCCAACCACAGGCGCCTCAGCCGCCCCAGCAAGGGTAAGCTGTCTGGTGTGGAAGGAGGGATTGGGGGGGGGGGCAGGAGCGGCAGGGATAAGCGGTGGAATGACACGAGGGATTGGCGAGGGGGGGTAACAAGGATACGCGGTCGGTGGAAGGAGAGATTGGGGTGAGGGGGGGGGAATGGATGCATTTTTTACCCCCTGCTAAGGTAAAAACGATTAGGTGGAAGGAGGGATTTGCGGGGGGGGGGGGGGGGGGGGGTGGGGGGGGTGGACGTCTTTTTGCGTTGAAAGGGGCGTGATGTGGCTCTGGAATGCCGAGGAAACGGGTAGGGGCGAGATGGGTGGCTGACCTGGGGGACTTCTTGTGTCGATAAAAGAACCACGCGGGGTGGTGAGACGTTGCGGGGACTTCGGATAGGCTTGGACCTGTGGAGATGCAGAAGGCGGGAGAGGGCTCGCTCGCGGCGGCGGTGGCAAAGGCGATGGTGGCGAAGGAACGCTGACGAGAGCGGAGAACGTGGTAGTGGCGAAACGATGATAACCGTGGCGTCCCCACAAGCAGAGTCAAGTTCGGGAGTGGTTTGTCGACCATGTTGTCGGAGTTCCGACGGAAGGACTTTTGCATCGAATGACAAAGGCGCAGCGGCGGCTGCGGCGGCGGCGGTGGCGGCCGCCGCGCTTAGAGTCCTTTCTGGGCATGTCAAGACGTGAGACGGAGGAAATGCTGCAAGGATATGTTTAGTAGGGTATATCTGGTACATGTGTACTTTGGGGGTAGCCGAGTACCCATCCGAGTATGAAAAAAATAATAGGTTTCGTACGCGCGTACTGCTGCAGTATATTCAAAATGAGTACCCGGGTATCCACCCGAACTGGGTACCTACCCGAGTGTGACCAAGACAACAAGGTTTCGTACCCGGGTACGGAGTGTTATGCCCTACTGCCCTACTGAACGTAGCCTTGACATGGTGTAGCTTGTCGTGATGATGGAAAGGGGCGGGCAGGTGCCCGAAGGGATATGTAGGAAGCCGGCGCCCGTTCCAGGATGACAAACCTTGAACGGGATCAGTTGAGAGCCAAGCCATTGTTACTGTGGTTGTGCTCGCTTTCGAGAGGCATTCGTTCGACTTCCGTGAGCTGGGAGGCGGGAGGGGGGGGGGGGGGGGCTTCGTTGGACTGGACTGGAATTCGTTTTTTTCTGTCGGGGGCAAAAGGGACTGAGTCGAAGAAGGGGTTATCAGTAGGTGATGTTAGTAGTCGCGGCGAGATAGGGCAAGGCGAGCGGGGATGCGGCGGTTTTTTCGGTGGCGAGACTGTCCAAGTGCTTCGAATTCGTGTATCGGTTGGTAGCCGGGCGAGGTACAATGTATATCAGGTGTCTCTTATGGTACGGGATATCTCTCTCGTATGGTACGGGTTATCTCTCTCCTGTGGCACGGGCAATCTTCTCCTGTGGTACGGGATATCGGATCTCTATCGTAATACGGCATTACTCTGTCCTACGACGTCACGGGGTATCTCTTATTCTGTGGTACAAGATATACCCTCGTATGATTCGGGGTATCTCTCTTGTATGGTTCGGGGTATCTCTCTCGTATGGTCCGGGGTATCATATTCTGTGGTACGGAGTATCCTCTCTTTTTGGTACGGGATACCTTTGTTGTGATAAGGCGTTTTCTCTCTCTGTTCTGTGGTGCGAAACGTCTCTCTCGTATAGTAGGGGGTGTTTTATTTCTCATGGTACGGGCTACCAGGTAGCTATCTCATACGGTTCGGGCGATATTTATCTCATGCGGTATACGGGTAATATTTCTCGCAAGGTACAGAGTATCTCTTTTTGGTGTAACCGCTCCTTTCAAGCGTGGGAGAGATGAGAAAGAGGAGGCGTGGCCTCGCACAGTGGAAAAGGAAAGTGAGTAGGACAGAGGCAAGGACGGGGTCAGGACGGAACGGAGAGGGGCGGGGCGGGGGTGGGCGGATCGGGGGACGGCACGAGAAGTCCGACGCTAGCTTTCTTGTACATTTTATTCGTGTTGTGGTCGCTAGGATTGCGTGCTACCAGGTATCCCCCCCCCCCCCCACCCTGTTTTCGCGTTGCAACCCCCCCCCCCCCCCCCCCCCCTACCCATATTTCTATCCGGTTCGTTTGTTTTATTTTCCGTCGCTTGTGACCTTTGGCATGAGATAGGGCGCGCGCGGGGAGGGGGGTTGATTGGGGCCGGAAAAGGGGGGTCAGAGCACGGTGGTAGGCTTTATTTTTCCGATTTTGGGCTTTTCCGGCAAAAATCGGCAGCGGGGGCCGGCCTGCGAAGATATAATATATTATAGTTTTGTAGAAAAAAAAAAATGAAAACCCGGACGTTTGGCTCTTCCCTCCACGTTCTTCTCGGCCCGCCCCGGAAGCAAGCGGCTGCGGTCGGCGCGGAGTTGCCCCTCGGCGCGTCCCGGTACCGCTGCGCCCGCCGCCGCTGGTGCTGCTGCTACTAGCGCGTGCCGCCACGATGGGAGTTCGAGATTTTTTTGGTCGAAATATTTGTGGCTGACGGGGGCTCCTCTCAAGTACGGAATTACCCGGGGACTACCGGGTAATTACCCGGTAATATTGGAATCCCTTGTGAGTTTTTGGTACTGTGCAGAAAGTGTGTCAAAAGTGCAGATCCGACCCAGGAAAACATGCCCTATTTGATCATTCAGGTTTTTTTATGGCTCTTCTCCCACTCGGCAGCGTGAGCTATTCATAGAGTAGATAGACCGTGCAGATCAGGCAGGGATCTATCTACACGCCCTGAAATACCTCCTTAAGGGTCAGGGTGGGATCGGCGAACTGTTCGAGGAACAGCAGGTAGGTGTGAAAGTTTTTTTGTGCGGGGTATCGATCTCCCGAAGCGAGAGAGGGCCATAGTACACGGAACAAAAAAAAAAATACCGTAGAAACTGCATACCCCCCTTCCCAAGGTGAGCGCGAGAAACAAATCAGAATGAATGGTGAGATTTCTGGACGAAGTAACACAGCAGTAGGTATATGATGTACCAGGTACCAGATATATTTTTGAGAATTATCTTCACCTGGTTTACGTCCCCCCCCCCCCCCCCCCCCCCACCAACCGTCCAAAGGGATGCGTGGTCAATGGTCAAATGACTAGGCAAGCAACAAATGAGTACGCCCCCCCCCCCCCCCGAAACAGGAAGGGGATGCGCAAGATTAACTGAACAGTTTTTCACGCACGGCGTATGTATTGCGTATGCGTATGGAAAAGACGCAGTGAGGGCCCAGCTGTTGGGAGGTGTGTCTCTACTAGGTGTAGGAACGTGCTTCGTCTCGGAAGATGCGTGGTCACTGACCGAATGGCTAAGAAGGCAAGCGACAGTTAGTTGTGTGACTCCAAAAATAGGTGGCTTGCCGTTTTTGCCCCCCGAATACCCGCCTACCCCTCTACAGTCAGTAGTATTAATAGTAGCAGTAGTGGTCCCTCTTTACACATAGTGCCGGTGTATGCGCCAGCCAACAACGCCGGCACCATATATAGCGACAACCAACCGGCACTACTCCCTCCGCACAACTGTCACAGCAGTGGTTGATCGTTAATCCCGTCTTTACCAAGCGATTTCGCCGGCACTGTAAAATAGCGGGTAACCGGCACTATTTACACTCGACCGGCACTATTATAGAGGGACCACTACTACTGTACTGTACGATTGATGTTGCTGTCTTGGCCCTCTCGTGGAGCTTGTGCAGAACCTGTAGCCCATAGTCCCGGAGCTGATGAGTTCACGGAGATACGTCACGCTGGGTAGGATCCTGGAGAGCTGGTCGCTTGTCGCCATCGTTGCGGCCGACGTACACCTTTTGGTCAAAATAAGCCGAGCAAGTTGCGATCAGGAAGAGGGTAATTCTACAAAAACACCACTATTTAATATATTGGTACGTTTCCATATTTTGGAAACTGTCCTATTTTTCCCGTTCTTCTCTAGGATTTTGTTGAAAATCGATCCAAAATCTGGACAAAAAAAAACGTGGTCCGATACAGACACGCCCCTTAATCCCGGGGATTGGTCAACCCTGTCAAGGAATCGCCACCTACCCTAGATTTTTTCACTGGCACGTTATTACTTTTCGTTCATCATTTTTGGTGCATGACGTGTGCTAAGAGATCTACGATATATACGTGTTCCGCATGCAGTACGAGTACGATCCTGTCCTCGACACAATTAATAGTAGGGTGCTCGCGAAGAATTTTTGGTTCAATCCGATTGGGTCGGGTTTCTAATGATGTGTTTCTCATGTAAAAATGTCCCCGACGAACGAAACCTTGGGATCTTTCTGAGGTCGTGGCGAAACGTGGCCAAAATGCCACTTTTGACCCATTTTTTTACCACTTTTAACCCTTTTTTTCTTGGGTTGAGTTCAACTCTTAGGAAGGTCCCATGGGTTGGGGTCATTTTTTAATAGGAAAGGGACCGCAAGAAACCCAACCGAAATTGGTTCCAACCAAATTCTTCTCAGACACCCTCCTTTCGACAATCGAGAGAGGGAGAATGTCGAAAAAATGCAAAATATTAACATTTCGAAGTCTGTCAGACACAATGAATGTAACGACCCACGGATTAACGCTTTTTGATAGTCATGGCCTCTTTTGAAGCATCGATCGCTACAAAACACGGCGGAGCAAGCCGGGTTGCTGGGTTAAGGTAGGGGATGGCGCATTTTGTGTCCGAGCTTCCGAACTTGGGTATACGCTGTACGACACGCACCATAGACAAATGGGCAGATACTGTAGATAGACATATTCCTGGTAGATATATATCGTTTATAAGTATACACCAATTTCCCTTTGCTGATCGGGTTTCCCACGAAAAGCCTTGCGTTTTTGGTTCTGTGGTTAGGAGCAAATCTGCAAACTCTTGCACACGTATTGTATGTACGTGCATTTTCTCCGCCGCTGGTCGTTATTCCTTTCGTTTGATGGGCTCTATAGACTTCAAACATGCATATATATACCTGGTATACCTGGTATACATATCCACGGCTGGGTGGGACTGCTATTATCATTTTATTTTTTTTCAGCTGCACAAAGCGTCATCCGACTTTTTTTTGTATGATCTTACCTTGTGTCACCTCTCACTACGTCAGAAGGCCTCCGATAGCGAACCTTGCACGTCTCGGGGGACAAACAATCGATTTTCCCATTTGTTGATCCACGTATAATTTCAGGGAAGACAGATCCTTCTACAGCAGTAAGTATTGTACATCTTTCAGAGCAGATAGACAGTAGATCCCTGATCTGTATGATCTACTACGGGGGCCATAGTTAATAGGACCTACGGTACTCGCAAAAAATTATATGTTTTCCTATTTTTACAGACAATATTTGGTCCTATTTACTATGGTCCCATACCGTAATAGCTCAGTTTGCCGGGTAGGAACCAGATAAACTGCACGGTCTGCAGGAAGGCATGTGCTTCCTGGTGGGTTGGATCCATCTCTACTACTGTTATAGTAGACAGTTCCTGCACACCAGTACCTCACAACGGCAGATCATAGGATCGGAGCCAGATAATCTGCGCGGTCTGGGACACGCTACCACTCCTGCACAGTACCCCAGAATTGGCAGGTTAGGATTGAGATGATCCACAACAGACAGATATTCTATCGTGATCTGTCTGTCCGACGTGTCGAGCCTTGTGCACGGAGCGATGCCTCGGCATAAATACGGGGAGCGCCTTTTTTTCTGGGTTACTCGCACGAGGAGCACAGTGTATCTTCCCCGAAACGAGGGTTCAAAGACGTTCGTTCGCGCAACCCGACCAACATTTCTACGCGCTATAATCCTAAAACAAATAAGGCTAGCGTAAGTGGCCATACTAACAGGCCAGAAAATATGGAGAAAAAAATGTGCCACCCTTACCACCGTTGGATGCATCCACGGTATTTTCTCGAGCTGCTGCGCGCTCGCGCCGTTCACTACAAGAGGGTCGCTTTTCCCGGGTCCCGAAGGGGTAAATTAATTCGTTCGTCGTCGTTCTTTGAGATACTGCCGGCGTGTGGACGGACGTTGGTTGGACAGTCGCTGACCGATCAGGAAGTAACGGTATGAAGAGTTTCTGCTTCGACCTGGTACTGCCTGCCAAAAACGTCAGCCTCCATAAAAAAAGCCCCACACGCATTTTTGTTAAGCTAGCGTAAAAGAAAGCGCAAGCGTAAGCTCAAGCAAAAGCGTGAGCGCAAGCTTTCTTCATGGTGGCATCGTGCGCAAAGCCGTTGCTCGAATATAAGCCAGGATGCCAACACCGTTGTAGTTGCATAACTATGCAATACAATACCATACTACGGGACTGCGGTACTACAAGGGCTAACAAGAACACAATTTTGTAAAAATACGAAAGTTTCAAAGTTGAAGGTGTTTAGTTTACCCTGCTATTACGGAGGGCCATTCGTAGTAAATAGGACCTACGGTACAGACAAAAACCTATATATTTCCCCATTTTTACTAACAATATTTGGTCTTATCTACTATGGTCCCCCTAAATAGGACAGCACTATCGTTTCAGAGGTCAGAGTACCCACCAGGTACAAGGTACCAGGGAGGGCGATGGGGGGGCTGCCGGCAGGGAGGGAGGGAGCAAGTGAGGGATGGAGAGAGGGAGGGAGGCAAAGGGGGAGGGAGGTTGGGAGGGACGCCAACAAGCGAGGAGAAGGGAGGAACGGAGGAATGCATTTGCCACTGCTGTGCCGCTGATCACTCGTAGCACAGTTCCAGAATTACACATGATGATAACAGAGTTGGCAAACAATTTTTCCGCTGGCCTCCAGCGAGCTCACGTCCGGTCACCCCGATTGGAATGCTGGAAGTCAACTCTGACAACTCCACGCACAGGGCCCCCGATGAGGTGTGGTTTGGACCATGACGATCGCCTCCGCGAGGGCTTCGACCAGATGCGTGCGGTATGGGCGCGCACCCGTTTCCAAAGAAATTTGTCCGTAGGTGACCATAGAGTGACCCTCATGCGGACAGACAGACTGACAGACAGACAATATTTCTGAATCCGTTGGAGAGACCCCAAGTGTACCACTTGTGGAACTGCTTTATCGCACAATATTGTACCGTAGAGTAATATACTATACCGTACAGCATCGTACCATATCGTATCCCCTACCATGCCATACTGCACCGTATACCACCGTGCCGTACCGCGACGCACGTACCCGTCTCTCATTTTTCGGGGACCGAGTGCGCTACGTTGAGTCAACCTGTCTTGGTATTTTGTAGAGTTAGCTCATTTTTGTGCGGTGAAAACCTCAAGTCCGGACAAGGGGGATTATCGTATCACGCAGCGTGTACCAGTATATGGCAAGGCACCCACGAGGCAGTTACATAGAACCCATTGCAGTCTCTGGAAGTGGCCACACCAGAAAATAAATCAATTCATTGACGCTGTCATCCATATGCAAGAAAGTCCGCCTCAAAAGCGGTTCTTAACACGATGCAGCTCACCCTTTATGCGACTCACGACACCTCACGGTGCTTGCTTCGCGCTTGGTGAAAGCATTGTCTGCCTGGTCAGCGAAATCCCGACATGCTCCGTCCGGCATTGAAGGGATGCGAGGGTCTATGGTCATACGACTACGCCATGCATGATATTGAATGAGTACACTCACTCCCCCCCCCTTCAGCCACCACCCGCGCCCGCACACCCCCCCGCCACCACCTCAGCATATCGATCGGCAGTTCCACAGCTCTGCTCCACGGTTCGACGTCTACCCCCCCCGCCCCCTCCCGCCCCCGCCCGCCCCCCCCCGAGGCAGGCGCTATGAAAGACGGCCTGGTTAATACCGAAACCCCAATAAAAGCGCAGGCTGAACGCTCCTCGAGCCATACGACCACGACAAGAGCGTCGCGACCTCATCTACCACCGCCACCCCCACCAACCACCACCACCGCCACGGGCGCTGTTGCCGCTGCTGTCGCTGCCACTGCTGCCGTCGCTGACGCCGCTGTCGCCAGGGTTAACTATTCGACCTTCTTGCCGCTCGATCGCCGCTTTCCGCCCTTCGCCGCGGTCTTCCCGGCGACCATTGCCGCCCTCTCATCGTGCATGCCTGTTAGATCGAAAACCGATTGAGTGGGGTACTGCTCCAAGTCACGATCACCGCCCCCCCCCCCCCCCCGCCCGCCAGAAAAAATAAAACACGGTAGACGGAGTTCAAACAACGGAGGTCAAGGGAAAGGGAGAGTCGAGGGCGCGAAGCCGGGAAGGGAAGAAAACAAGGACAGAGGAGGAGGGACAGGCAGGAAGAGGGAGGGGAGGGGGGCAGTGCGGGAGGGGGGGGCAAGAGGAGAGGCGTGGGGGAGGGGAGAGGGGGGGGGGGGGGGGGGGGAGAGGGAGAAGAAAAGGGAGACGGAGACGGAGAGAGAGGCAGAGGGAGAGGGGGGGGGGGGAGGAGGGGGGGGGCAGAGGGGGGAGTTGGGGGGGGGGGGGGGGGGCAAAGAGGGAGAGGGAGAGGGAGGTGGGGGCGGGCGAGAGGAAGGCCTGAGTTGTGGACTCGATAACGGCGGGAGCAAACCAAACGAACACCATATCGGCTGAACGGATAACATACAGAGACGGGCCACATGTGCAGGAAATTTCGGGGATATATACAGAGACACACAGAGAGACGTGTGCAGATATATATATATATCTCTGTCCAAAAATTCAAGGACCGTTCCGTTCGGTGCTGACATTTTGGGTACAAATATGCACGCCCCAGGGCCTTACATCCCCGTACTACAGTAACTGATACACACAAATGGTGACACACGCAGAGATAGTACTATTATTACTAGAAACAGAAAGAAGATAAAGGGAGAGAGAGCGCCCCCCCTCAACCACCACGGTGTGCTACGAGCATGGCTTGGACTCGGGGACCGAAGAAAAAATCATGGGACAGACTGACGGCGGGGGCTGGGGTCGCCAGGACTCCCTCCCTTCCTTTTCCCTTCCGCGCCACCGTTGAAAACCCAGCAGAACACACGTCACAATTTTTGCTATTAACAGAACAACATGCGAGAAAAAGTCTTTCGCCCACTCGTAGAGTAGAATACACAGGCATCCCAATGTACCCAAACACATGCAAAGGCACCCACAAGACACCAAGCAACACCTATCGCAGTGAATACCCAGCAGACCCCCCACACAGCCAAAGGTGAACAAAAAACACCATGCCATTCCGAAGCTATGCATTTGCAGCGGTCCCCCCCCCCCCCCCCGGTAAGCACGCCACCCCCCCTTCTCCGACGGAACCGCGTCCACTTCGATGGAAAGTGCCCACAGTAAACACAACCAATGGGTGGTGAATGTGAACCACGACCGATGTCTCTGATTGGCTATTTTAGCCCTACGGTACGGTTCAAGAGACCGCCTCCATTTTGTTTTTCGACGTGCCGGTCGGGTACAAGATCAGGGCTAGGGCCAGGGTTCGGGCTGGGTTGGGTCAGGTCGACACTTGTTCGCCGATCGCAACGTATGGCTGTGATAAATTTTTGGGTGGTGGTTCACACTCACCACCCATGGGTTGTCAATAGGCGACACAATCCCTGGCCCCCCTTACCTTGCTCCCCAAGAGCCGTTTTTTCTACGTCGTTCAAGAACCAGTCGTGAGGGGCGAGGTCGAGGCTGTCCGCCTGCTCAGAGCCGCCGCGGTGTGTGGGGGGTGCGCGGGGGAGGGGGGGAGGTAACGGAAAATGTTGCCGTAAAGGTAACAGGAGCGATAGTGGTATAGGTAACGGTAACATCAGCGATAGTGGTATGGGTGACGGTAACAGCAGCGATAGTGGTATAGGTGACGGTAACAGCAGCGATGGTGGCATAGGCAACGGTTACAGCAGCGATAGTGGTCAAGGTAACGGTAACAGCAGCGACAGTGGTACAGGAAACGGTAACAGCAGCAACAGTGGTATACGTAACCGCAACAGCAGGGATAGTGGCATAGGTAACGGCTACAGCAGCGACAGTGATATAGGTAACGGTAAAGGCAACTGTAGCGATAGCGGTACCACACAAAGGTAACGGTAATGGGAACGGTTGAGATAGCGTTACCAGTATCGGGTAACGGTGACGGTAGCGACAAAGACGGTAACGATAGCGGTATCGGTAACGGGAAAGGTAACGGCAACGGTAGCGGCTATGGTAGAGGTACGGGGCGGACGCAACGGTTAAGGTAACTGCAACGATACATGCGACAGTAACTGCAGCGATAGCGGTTAAGGTAACGTTTACGGCAGCGACAGCGGAGAGCGCAGACGATACCGGCATCAGTAGCGATAGTCGTACAGGTAACGGCAACGGTACTGGGACAGGTGACGGTAACGGCAACGGTGGCGATAGCGGTATCACTATCGGAGGCGTTCTACGTTAGAGGTTCACCCAAAGTTCTCTGAGGCTCCTCTGTCCCCCCAAGGTATAATGCTGAGTTAAACAGGGATAAACCTGTGAGCACGACTGGTCCTTGGGATATCATATGGTGGGGCGGGCACCCTCAACAGTTACAGATATCTCCACGCTGTGCTTTTTTGCTGTGGTACTGCACTTCCATGTAAGGATGCCGTGGTGGCTCAGAGAGTTATTTCCCCAAATGCGATAACTGTATCGTATAACGCCTCATCGGTAAGGGTAGCGATACAGTCAACGGTAACGGTATCGATGGCGGTATTCGCAACGGGAAAGGTAACGGAGGCGATAGTACGGCAACGGTAACTGCAGTAATAGCGGTAAACGGTAACGGTCGAGGTAACGGTAGCGATATCGGTGGCGGTAAATGTAACGATGGCGGTAGCGATAGCGATATCGGTAAATATATAGCGGTGGCGGTAGCGGTTATGGTAACGGTAACTGTATCGGTAACTGGCGGTAATGGTAACTGTAGCGGTAACTGTGGCGGTAACGGTGACTGTATCGGTAACTGTGGCGGAAACGGTAACTGTGGCGGTAACGGCAGCTGTAGCGGTAACTGTGAGTGCAAAGTCGGCCTCTAATTCGCGACGATCTCGCTTTTCTCCTGTCTCATAGAGTGCCTTGTCTGTCTGTGACCACATAACTTGTTAACGTACGGTTTCCCTCTATTAATAGGATACAGCAACAGCACAAGAAAGAACAGTTTCATGCACAAGACAAAAAAAAAAAAAAAAAAACGTATGTGCCGGGGGCATCGCGACACGCACCTCAGAGGCGAACACCTTCTTGGTGTCGAAACCCATCGAAGCCGTGCCCACGCCGAGCTGGGATTGGATCACCTTTGCCTGCGAGAGCGGAGCGCGGATATATCCCGAAGGGACGAAAAGAAGACACGGCGAAAAAAAAGGGAACAGATGATCACGTACGTTTCAGTACTGATTACGATTACTATGGTAGGTCCAGCTTCGAGTAAGACTCATCCCAAGGCAGTAGTGCTAAGAGGGGCTGCACATTTCGGCTTGACCCTCTTAGGAGCGCAGTCCCGTTTTGGGGGACAACTGCTTCGAACTTGAGCGGTTTGTCCCCAAAGCCGGACTGCGACCTCAACCCTCTTCGAACTGCACTCCCATTTTGGGGACAAACCACTCGAATCACAAGCGATTTCTCCCTAAAATGGGACTGCAGTACTCAAAAGGTCATCATCTTCTGACCGGTTAAGCGAGCAACTACGACTGTAGTACACCGGTTGGTATGATATTTTGTTGCTGTAACGGATGAGCAGAGTAAAAAGGACCAAATAAGCCTGCTAAAAATGCCGGATTACATAGTTTCTTGTGTGCACGATGGGTCCTGATTACCGTGGGGATCCCCGCTACCTGGTATATGATAGACCGAAGTAGACGTTTTACTACGGGGGTCCATATTTAGTAGGACCTATCGTATACACAAAAACCTATATATTTACCTATTTTTACCAACAAGACTTGGTCCTATTTACTAATGGTCCCCCGCAATAGTACCATGTGGCGCACAGACATGCTGGTCGGGCTGCGCGAAAAAAAATGCCTTCCTAAGTTATTTTTCGGGCGAGATGTTGAGTATTGAGCTCCTCCTCATGTATGATATGCTCAGAAAAGAGGACACCACACGCCTGCAAGGGTATTGCTCGGAAAATGAAGCACCGCCCTTATATATACAAGGGCATTGCTCAGAAAATAAGGCACTCTGAGGTGGCCTTTGCTCCAGAATGGTTGAAAGTCTACACTACGGCTGTAACTCCTCGTTACCTACTTCATTCCCGGAACTTTCGCGTGCGGGCGGGGGCGGTTATAGGGGGTACGGTTAGGGTTTGACGTCAAGTATGTTTCAACCATTTTGTCCGAAGCGCTGGGTCAAGGTCGGTACAGTAGTAGTGTTGGATATCGTATCGAAAGTTTCGATACATCGTAATATCGATATGTCGTATAGATGGAACGTGTTTCGCCCTGCATCCCTTCTGGCATCCCTGTGTTTTCTTGTGCAGATACTGCACGAAGAGCTTTACAATCTATCCAATCTTGAGATCGAAATTCATTTATTTATTTATTTTCGTCGGAATCGTACGGAAATCGATTATCGCTTTTTTAATCGGTATCGTATCTATATCGAATATCGTTCCATATCCAACACGGCCTGCTATTAATAGAGCCGCCTCACAGCCACAAAAGGAGGCGAAGCTTTGTCTTGACAGCCCGTCGAGTACGTACAGCTTGAATATGGTGTGGTGCATTTTTTAATCCCTGCCTCAATCGCTGCTCATATTTTCGGTGAACACACGACACTCAGATTTTCGAGAGAGCCGTTGAGTGTACTCGATGCATGAAAAAATGGCGTAAACTACTCGGTGGACTACGTAAATAGACTTTTCACACACCTAGTGGCATTTCATGTGCACGCTCCCCCATCTCCCCCCATATTTGCGTTAATCAGGAGAGTAAACCAAAGAAAGGAAAGCGGATGCAATGAGCAGAGTAGCGTGAGGCGTAAGAGCGCATCAAGGGGTGGGTGGGTGGGAGTGTACGGCCTTGTCCGTGAGCTCCATCATTTTATCGTACCGTTGCTTATTTTCAAAAAAAAAAATCACAACACCCAGGTGATCCAAGAGAGCGAGAGTTTCCCCTCTTCCCCTCCCTCTTCACATAGGCGACAGCTGCCGTGCGATAGGAGATACGAAGCAAAAAACAGCAACCAACAAACGAACAAAAAATGCCCAAAACCCTTTTTCCTGATCCACCGCTGTACAGCACCACATATCTAGCTCTGAATTCCAAGGGCCTAGTCCGCGAATTGGGGTTGCAATCCCAAGGTAGGTCAAAAAGTCAAGTTCACGTGCAACGCAAAACTACAAAATATTATAAAAAAAAAAAAAAAACCATAAATCAGTTCACCAATTTCTTTAGAATCGCACCCATGCGACACGTCGTGCGATACGTCGGGGGACAAACTACGCACGTACAGTATTACGGAACTGAGAAGATTACGTTTATGCATTCACCAAAAGGGAAAATAACATTAAAAAAAATATATTAACAATAGCGACCAAAAAAGCATCACGAAGTATCGTCTATGATACGTATATACGCGAACGTAAGGTGAGCGAGTATGACAGCAACACAGCACAAGCAGGATCATGCTGCCTGCGCCCCGTGTGTCGCAAGACTCCCTCCTTGAATTGTTGTACTCCGGGACACCAAATTTTTGCCGTCTCCGAAAACCAAGCAAAACCCGGTCGACGCTACGTAATCGTCAAAATATTTTGTCGCCTCCTTTTCCCTCTCTACAACGAGTACACGAAAAATGACGTCCCAAAATGGTCAACAAGCAAAATGAGCTACTGTTTTCACCACACCTCGGAAGCAAGATACGCCATTTTCACCCTCGCTTCGGGCGGAGAACGGGCTATGATATTTGTTTAAAACGCACCTCGTCTTGCACCGGGGCGTCTCGGAGGAAGAGGTTGATGACCGACTTGAGGCCGAACATCACCAGGAAGTACCACGAGGTCGACGACACGTAGCTCGCGTCCAAGGTGCCGAGAAGCACTCCCCTCTGCAGCATCACCTGTTCTCGCGTGACACAGCAGGACAAAAATCGCCAAAACAACCAAAAGCGAGCAGCATCAGTAAGTAAGAAACGCAGGCTGGCTGGGATTAACCAACAAGAAACAAAAACAACAAGAAAAAAAAAAAAAAAATCGGGAAGTCCTTGTACTGAAAAAATGAGTGCAGAACCGACCCATTCTCGAGAATTAAGACGTCCAGCCTGGGCCTGCTTTCATGTCTCATATTAGGTGCATGTACTGCAGTACGGAATACGCCCACGAGAGAGAAATAAACCTATACAATAGTAAGAACACAAGGCTAACTTTCTGGAGGACGCTAAGAAATCGGATCAAGGAATGGTACTCAGCGGTGAGCGCTAAACCAAATCCCACCAATATATATATATCTGTATATATCTATATTAGTGTATGCTCAAGGTAGTTCAAGGATGATGTAACAACAAGGTCCTTGGCCTTTTTGGGACTCCAGCCTCGTTTGGGGGACAATTTTACTTGGAATTAAAGTGGTATGTCCTCAAAACGGGACTGCAGTTCTGAAAGGGTCAAGGCTTGCTCATGGTACACACAAATACACACAAAAACCTCTATATTTCACTATTTTTACCAACAATATTGGGTCCTATTTACTACGAGTATGGCCCCCCGTAGTATGTAAGTGGTTCCTCAATAGCGCCGGTTGCCCGCTATAGTCTTTGTAGAACCGCTTTGTCACAGACGGGTTTAACCAGTGCGGTAGGGCGTGAAGCAGCACTGCCGATGGGCTCAACAGGGCCGGCATTACTTGATGCCGCATGTCGGTACTGTAGAGGCACCAGTACTGGAACAATCATAATCATAATCATAGTCACAATAATATTGATAGTAGAGATAGCACCAACAATACGTAATCATAATAACGGTAATAATGTCAGTAATCGTAATAATACGAGAGCGTCGGCATCGATCCGACAAAAACAACAGCAAACGGCACAGATCACTATTAATGAGTGCTGGGGAACAAAATAAGTCCCCGCCCCCTCTCTTCACTCTCCCCCTCCCCCCCCCCCCCTCTTCTTTTTTGGCGGTCACCGCGGCCGGGGTCGAGTTGCTTGCAGATTATCTTTGTGCGGGGAGAACCTTAACTCTGGACAAGGGGGATGATCGTACCACGCAGTGGGTATATGGTGAGGCACCCACCAGGCAGTTGCATAGTAAACCCATCGCTGTCTCTGGAAGTGGTCACACCAGAAAATAAATCGATTTATTGACGCTGTCATCAATATGCAAGAAAATCCGCGGTTCTAGGATGCAGCTCACCCTTCACGAGACTCACCCCACACCTCACGGCGCTTCGCATAGCTTGGTGCAAGCTATGTCTGCCTGGTCGGTGAAAACCTTACATACTCCGTCCCGGCGTTGTAAGGATGCGACGGTCTATGGTCATACGACTACGCCCATGCGTAACAATGAGTACCCCCCCCCCCCCCCCCCCCCCCCTTCTCCCCGCTTTCTATGTAACATATGGAAACATCGTAATGAGCGCCCAATTGTTGGGGTGCCTCTATTATGAGTAGGAACGGTGCTCCGTCTCGAAAGAGATGCGTGGTCAATGGTCAAATGACTAAGGCAAGCAACAAATGAGTACGCCCCCCCCCCCCCCCCCCCCCCCCTTTCTCCCCGCTGTCATGATGGATGACAGGCATATAAATCCCCCGCAACTTCCACATTCCGAAATAGCCCATTATTTCATGCCTCATGCCACAACACACACAAGAGAGAAGTGCACCCCTGCGGTCATAGATTCGCGCCGCCGCTTGTCACTTTTCTGGAAGGTTTCGTGCGAGGGTGGTGACGTGCGCGAGCAGACACGTCTCCGTCTCTCGCCTTCCTGTATTATCCCGCCGCATGTATTACGTGCTACCAGTCACGCCGCATCTCTCGCCGTATCTATTTTATAAATTTTGAAATACGTCAGCTGTGAGTTCGATTGATTAAATAGTTGATACTCAACTTTGCAAGCTGCGTAATACGCCTCGTCTATATTCCATTTTTACCGAATTTTACAAGTATTGTGATAAACCGAGCGCGCGTATTCTATATGTGATTCCTTGTCAAAGATATAGGCCAGCGGCTCCCCTGGATGCTGCCCGGTCAACAGGACAATTTAAAATAATCATTCTGCGCACTGATACTATATAACCCGAGCAAGGGATATTGATATGATGTTGCAACATGTTGAAACCTTTGCATTTCACAAATATTTATAGATTTGTTCAGTGTTGTAGATTTGGTTCTAAAAGTGTGAATAATTCTTCCGGAGATGAGCTGCTGCTGTTCTTGCTACTGCTGTTTTTGTTACTTCTTCTGTTGTTTTAATAGTATGGTTCTAAGTGTGAATAATGCTGCTGTTCTTGCTGCTGCCGTTTTTTTGCTACTTCTGTTGTTTTTTAATAAATCGTCGCGCCCATGTTTTATATGTGACGTGAAACACGCCATTAATGGCGATAACACACCCACAGGGAGGGTTTTTCGAGACGAGTTTTTTTTCCGAAACTGGGATATACACACAACGAAAATGGCGGCGTTCGGGAGATCTCGTCGAGATCTTCCCATATTAGACCCATCGCTATGGGTTCGCACCCTCCCCGTTGGCGAGCAAATCACCCTGGAATTTCGTCCGAGGGGTGTATTATCTTAGCACCCTAGTGTGATACGGTGTGTTATGTTATCACCCTAGTGTGATACGGTGTTAGTTTATCACCCGTGTGATGCGGTGTTACGTTATCACCCGTGTGGTACGGTGTTATGTTATCACCCTAGTGTGATACGGTGTTAGTTTATCACCCGTGTGATGCGGTGTTATGTTATCACCCGTGTGATACGGTGTTATGTTATCACCCGTGTGATACGGTGGTATATTATCACCCATGTGATACGGTGTTATCTTATCACCCGTGTGATACGATGTGTTAGCTTATCACACGTGTGATACGGTACCTCGCCGGTTCCTATTACAACGAAAAAAGCAAAACATCAGCCAAGGGTGTACTTCCGCGCCTATTATATATCGCCGTATCTATCTCGCCGCATCTATTTCGCCGCACCCCACTGCGCCACAGATCTCGGTATCTCGCTGCAGTTGCCTCGCTGCACCTTTAGCCCAACGCATCTAAAATGTGCTGTTCCTCGGCACCGCAAGCCACCGGGATGCAAACCTCCTGAACGAGGACGGCGACGCGGGTAGACGCGCCTCTGTAGCTTACCGTGCGTATTCAATAGCGGCAGTAGACCGAACCAAACCTGTCTGAAGTAACACCCGACCTCCAAACTACTTATATTATAAGCCAGAACCGAGCCGATTCAACAGCAACCACTGTATAATGAACACCAAACCAGATAACACCTATTCGACGTCAAACACACCAGACCACACCATACACCATATACCGCACAACAACAAACCACAGCAAACTAAGCAAAGCAAAAGAGTCAACGAAACCCATCCCCAAAAACCGCCATCAAAAACCGATTACTCAAAACCGTCAACAAACATCGTCCCCAAAATAAGCAGCACAACCCGGTCACCAAAAATCGTCTACAAAGACCTTCAACAAAAAAACTTTACCGAAAAACGTGCCCAAAAAGCGGTTGTCCAAATCTGGCACAATACCAAAATCCGGCAACCAAAAAAGCGGTAACCACAAGATGGTCTCCAAAAGCCGTCCCCAAACACCGTCCCAAATAATCGTCTGAGCACAACGGGTCACCAAAAACCTGCTATCTCACACCGGATACAAAAAAAAAACGGATACCAAATACCGTCCCGAACAACCGTAACCAAAAACCATCCCTCAAACACCGTCACCAAAAACCGTCCGCCAAAAAATCGTCGTGTACCAAAAAACAGTTTTAAAAAAAAAAAAAACCGAAAAAAAGTGATGCAACGTCATGTACAACAGCGGAGAGCCAGACCGGAAAAAAAAGACCGCATACACCGTACATATACCGCATACCGTAAACCGCACACCGTACCGTACCGTACCGTACCACGCCATACCATGCCGTCCGTACCTTGAACCGATTGGTGAGCGGGAACGGTACCCTCACGAGCACGAACCCTTCGAAGAAGTAGGACGTGAACGCCATCATGAACATATTCGTGCCCACGAACCCCATCTGTCACGTCACCACCCCCGAAATCACCGCCGCGGCCGCGGAGCAAACACGCCACAAGGACGCATCAAGCATGCACGAACGCCCACCGTCGCAAAAACCCGCCGCACCCGCGCGTACGAGGCCACCGTTTGGAGCACCATTTTTGGAGCACCATTTTTTTTCGGAGAAGGAGCATAAACAAACGTTTGCGCCATCCGAAGACGTGAGAAGCAGAGGGGGGAAAGGGGGGCGGGGGGGGGGGGGGGTTTTAGCGTTTAGGGGTACAGGTTTAGTGGGGGGGGAAAGGTGAGAGGTCGCCCGGGCGAAGGTAGAAATCGCTGCAAGTCTCTCGATCGTTCTTAAGCCCGATAACATCATCACCACGACCACCGCGGTACGAGACGCGGGCCCGCTAATGTAACTCAGCGAAAACGTTTGTCTCCCTGGGTCTTAGCTAACTTACACCGTCGTCGTGCATCCTTGCGGAACGAAAACGGTTACAAAACCGATACACGCGGCCGGTTGGCCCGCGCAGGCAGGTAGGCAGGCAGGCAGGCTGCCTTCGTTAGTGCATGTACCCGTTCGACCGGTCCAGAAAATAAACAAGGAAACAAAAAAAAACTGCACGGCACACCCCCATCTCGACATCGGGATAACGGGACCGGTCCTCCCAACCACACCCTACGAGTAGCCGTCTGTATCGGTACCGGTGGACGTCCGTTTAAACACGCCGATACACGCCTAGTTCGCTGCACCTGCTTCCGCCACCCTCTCTCCCTTTCCTCAACCCCCCCTCCTCCCCTCCCCTGCATTTCCCCTCGCCCCTCCCCCCCCGTCTCGAAAGGGATGCGTGGTCAATGGTTAAATGACTAAGGCTAGCAACAAATGAGTACGCCCCCCTCCCCCCCTCTCCTCCCCTCCCTCCCCCGGCCCCCCCTTTCTCTCCCACATTCACCACCCCGCCGTCAAAAATGCAATGAGCGCCGACATGGTGGAGGTTTCTCTGTTAGACGTATGAACGTTGCTCCGTCTCGAAATGGATGCGTCGTCAATGGCCAAACGACTGAGGCAATCTACAAAGGAGCATCCCCTTGGTGCAAGCAACGTCTGCTTGGTCGGTGAAACCCCGAAGTGCTCCGCCCCGGCATTGTGGGGGTGCCGAGGGTCTATGGTCATACGACTACGGCCATGCATGATACCCTCCGCCCTCTCCTCCCTCCACTCTTCCCGTCATTTTCCCGTGATAACCCCAAGTAAGCTGTTCCAAAACGATGGATGCGTGCACTTAGCTGTGAAGCAATCCAAAATTCACAGCTAAAAGTCACCTGGCTCTTCATGGGCCCCATCATCTTCTCGGGGTTTGCCATGGGACTAGCCTGTCCCGGAAGGTCTTCCTGTCGAAGCAGCCCCCCCCCTCCTTCGACGTGAAGTAGCCCTTGCGCCGCGAGAATGCCTCGCTGCAGATGAAGCGCCCGTTGCCCCGGAGCCTCTTAGCTCTCGTCAGGGTTTGCCTGCAGGCGTTTCCGGCGGGGTTAGGAGTCGGGGTAGGGGCGGGGGTAAGAGTAGGTGTCCGGGGATGGGGGGTGGGGGAGGGGTGTACTCGATATCATGCATGGCCGTAACCGTATGACCATAGACCCTCGCATCCCCACAATATCGGGACGGAGCACGTCGGGTTTTCACCGACCAGGCAGGCATTGCTTGGACCGAGCGCGAAGCGCCGTGAGGTGTCTGGCGAGTGGCATGATGAAGGGTGAGCTGCATCCTACTAAGATCCGCTTGTGATGCGGACTTACATATGGATGACAGCTTCAGTGAGTTTAATTTCGGGTGTGGGGGGGGTGGAGTTTACGGCTCCTATATTTATGACACGATATTACAAGAATAAGGGAACCTCCAATCTCCAGCGACCGGTGGCGGGGGTCAGTCGCCAACGCTCTGCTCTTGGTTCGCACCAGCTGGTCCGCACGGCCTACGAGAGGTTGTACGAAATTGCGTCAACCGCTGTCTGTGCTACACCGCGTGCACGCAAGTTCGTTGCCCAAAACAAAACGTGAAAGCAAACCTACAGATTCAGGACACCTCACAAGAAACCAAAATTCTGAGCCAGGCTGGTTTCCTATTTGAGAGAGGAATCGTTCTATTGGTAGTCTAAATTCAGCATAACGGCTCCCGAGTTTCTTGTTCTCTTGTGACTCTCACGTTGGGTTTCTTGCTATATATCTGGTACCAGTATATTTAGTAGCTTCTTTCTTAGGGCCACTCCTAACGAACAAAAAAAAAATCACGATTCGTGATATTTTTGTCGTGAATCGTGATTTTTTTTGTCGTGAATCACGACAAAAAAAATCACGATGCATGACACCAATTTTTTTTAGCTTTTCCCATAAAAAAACAAAATCACGATTCGTGACATTTGTCGTGCCTCAAAATACGCCTGATCAAGGCACTACGCAACCCACGCGCACCAACGGTATCCGATGGTCGGTATAGGGGCATGGCAGACTCTGCTTCGTACGCCGCTTGTGGACAACGGGCGGCTACCCAAAGACACTGCTGGGCCCGGGCTAACAAGGAGGTTGTGGCCTCGAAATTTCCAGGAGGAGGAGCCACTGCTGGAAGACAAACGCGAAAATGACCTGGGGATGTCACAGGCCAGGCCGAGCAGACGGCCTGCGAGATGGAATCTCGCGAAACGAGCTTGGCCGACGGCCGGTGAAGTTGGAATCTCGCAGGCTGGGTCAGGCTTCGGCCCGCGATTCGAATATGTCACGGGCTGGGCCAGGTGCGGACGGCCCAGCCCGGCCTGGCCGTGCCCCACTCTCGAGAGTTTGCTCCACACCCCCCCAAAAAAAAAAACGTTGGGTTTGAAATATCAGAACTTCAACTATTTGAAAATATCACGAAACGCGACGTTTTTTTTTTTCGGCTTTTTTTTTCGTTAGAACTGAAATGTCACGGATCGTGATCTTTTGGCATGCCTAAAAATCACGAATCGTGATTTTAATTCGGTTCGTTAGGAATGGCCCTTAGTACTGCTACTAATAACTGTGGGTGTCCTGGACTACTGTATTTGTCTGCAGGCGGTTGGCCGACTACTACGTACGTATGACACGAGGACACGAGCATCATGTCATATATGATATCTCGTGTGCGAGTGCGAGCAACGCAACGGAGTAGAGAGAATGTGGCCAGCATAAAAGCGTCAATTCTACTTGCGGTAGATACTGCACCAGTCGATCTGGTTTGTGTTGGAACGGCGAAACGCTGCCGCTGCCGCTGCTTGCTGCTTGCTTGTTCTGGCGGTTAATCGTCGACATGGTCCCGTGGGTGCACGTAGCAGCGACGCAACGGTTGCACCAGCCCCGGCCTTGATAGCTCCTTTTCTAGGAAGTTCTTCGGGTTGCATTGATATGGTTTGCGTGCACGACTCCCTCTCCTTCTCTCTCTCTCTCTCTCTCTCTCTCTCTCTCTCACTTGTAGCTAAGCTCCTCCTTGTCCAGAGGCTTCTCCGCCTTCAGAAGGGCCGTGATGTTGTGTCGTAGCACTCCCACCAAAATCACCATCAGCATCAGCGGGAAAACGACCCAGTTCCGAATGGCCGGGTCGAGAACAAGGTGCTCCCCTCCCATGGCTGAAATTCCCTTCGTATCGAGCTAGAGCTTGGGTTAGAGTTGATTGATTGAAAACAGCGCGCAATGTTCTCCGCGAGGGTTTCCACAAAATCGAAGGCTTGTATCAAACGGGGTCACCATGACCAAGAATCAAGACCAAAGCTGCCTGAGCATCGCAGATCGATCCCCACAACGGCGATACCAGAGCACTTGACGCTGTGGTATCTCCACACAAACGTTATCAGCACCGGTGTGGTGCAGCTTGCAATTCCTGACGGGCTACGAATAACGGACTAGCCGGTTCTGGAAGCAGTAAACTTGACGACAATAGAACAAAATTTGCGCACCAAGCAATCAAGATATTTTTATGTCAACCCATATGTGGAACACGGCTTTCCAGGCAGTGGGAGACATGCTGGATGGGGTCGATCCTATACAGGCAGTGGCGACGCTAGCGGTGATGTACGCGGCCGTCAAGCTCGTGCACCTTGTTGCAACATCGCCGGTCATCCCGTCAGTGTGGGTGCCCCTTGAGGCCGGTGAGTTTTTTAAAATACTTCCGTTTCTCTTCTGTGTGGGCTTGTGGGAAATTTACTGCTTGCTGTACCCGGCCTCGCCTTGCATTCATTGCCTTGCCTTTGCCTGCCTCGCCTCTTGCCTTGCCTTGCCTGGCCTGGCCTTGCCTTCCCTTGTCTTGCCTAGCCTTGCCTTGCCTTGCCTTGCCTTGCCTTGCCTTACCTTGCCTCGCCTTGCCTTTCCTCGGTGAAGGAAGCTAGTGACGGCATTGGCACGGCAGTATTAAAACCATGCGTCAATCTGTGCCAATGACCGCTACGATATGCCGACCTTCGCTCGGCGCCGCACAAGCTCTCCAAACTGCGGCGCAACGTCTAATGCAGCCGTTGGACCGTTGGACCGTTGGAGCGTGGTTGGAGAGCCAAAGACTAAGGCCAAAACAAAGGCAGTACCTCAAACCTCATGAACGTTTGTAGATTGAGACAAATAGAAAATTGATGTGCCGCACAGCGTATATGCAGCGTATCATGGGTAAACCTTGGTTGGCACAGGACACTGAACTACGACTGCTGTACGTATTAATAGTATGCAATCGAGATCCATTTTTGTTACACGACCTGTTTTGTGGCCACAGGCAGGATTTCAGGGAAGTGGGCTATTATTACGGTAAGGGACCATAGTAAATAGGACCAAATATTGTTAGTAAAAATAGGTAAATATATAGGTTTTTGTGTGTACCGTAGATCCTACTTACTATGGTCCCCAGTAGTAGCAATGTGAGAACACCATTTTCGTGGGCGCACCGTTGCTCAACCTTGTAGAACAATACGAACGAGTACCTGGTAGGGTCCGAGTCCAGAGCGCAGAGCGCTGGGCCTCACGCCCCCGTGCCTGCTGTGGAAGCTGGAAGAATGGCCCGGGGTCGCCAACGCGAAGAGGGGTCCTGCTCAGTGTGGGGAAAGAGGCGTGCAACAGGACCAACATATTTTTGAATAGTTGGGGTCAATACCACATGGCTCTATTACCCGGCATCTAAATAAATCAGCAGTTGTACTAGTATGTACTGTAGATGTACAACAGGCAGCAGTAGTCGTGTCGTATCATAGACATACACAGACCAGCCCTACAATTATACCCACGGCAGTACATAGCTGTACCGGCAATCTTGACTTATCTTCGCAATAGTGCCTTGTTGTTATTAGCGCCTCGGTAGTTGTACGGAAAGCTCTGGAGAACGTGCGGTAGAGCTCTCCAGCAGCGGATATATTCATACTGCTGTACTACTGCTGTAGCCATGCAACAATAGCTCTATTACGGGGGACCATAGTAAATAGGACCACGGTATACATGAAAACTGATATATTTAACTATTTTTACTAACAATATTTTGTCCTAGTTACTATGATCCTCCGTAAATACAACAAGCTCTTGACTCCACACTCATGCACGATCTACATCAGCACAGCGTAGTAGCTCTACATTCAGTAGTTCTAAAGCAGTAGTGGCTGGCTCTCTAGTCAGCTGGTCTAAAGCAGCACTTACATGTATATGGTGAGCAGAATGCGGTCGCACGAGACAGACCGCGCCATGACTTCAACGCGTGCTGCTGGATATCTTCACGAAACCCCTCCCCCCCCCCCCCCCCCCCCCCCCCTGTCCACTTATCCCGTCCCATCCCTTCCCATATGCACTGCCAAGGCTATGAACGCGGGAGTTGACACGTCAATCCTACCGCTATCAAGACTGTTACTACTAGCTTGTTACACTGTTGCTGCTGTTGACGTTAATTGTACTGTTACTATCACTGTTCAGCTGCTGTTAGTATTAAGGGGGTCCATAGGTAATAGGACCTATGGTATACATAAAAAAAACACATATATTTACCTATTTGTAATAACAAATGTTGGTCCTATTTTACTATGATCCCCCGTAATACTACACGTTTATCGCACAAGAGTGGAAAAATTCACGCTGTTTTCGTGAAAGCATTACTTTGCACTGCTGTTCATATTTGATACGATCCTTTGGTTAACACATTTGCATGTCTCCGTTTTCGGCATCATCAGTCGAGTCGTCTGTGGAGAGCCTCTCGGGGCCATCTTGCGGCGGCATGGAGATCAAGGTGAACATCGTCAACACGTCAACATGGGTTTTCGATTTGAGGGGATGGGGGAACTGGGCTGGGGGGCGGGGGTCGTAGTTGGAAACCTGAACTGCTATGTTGTGATATGATAGTCTGCGTGCCGATCACGGTGTCAATGATTTGTTCATTGTGTACGCGATTTCTTTGTTTGCCAGTTGGAATGTCACTAATGGGTTGGATATATTTCGTTTGCTCTTTGCTATTCAGTGTAATTTGATTGTTTTTTTTTGTTCGTGTTTGGGCCTTTGTGGTTGTGTCAGGATCCGGAGCGACCGGGGTTCATCCAGTGCTTCGACCCTTGCACCCTTCAGCACATGGGAGAGATTAAGGCCATGAACGCGGACGATGTTGAGGACATTTTACGACGGTGAGCCAAGATAAAGAGGCGATAGGTTGATGGGGCGAGACACAAACACAGATATGTGGACAGACTGCTAGACGAGCAGGTAGGCAAAGAGCGAGATGAAGGAGAGGGAGAGAGTACGAGAAAAATGGAGGGAGAGAGAGAGCTAAAGAGACGGGTGGGGGGGGGGGGGGGGGGGCGCCGAGGCGGGGGGGGGGGGGGGGGGGGCATGCTTTGTTTATCAGGCGGTGCCTCTGGCTTGGTAGCCTGGCAAGGGGTTTCCCGCCCCCCCCTCTCCTCCCCCCCCCCCCCGCTTACGGCTACCTGATGCGAGGCATCTTATTCCCGTGTTATCGTTCATGTTCACCATGATGATACTCGTGATGATGATTAATGACCATGATGACCATGATGGTGGTGACGAGGCGGGGATGATATTTTCGTGTACGTTGATCCATTTTCCTGAAACTATCCACACACCCCTTGGGTCACAAAATCAAGCTCAGCGCCCCGTTGTCAGCAAACCTTTTTTCTAAAAACGAAAAATCGTTATCGTGCGGGAAGGGCTCGCGTTGCCCAGGAATCGTGGTCCCTAACAACATTCGCCGAGCGGAAGCGAGTGCTGAACTGCCTGCAGAAGTACATCCTGGACTGCCAGGACGACATCGCCATGGTGGCGTCGAGGGACTCGGGAAAACCACGTGAGCGTTTCTCACCCCCCCCCCCCCCCCCCCCCCGTCTCGAACGGTCCGGGAATGGGTCCACGAAGGAGAAGAATGGCAACGAAAATTGAGCTTGAGCTCGAAAGGGGACGGAACAGGTTGTTATTGTTGTTGTTGTTGTTGTTGTTGTTGTTGTTTGTAGTTGATGATGTTTTTGCCGAAAGCCACCGCTTGATACGGCTCGTCGCCTCGCATTGTGTACCTGGCTTGTGTTCTCCTCTTGCGTTGGCGCGGTGCTCTGGGTTTCATCCTGTGGGTCTTGGCGCGTGGCCTCCGCACTGTCGCTCGTGCGGCTGGGTGAGGTAAGACACGGTGACGTACGGTATGGCGTGGTTTGGTGTGGCAGAGTATGGAACGGTATGGTGACGTACGGTACGATATGGTACGGTACGAGTTGGTGTGGTAAACTTCGGTTTGGTTTGGACCGGGACGGTATGACGCTGTACGGTATGATACCGTACGGGTTAGTCCCCCATACGGCATGATACCGTACGGTATCATACGTACTGTACTATACGGTATGGTGCCGTACCGTACCATGTGATATGGCATGGAAACGTAACGTACGATAGGGTACGGTCGGGATAACTTTACGCTGCCGCTGCTTGTGCTCCCGCGACTCGATTTTGCCGTACAGGATGGCTCCAAATCTTAGGCTAGCAAGACTCGGACGCGTTGTGCGTTTAGCTTGCTCATGAGATATCCAATAATTTCATCGTTACCAGTGTCTCCTCTCTCTTTATTTCCTTCTCCCCCCCCCCCCCCCCCCCCCCCCCCTTTATGGTCCTACGACTACGGCCATGCATGATAATGAGTACACCCCCCCCCCCTCTTTCCCTCCCTGTCTATTTCTTCCTCCCTTTCTCACCTACCGTGTCTGCTCTTGCGTGGTACACAAATACGTTCGGCAACTAAGTTGTGGACTCTCTACTCGCCGAGGTGATGATCACGTGCGAGAAGATCCGATGTGTTTGCAGTAACGGGGAGGCGTGGCTAGCCAGGGAGGCTAGACCTACCGGTCCCCTGGTTTTCTACAAGAAGGCGTACGTCGAGTATATGTGAGTCTGTCGGTCTTGGTGTAGTTCGTTGTGGCGGTGGTGTTGGTGATGTTGCTGATGGTGGTGTTGCTGTTGCTGGTGTTGTCGTTATTGTTGTTGTTGTTGTTGTTGGTGGTGTTATCCTTGGCTTTAAGTTAAACCTGCTGACGGCTTATTGTTGTGATTTTCAAACAAGCGGAAGATTATTGTACTGTCGGGGCGCTTTCCCACCTGTATTGTCTCCTTAGGCGGCTTTGTGTCACGGCCGGACGGTTCATGGCGTTTCTGCCTCTAAGGTCGTCTCGTCTGTCTGTGCGTCTGTCTGTGTGTCTGTCTGTCTGGGTGTGTTGCCTGTCTCTCTGTATGTCTTGTCTGTCTGTCTGTCTGTCTGTCTGTCTGTCTGTCTGTCTGTCTGTCTGTCTGTCTGCCTGTCTGCCTGTCTGTATGCATGTCTGCCTGTCGGTCTTTCTTTGTGTATGTCTGTCTGCCCCCCGCCTTCTGTCTGTCTCCCTATGCATCTGCCTGCCTTCCTGCCTGCCTGTATGTATGTATGCCTTTTGTCGGTCGGTTATTTTGTCCGTCCGCCTTGGTGTCTTGGTGCTTACAGACCGTTGGGCGTGATTGGTGTCATCGCTCCGTGGAACTACCCCTTCCACAACGTGTACAATCACATCATCTCGGGAATTTTCGCGGGAAACGCCGTGGTGTCGAAGGTGTCCGAGTACACGTGTTGGTCCAGCAGGTGGGTGCCGGTAGCACAGTAGCAGTAGCGTTAGCAGCAGTAGCAGTAGCAATAGCGGTAGCAATAGCAGTAGCAGTAGTAGTAGCGGTAGCAGTAGCAGTAGTGGTAGCGGCAGCAGTGGTAATAGCAGTACCATTGGCAGTAGTACTTATAGGACAAGTAGAAGTAGCAGTAGTGCAAGTGGTGGTGGCGGTGGGGATGGAGTTGGCAGCGGCTACCGTTTTAAAACGAACGTCAACCATCCGATAAGTATTACGGGGGACCATAGTTAATAGGACCTACGGTACACATAAAAACCTATACATTTACCTATTTTTACTAACAAGATTTGGTCCCGTTAACTATGGACCCCCGTAATAGTCCAATCAAGCAACATACTCTGTGTCGTAAATGATGAAGGGGCTCTCAGCCCGACGCACGATAGCGGTGCAAAGCACGAGCCGGACCAAAGCGGGTCGATGAGCGGGGGGGTGCGCGTGCCGAGGTGGTTCTCACTGTTTTTCTTGGAGAAAACAAACACATGCCAGGTACTCGTGCCCCAACTCTCTCAGTTGTTCCCTTCTCCTTCCTTCTCTCCCTCCTCTTCCCCTTCTTGTGAGTATCCACAATCTCTCCCTCTGGCTCCCCGCCTCCCTTTGACCCCCCCCCCCCGGTCCCTTCTTCCCTCCCTTCTTCCCGTCCTTCCCTTCTTATACCTTCCCCCGGTCTGTTATTCTTGGTGCAACACACAAGATATTTCACCGCCATCATGAGCGAAGTTCTAAAGGAGTGTGGGCATAACCCAGACCTTTGTCTAACCGTTACCGGCTTCGGCGATGCTGGCGCGGCGTTGGTCGCGTCTCCCAACGTAGACAAGATCATCTTTACTGGGTCACCGGAGGTTTGCGGAGGGAATGGGGAAGGGGGCGGGGGCGGGATTTGTGTAGGCGTTGTGTCACATCCTTGGTGTGATTACGGTAGGACCGAAAATAAACGAAATATGACCAAACCAAGCGAAACCAAGCCGAAAAACGCATCCAAATCTGACCAGACCAGACCAAACCGAACCGAACCCAACCGAACCGAACCGAACCAAGCCGAACCCAATCAAACTGAACCAAAGTGAACCAAACCCAACCGAACCAAAGTGAACCAAACCCAACCGGACCTAACTGAACCAATACCAACATCACCCTATCAATCCCAATGCCAGAATTTAATCCACAACCATGAAAATCTGCACCCAAAAAATATTATCAATCAAACCTAAACAAAATCAAACCACACCAACACACTATCGTCAAATCCACACCCAACTAAACCCACATCCGAACCTAATCGAACCGTAACACAGCACAAACGACCGAGCAACACCAAACCAATCGACAGGTCGAACGCAAGGTGTTAAAGGGCTGCTGCAATGCCACCAAAACCAGACGCGATCAACTCGAAACAAGCAAAATCAAACCAGCACACCCCCGTAATAATCACCAACACCACACCACACCACACCACACCCACACCTACCCCAACACCAACAACACACCCCACATCAACACCAATACCAACACCGACAACAACACCACCAACACCAATATCAACACTGTAACCACAAACCAACACCACCACCCACCCCACAACACCAGCAACACCAATACCAACACCCACACCAACACCAAAATCCACATGAACACACAACACCAACATTAACACACCACCCCACCAACATCTACACCAACACCAGCACCCATACCCACACCCACACCACACCAACACTAACACAAAAAAAACGACACCAATAACAACATCGACACCAACCAACGCCACACCACCACACCACACCCACAACCACCACACCCACACCCCCCACACAAACCCTACACCAACACCAACACCAACCAACACCAACACACCACACCCACACACACTACACCACCGACCCCCACACCCACCACCAACACCACACCCACACCCCCACACCAACACCCACACCAACCCAACCAACCCACCCCCAACAACACCCACCCAACCCTACACCAACACCAACACCAACACCCACACCAACACCCACACCAACCCACACCAACACCAACACCCACATCACCCCACACCACACCCACACCAACCCTACACCCAACACCACACACACACACACCAACCCCCCACACCCACCAACCCAATACCCCAATACCCCACACAATACCACAACACCCGCATACCCCACACCCGCACCACACCAACACCCACACCAACACTCACACCAATACCCTACATCAACACCAGCACCAACCCTACACCAACACTAACACCAACACCCACAGCAATACCCAACACCCCACACCAACACCCACACCAATACCCTACACCAACACCAACACCCACACCAATACCCTACACCAACACCAACACTAACAATAGGTCGGACGCAAGGTGATGGAAGGCTGCTGCAAGACCCTCAAGCCCGTGGTCCTTGAGCTCGGCGGTAAAGACCCCTCATCGTCTGCGAGGATGCCGATATCGAGAGTGTGATGCCGTTTGTCATGAAGGGGAGCTTCTTCAACGTGGGACAGAACTGCATCGGGGTGGAGAGGGTCTACGTTTACGAAAAGGTGGTGGTGGTGGTGGTGGTGGGGGGGGCGGGGGGGGGGGGCGGGGGGAGTGGGGAAGGGGGAGGGGGGGGGTGGTTGGGGAGGGGGGGGTAGAAGGGGTTATGGTTGTGGGGAAGTTGCCTATTTAGAAGCGCGCTGCGACAGGGGAATCATATTACGGGGGGTCCATAGTTAATAGGACCTATGGTATTTGTAAGAAACTATATATTTACCTATGTTTACGAACAATATTTGGTCCTATTTACTATGGTCCCACGTAATAGCAGTTTTTTGCCTCCCTAGGCAAATATTTTATGAAGGACGGGGCTCCTTAATCGAAAATGGTCGGAAAATAACGCCTTTCTTTTTTTGCGATAGAAGTATTTGTACACCTAGGCCATGGGATTGTTCATCAACCATTCCGCTTTTGTTTTCTTTCATTAATTAAAAAAAAAAAAAAAAAATTTTTTTGGACGACTTAAGCATATTGACCTACAAGCGCTGAATCTCTGAAAGAAATTGTGCACCTCTGCCTTTGCTTGGTGGTTGGGTTGGTTTTGTGGTCGGAGGTGGTGGAGGTGGTGTTTTGTGTGGACGGCGTTGTTGGTGGTGTTTATTGTGTTTGTGGTGTCGTTGATGTGATTGTTGTTGTTGTTGTTGTTTTTGGTGGCGGTGGTTAGCGTTGGTTGGTGTTGGTCATGCTATGGTTGGTGTGGGTGCTGTTGCCTCCACATGCATCCGTTCTTGTCAACCCAATTAGCGCAGCAGGTTCAGGGTGATTTTTTACCCACCAGTGTCGCCTTTTTTTTTTCTTTTTTTTAAAAAAAAAATCGACGTTTGTTTTTTGTTTGGCACGCACGCGCGCACGTAGTGAAACGAACGAACGAGCGAGCGAATTAGTGTGTGTCAGGATTGAGTTCGAAAAACTGTGTTTTCACGCGTCGGACAAATAGATCATGTGCACAGATAGATCATTTAGATCATCTGTAGATATGTCGTCTAGATCTACAAATAGATCAGATATATCATCTAGATCATCTACAGATATATCATCTAGATCATGTACAGATAGATCATCTAGATCATCTGCAGATAGATCATCTCGATCGTCTACAGATAGGTCATCTAGATCATCTACAGATAGATCATCTACAGATCATCTAAATCCTAAACTGCCGTTGTGAGATGTTGTGCAGAGTCTTGTGTACATTTTTACACATCCAATCCAGGAAAGCTGTCCTAGGTCATGCAGATCATGTCAAATCATATTAAGGCATCCAGGCGGCAACAGGAGCTACCGTTGATCGCACAATTCAGGAATACGTCTGCCATGCAAGACCTAGATGATGGAAGGAGGGATCGATCAACTGTCCGAGTTATATACTGTTTTGCACGCACGGGCGCGCGTAAAAAAAAACGAACGATTGTGTGAAAAAAAAAAATGCGTTCCCAGGTGTACGACCGTTTCGTTGCGAGAGCGACGGAGCTGGCGAAACAGCTTCGCCAGGGGCCCGTGCTCGGCAAGGATACCGTGGATTGTGGAGCCATGGTCATGCCGGCTCAGCTCGACATCGTGCAGGTATTGTTTATTGTCGTTGTTGTTCTGCTGCTACTGCTGCTCCTGCATTGTTGCTGTTGCTGTTGCCGCGTTTGATGCTGCTGCTGCCGCTTCTGTTTTGGTGATGTTGCTGTGTTTGATACTGCTCCTGCTACTGCTGCTGTCTTACCCGACTGTCGAATGTATTCACAGCAGTTTTGAAAAAATAGTAATTAATCACGTTCATTTTTTATATTTTGTGTTTTTCTTTCTTTTTTGTACTGAGAAGCTATGTACCCAATATCGGCGTCCCGTTTGTGTTTGACAAAAGTTACCCCTTGTATACCTAGCCGATGGGATTCATCGGGTTGGAAGTGTAAATTCGAGTACACGAGGGGCCAAAGGGAGGCGCGCGTGCGCGGTGGGTGGGGGGGGGCGTACTCATTTGTTGCTTGCCTTAGTCATTTGACCATTGACCACGCATCCCTTTCGAGACGGAGGCGGTACAAGGGGGGGCAGGGGGGGTACTCGATATCATGCATGACCGTAGTCGTATGGCGATAGACCCTCGCATCCCTACGATGCCGGGACGGAGCATGTCGGGTTTCACCGACCTGACAGACATTGCTTGCACCAAGCGCGAAGCGAAACGTGAGGTGTTGGGCGAGTCGTATGATGAGTACGCTGCATCCTACTATGAACCGCTTGTGAGGCGGACTTTCTTGCCTATGGATGACAGCTTCAGTGCGTTAAGGCGGAGGGGGGTTGCTCGCGTCTTCCTTTCGATCGCCAACGCCTTTTGCCAGCACGCCGCCGTTTTTTTGTTTTCTCGCAAGCCCTTGCAGCTGAAAACAAAACGTGTTGGTTGAGTTTACGCCTACATCTAAAAGCACCATGTCATGTCTCGTTGAGAATATTGTTTTTTTTTGCAGCAGTAGCAGCAGTAGTGGACGCACACCAAGAGTGCTAGCAGTACTGCTGTTCTACTGTTGCAGTTTTTTCTCGTTGCGTTCGTTCTTTGCCGGCTCATTCTATTTTGTTGTTTTCTTTTGCTAATTTATTTTTTGTTTCGTTTTGGAACGTCAGGGTTTGGTGGACGAGGCGGTGTCAAGGGGGGCGAAGGTGACAACGGGGGGAAAGAGAAACCCGGACCACCCTAACGGCCTCTTCTACCTGCCAACGGTAAGCTGTAACAGGCCTCTCACACTAAGTACGAGTGCTGCAATGCGCGACGTGTCCGACGTTTATCTGGTATTAGAAGTAGTGTGTTTTGATTGGAAGAGGGGAGAGCGATATGTTTTTGCGCAGCACGCTCGAAACAACCTGAGCAACGTGTACGTACTTGTAGCTCTTCCTGTTGCCAGTGCTGCTGTTGTTGTTGGTGTTGTTGTTGCTGCTGCTGCTGCTGCTGTTGTTGTTGTTGGTGTTGTTGTTGCTGCTGCTGTTGTTGCTGCTGCTGCTGTTGGTGTTTGTGGTGATGGTACTGGTGGTCCACAATTCGTTTTACCCGTAAAGCACTCGTACTTTCGGGCGGGACGTGCTACAGTAGCGGTACAGTACCAGGTGTGGACTCGTAGTGCTGGAACGTATTCAGTCCTCTGGGCCGAACACGCGGAAGGTTCTGGAGCGGACTCTGAAAGACTGGCGCTGTCAAGGTCCGGGGTGTGCTGGCGAGTTTTGAGACCCGCTTACTGCGAACACCTGGTCTAGATGACCACCGGATTCTACCACAGTACAACGTGGTGTTGATTGCTATTTCTACAGCTACGGTGGTAGTTATTTGTAGTATGTAGCATTTTTTCTGGCCGTTTTTTTTGTTGTCACTGATGTCTACGCAAGCACACAAGGATTTGTTGTACGAGTGAACCACTACTACCATTACGGGGGACCACATTAAGTAGGACCTACGGAAAACACAAAAAACCTATGTATTTCGCTGTTTTTGCTATCAATAGTTGGTGCTACATACTATGCTCCCCCGTAATAGATGTTATACATGTGCTACTTTTTCACACCTGGTGCCCCATCATGATCTATCTATCTATCTATCTGTCTATTCGTAGATCATCTATTAAATAGTGCCCCACTCGTCGTTGTAGGAGGTGTGGTGCAGGATATGTACAGTGCAGGTGGTGCGGATAACACGGCACCCACCCGGCAACATGAGCTAGATCATACAGATCATACAGATCATACAGATCAGGGATAGATCTATCTGCCCTGAAAGAGCTAGATCATCAAGTGGCTACTGGATGATCTGTAGATGATCTGTCTGAAGCTGTGTACGTTTTTTATTTCAGGTGCTCTCGGGGGTGACGTCGGAGATGAAGATTGCTCAAGAAGAAGTGTTCGGTCCCGTGATGACGGTCATCAAAGTGCCCGGAAACAGCGATGAGGCCTGCATACGGATGGTCAACTCGTCCAAGTGAGCCCAGGACGCGAGGACAACTCGTCTTTGCTTCCTTTCTTTAAAAGCAAAAAATGAAAAAGTGTATATATGCATCAGCTGTTATATCGAGGATTTTGTCGAAACTCTCGTCTTTGCAACCTGCTTTCGTCAAAAGTTTTCTTGCGTTGTATCTGGGACACCAATTTGTATCCTCCCCCCAGTCACGCAGTGGGCGTTGCTAATATCTTCGCTTGTTTTATCGTCAACTTTCTCCTGTGAAAGAAGGTTATGTCCCTTGGAACCGCTTGTGTCTGTTTTGCTTGCTCGTTCGTCTGTCTATCTGCCTATCTGTTTGTCGGTTTGTCTATTTTGTCTGCTTCGATATTAATAGCTTGTGGGTTTGTTTGTTTGTTTGTTTGAGTGTTTTGACCATACCTGGAGTGCTTTTTTTCGTTTTGTTTGGCTGTGTACCTGTTCGTTTGTTGACCTACTTGTTTGTTCGTTTGTTTTTTACCTCTGTGTATTTCTGTTTTGTCTGGTTGTTCGCCTGCTTGCTGGTCCATCTGCTTGTTGGTATTTTTGTTTGTTGCGGCTGTCTGTGCGTCTGTTTCTTGTTTTTTTTTTGTTTCTTGTTTTTTTTTCCTATGTCTGCTTGTTTCCTTGTTCATTCGTACGCTTTTTTTTATGTCAGGTACGGGTTGGCAAGCTCTGTATTTTCGGGCAACAGCGAGAGGGCGGTGCGGCTCGGGGAGGCAATCCGTTGCGGCATGACTAACGTGAACGACTTCGGGGTCAACTATTTAGTCCAGGCGAGAGCACGTTTTTCGTCCTTTTCGGGCCGGGGAGCGGGGAGGTCGAAGGAGAGAGGAGGGGGGGTGTACTCGATAGGAGAGATGTACTCGATTGCATGCATGGCCATAGTCGTATGACCATAAACCCTCGCATCCCTACAATGCCGGAACGAAGCGCGTCGGGTTTTCACCGACCAGGCAGACATTGCTTGCACCAAGCGCGAAGCGCCGTGAGGTGTCCGGCGAGTCGCATGAAGGGTGAGCTGCATCCTACTGAGAACCGCTTCTGCGGCGGATATTCTTGCATATGGATGACAGCTTCGACGACTTAATTTAATTTCCGGTGTAAGAGAGAGGACGGGGGAAGTGTTCTCGATTTTTTGCATGGCTGCAGTCGTACAACCGTAGGGGGGAGGGGAGCAGGCGGGGGACGGCTGCTCTTATTCTGTGTAATTTATTCTTGTCTAGTTAAGTAATTAGCTGGTATTAAGGGTTCTAATTTGTTAGGTAATGTATTGTGGATTATAATTTTTCTTGACATTTTTAGTGCCGTACAATGGTTTTAATTTGGTCGATTAGTTCCCGGGAAAGTATGGACTCCAAAACCGCACAGAGAGCGAGGGGTCATCCTCGAAACGTGTTTGTTGTGCACCAGCAGTCCCAATAAATCTGGAGAGGGAAGGAGCTGCCATTCTACGGTCCCCAGGATTTCCAACACAAGAGGCCGTATTTTGTGGGTTTGGAGCACAGAGCTCAATGGACTGGGTACGTATTGTCGGCATTCCACTTTGCAGCCGCCGCTCGGGGTTAGCGAGATAACCTGGTAGGCACCACGCACGCGATCTCAACCCATCCCATCCAATCCCATATCATCCCATCCCATCCCACCTCCTACATTTCGTCGCATACCATTCCATTCCATCGAACCACATCCCATAAAGCGTACACACTTCACTACCGCATCCCATCTCCGTCCCATCCCGTCGCGTCGCGCTCCATCCCATCGTGTTGCATCCCATCCCGTTCGAATACATCCAATCCCATCACACTGCATCACATCCCATTCTATCCCATCCCATGACAGATCATACATCAAGGTCCCATCCCGTCCCGTACCACGCCATCTCATCGCATCATATCCCATCCCGTCCTATCGCGTCCCCATCCCATCCATTTCCACCGCATCCATCCATGATGGGAAGTATCCCAACGCTCTTTCCCAATTTTGCATTTTCTAGGACACGTTTTCGCTATTAATAGGATAAGGGATCAGGACGGACACTGGGTGCACTGATTAAGCCGGGTAGAAACGACGATTTACCGTGAAGACAACCAACACACTATTAATAATTTAAAAACGATGACAGTTCTTCCTCGACCGTCATACCCCCTTCCTGCCCCCAACGCCATAATTCCACCTCGCCCCATTACCCACGTTGTGTTCTTTCATTTCGTGCAGTCGCTGCCTTTCGGAGGCGTTAAGGACTCGGGGTACGGCCGGTTCGCTGGCCCCGAGGGACTCCGTGCGTGCTGCCTCCTCAAGTCGGTCACGGTTGACCGCTTCCCCCAAGATCATCGGAACCGTCGTCCCGGCCCCCCTTCAGGTGATGACAACTGAATTGAATCTGATTAGTCGGTTGATTGGTTGATTGATGTGTCATTGGCTCGTTGGCCCCTCTTGAGAGTGGAAGCTTGACGATACAAAATGTGATGATTTTGTGCACCACCGGTCATTGCGGGGTTGGGGGATGACGGCGCAAAATTGGTGTCCGAGTTACAATGGTTGAATGCGAGGAGTCTCTCGGCACGGGGCGCGGTGTGGTCCTACACGTGCCGCAGGACGCCACCGCTGCTAATATCATCGTCTAACTAACGTGTATAACCCCCCCCCCCCCCCCCCCCCCCCCCCCCCCCCCCCCCCCCCCCCCCCCCCCCCCCCCCCCCCCCCCCCCCCCCCCGTGAATCCTTTCCTTGTTCGAACTCCGTAAATGCCCTTGTCGCTGTGTGTAACGTCTAGCCCCCTCCCCCCCGCCCTCCATGTAAACCTCCATTTTTCGAATTACCACAATACCCTTGTCGCCGTGTGTAACGTGTGGACCCCCGTCCCCTCCCGTGAACCCCCTTCTTATTTCAAACTCCGTAAGCACCCTTGTCGCTGCGTGTAACGTGTATCACCCCCCCCCCCGCGCGTGAGCCTATTCCTTTTTTCGAACTCCCACAGTACCCTTGTTGCTATGTGTAACATGTAACCCTCCCCCCCCTCTCCCCGTGGCGCCCCTCTTTTTTTCGAACTCCTTAAGTGCCGTTGTTCGCTATCTGTAATGTGTATCCCCCCGCCGTGAACCCCCTCCGTTTTTGTAACTCCGACGATACCTTCGTCGCTGTGTGTAGCCTCTAGTGCCCCCCCTACTCTCGGTGGCGCCTTTCTTTTTTTCGAGCTACCTGACAGTACCGTTTGTCGCTGCGTGTGTGAGACTTGTAACCCCTCCCCCCCTACGTTGATACGACTGTGCCCATGCATGACATGAGTACCCCCCCCCCCCCCCCTTCCCCCTACATGAATCGCCTCCAATTTTCGAACCCCATAAGTACCCTGTGTCAAAGGCAGGCACAAGATTCGCTGCCAGTATGACCCGGATGTTCTACTGCGACTCTTTGGTGGACAAGATTTTTGCGGTGGTTGAGCTGATCAAGGCGTCCCTCGGCAGCTAATAGCTACGAGTCTGGCGCGTTCGATTGAGTCGTTGGAGTTGTAGTGGTTGGCCCTTGTGAAAATGTGGCGTGTTGGTTCTAGGAGGGGGGGGAAGGGGGGGGAAGGGGGGGGGGGGGGGGGCGTACTCGACATGATATGTGGCCGTAGTCGTATGACCCAAGACCCTCGCATCCCTATATTGCCGGGACGGCGCACGTCGGCTTTTCACCGACCAGGCTGACATTGCTTGCACCAAGCGCGAAGCCCCGTGAGGTGTTCGGCGAGTCGCCTGAAGGGTGAGGGGATGAGGGATTAGACGGTTGTGGTATGAGTATGTGACCGTTGTGTCTGTTGTTGTATTTTCCGCTGCAGTGAGAACGACGCTTGTTTAGGGAGCAAGGGGGGGGAAGGAGACCGGTGAGCTGATCAAGGCGTCCTTCCGCATCGGCAACTATGATGGTTAGAGTCTACTTGCAGTTCTCGACTAACCGTTGTGGCTGTTGTGGTGTGGTGGTTTGTAGTGAAAAAGCTTGGCGATTGTGCTGAGGGGCAAAGGGGGGGAAGGTGATGCCTAGAGCTATTGAAGTCGTCGCTCGGCAGCTTGTAGCTACTACAATAGTCTAGTTATACAGCAGCAGCATGGATGTGATGTCAATTGATTGGATCGGATAACCCTCACCCCATCATCGATTGCCTATACTATTACTATTGATAGCGAGAAAACGCCCCCAAAAGAGGGAGGCTAAAGGTGGTGCTTGTTGTGAGAAAATGTCGACGACATCTAACAACTGTGCGTCCGATGCACCGAGTGTACAAGCATAAATTCTCCCCCGTATCTGTACTGCACTTGTTAGGCGCGTCTACAAAGATCCAAAAGTATCCGCTCTTTTCAGCGGGGTGGGTACAGGGTACAGGGTGTCTAACGAATCCCCAACGGGATGAGCCAAGGGCCAACGTTTGTCAAGCGTGGACCAAGGTTATGTAGCCCAGCCAGTATTTGCTACGGTTTAAAATGATCTACCGGTGTACGACACAACCTAGCCTAGTCTTGCGTTCGATGCACTGCATACAGCAAGCAGGAAATTCTGCGTGTGTTTATACTGCGCCCGTTACATGCCTACAAATATCCAAAGGTATCGTCTCGTATGTTGCTAGTGGGCGGAAGAAGGGGTTATTCGCCGAGGGCTACGACAGACACCGGTAGCCGAGTCACCAAGCAAGGTTATACTGCCCCGACAAAAAAATCGCCAACCTAAATAAAGAACAACGTGAGCATCCGAGGCTCACTGCGCACATCACAACCAGAAAACATCCCGAAGCTTACTGCATTACTGCGCCGGTGAGACACAATTTCCAAAAATGATCACTGACGACTATATCCCCGACGAGGTTTTGCCCAGGGACGGCGTTTTTTTTTTGTCGAGCATCAAGCAAGGTTATAGCCCAGCTAGCCAAACAGAAGGCGGATACTTGCCCGTGATAAATTATCTTCAACTATTATTAAATACTGCGAATCTTGCCGCGCCCGTTACATGTCCGTCTCCTGAAAAGATCCCAACGTTTTTGGTGGGCGTCTACAAAGATCCGAAAGTATCCTGTTGTATAAAGGGCCCTGGCGTTTTGCCAGGGGCATTAGTAGTCCAGGGCCAGCGTTTGCCAAGCACCAAGCAAGGATACAGACGAGCTTGTGAGATACCTGGTAGATAGGACGTTGTTGGTTATGTATGTGGAGATGCCGACAACAAACTGATCACACGGCAAGCAGGATTATATGGGGTGTCTTACTGCGCCTGTTACACACAAGAACACGTCTACACAAAGTTCAAAAACATCTCTTTTTACTGCGCCCGTTACAGCAAGCAGTCCAGTAGTAATGGAGTATTAATAGTAGTCTATAGAGTAGTACACGACTACTACTTACCTGGTACAGCAGTACTCTGTGCACTACTTTCAGTACTCAGTACAAATATCCAAAAGTACATATCCTCTTTCTTTAACGGGTGCTTGAGCGATATCTCCGATGATGGCCCACCGCGGCAGCAGCCCAGAGGGTCAGCCTTCGCCAAGCAAGGCGATCGCCCTTACGGTGGGATGGAAGGGAAAAATAAATGCTGATACTAAAAGAGATAAAATATCGGCAACTGAATTTTGCTCCTGATGCACTGCTCGCTGTGTGTAGTACATATATACCAGGAATACAGCAAAAGCTACTGCTGCTGTAGATTATGCCGTACATAGCTTCCTGCGCTCGTTAGACGTCTGTTAACAGAGGTCCAAACCACAGCAAGCAGTACGACGTACGTATATACCTTTGTTTTGGGATAGATGATCGATACCTGGCAATGACCGCAAAAGTCGTTACAGTATCATATTAATATTAATAGCAACTACTGTAGTTACCGCTCTTCAACCCCGAGCAAGGTTCTCACCCAGCCCGTGACACCGAAGTAGAAGGCAATGCTTTGGGTGAGGAGATATCCATCGTTTCTCGCAACAACTACGACCAGGCACCATCTTGAAAGCACGAAGTATAGCAGTAAGTCTGCTGCACCTGCCAGGTGTCATTTTGTCCACGTGAAAAAAAATAAGGCACAAGGCACTACTGCTGGTTGCTTTTCTCGTTTTTTTTTTTTTTTTTTTTTAAGCATCACTTTTACTTTCCAGCCTCGTAATAAAACTCGTAGGAGGTTTTACCCTCAGCGAGCTTCTGGACAAGCCGTGGTCACAGGTGTCGTCCCTTCTCCCCCCCCGGCACGTGCCTTCATTTTTGTCGCGCGTAGGGTTCAGCGTTCTCACGGCTCGTCGATTTTCATCGAATGTTGCCGGCTCACGCTCTCGCGCTTTCCGCTATAAATAATCAGTTTTAATGCAACAATGTATTATTGTGCTTGCCTTCTGACAAAATAACGTAGGTGCCGTTCCTATGTAAACCAAATATCCTTCCTTAAATCAGTAGTATCCCTCATACTCGTACACTTCTCTGCCTGTCGTTTCCAAATTCCCATTCCCCACAACATTTCATTTTAGCTACCGGTATAAAATATTCTATTCCTCATCGACGTTCCATCTCCATGTCATTGGCCGCATTCCTCCGGCTTCCTCCTCCCTTCCCCTAGCGACTGCTGGTACGTATTATTAAATACCAATACCAGGTGAGTATTGTACCGCACACCAGCAGCAGCAGGATCCTTGTAGTGTGCAACGGGCGAAGTGATAACAGCAATAGCTGCGGGCTGACGCTGACTGTCGGTTATTGTCGCACGGTCCTTCATGTTGATGAGACCGTGCCTGACCTGACTCTTGTCTTCGTCGCTACTATAACGGGGGACCATAGTAAATAGGACCTACGGCACACACAAAAACCTGTATATTCACCTATTTATACCAACAAGATTTGGTCCTATTTACTATGGCCCCCCGTAATACCATTCCTGGGCCCAACGGTGGCAGTGGTGGTAGAATATGTCTATCCCCTCGCGACCAAAAAAAAAAGATAATAACTTTTGTCGTTATCCACTTACTGTTACGGGGGTCCATAGTTGATAGGACCTATGGTACACACACAAACCTATATATTTACCTATTTTTACTAACAATATTTGGCCCTATTTACTATGATATGGTCCCCCCGTAATACGAGGACCGCGACCGCTCTGCACAACCGTGCGGTATGTGGGATCGCTGTTCAGTTGCGCCCGTGCGTCGTACGACTCATTACTACAATAATGATTCACGGTAACTCGCGGGGGCCAACATCTTGTTCGTTATCCACACGCCGTTGCTGTAGTGGTCACAGCAGCCCATGCCCCATAGCCTCGCAGTTCCGCGCAGTCTCCCCTCTTGTCCGCCCCCTCAGCACATCTCCAGCTTCCGGGTGCCACCCAGCTTCCCCCCTGGCCCGACGACCACCCTGAACACCGCCACCACCCTCCTGGTGTCGTGCGGTCTCCCCCCTCGTCCGCCCTCTCTGCGCAGCGACACCACTCTCCCCCCTTGTCCGTGGTGACTGTTTCGGCCCTCTGGAGCCTCAAGAGGGTTAGCTATGGAGGGAAATCGGTGAGGGTCAAGCCTGCTCCGCAGTAGGTGTGCGATTTCAACGCCCAGATCTCAACTTTAATATATTAATAGCAAGCAGCAAAATAAAATGTTTTCTTGTTTTTGATTTGTTTTTTTCCAAAACAGAGGCCGATAAGTGTGTGGAATTTCAATGAAGAAACAGGGCGAGCGTGAAGCGCGCGGAGAAAGCCGTTTTTTTCTCTGTTTTGGAGAAAAAAACAACAACCTCTTGAGAGTGCTGAATGCAGCTAACATAGTCCACGGAGTTCAGTTAGTGGACGACGGAGGAGGGTTTATAATGGGACAAGGCGTTTTTTTTCTTTCCCTGGAAAAAAAAGGATCTACGAACGCAGAACACAAGTATACCAGAGGTATTCTTTACTGCGGCGAGGATGCTGATTGAACCGATCTACACGTACCTGGTACGTACGACAAAAAATTAAAATAATCCAAGAATATTCAGTTCTTTGTTTCCTTTCCGGAACTTTCGTACAGCCAACCCGCCATTCACGTTTGAGTGGCGACTCAGCCGAGAAAACAACCCCAGGCTAGGGGAGGGGGGTGACCTCCTCTGATTCGGTGCATCAATCAATCCCGCTGGCCATCGCTTGGTCTTTCTTGCCGATATATTTTGCCGATATATCGTTAAATCGGCAAATACTAAATGAATCGATCAATACCTCGGTCGTTGATTAATCGACAATGATAAATCAGTCATCAATAAATCGACAATTATATATCGACAATTATAAAGCGACATTGATATCGACATATATCGGGATTTTAACGACATATCGGGATTTGAATGACGCGTGGGTACAAAATCATACATCGACGTATCAAAAAGCAACCGCTTGTGATGTCATCCCACCTATAACGTAGATGCGTGCAAAATACCTGCCTTCATTTATACTAAACAACTCCCGCCTGTTTTGGTGCATTTCTTGCTTCTTCGTTCCTTTTGAAAAAAATAAACAAACACATTTTCGCCACAGAAACCGTCGGGATGCTCAAAATCTAACTTAGATCAGATGCCCAACCAAGCAGTACACGTACGTATACGTACTTCGTAACGAGGCGATCCGCGACAAACCGTAGCATAAAAATCAGATTATCAACCGCCGATGACCGAACAGGAGAAAAAAAGCATGATCCCATCAAAAACAATTAACCGCGAATTTGACGCGCCATAAGTTACTAACATACAATAACAGCAAAGAATCGGCTTTAACCTTGACCTCGGTAATCCTTGCCCACTCCCTCCCCTCCTTGTTACCCCCCCCCCCCCCCCCCCCCCCCCCCCCCCCCCCCCCCCCCCCCCACCCCCACCCAGGCCGACACAACTCTCGCCGCTCCCCTCTATATAGTAATGCCTCAACAACAATAGATGGGGAACGAGGATACAATAACATTGTGGTGTACGCACCCGTACCATCCCCTATCACCTCCGCATCTTGCTTGCCTTACGGGGGGGAAGCGAGAATCCACCCCCTATCCCCTCCGCATAGTGCTTGCCTCATGGCGGGGAAGCGAGATGCCATCCCCTAGCACCGCATCTTACTTGCATTATAGGGGGGGGGGAAGCGAGATGTCATCCCTTACCCCGCGCATCTTGCCTGCCTTACGGAAGGGGGATGGGGGGGGGGGGGGGGGGGGGGGGGGGAGGTTCACACTCGAGTAACACTTCCTCGAGGTGCACAGGCATACGACGGGCTGTATATGAAAGCAGTACTTTGTTTGTTTTGTTACGCTCCCGGTATGCCATATGCTGCTACTCTCTGGGATGCTTGTTGGGTAACGCCCACCTAGTTTCGTTTCGGGGTGCACTGGAAGTCAATCCGACGACCAGCCGACAAAGAAAATAAGAACCCTTTTGTTAAATGTAACTGCTGCTTTGCTACTGCTGCTGCCGTGCTACTGCTGCTGCCGTGCTACTGCTGCTGCTGTGCTACTGCTGTCGTGATAAATATCCCACGCTCATGTCCCTCTTCTTTTTCAATACAAAACCTGGGGGAGGGGGAAAAGGGTAGAGGGGCGGGGCGGGGCGGGAATGGAAGGGAAAAATAACCGCCGACTCGACCTCGTCCCCGCCGCATGCTCCTTATGGCTCGTTCTCTCTCTTTCTCTGCTTATCCCCCCCCTCTCTGTTTATTTCTCCCTCTCCCTGTCTCATATCGGTATATATCCCTGAAGTCTCCCTCCCTTACTCTCGAGTGGTGCAAGACACGGCAGCAGCACCACCAGTCAACCAACTAACACACCAACCAACTAGTTGACCAATCAACAACCAGTCAACCAACCAATCAACCAATCAATCAATCGGCCGACCAACCAATCAACCAAATGCTGCGACGCTACACTGCACCGCTACGGTCAATCAACCAACCAGTTGATCAACGAATCAACCTTTACCGCTACCGTCCCGTCAAAGCCAACCATCGGAGCCACGACATCAAAAGCGGGGGAGGGACTAACAAAAAAAAAAGACAACGTTCCAGATGCGCTCTGCCCCCCCTCCCCCCGACCCCCCACAAGGAAGCCGTAACTTCCAGACTGGAAACCCCTCGGGCAAAAAATCCCATCAAGTAGAGGCGTCGCAAATTATCTGCAACTGCTGCCCCCCTTCCCCTCCTTCGCATCAGAGATATGGAAGCAAGACATCAAAAAAATCGCGAGAGACAGACACCGCCGCGCGATGTTCCCTCCCCTATCCTCTCCGCATTAGAGAGAACGTATCGCAACGCCATAAACATTTCTGGGAAAACCCGCCACAAGTGATTCGCCCCGCAAATGATGGGGAGCTATTTTTTTTTTGTAGGCAAAGAACTACGTCGGGGGGGGCCTCACAAGAAAAAACCAACAACATCAACAAAAACATATCACCCCCGAACCCTCTCCGAGCCATTACGCCTCGCCAGCCATCGACCCAACCAGCCACCCCCTCCTCCCTTCCTCAAGTCTTTTGTTCCCTTGAACAAAAAAAGCATTTTTTTCCCTGAACAAAACAAGCTTTCCCCCTTGAGAACAAAATAACATTTCCCCTTGAACAAATTAAAAAATCGAACGTCCGCCGGAGAGATCGGAAGTTTACGTTCGAAGGAATAAGGACGGGATGTGTGCTCATGCGGCCATGATCTCATCGGTGTAGATGTCCATGGGCGGGCACGAGCAGATCTGGTGGCGGGATGGAGGTGGGGGTGGTCATGTTGGAAAGCCGCCGCCGCCGCCGCCACCACCGCAGTGACGGAGGAAAGAGAGGGCAGGGCAGGGGAGGACAGGGTGGGACAAGACAAGACAGGACGGGAAAGGACGTAACAGGGCAGGACAGGGCGGGAAAGGGGGGGGGGACAGAGAGACGTAACAACGAGATGGGGGGGGGGGGGGGGGAGGAGAGACAGGGAGGGAGAAAGAGAGAGGAATTGTTAGCAAAAGCCGTCAACCTGCGGTCAGCCAGGGTGCTAAACTGACGAGATTGGCCATGATACACAAATATCAGTGTAGGGGGTTGTCAGTCAAGCGGTCAAACCACGGCCAAGTCAAGCGGTCAACCTGCAGTCAGCCGAGGGGTCAACCTCACGAGGTCGGTCATACTGCAATATACTTTTAGTGTTTGGGAGCGGCCAGTCAGGCGATCAAACCGCGGTCAGTCAAGCATTCAATAACGCTGTAATTCAAGAAGTCAAGCGGTCCAACAGCTTCCAGTCAAGAATTCAACCGGTCAAACAGCCGACAGTCAAGCAGTCAAACCAATGTCAGTCAATCAGTCAAGCGGTCAAACCGCCGTCAATCGATCAGTCAAGCGGTCAAACCGCCGTCAACCAGTCAAGCAGTCAAACCGTAGGTAGCCAATCAGTCAGGAGGTGAAACCGCAGTCAGTCAAGCAGTCAAGAAGTCAAACCGCGGCCAGACAAGCAGGTGCAACGAGGTCAAGTCAAACTCACGAGGTTACGGTCGCCGTGCACGTTGTCGACCCTTCCGATGGTAGGCCAGAACTTGTTGCTCTTCACCCAAGGAGCGGGGAAGGCGGCCTGGGTGCGGGAGTACCCCTTCTCCCACTTGTCCTCGAAACACATCTCCCACGTGTGCGGGGCGGCCGTGAGGGGGCTGCCACGAAAAAAACAAGAAACGAAAAACAAGAACAAGCAGGGGAGAGACGGACAAACAGAACAAAGCGAAATTTTTGGGAAAAATTGAGACAAAAACGGCTGGAGAAAACCGGCAACAACAAAAAAAAACGAAAAACGAAAAACAAAACGCCCGCAAAAGACGGTGAGTCCCATGGTGAGGGGACTAAGACGTATGCGGGGAGGTCGTGAGCAGAGGCTGCCGCGACAACAAGAGCCCGAACAGGAAGACGGAGGAAAAAAATAAGATCCGTAGTTTCAAGAACTCAAGAGGAAAAACACAAGACAGAAACAAAGGAAAAACAAAGAGGACACGAAAAAAGCGCGATGAAAAACGCAAAAAAAAAAGGAGAACAAAATTTCAACCTCAAGTAAAAAAAAAAAACAAGTGAGAAGCAATGCAGCTGCTCCCATGATATGATACGTAGTAAATGTGGACAATATCGCTCCTCATGACAGCGCGAGTCGTAGTGCCCCTCAATAAATAGCACTGCGCCTACCGACGTGATCGCGCCGCTTGTCATTTCAGGGCTTGCGACGCAGTTTCTGGATTGTGTTGCGCTAAAAAAAAAAAAAGGAGTAAAGCCACAACGAAACGAATTATACCAGCTACCGGCATGATACTGCTGTGCTGAGAGGGTCCATAGTAAATGGGACCAACTATTGTCAGTAAAAATCGGTAAACATATTGGTTTTTGTGTGCACAGTAGGTCCTATTTACTATGGTCCCCCGTAATAATACTCTCTTGTGTTGCAGCAAGCGTCGGATTGGACGGGACCATGAAATCTCTTTTGCCCAGGCCCGGCAAAGTCTTGTCCCTCCCCCTCCGGAATTCATCAGATCGGCTTGAGCCCATCTGATTGGGTAATCATTTTACCAGGTATCAGGGTATACCAAAAAAAAAAGTGGAAAGGCAGCTGGCAGTGAGATCGAAGATTTCTTTCCAAGCACCATTCGACGTGAGGCGACGAGGGAAGAAAGTGGTGAAAAACCGTTCCCGCGATGAAGAAGCAAGGCACGCATATATATACGAATAGTTAAGCTGGAAAGCAAAATGATAAATATATACGAAGTATATACATATTTTATACCTGGTACGTACATACACCATATTGGGGAGGGGAGGAGCCTATGCGGTAGCCTCGTATCCCTTCTGGTGCCGCATTCTCGTTTTGGAGGCAAACTACTTGAAATTTGAGTGCTTTGTCCCCAAAACGGGACGGCACTTCGAAAAGGGTTAAGGCCATCAGAGGGAGAGATACAATAAAAAAAAAAAGGAACGGAGATGATAAATGGGACGGAAAACTTTTCTACAAATATTTATAGAAAGAACGAACCTGTCCTCCGTCTTGACTCGTCCTTCAGCGATGTCGGCGATCTCTTCCCTGATCTTGATCATAGCCCAGCAGAACCTGAAAAGAAAACAAAGCACACGGACAAACAAGTCGGCGGCGGGAGGTGGAGGAGGGCACACAAACATGCCAACGACTTATAATGTGAAGGTACGTACCTGCCGTCTTCTGACCTTCCCCCCCCCTCCCATAGAAATATAAGAAAGCCTCCCCCAAAGTTTCAGCTTATTTTCCACCACTGCTATTCCATGTACCTGTCAAGCTTAACCTTTGTCCTCCAGCTACGTGTGGGCTCGATCATCGACAAAAAATAACGCTCATCTCTTCTCTACAACCCCTCCCCCCGTCCCCCCCAAAGCAAAAAAAAAAAAAAAAAAAACTTCTCCAGTGTTCCATTTGCTTATTTTTCCATTGTTTTACCCGTCAAGGGCTTGCCTCGTCTTTTGCCTCCATGGGCTCTATCGCCAACTACTGGCTATAGATAAATGCGAGCACACACCCCCGTCCCCCCCGTCCCTCTCGCTCAAGGGAAAAAAAAAACACAAACACAACTCCTCCAATGATCCCGCTTTCATCTGTTTATACCTGTCGAGCTCCCCCTTGTCTTCCGACTCCGTGGGTTCGATCATCAGCGTTCCCGGTACTGGCCAAGACATGGTGGGGCTGTGGAACCCGTAGTCCTGTCGGCCCGCCAGAATTCATTGCCGTCGTCATCAGCGATGCAACCACGAGGGGAACGGCAACGGGAAGAAGAGGAAAGAAGAGGAGGGGACCGGAGATGGGGGGGGGGGGGGGGGAAAGAGGAACGGGAAGAGCGTGGCGGGGGAGGAGAGGGAGAGAGGAAGAGGAAGACGACGAGGTGGGGGAGGGAGAAGGGAGAGAAGGAGGCGCAGGAGGGCGGCGGAGGGGAGAGGAAGCAAAAGGGGAAGAGAGGGGGTAATCAGCCAGCTGACAATCGTGAGGGAAAAGGGTATGGGCAAGCATAACAGCATACCAGGCAGGTAGAGTAGCCCGTGACGCTGAACGCAGACGGTAATGAAAAATGAACCAATGGATAAATAAACCTACATCTAAAGAAATACTTGATTATACTAAGTCATCGAATATACACATGCCAGGTGCAACATCAACTGAATGAATAATACATTAGATACATGAAATAAACAAAATATACTGAATTCATTAGCGAGTTCAATAAATAAACACACAATGAACCAAATTAAAAAATACAAAATAGTGCATACGCGCGTAGAGAGTTTCGACTAAGTCCTCGACCTCAATCGATCTCACAGCTGTAGTTGTAATTGTACACGAACCCACGAAATATATGAATAAATCACCTGCAGGCGCTTGGCGACGTCCTCCTCGACGATACCGGCGCTGGCCTTGAAGGGGCGGAGGTCGACGATGAACTCGTGCGCGCTCAGGCCCTCCCTTCCGCGGAAGAGCACGCTGTAGTGGCCGCTCAGCTTGGCCGCCATGTAGTTGGCGTTCAAGATGGCCAGCTGAGAAACAAAAGACAAGAACGATGGAGAAAGCATAGCGTTCGCGATGTGAGCGGGCGAGAGAGAGTGAACGAGAGAGAGAGAGAGAGAGAGAGAGAGAGAGAGAGAGAGAGAGAGAGAGAGAGAGAGAGAGAGAGAGAGAGAGAGAGAGAGAGAGAGAGAGAGAGAGCCCAACAAGAAGCCTCGGAACGGATTGATAGCGCGAGCAAACAGAAGGAAGAGCGGCAGCTAGGCTAACGGGACGCGGGTGACAAGAACCTAATACGGGACTCGAGACACGAAACCTACTTCATTTCATAACACAACAACACGACCAAAAAAAAAAAACCTCTCGAACTTTAAGGGAAGGCCTTTGAACGCAACACAGTCACGAGATCACAGCAGCGGCCACTCCGTGACCGGACGGGCGTATCATTGTTTCGGCCGCTACACAACAATCAGGTCACAGAGCTAATCAAGACTGCAGCCCCGTTTCGAGCAATTCTTCGAGAGTAGTTCACCCCCAGAAAGGTACTGCAGCATTGAAAGGGTGAATGAAGGCTTTAGTGTACATATACCGGCCCCAACATGGTGAACACTTTCATTGCGCTGCATTGTACATATACACCTAAATCTGACTATTACGGGGGTCCATAGTTAACGGGACCAAATTTTTGCTAGTAAAAATAGGTAAAAATAGGTAAATATATAGGTTTTTATGTACACCATAGGTCCTATTAACTATGTACCGCGTTCTCCCGACGGGACTGTGGTCCTAAAAAGTGAACATGGTCACGAGCCCGCGGTACGTCGTACAGAACAGCAGCCGGTTCTGCTGTTGCACCCGGGAGCGACGGGTCGAAAACCGACACACACGAGACGCGTGCCTTAAACATGGAGAAATATGTGTGTGTGTGACCAAAACTTCCTTGAAACAAAACAAAACTGAACAAAACAGTAAAAAAAAAAAAATTCCACACTTGTATCCCAAGCACTTCGTGCCCAAAAACGTGGGTGCAGTTTTGAGGTGGTCACAACACTTTTAGGACTGCAGTCCCGTTTAGGCGACAAAGCACTTAAGTTCCAAGTAGTTTGTCGCCAAAACGGGACTGCAGTCTTAAATACAAGGGTTTTGACCTTCATTGCTTCAAATTAAATAAAATAGACTCTACAAAGGGGGGGTCCGAACGAGAAACCATACCTAACCAAACCAAACCAAACCAAACCAAACCAAACGTGCCTGAGTGGATTTCTTGAGGCCAGGCTCCCCGAGCATCTTGATGTACATCCAGGAGATGGGCAAGATGGCGGCGCTGCCGAACGGAGCGGCGGCGACGGCTCCCGAGTCCTTCGCGACGGTGCCGGCTCCCTCGCCTCCGGTGGGCATCACCTTTTCGTTTTTGTATTCGAGGGGGGGGGGGGGGGGGGGGGGAGAAAGAAAAACAAAACAAAACAAAAAAGCACGGGGACAAAAAAGACAACTGAACAAAGCAATGCACACGTACGCATGCTAAGGCCTTACGATGTGAGGCCATACCAGGCACGTAGTATAGGCGAGAACGTGCTAAAAATAACTACTATTACGGGGGTCCATAGTTAACGGGACCAAATTTTGTTAGTAAAAATAGTTAAATATGTAGGTTTTTATGTATACCATAGGTCCTATTAACTATGGACCCCCGTAATAGGAGCACGCTCTCTTCCTCCTCCTCCTCCTCCTCCTCCTCTTCCTCCTCCTCCCCCTCTTGCGCTGATGGTAGATACAGCATGGGCCGTTGCATCTACACTAAAAGTGGGCATCATCCTTCCTTCTCTCGGTGAGAGTCTACCGACAGCCAAAGTTCCGCCTGGATACAGCAGCACCTCTCTATAAAGCGTACATCATGCGTGTTTTACGGCTCTCATCCGGCGACATGAGCTACGAACCGCACGGAAGATCATACGCACGAATCAGGAATGTATCTGCCGTGAATAATCAGGGCACATTATCATGGAGTGGGAATCGATTATCTATGCGCGTGTTAAAAAACATCTGCGAAACCGAGAAAAAAAAGCGAGAAAACGCAAAACAAACGGAAGCACACGCAAGACACAGTCAGACCACAACGCGAGTGTACACGTAAGAGAACGGCGCGTGATAGTAAGCGATCTGAAACGAGCACGTACATATCCAGGTAAGCCACACGAAAAAAAAACACACCACGGAAAAAGAGCAAAAAAAAAACCCAACAACAATAACAACAACGGCCGTCGGACTATGAACATGCCTGGTAACTATTAATACCCGACGGAAATAAGTCACTCAACGTCATCACTACCTACCTATTTTCTCTATTTCATAGAATGTGTATGTCGTGCCTGTCGTATCCAGTATCCAGTATGACGAACATGGCATTGCATTGCCCACTGCTGCTGTGCTCACTGCATACCAGTTCGTGGCAACGTAATACCTCTGTGGCGTAGCTTTGTGACCACAGGACTTGTATCTTTTCTAGGATTGAAGAATCGGCACGGACACTGGTTGTGCTGGATGTCGACAGGTAGAAAGAACGGTTTAATGTGAAGAACACACACTGCTGTAGTGGTATTCTAACTCGTTTTTTTCTGGGTGAGGTCGCATTCGAGTATTTCGACCACACAGCTTTTTATCTCTTCTAGGATTGAAGAATCGGCACGGGCACTGGTTGTGCTGGATGTCGACGGGTACAAAGAACGGTTTAATGTAAAGAACACAAACACATACCGTCAGCACAGCCTAACACCAAAACAAAACAAAACAACACAACAACAAAAACAAGTAAACAAAAAACATACCGGGTGGCCGGGCAGGAATGGGGCGAGACGGGGGACGACACCGATCGTCCCCACCCCGGGCCCGCCTCCTCCGTGGGGGATGCAGAAGGTCTTGTGGAGGTTCAAGTGGCACACGTCGGCTCCGATGTGTCCGGGACTGGTGAGAGCCACCTGAGCGTTCATGTTAGCTCCGTCCATGTACACCTATGGGCGGGGCGCGGGGCGGAACACCAGAAGGGAGGAAGGAGGCGGATGGGGAGGGGGGGGTCGGGGGTGGGGTACTCATTTGTTGCCTGCCTTATGTAGTCATTTGACCACGAAACCCTTGCAAGGCCGTGGGGGGAGGGGGGGGGTGGGGTGTACTCGATAGGAGAGATGTACTCGATCTCATGCATGGCCGTAGTCGTATGACCATAGACCCTCGCATCCCTACAATGCCGGGACGGAGCATGTCGGGTTTTCACCGACCAGGGGGGGGGGTCAAAGTGGGTCGCTCTTTGGAACTGCTGGATGTTTTTAAAGTGACCAAACCGGAAACTGTGTGGACCACAGTCTCATGATGCAGGTACATCTGTATCCACTACTGAAATGTGTAGGTAGGTGCGACTATTAATTGTTTACCGAGGTACCAACACAGAAAATTACGAGATGTTATGGGGGGGGGGCATCGTAGTGATGAGAATTGCGATGAAACCAAGAACCATTCACCTCCTTCCGCCCACGTTTAACGCAGCGGGTTTTGGTTCTGAAACTAACAGTGTGTTCCCCGGTAATGGTATGACCAATACTACATGCAGCAGTCTATACTTGTATTCACTTTCACATTATGAAAAATCGGGTTTGGCGAGGAGGACAACAGCAACAGCAACGCCTCTGTAGCCCCCCCCCCGCCCCCCCCCGCCCCCTGTCCCACCCCAAAGAGGCGTCTACGAAAAACAGTCGCTACCTGGGTACATCGTGACTTGATCGAGGCACAACCACGAAAAACATGGTGGAGAGAGAGGAACGCAAGAAGAAAGTATCAGGAGACAGCGACGGCAAATTGTAACAAAAACAAGGGGATGGGAACGTACCAGCCCCCCGTTGTCGTGCGTGATTTGGCAGATCTCCTTGATCCCCTCCTCGAACACGCCGTACGTCGACGGGTACGTGACCATCAAGGCCGCGAGCTTGTCCTTGTGCTTGATCGCCTGGTGTTACCCCGCGCCATGTCGCGTCGAAAGAAAAAAAAACAAGATGACCGAGCGTAGTATTTTAGTCAAAGCGATTGCGGACGGGGCTTTGGTTGAGCTTGGAAAGAAAGCTTCGAGCGGCCGATCTCAAATGGAGGTGAACGTTTTGTTTTGCCTTCCCGATACAAGGGCGATAAACAAGCCATAGCAACCATCGGGAACGAATACGGACACCAACATTATTGAAACACAACATAACGTAACAGACGGGGGCCCAACACGACTAGCCCAACCAAACTAAAAGGAACATGTAAAAAAAAACACAAAAACACACAAGACACCCCAACCCAATCCATTCACGACAAAAACAAAACCCAACCCAAACCAAACCTCGAACCGAACTGAACGCCAAAGCAAGCCAAGCCAGATAAACGAAAGACGAAAAAAAAAAAACTTAAATCTCACCCTGCCCCCCCTTCACCGCCTCCTGGGTCAAGAGGTCCTCGATATCGATGTCACCCTTCGCATCGCTCTTCACATCAACCACTCTCGTGCCTGCCAGCCACCAACCCAAGCAAACCGAAAACAAACTAAACCAAGCCAAAAACTCTCCCCTCTCCTCCCCCCCAACCTTTCCAAATACATCCAACTCCCCCCCCCCCCCGTCCCCCCCCCCGTCCCAAATCCTTACCCTGGCCCTATGATCCGCGGTGGTGATGTTGATTTTTGGTACCGCTCGTCACAAGCATCATTATCATGCCCGCCAGCAGACCCAAACCAACCAAAGCAAAAAACAAACCCTGCTACATACAAAACCAACACAGAACAACGAAAATCCCCCCTTCCTCTCCCGCCATCCCTCTCTCCCCAATATATTGCAACTCCCCCCCCCCCCCCCTGGGAAAAAATAAACCCTTACCTTGGCCCTGAGGTCCTCGATGTCGATGTTACCCTTGGCGTCGCTCTTCACGACCACCACCTTCATGCCCGCCAGGACCGCGGACGCAGGGTTCGTACCGTGAGCGGACACGGGGATGATGCACACGTTGCGGTCGTCATCACCGCGGCTGCGGTGGTACCCGCGGATGCACAGGAGCCCGGCGTACTCGCCCTGGGCCCCGGAGTTGGGCTGGCCGGAGCAGGCCGCGAAGCCGGTGATCTTCGCGAGGTCGTCGTGCAGGCTATCGATCATCTCCTTGTATCCCTCGCATTGGCTTTGCAGATTTTTTTTTCGGTTTTCGGGTTGGTAACGGGGAGGGATAGGGGTTAAATTCCGTATTTTTTTTTTTTCGGTTTTCGGGTTGGTACCGGGGAGGGAGAGGGGTTAAATTCCGTTAAAAAAAAATAAGTTTTCGGGTTGGTACCCGGGAGGGAGAGTGAGTTGAATTCCACAAAAAAATACACGATCATACGTACTACGTACTATTCATATTATACAACAGTGGTGCGCGCCCATGTTAAGACCACTCCGTAATAAGCCCTAAAACGTGGTATTAATCTCTCCGACATTTTTTTTTTTTTTTTTTTCTTCCCCTTTTTTTTTCATATTTTACGACTAAAATAAATAAATAATAATAATCCGATGCAAAATTTCACATGTATATATATATATATATTTTTCCCCGTGACCCGAGTCGGCTCACCTGGTCTTGTCTCCACTATCGCCTTACACCTGATGGTCTTAAAAATGGGTACACCACTGCTGTATTGCAGATGAAGGCACTCTCAAGACGTTTCAAAAACAAGACTTACAATTCATGCAAGTACATACCCCGCATCTTCGCCGCCAAAAAAAAAAGAGCGACGGACGCAGCCACGACCACCTCGTTGGTCATCGGGGGCTGATCTATATACAACTATAATAGGTGTCCCCGAGAGTTCAAAAATGAAAAAAAAAAAAAAAAAAAAAAAAAAAAAAGGAAGGAAGGGGCCGTTTAGCCGCGGGCGCGCAAACACGATCATCTACTACCCGTAACGCTTGGGGCCTCACGCAGTTCGTCAATGGTTGATAACCCCGAAGTTAACCAACCGTGGTTCTGGTTGCTGTCTGCGAGTTCCAGCGGGGCCACCTAAGCTTGATTTTTTTTAAAACAAACAAACAAACAAACAAGCTCACTGCGCGGGAGCGAAGGGGTGAATGTTGGCGAATTCGGGCCAGGTGATGGGGATCATCTCCGAGGTGGCGTTGAGCTTCATCGTGCAGGATCCGAGGCTGATCATCGACGTGTTCAGGGAGAGGTCCTTGTTCTCGAGGCTCTTCAGGTAGCGCAGCATCTGGGTCTGTTTTTTTTTTTTGTTTTGTTTTTTTTTCGTTGTTATTGTGGGTGGGTTCGGTTGCGAGAAGCGTCCGTCCGGCCGTCCGTCAGTCCGTCCGTCCGTCAGTCCGTCCGTCCGTCCGTCCGTCCGTCCGTCAGTCCGCGTGTGTTCGCGCCGTCGAAAGTGAGAGCAGAACGGAAAGAAAAAGAGAAGAGCATCATGTGATCACAACGGTTGCAACGGGTTTTTTTTTTTTTCTATTCCGACCTCTTCGGGTGTGGTTTGTGTCGTTTTTTTTTTTCCTTTTTCACGGGACACCCCCGGAAAGGACGAGAAAAAAAAAATGAAAAACGTTAAGAGACCCACGCACAAACAATTATGACGAATTTCGAGGCTCTGCGGGTTGTAGGACAGCATCTTGGGGTATGTTTCGTTTGCTTTCAAGCGTCCGCTCGTACACAGACGAGCAGAAAATTTGACAGACAAAACAGAGGAGCAAAACAAATAGAAGAAGAAAAAAAGAACGTACCTGGTACGTACTAAGTAGCGACAAGCAAAAACATTTTTTTCTCTCTAGGCGCTTCAAGTAGAAAGCAGAATCTCGGGGTCTGTTTTCGTTCGTTTCAAGTTTCAGCAACCGCGCGATACAAGTCCGCGCGTTTCACCGAAGCAAGCAAAGCGAAAAATGAAGAGATAAGAAACAAGAAAAAAAAAAAAAAATCGGCGGGCATGATGTGACCTTTACTTCCTTCACACCCTATTAATAGTTGTGGCCGACTCGTCGCAGGCCTTGGCGCTGCAATGTCCGTGCCCGGTAGCTTTGGATGCCTATTCTAGACTAGCCACGACGCGCGATAGAGGGTTTCGAGTTGGCTTGACAGGGTAGCGTCTCGCGCACAAACTCGATACCTCCAACATGCGGCATGCTCTCCCTGCCTATGAAGGGGTACCTGGAGACATCAAGAGCGGTGTGTCATTGTTTTTTCCTCCTGAGGCATGTGCTTCATAGCTAATACTCACACTCCACCCCAGAGCTATTGGAGCCTGTCTCGAGATCACGGGCTTGCATTGTTGGCGACGAGCCAGCGTGAGAACAGCGGCCATCGTAGCATGGACACGTGAAGTGAAATAATTTTAGTACTCGAGCTACTATCGTAGCTGATTAATCGAGTAATTCATTCATTTCACTGAGAAAACTCCAGCGATAGCCTACAGCTCCTAGGCCTACATCCACTCCAACAGGGCAGGCGGTGTCGCGTAGTGCGTCTGCCATGCTAACGTAGCCGTGACCAAGACATTAGGGGCACACGAGTAGACTGGCTCCTTCGCATGCACGTCGGTGTGCACCTACCTGTAGTTCCCTACCTCCGTCGGTGTGCCCTTCCATCCACATCACAACGTCAACCATGGACTACGTCGTTGCCTGAATGAAACGCGTAGGAACAGCTTCGCTTAAATATGTTTTTGGCTTTTTTTGGTCAGGGGACGCTACGTAAGGGTAGGACAAACCTCGCTGTGGTGAGAGTTGAAAACCGGGTGGGTCATGTATTCGGACGACCGCACGAGGTCGGCGGAGAAGCCCATGTTAGCGGATTCCGCGGCGTGGTCCAGCGCCTCCATGCCAACGCCGAAGCCTTCCAGCTGTGCAACAACACGAAAGCATGAAAGTCGCACGGGCGGAGGGAGGCATGCAAGCACATACCAGGAACGAAGCATAAGACGCTATATATACATGGCACGACATGATAATACCGCACGCCAGGAGTATTGAATACGAATATATACTACTACTGTAGGTCACCTGCTAAAAATACAACGCACTCGGCGCTACAGCTTCATTGGAAAACTTCCGGGGCTGGGGGGGGGGGGGGGGGGGGGGGGGGGGGGGGGGGGGGGGGGGGGGGGGGGGGGGGGGGGGGGGGGGGGGGGGGGGGGGGGGGGGGGGGGGGGGGGGGGGGGGGGGGGGGGGGGGGGGGGGGGGGGGGGGGGGGGGGGGGGGGGGGGGGGAGGGGGGGGGGGGGGGGGGGGGGGGGGGGTTGAAGACAAAGTCATACGGATAGGTACACTTCAATCATCATGGACACCAGGATCCCATCACAACACAAACACCATACTTCGTGAAAGTTCACAACTACCACTGCCACCGCCAGTACCCCCCCCCCCCCCCCCTTTTCCCCGCCAACACCACCACCCATGCTACTGTACCATTATCACCGTCCCTCATCACTGTCATCACTGTCATCAACAATGCCTTCACGGGGGTACACGGCAGTCTGGACCAAACTATCTGTTTTGTTTTTTTTTAACCCTCTCCGTGTTTTTTTTTTTGTTTCCTTTTCCTTCTCTTTTTTTTCTCTCGAGTGGGCATACAGTAGGTACCACTGATATGTTCCTGGTATTGTTTGGTTGCAAGTGATATAAGGGATGGTATCCCACAACTCGTTATTACGGGGGGGGGGGGGGGGACCATAGTAAATAGGACCTACGGTACACACTGAACCCTATATGTTTGCCTATTTTTACCAACAATACTTGGTCCTGTTAACTATGCCCCCCCGTAATAGTACCGATTCCCTTAAGGACGGGTATGGTACTGCCCTGTGCACTATTCCGTATTTGTTTTCTCTTCTCCCATAGAACCCTACTGCTGCTACTACCGCTATTACTACCACGACTGCTACTACTGCTACTACTGCTACTACTGCTACTACCGCTATTACTACTACTACTACTACTACTACTACTACTACTACTGCTACTACTACTACTACTACTACTACTACTGCTACTACTACTACTACTACTACTGCTGCTGCTGCTACTACTACTACTACTACTACTACTACTACTACTACTACTACTACTACTACTACTACTACTACTGCTGCTGCTACTACTACTACTACTACTCTCTCCTCCTCCTCCTCCTATTACTGCTATTACTACTAGCACTCACGAGATTGACGACGTCGTCGTGGGTGATGGACTCTCCGAAGTTGAGGCCAACGGTGTCGTCGTCGATGATGCGCACGTTGGCACCCACAGACTCGCACTGTGCGGCCACATGCGCAGCGCTATGACCCTTTTGCCTAGTGTTAACTGGGGGAGGGGAGGGAGGGACAAATAACGAACATCAAACCACGTGAGAGCAAAACAAAACGGGTTAAAAAACACCCCCCCCCCCCCGATAAATACGATAAGAAATTGAAGAAAAAAAAAAATGAAGAAAAAAAAAAAAAAAAAAAAAACGGAAGAAACTCGCGGTAAAAACACGAGAAGCCTCGCTCCTTCCCTCGGCCATAAAACGAGGCTAAATAACGCGAAAAAAGTTATTGAGTCTACGTACTTGTACAGTTTACAGATAATTCGAACCAGGAAACTACTGTAAACAGTAAAAATATTCGATCAAACGCTCTGAATTGTTAGACTTCACCGTCCACCCTACCACGTACCGGTGGAATCACGGGCTACATATTGCCCACAACATATATACGCCAAAGAGCACTGCTGTAGTGAACCCGCTTATACCCTTCTAGTCCTGCAGTCTCAATTGTGTGGACACACCACTCAAATTGCCGAGCAGATTTACACCAAAACGGGGCTGCAGTACTATTACGGGGGGACCATAGTAAATAGGACCTACGGCATACACAAAAACCTACATATTTACGTATTTTTACCAACATTATTCGGTCCTACTTACTGTGGTCGCCCGTAATACAAAGGGTTAAAAACATATTTTCGTACGGGGCGATCTTAAGCCTTTTAGTATAGTACCGCAGTTTCCTTCTTGGGGGAAAAAAAACTACTTGGGAAGGAAGAGGACAAACCACTATTACGGGGGTCCACAGTTAACGGGACCAAATTTCGTTAGTAAAAATGGGTAAAATATACCTGGTATAGTTTTTTTTTTATGTATACCATAGGTCCTATTAACTATGGACCCCCGTAATAAGAAATTGAGTGGTTTGTCTCCAAAACGGGACTGCCGTCCTCGAGAGGTTAAAACAGGGGAATTCCAAGCAAAAAAAATGTTTCCAAAGCGGGACTGCAGTCCTCAAAAAGGTTAAAAGAACATACGGGGCGATCTTAACCCTTCTACAGCAAAACTGCAGTCCCGTTTTTTTGGGAGGGAAAAAAAAAAAGTTTACAAAATTGAGCGGTTTGTCTCCAAAACGGTACTGAAGTATATACTAAAAGGGTGAAACCGGGCCGCTGAGTGCGAGGACTACAACGAAGCTCATCGATGAGGGCATAGAAACGCGTCTGGGGTGGGAAGGAACCCCGTACCCCGCTCTCCCAACAGGCCCGCCGTAACCGTAGCCATGCCGTGGATACGCTCTGCGATATTAGCCTCGACGCCCCCCCCCCCCCCCCCCCCCCCCCCCCCCCCCCCCCCCCCCCCCCCCCCCCCCCCCCCCCCCCCCCCCCCCCCCCCCCCCCCCCCCCCCCCCCCCCCCCCCCCCCCCCCCCCCCCCCCCCTCCACTTCTGTACTATATCCTGCATGTCAACTGCGTGGTGTTTTGAAGAAAGTTCTCCATCCTCCATACTTAAATCCTGTGGTATTACTTCTCTCTGTCACGGGTCACTTCATTGGGTGGGCAGGAGGAATGTCCTCGCCCGAGGTGCGCGTTCTACGCGGCAGAATAAATTTCCTGGAAATTATCGCTCCAATTGTTCTACCGCTGCTGCGGCCGACACACGCACATTAATACACCATGTACTGATGGTGACGATGCTCGTACGTCTTTCTGTCGTGTGCTGTCAGTATGATAGCAAGCCTGCTGGGCTATTCGTCGCGTCGCGTGCTGCGCACGTCGCCTGCTGTCAGCTGAGAGCTGTATTCGTGCTAAAAAGCAGGCCAGTCGCTGCGGCCAGCTCCGACGTAATCTCAGTTGTATTTATAATGTACATACTAATAACAAGTATAGAAACGTAGCTTACCGCTGAAGGTGTCGAAGAAAGCTCCAGTCGGCACTCCGTACCCCGCGGACTTGAGAGCCACGGCCGTCAACGTCGCCATGCCGTGGATGCGCTCGGCGATGGCCTTGATACCCTCCGGCCCGTGGTACACCCCGTACGAGGCCGCCATGTTGGCGAGCAAAGCCTGGGCCGTGCAGATGTTGGAGGTGGCCTTGTCACGCCTATTGTAGTGCAGATGGTTCGGTCATAGTACGGGAGGGGAAGGGGAAGGGGAGGGGGGGGGGCGGGGGGGCGGAGGGGAGGAAGGGGAAGGGAAGGGAGCAGAAGAAGCAGCGGGGAGGAGAAGGAACAGCGCCGGCAGGGGGGGCGGGGGTGGGGTGGGGGGGGGGGGGGGGGGGGGCGTACTCATTTGTTGCTTGCCTTAGTTATTTGACCATTGACCACGCATCCCTTTCGAGGCGGAACGCGGGGGGGGGGGGGGGGGGGGGATCATTATCATGCAAGGCCGTAGTCGTATGGCCATAGACCCTCGCATCCCTGCAATGTCGGGACGGAGCACGTCGGGGTTCACCGACCAGGCAGACATTGCTAGCACCAAGCGCGAAGCGCCATGAGGGGCGGGTATTTGCTGCCATCTACGCCGCAACAGGGAAGAACAGTCCTGTCAACAAAAAAAAACGATGCCACTATTGAACACTCTGGCGACACCTGGCCTGTTTCCGAGGGACAAGCCGAAGAAACGAACTATTAAAAGACAAAAACAAGAATGCGTCCCCCCCCCCCCCCCCACCTTTGCTATATGCCTCCATAAACGAAATTATTGCTTTCTCGAGCGGCAAACTATTGGGGTCTCCCTAAAAAAACACAACGCGTTCTCCCCCCCACGAAGGGTTTGAACCGGCGCCGCAAACGCCGTTACGTAGCACACGACGATGACAAAAAAAGATCAAATTCCACCTTTCCTGTTTCATACATCGACGAGTCAGCCCCTTTCCACCCCCGTAAAAAAACGCCTCGAAACACTCCCCCCAACCATCCTCCCAACCCCCCCCCCGGCCTGGGTCAACAGCCATTAATCAATACAGACGCAAGACACGTCTCCATGAAATAGGGGTAGGCTGCAATCATCTCCCCCCCCTCGTCATTCCGCTCCATACGTCTCCTATTTCTCACCTGATGTGCTGCTCGCGGGTCTGCATACGCCATGCGGAGGGCAGGGCCCCCGCGGCTGTCGACAATCAATCTACTACCCCCCCCCCCCCCCCCCCCGCCCCTCCTCCATATTCATCCCACCGATCCCGCCCTCCTTCCACATTAATCGCCCCCCAATTTATCTCCTTTTTCTTTGTCTAGCCTCACCTGATGTGCTGCTCGCGGGTCTGCATGGCCATGCGGAGGGCGGGTGCGCCGCGGCTGTCGACGGTCACGCCGATGATGCGCCCTGACATTCGCCGGGAGTACGACAGCTTGGAGGCCATGAACGCCGCATGGGGTCCGCCGTACCTGTCAGAGGTGATGGTGGGGGTGGCGTTACGGGGGACGGGGGAGGAGGGGAGGGATCGTTTTAATTGTAGGGGTGTCGCTTTGATGTCTTTCTAAGGGCGGGCGAGTGGGGGGGGGGGGGGGGGGGGGGGGAAGAGGTCGTCGTCTTCAATGTCTACTGCTGACGTCGCCCCCCCCCAAAGGTACTATTACGGGGGGGCATAGTTAATAGGACCAAAAGTTGTTAGTAAAAGTAGGTAAATATATTATACCTGGTAGGTTTTTGTGTTAACCGTAGGTCCTATTTACTATGTCCCCCCGCAATACTGTAGTGTACGTACCAGGGTACTCCTTTTGGAATCGAATAATACACACCAGGTATTGTAAATAATTTTATGCAAACCAAAGACTCAGCCCAAAAACGGCGGGGCGAAATGCACGAAATAACCGTTTACATAAAAAAAAAAAACCCGGCAACGTTGCCTCCCTCTCCTATCAACCCGAGAAGGGAACACCTAGAATCGCTGCTCGCAGCCGACGGCCAATAACGATGCCAAAGCCTCCCAACACCAACCAAAACCGAAACCCAAATGCAGTACGTCCAGGGCCAACACACGAAACCATTCCATACCCTGTAACAACGTGTGATAAAATTAACCCATTCCCATATCACATGGGTGATTAGATAACACCGTATCACACGGGTGATAGGATAGCACCGTATCACACGGGTGATAACATAGCACCGAATCGCACGGGTGAAAAGATAACACCGTATCACACGGGTGATAATATGACACCATGCCACACGGGTCATAAGATAACACCGTACCACACGGGTGATAATATAACACCGTATCACACGGGTGATATGATAACACCGTATCACACGGGTGCTAATATAAACACCGTATCACACCTGTGACAGAATAACACACCCCTTACCCCTTAGCACCCGTGTGATAAATTTAACACACCCCCTTGGAACGATGTTCAGATCCGATTCTTTTCAACGCTAGAGAGGCCGGGCGGGGGGGGGGGGGGGGGGGGGGGGGGGGGGCAGGCAGGGCTGGGCGTGCAACCTACCCGAAATGGCGGGGATTTGGCAAAGATTATCGTCGAGAGATCGTTCCATGAATAACGTATCTCGGCGTTTTGCACTACCCTCCCGTTGTCGAGGTGAATACTCGTCCCAGCATAGCAGTATCGTTTGTACCAGGTATATTACCACCAGTATTTCATTGAAAAAGTTCCTTGCATTCCGGGACATGGTGGTACACGGTAAAAAAAACGTTACAAAAAAACGCCTCTCACCCCAGGGGAACACCGAATCGCTGTGCGGAGCCGACGGCAATGTCGGCGCCAAAGTCTCCCGGCGGCTTGAGCATCGTCAGGGACATGAGGTCCGTCGCGGCAACGACGAGAGTGTCCGACTATCACACAGCAACGAAACAAAAAAAAAAAGCCAAAAGTTCGGTGGGAGGCAAGGGGACGGGCGAGGAACGGGTGGGGGGAGAGGGGGAAGAGGAGGAAACGAAGGAGGCGGGGGGGGGGGGAGGGGAGGAAGAGGAAGGGAAGGGACGGCGGCGGGGGGGGGGGGGGGGGGGGAGGAGGAAGGAGGGCGGGAGGTGGGGCTACTTCAATACTCTTCGGTTGTGTCTCCAATCCCACATTGATAGAGAGGGACACGAAAAAAGGCCCCCGGCCATATCATAGGTGCACTTGAAATGCAAACATCTGACTGCAAGGTGGATGCTACTTTTTCAATGTTTTGGCTCCTTGCTATATTACGATGTACCCTGCGTGATCTCTGTCTAGTAATTTGTGACCGCATTGACTTGTATATCTCTAGGGTATCTCTCTCGGGTGAGAAGGCAGCAAAACAGCAGATCAACGTGAAGACCACAGAACACTACTTGATGTCGTGGGCTGAAACTATCGCGTCACCGCAAAGACGCCAACACGCGACACGCTGGTCGGGAGGGGGTGGAAACAACGGTTCGCCGTTGACACAACACACACGCAACACACCACGTGGGGCTTCTTGATAAGGCGCTTTGTATGTGCATCAGCACAACACACAACAGACATGCCGCGGGGGTAGAAACGACGGTCCAACACACAACGCATCACAACACACGACACGTTCGGAGACAAACAAAACATCAGGTTTACAGACAAACACGCAGCACACAAAACACTTGAAGACAACACACAAAACACGGCACGTTCGGAGACAAACACGCTAAACGCACTATTAAGAACACACGTTTCGAGACAACGCGCGCGACACACCTCGTGGGCCTTCTTGACGAAAGCCTCGGGGTTGAGCACTTCGCCGTAGGTGTTGGGGTACTGGATGAGGGCGCCGCTGAAGTCCTTGCCAGTGAAGTCGATCTTGGTAGGGTCTCCGACCTGGCAAAAGACAATCATGGTTGGAGAGCAACCATGGTTGGTAAATATTAAATACTAGGCGTCGAGAGAGACAACTGGGGGTTGGAAAAGGTGTAAGGTTGAACATGATAAGTCTGGGGCTTGTGAAACGGGAGTGGATGTTTACATAGGAAGGGGTATTATTTAGAGTGAGCCCAGACAAGGCAACAATGGGTGGAGAAAGGGTGACCGAAGGACATTCAATGGTTGGCGAAAAGGTGACAAGGCAAGCATGGTTGGCAGATACAGCAAGCAACAGGCAACCATGGTTGGCAAACAGGCGACGGAACAACACGGTTGAGCAATGAGTGACATGAAACCATGGTTGGCAAATAGGCGACAGACAACCGCGGGTCACAGCATTATACCTTGGGTGATACATCAAGAGTACTGTTTGGGTATACCGTGCAGATTATTGAGTCAGCGCAATAGCTCACCACGATGTCGAGGTTGATGGCGGAACCGCGGGTCTCCACGAGTGCGATCGTCTGCGGGTGGCAGTCATTCGCGACGAAAAACTTGGGCCGCTTGCCTCCCTTGAGCCCGTTGCACCTATAACGTACGGGATGGATGCCACAAGATATGGAGATCATACCCGTGTTATTGCCCATGACATGTAAATCACCCATAGCGTCGTAACCCTAACTTCTACCGGTAAAACTACTTCTGCTATCTAATACCTGGTACTACTACTACTACTACTATACTACTACTACTACTACTACTACTACTACTACTACTACTACTACTACTACTACTACTACTACTACTACTACTACTACCACCACTACTACTACTACTACCACTACTACTACTACTACCACTACTACTACTATCAATAGTACTCTCACCAACCCCGCCATCATCACTACGACTGCTGCTGGCAGACTACCGTACTTCCAGGCACGAATACCCCTACTCCTACTACTGCATCTCCTGCTGGCACGCCTCCGTCCTTGTATCCGGTACCGGCGTACTTCCAATCTCACATGGACATAGCCTCCGCTGCGGCGGTAGCCTCGTCCAGGAGCGATGCGTTCGACATGTCCATGCCCGTCAAATCCGCCACCTGGGGTTTTGCAGCCGCAAGCGAACGACAACACAAAACAGCCAAAGGTGAACATAACAAAACAAAATCTAAGCGATATATGATATGATATGATACGTGGTATGTTAGTCATCAATATGTCGGTTGGGATACATATCTCTCCCCCCCCATCGCTCTCCCCCCCCTCCCACGGGTACCCCTCTTCCCACTCTGCGCGTTTCACGCTTGGTGCAAGTAAGCAATGTCTGCCTGGGCTGCCAAAACAAGACATGCTCCGTCCCGGCATTGTAGAGGTGCGAGGGTCGATGCCATCCGACTACGCCCATGCCTGGCCATGAGTGCACCCCATTCCCCCCCGCCCACCTCTCTCTCTTCCTCTCGCCCCTCCTGTCTGGCTCTCTCATGGACAAACGCAAACGCAAACTGCGGATGCACACATGAACCACGCACGAATACACACACAACCAATCGATAACCGCGCAAAACGTGGGGATGTACGTATACGTACGCAATGCCATGCCTCGCGGTGCAGCACCGCTCAAATGATCGATAGCGGCGCAAATCGTGGGCATGTACGTATACGTGCGCAATGCTAAGCCTGGCGGCGCAGCCCCTCCCCCCCCCCTCCCCCAGCACCTCACGGCGCTTCGCATAGCTTGGTGCAAGCAATGTCTGCCTGGTCGGTGAAAACCCGACATGCTCCGTCCCGGCATTGTAGGGATGCGAGGGTCTATGGTCATACGACTACGGCCACGCATGAGATCGAGTACATCTCTCCTATCAAGTACACCCCCCCCCCCCCCCCTCCCCCAGCACCCTTCATCGTCGCGGTTCTTTCACGGCGTCGTTTTTCTTTCATCAACACCATAAAACTTTTTTCGTCGACGTGATACTATTGAGTGGCCGTATATTTCAGCGCTGTCGACGGGTCAGGTCAAACCTCGTGGGTCTGGTCGGCTCGGGTCGGGACACTCTGACCCGTGAAATTATCAAGGCCTCCGGAACCCAACCCATGGGCCGGGTCATGACAGGTAAGCCTCCTGGATTTTTTTTTCGATCATTTTAGTGTTCGCTGTCGCAATCGTTTGTTATTGTAATAATACGACTGCAGCTGCTGTGTTTTCCGTAGCCGTCATGAGTCATCGCCCCCCCGCCATCACCACCACCACCACCACCACCACCACCATCGTCCGCATCGTCCCCCCACCAATCGTTGTATTCATCGTCTAAACCACCACCACCAGCCACCACCACGACCATCAACAGATCATCACATTCTAATCAACCCTGTTTTCATTTGCCGTAACATGGCTTGGAAGTTGAGGTGGGACTGGAGGCGTCCCTGATGGAAAAAAATATTTGCTTCATATCATGTCATCACCGCCTCCACCACTATCACGTCCCACGATAGCCACCATCACCGCCTCTACCCCTATCACGTCCCACGAAAGCCACCAACCACCCCCACCATCACCACCGCCACGCTCATTCCCACGCCACCATCAATCAGTAGATCATCCATCAAAATCAACATTGTTTTTATTGACGCACCGCACCATGGTTCGGGAGTTGAGGAGAGACTGGAGGCGTTCCTGACAAACATATAAGCCTTAATAGTATAATATCATCGCCTCCAACAGGGGTGCAAAGAGAAAACAGAGCCACACTCGTCGCGATGTCGAATGGAAAACCAACTCGGTAGCGGGTCAAGATTTTTTTCGTCAAAAATAGAAGGAAGAAAGGTTGTTTGGCTGTTCGGCCGTTTCAAAGAAGAAGGGCTGTTTGCGAAGAGCTGTCTATCAGCCGGTCTGTCTGCCAAGAGCTAGCAAGTGACAACGGCCTCAAAAATCGTAATTATAGTTGTATTTATATATGTTTTTTTTTTTTCAGGATATTTGTTAAAAAAACACTGTTTTTAAACTCGGATTTTACGAGTATTTCATCCCCCCCTCCCCCTGTCTGGGAGGGTACGAAAAAGTAAGGGGGCGTGTCGATTTCTTTTGTGCTGCAGTTTCGTGTACCCTTTGCCTCCGCACTATTACCAGTATTACCACGGTCGCCACCCCTACCCTCATATTTAACTTCGCCGCCATGAAAATATCGTCATTCGAACCAACCAACACCGTTCTGGTTGTCGCACCATGGTCTGGAAGTTAAGGAGAGACTGGAGGCGCCCCTGAGAAATCTCGGCCTGGTAGGGTGTGTAGGCGGTGTACCAGCCGGGGTTCTCGAGCATGTTTCGGAGGATGACGGGGGGCACCGTGGTCTCGCTGTAGCCCATGCCGATGAAGTTCTTCATCACCTGCTCGCGTCGTCAAAAAAGAGAGACAACACCAGCCAACGCCAAAGCGCGCCACACCACGCCACAGGAACCAAAGCACACCGGACACGGACGAAGAGGAGAGAGTGGTAGCAGAGAGGTAAGAGATGGAGAGAGACGGAGAGATAGATAGAGATGAGAGACAAGAGACATATGGAGGGTCCATACAGGAGAGAGAGAGAGAGAGAGGGGGGGGGGGGAGGAGACAGAAGAGAGGGAGTGAGAGAGAGAGGGGGAGAGAGAGAGAGAGAATAGAGCGCGAGGGAGAGAAGGTTCAGCTACTATAGGCAAAAAACTACGATTGTGCAGTATGGGCGAGGCCCGACTACTGTGTGCAGGTTGACTCTTGGCTATCTTGATCACTTACAAGCGTGTTGGTATCACATTATCTCGCTCTTGCCCCGTGCGCATTACTGACGAGCCACAGGGAAACATTTTCCTCAAAAGAAGCAACAATATCGCCTCCACATCAGAGGGGAAACGGGAATACCATGACACTATTACGGGGGACCATATTAAATAAGACCTACGGTAACATGAAAACCTAGATATTTCCCTATTTTTACCAACAATATTTGGTCATATTTACTATGGTCCCTTTACCGTAATAGGCTACGTTGCACACGCCAGGCTACGCCAGGCCGCGCTAGGCTAGGCTAGGCTAGGCTACGTTAGGCTACGCTAGGATACGCCTGATCAGGTTGGGCTAGGCTAGGCTTGGCCACGGGCTAGGCTAAGCCTACAAACACGTCGCCAATAAAAAACGCACCTTGTTCTTGTCAGCGATCATTCGGATCTTCTCCAGCGCCTCGCTCTCGGTCAGAGCCGGTTCGAGGTCGAGCGGCTGTTTTCCACGAAAAAAAAAAAAACGGACACAAAGACCCACGAAAAACAGAGAAGAAAAGAAGGGTGTCAAAAAGCGGCTGGTGCACGGAGAGATAGAGGAGCGAGTCACATTCGACGGTTCAGCAAACCGGGGATATCTAAGCGAAGCGTAACGTCTGGTTCGCTGTTCCGTGCGGTTGGCAGAGTAGGTTTCCCGAGTAAAACATACCCGGTACGGTTTAGCCCAAGAGAACGACCTGTTTCGTTTCGTTTCGTTTTCCTCCTCCTCCTCCGCCTTATCATCACCACCACAATCACAATCTCCCCCACCACCACCCTCACCACCCCCACCTCACCACCCTCACGACTACCGCCCCTACCCTCACCGCCGCAACCGCCCCTATCAACCCCATGAACACGCCTATATCACCACCGTCCCCACCACCATATTCACCACCCCCCCCGGCACTGCCCTTGCCACCACCACCGCTAGCCAAATATGTCTGGAGACAGAGCACTTTCACTCCTCGACGGAGAGCAACTTTGCCTCGACATGCCTCGACTGACACCAAGCTACTAGGTTGAAGTGTGAAACACTCGGCCCTACGCCGTTGACAGCGCACGTTTTGCCTCGCGTGACATGTCTCTCGACATCTTTGCCGCTCGCCCTACCCCTACCTCGACCGACCCCCGCCACCGCGCCACTCTCTTTTCTGTGCGCGTCGATATCGTTCGCTCGTCCGCCGGGGTTGTTGGCTAATGAACATTCAGCAGTAGGTACGAGTAGCCCCTTTCAAAGGACCCCGAGACAAGGGAGAACGGTACTAGGGCAAGGCACCTCCATTTTTCTACCCCGCCATTTTTTCCCCACTACTGACCTGCGAGGGGCCGGCACCAGCTCTGATGGGGGACTACGGCATACAAGGTACCTCTAATCCCGAACGCACTATTATTAATAACAGGTCCCTCGAAACGGGGCTCTAGTGGTTTTCTTGGCAGCAACGGCAGAGCAGCAGTGCTCAACAGGGATGCACGTGGAGCGAGGCAGGCGCTACTGCGAGACAAACTACGGCACAGTCTAACTGCGTGGGCCAGGAGGCTAGATATGACGACGAAAGAGGGGGGAAACGGTGTACTGTACTTCGCACATATACCAGTCCGCTCATAAATCTACGAGGAATCTATTAATAGATGGCCGCAGACAAGGCACAAATGTACGGTAGTATAACCCTATCACACTAGGGTGATAAGATAACACACCCCCTCGGACGATTTTCAAAGGCTGGGGTTCTCGACAACGTGCTGAGTACGCCGAGCGGTGCGTCTATCTAGGCAACCTTCTCCACGAAATCTTTCCGAAGCCACCACTTTTCGTTGTGTGTGCCCCCCCCATGTTTTGTTGGAGGGAACCGGCTCTGAAATTCGTCCCAGGGGGTGTTATCTTATCACCCGGTGTGCTAGTGTGACACGGGTACCTCACGTTGACGACCAGACTGATGTTCGGCAGAGGAGGCGAATCCGATACTGTTTATAGTGAACCTTGGTTCTATATAGTGGCCGTGAGAGGAGTTTTTTTCTCCGCCTGATAGGAAGTATTTGGGCAGAAAAGTCTCGAGAAAATACGTGTTTTCGTCTGAGTGCTATGTTCCCCCGTCATGCGTGTGTGTTCTTCACATTAGACCGTTACTTCTACCCGTCGACATCCAGCACAACCAGTGTCCGTGCCGATTCTTCAATCCTAGAGGAATACAAGTTCTTCTGTGGTCACAACACTACGCCACATCAGAGATACTACGACATTGATACGTATGCAGCAAGCACAGCAGGAGACAATAATGCAATGCCGTGTTCATCATACTGGATACGACAGGCACGACACACACACACTATATAAAAGAGAAACAACGAAAGAAAGCAACGAAAGACAAGAACAAAGAAAAAAAAGAAAAAAATCGAAAGAGATACGTAAAGGAGAGAAGAAGAAAAAAAAAAGAAGTGTATACGTACTGACTTGCGTCATTCGATGTACGTAGGGTAGAGGGGGCACCTGCAGCAGCAGTGCCTGTATTACCACGTCAGCTTCACTTTTTCTCATGCTACGGAGTACCTCTCAACCCTTTTTTAGGACCCCAGTCCCGGGTTGGGGGACCAACTACGCAGAATTTGGCTATTACGGGGGACCATAGTAAATAGGACCTACGGTACCCACTAAAACCTACATATTTACCTATTTTTACTCACAATGTTTGGTCCTATTTACTACCAGGTATTTACTATGGCCCCTCGTAACAGTTTGTCCCCAAAACGGGACTGCAGTCGTAAAAGGGTCAATGTGTGTGTTCTTCATATTAAACCGTTCTTTCTACCCGTCGACATCCAGCACAACCAGTGTCCGTGCCGATTCTTCAATCCTAGAAGAGATAAAAAGCTGTGTGGTCAAAACACTCGAACGCGACCTTACCCAAAAAAAAAAACGAGTTATACTACCACTACAGCAGTGTGTGTTCTTCACATGAAACTGTTCTTTCTACCCGTCGAAATCCAGCACAACCAGTGTCCGTGCCGATTCTTCAATCCTAGAAGAGATACAAGTTCTGCGGTCACAAAACTACGCCACAGAGGTATGACGTTGCCACGTATGCAGTAAGCACAGCAGTGGGCAATGCAATGCCATGTCATCATACTGGATACGACAGGCACGACATACACATTATATGAAATAGAGAAACGAAACGAAACAAAGAAAAAAGACAAAAACAAAGAAGACAAATCAAAAGAGAAAAAGAAACAAGAAAAAAAATAAGAAACAAACTGTCGTGCCCCCCCCGCAGGGGATGTGGCGGACACTTGAAAAGAACGAGCTGGAAAAAAAAAGGAAAAAGAAGAAAAACACCATTACTTGTCACAAACAGAGTAAGACTAAGAACCAAGGGAAAATAACAGGCAAACCAAAGCACAGAGCATCTTTCAGGTAGCGGCAGCAGTTTGTGGTACGAGTAGCATAGCCAGGTTCTCCCTGCTAGTCCGCTCGGTACCTTGCTACCCTGTCTGCCGCCTCCGTCCAGCGTTCGTCAACTATGCCCGGCCCCTCGGCGTCAGACAATACGAAACAAGCAAAGCAGGCTCGTCATCCACCCACGCCACACGACTCCTTCAATAAGGCTTATCAATCGAAGAAAGGAAGAGAATGAAATAAAATGAAAATCACAGAGGATCAGCGCAAGAACTAATAAAAAGAACAAAATGAAACAAAAGGAAAACAAAGGAAGACCACATTCGAACCAGCTGCACCAGTTGGTGGCACGAGTAGTATAGGCATGTTCTACTTCCTAGTCTGCCCGGTACCTTGCTACTCTGTCTGCCATCAGCGCGAGAGAGAGATTGTACGGACAGAACCCACCCAACTCGATGAACAGTCAGTCCCGGCAGCGAATAGTCGTCGGTATCACATGGATAAAATGGTTGATGCCACTCTGAGGGAAGAAGGTACTCGTATAAGGACCAATCGACGCATCATTATGAACGCTTTTAGCATATACTGCAGCAGTGTTCAGTTTTGGGGACAATCCACTCAAATCCAAAGTAACTGGTCCCCCAAACGGGACTGTCACACTGAAAGGGTCAAAAGAATACCAAAACGTCGCTTAAACTTCCGTCCAGAGCGGTTTACCATGCACAAAACAAACTGAGAATCTCTTGAGATTCCTTTCGAAAAGAGCACCCCCCAACCATACATCACCCTGACCGGGATAATAAGTACCATTGGGATTCTGATGTGAACATCGAACAGAGCTTATTTTCCCGGCCAGAGTAGCATACAAGTATAACGCCTATAGGCGTTTCGGGACCAACTACCTAGAATGAGAGTGGTTTCTCCCCAAAACGGGATTGCGGTCCTTAAAAAGCTACGTTTTTTTTCGTTGGTATTTTTTCTAGTTATATTTACACACGTCTCGCACGCAGTTTTCTCAAACGACGAGAGTGTCGACTAACCAGTAATCAACCTGTACCCCACAGGCCCGAAGAAATTAGGTGATCCACGGAGAACGTTCTTCCACCTCAAACAACCTTTCTTTTCTATCCATATCTACGTAATATACGCACGTAGTTAGCTGATCCACGACAAAAAAAGTGCTCGTACATCGTCAAATGTTGTGCCGTACAGCAGTTCTAAATAGTACCGCGGTATAACACGGAAGATAGCACACCCCGGTGATAACATTTCCACACCCCGGTGGAAACATTTCGACCTCCAAAAATGCTATCACCGGGTGTGCTATTGTGCGGGGGGGGGGGTGCTATCGAACGCATCCCCGGTGATGAACAACATGCACGGGACCCCCGCAGCTAGGGGGTGTGGTAACGGGGTGCGGGGTGTGGTAACGAGGAGGTGGGAAATAACGCTTGAGGCACCTTTTAAGTTTTGCGGTGGCCGAAAAAAAAGTTTTAGCATTATACGTGTCTAATAAACAGAAGTACTCTGTCAAGTGGTTTTCGGGCGTATACTACGGCAATTTGACGCATTTTTTTTTAAATTTCCGCCGGCCCCCCGGGGTCCCCTCCGGGGGAGTTACACGCCTGGGGCGCGTGAGCGCAACACGCCTTCCAGCCCACGTTACGCTTCGGGGAACAGGCGCCGGAGCGACCCGACATACCCTGCGCTCTGGCTACAGGCACCACCATGGGAATTCAATGCATGTCAACATCCCCGAAGATTGCACCTCAGAAGACTTCGCCGAATCATTATCCCAGCAGGTGTGTTACCGTATCACACGCGTTACGCGGTATGAGCACGAACTCAGGTTGGGCTTGAGTCTGCAGCAGCACTTCTCTCTCTTGCATGATACGATTGGCGTGAAGCACACGCCAGGCTCTGGGAGGGGGGGCAGACCTGAAACGGCTGGTCTGACAAAACGACGATGGACCGCATGTCTGTCCTTCACGCCGCATCACATGCTCACGCAAGAACGACGCAAGCTTCTTAAGAAAAAAAAAAAAAAGATGAGCTTTTTCGACGATTTTTTTCGTCTACGATCTCGCGGCTAAGGCACCTTTTTTTTTTACCTTACAAGTATACAAAAAGGCAAGACTTGCCACTCCGGAACGTTTGGGCATTCTTAACCTTTTTAGTACTGAAGTCCCATTTTGGGGGATAAACCACTCAAATTTCGAATAGTTGGTCTCAAAAACGGGACTGCGGTACTAAAAAGGGTCAAGACGAACATGAGAAGGTTCAGATGTTTCCGCCGAGAGCAGTAAGCGCTACAGCCTCAAAGCCGGCTCGGTTTGTCAACGGCTACCTTACAAATCCGTTCCACCGGTTTTTAAGGGGTCACGAATACAGTTGAAAAACCAAGTCGTGTGTGTGTGTGTGTGTGTGTGTGTTTTTTTTTTGCACCTTGGTGTGTTTTACTCGTGTATGCTATTTCTGATACGGAATCAGGTAGTCGGGTAATACGCACAACAATACTACTACGAGTACTACTGCTGTAGTTTGTATTAACCGATGACCGTGATGATATGTTTTTTTTTTGTTAGCTGGACGGCTTTCGAGTACCAGGTATACGCCATGAAAAAACGTACCTGAGTTCGTACCCAATACAGTGTCGGCCCACGATAAAACAATACCGTCATCAACAACGTAAGGCTTACCTTCGGGAGGACGCTACTCGTAAGAAAATAGCATCAAGAAATCGTGCTCAGCGGCGAGCTCTGCACAAAAAGTTATACAACAGCCTGTGCTCCGAGGTTGCTCGGTTGCCTGACGGGTTGCGTCCTGGGGCACGTTTGGCCCGGCGACGCTCCCCCTGCTGTTCAACACCAAGCCCGCGAACCGTCGTCCGAACCGAGCCAATCCACGCACCCAAGTCCTTTATATCAACAAGCGCGTTTCGAAATATGCTCGACGGCGACATCATCGAAGAGCGCTCAAGTCCGCGGGGCTCTCCAGTCTCGAAAAGATGGGCAACCTCGGAACAGACACAAGTATACTTCTGCACCAGGCGGTGGATACGACTGCGCTATCACAGCATTTACAAACGACTAGGTTTCGGGTGCGACTAGGCTGGCTTTCGGCGCGCCAGAAGCTGACAGGACGCGACGTGCGCAGAACGACTGTTACGGTAAGGGACCACAGTAAATAGGACCGAAAATTGTTGGTAAAAACAGATAACTATATACCAGGTAGGTTTTTAGGTGTGCCGTCGGTTATTTACTGTGGTCCCCCGTAACAGCCCGACCTGGGTAAAAATTTTCCTTTGTGTGAACAGGATAGTTTGTCCCCGAACCGTCGTTGTCCTCGTACGCCGGTGCCTGTTTAGAAGTGCTTACGCGCAAAGCAGTTCTGAACGGGTTTTGGACAGCGAAACCACCCCCTCTTTCCGAGTGCAGTTCCAAGCAGACTGCTGTGTCCCTGAAAGCTTGGGAGCAGTTCGAATGAAGGGTGCTGGTGACAGTTACAATTCATACCTAGCGGTCTCACCTCATCCAAGCGGATGGGCCGGGGCATCGACCCAAATTTCCAAGTAGTTCGTCCGCGAAATGTGGTCGGTGTTCTAAAAAAGGTACAAGTGGGTCGATGCCAGCTAAAAAAAAAAGTATTTGAACGCAGTTCCGCCGGCTCATCTTTTCTGGTGCACCAAGTAGAACATTGCCTCTGGGTGTTGGGTGTACCCACCGGAGATCTCGCGGTGAAGTACATTGCGGCCAATCGGCTTAATAACCCTTCCGGGAGAATTCACTTTTACGTTGGCGGTTATCGTCGTGTACCTCGTCCAAAAGATGAAAAAAAAAAGTGTGGAGTGGGGCACCCACTCTATTTTACGGGGGAACATAGTAAATAGGACCTACGGCATGCACAAAAACAAATATATTCACCAATTTTTACCAACAATATTTGGTCCTATTTACCATGGTCCCCCGTAATAGTAGTAGCCAGTAGCTTGTCCGAGAAAGATTCGTATAGTTCGACCGAATTTTTCCGAAATCTCCGAAAATAACGTTTTTTCTTCTCGTTTTCCCCAAGTTTTCCAGTAGAGCGCACACAGCACTTGACGACAGTCATTAATAAGCCACCACGCGAGTTCCTAGCGAGAGCTGTACCCCTGCCTAATTCACCGTTTTACCACTCAAGACAGGAATACACACTAAGTCCAAGTAATTCGTCTCCGAAAACGTGTGTTCGATTCTAAAGGGGGTCAATATGATAAGCCCACTGAAAAAAGGAACCCACACGGATTCTGTGTAGTTTTTTTTCCACCAAAATACGTGTGTGCGATTCTAAAGGGGTCCACAATACGTTTTTCTTTTGGGGCTTTCATAGGGAAGAAAGGGTGAAAAACATGCCAGCTACAAAAGTACTTCTAGGGCGAAAAACATACCAGGTACAAAAGTACTTCTACCTGTCCATAGCCACTCGCACAGCAGGGCATTTGTGACTGCCGTGGTCAACTTGTGTGCGTGTAGACTAGACGGACGGACGGCATACGCCAGACTCTTCAGGCTTCTTGGAAGACGTTCCCTATATTGGGGCGCCGTCAGAAACATAAACCTCGCATTTTGGGCGCCGTGAAAGTAAATGGCGACTACAACACCGGCCACACGAAGCAGTCAATCAACCATTTTATTCATAGGGCAAACCCGTAGTCCCGTTTTGGGGACAAACCAGTCAAATCCTAAGTAACTTTTGGGGACAAACCAGTCAAGTGGTCCACAAGGGCTACAACGTTTTGACTTCTTTGGGGCTTCGAGATAGCGATTCTTGGTGTCATCAATCAAGCGTCTAGGAGCAGCATGAGCGAAGAGTACGGGTGGGATCATGTTGCGTCCCGTGCCGTGCGACTCCTTTCAACCATTGTAGGACGGGACACCAACTTTTGTACCAGGTATGTATCACTCCCTCAACCACGCAGTGAGCGTTGCTGCTGTATCGTCACTTTTTATCGTCAATCCCCCCCCCCCCCCCCCCCCCCCCCATACCCACCCCCAAACCAAACCCGGAGTTCCAAGAGAGTTATTACTAATAGGCTGCCGGGGTAAGGGATGAGCCGGAACGTCACGGCCAATGGCTGTACGTACGTACGATGCAACCTCTACGACACATGCAAGTTGTTCTTCTACATATGGTGCATTGGAAGAAGGGGGAATCTACAGAGCGATGCAAGCCTCTACATGGCGATGCTCGCACTACTCCACGCTCTGCCTAGACGCTTGATGAGATTATATCACGCTTGGACATGGACATGGGTCGTAACACCAGTGGTCAGTCTTAGTAGTTAACATACATGAGTCCCAATACCTGCGGTGAGATTAATAGTTCATATACGTGGTTCCCAACCCTATGTAGGCTTGATAGTTGATATACATGGGTCCCAATATCTGTGGTAGGCTTACTAAAATAAAAAAAACATGCTTCCCAATATCTGTGGCAAGCTTAATGATAAAAACATGTCTATTAACTTTGACGTCTACCACGGGTACTGAGACCCATGTATTTCGACACCTATACTATTACGGGGGTCCATAGTTAACAGGACCAAATATTGTTAGTAAAAATAGGTAAATATATAGGTTTTTATGTATACCATAGGTCCTATTAACTATGGACCCCCGTAATAGACTTGATAGTCAATGGTGGTCTCACCTTGTCCAGACGGATGGAGTGGGGCACGGTGCGGTCGACGAGGTCGTCCAGCGATTTCACGCCAACCGCCTTCATCATCACTTCTATGTCCGCATCGCTCGGCCCGATGTGCCTGCGCGCGAACTAAGGGAACGCCATCAGGGAACGTGGTACGGGGCACAGGGGGAGGGGGGGGGGGGGGGGGGGGGGGGCGAGGTGTACTCAATATCATGCATGGTCGTAGTCGTACGACCATAGACCCTGGGGTCGGGGGGGGGGGGGGTACTCATTTTTTTGCTTGCTTTAGTCATTTGACCGTTGACCACGCATCTCATTTGAGAAGAGAGGGGGGGGGGCTGAAGTGAGGATGGAAGGAAGATGCGGGGGTGGCATAGCGTAGGAGATGGAGAGGGGGGGGGGGGGCACGGACGGGACGGCGTGGGGGCACCAGGTATGAACACTAGTGTGTTAATAATGGGTTTGCTCGCCGTTGGATTGTCGTGCATTCGGCCAACCAGAGGCATCCCAGCCTTCACACTGCTGCTCCGCGTGTTTCCGCAGTATAAATATTAATATTACGGGGAAACACAGCAGTAAATAGGACCAACTTTTGTTGGTAAAAAAAGGTAAATGTAACTACTAATATTAATGCAACAATCAACACGGTGTGGTCACGTTACCCTGCATACGCGCGTTCTTTTCGTCTTACACGTACGTAAGCACGTTGTATCATGATTTCGTACGATTCGTATCGCATCTACCGCTGTATATACTCGTGCACGTTCCTACGTGACGTGGATGTGTAGGATAGGCATGGCATGAGTTAACACATGTTCCAACGTTCCAACCCACTTCTGGTCTGTATAATACCATCTTAAAACCCTTTTGGAAACGCAGTCCCGTTTTGGGGGCAAACCAGTCTAATTTCAAGTAGTTTGTCCTCACAATGGGAGTGCGGTGCTATTGATGAAAAGGGTTGACTTGTTCAGGAAGACCCGAGGATCTAGATGTGCGAGGTGCGGAATGACTCCGAAATACACGAGATAAATGTCAACGCGCACGTATTGGTACGATACCACTCTGACGAAAATATAAGGACCTCTTGGTATAAATATTAATGTATAAACGGTAATTATGTTCCCGCTCTAAAAAAAAAGGAAGAAAAAAACAGGCGGATCTACGAAAAGCTCCTGATGATCAGACAGTTTTTTCCCACGTACCCAGGTGCTACAGTATTAACATGCTATGGATACAGACGGGAAACCCTTGAAGACGATATGTTGTTGTACAAGTGCAAGAGCTCAAATTCGATGCAGTTCGCGAGCAAAGATGTCAGGAGACATGTCAAGCAAGGCAAATCGGGAGCTGTCAAGGGTGTAGGCCCGAGTGTTTTACACCCAAACCTAGTATTTTGGTGCCAGTCAAGACCTATCAAGGCAAAGTTCCTGTCTGTCGAGAGGTGAACGTGCTGTCTCCTGACATCTTAGTTCGTGAGCAGTGGGAATGCTGGAAGCCTTTTAGTTTTTCTTCATATTTTTTTTGTTCTCTATCTCCTTTATTATCTTCGCCTTTCTGTTCTCTCTCCGTCCTACTGTAGTATTAATAGTAGTAACTCATATCTGGGGTCACTACTGTAAGTAGCTTTTATCCCCCGTCTCCACTACACCACTAGAGCACTACGGCACTACCGTTCGTGTCGTGGCTTGCATTTGTTATCGCCAGCCGGACCGCATCCCTTTCCTTTTTCTTTCCTCGTCGACTCGCGTCGAATTCTGCCTACCCACGCTGCGAAGGCGCTCTCAGCAATTGGTTGCTCTTTCTTTTCGCGCAAATGAGGTAAAAAAAATCCCACTGTGATATCCGCACTCTCTATTAATGGCAACGCAAAGCAAAGCAATGCTTTCAATATTACGGGGGACCATAGTAAATAGGACCAAATATCGTTAGTAAAAATGGGTAAATAAATAGGTTTTTATGTATACCATAGGTCCTATTAACCATGGACCCCCGTAATAGTATTGATATTAAATTGAGCATTCGAGGCTAACCACTAGACTACCGGGGCGACCATAGGGGCGGAAAAGGCACGTACATACAAAGATGTCAGTAGACATGTCAAGCAAGGCAAAACGTGCGCAGTCAAGGGCGTAGGACCGAGTGTTCCACACTAAAACCTAGAAGTTTTGTGTCAGTCAAGGCATGTCAAGGCAAAGTTGCTGTCTGTCAAGGGGTAAAAGTGATATCTCCTGACATTTTTGCGCACATAAATACGAGCATGTATCATACCGGAATGTATCATACATACATACTACAGCAGTAGTGTTATATGCGTACCCGAAGGGACAAGGGACGACACTTGTGACCACGTCCACTGCTGTTTAGTCCGTAAGGCCGCTGAGGGTAACGCCTCACAATACCGACTTTGCTGGAGACTATTATTACGGGGGACCAGAGTAAATAGGACCTATGGCAAACACAAAAACCTGCATGTTTCCCAATTTGAACTAACAATAATTGGTCCTATTTACCGTGGTCCCCCGTAAAATTAAAAGCAATGATGGATACCAAAAACATACCACTCTGACCCATAATATAGGGTACTTTTGGATTGAATAATTGTATTCTAACGGTCCTTATATTTCGGGTCATAGTAGTACCAGGTATCGAGCATTGGCCCCGCTATAGTGCCGGTTGTCCGTTGTACCTGTCATACATCGTACGGTGGTGCGTGTAAAATCGCCTGGCACGGATGGACCGCTTGGACCACTCCATTTGGCCTTCACGACTTGGAGTATAGTGCCTGTTGTCGCCATATTGCCGGTATTGTCAGCTGGCGGATACTATACCGTACCGGCACTACGCGTAGAAGGACCACTGCGACGACTGTAAAACAAAGACAAAAATCTCACCGTATCCTTGGGGGCGAAGATCTCGCGCGTCTTGACCGAGATCGATCGCGCTGCGCTCAGTGAAGCCGGCCTTCGCAGGGTCGCCTGAAGAGCGGCCTGGGAAGGAGAGAAGGAGAGAGGGAGAAAGGCAAATGTCAAAGAAAGATGGGCCATGAAGAGATAATCGATTGTGTTTTGGCAGTGAAAAACATATACCGTGGTAGCAGGCAGTGAAAAAAACATATACCGTGGTAGAGCGAAGGCCGGGGGGTGGGGAGTACTCAGGGGAGAAAGGGGGGGGTGGGGGGGGCGAGAGAGAGGCAGAGAGAGAGAAAGGCGGGCAGATATATGGAGAGAAGGAGAAAGGGGGAGATGGAGGATGGAGTGATCAAAAATGCGAGAAGTTGGTTGATTGGAAAGGGATGGGAGGAGACGAGAGATGAATCGTTCGTGGATGTTCGGGGGAAAAGAGAGAAGGAGTACTGCTCTGTACCAGGTACGTCTAGGAGTCATGAGTGCGCGCACGAAAAGCACGTACATAGGCAACAAGTAAGAGCAGCGATGCAGAGTACAACAGCAGCCAGTAGTAAGAGCAGCGATGCAGAGTACAACAGCAGCCAGTACATACCATACTGCTGTACAGAACTCAGTACAGACAAGAGCGAACGCATACGTAGTCGTGCAAATGGCACCTCGCAGCACAGGCACGGGCGAGGCTCGCTGTCGTTGCGCTGTTTGTATCATATATACGACGATGTCGCCGAGCCCGGACCACGAAAAAGTTTGGTACCGCCGTCTTTACGCATACATCACAGCAGACAAACAAACCAGGATCGATCATGGTTGTTGCCGAAAAAAAAAATGGTGACAGATCGAGATCGACAGACAGCGACCGCGACAACGGCCGAGCACAAGCAGTTACTATTAATAATCTAAAAGTAGGCAGAGATGTCCGTACGTAGTCCGTACATGCATGAGCTCCCCTCTAACATTATACCTGCTGCGTATAATATTAATAGTAGGACGAGTTAACTTATGTTTCGTACCTATATACGATGATGTTGTTGTAGAGTCTACGTACGTACTCGTAGAAAGTACGCGCAATGGTGTACGAGAGAGAGTGTATGTAGTATTCTATTCTACAGACAGTACAGCAATATCGGTTGTATCAGCGTTTCTGGAGTGCTTTTATAGCTGGTGAACTCGAGAGGTAGCGTCGACGGGGGGCGGGGATGCTAGACTCCGGCGAAATAGCGGACCCAGCGTGTACAAAAAAATGGGCGAGGCAAGCATGCAGACCCAAGTACCTCGAGGTTGCTCCATCCACGCGTAATTCTTCTCGCGGAAGGCCTTCCAATACGTTTGGCACCAGCACTCCGCTAGGTATCAACTACGCAACGTACATGAATGGAGCATGACTACCTTCATGTATATATGAAGAGGTTGATCAACCAAGCAAGCAGACATACGCAGAGAAAACAGCTGCTACGTTGCTGGGAGCACACACGCAGGCCGATCATCCCAGGCGAGGGATGGCTGAGCCCCGAGACCGACATAGGGTCCACAACGCGCTGCGTCAGGCTTACTGTAAGTCGAGTACCGGGAAAAACTACCGCAAATAGCACTTGGACCTTTGAACCGCCCTGTTCTCGTCACATGAGAGTAGTAGCACAGCAGCAGCAGCAGCAGCAGCAGCAGCTCAGCGGTAAACGACACGTACGCGTTTCTTATCTTTCTTGGCAGCACAGGCGATTCGTCATGAAAAAGGGACCGCAGCCACCGCAGAGATGAACAACCAGACACATGTCCATCGCTCGGGAGATTATCGCGGACAACATACACCGGACCATGTAGAGGAAGGAGTTCACCAGCGGGCTCTTGCCCTGTGCGTGCCTGCATGAGGTATGTACTATGGCTAGCTTGCTTACCCGGCTAGCAGAGAATCTCCCAGCAATCATGATCACAAACAGCAGCGCCCCACAAAGAAGAGCTTAGCAAGCGCCCGTCAGAGGGGTCGGTAGGAGCAGCTCCGCAGGGCGGGAGTCGCTACCGGTGTCAGCCGGATGAAGGATCGAGGTAGCTCGGACGCCAGGGATAGCAGCGCGGTGGAGGGATGGATGTGGATAGGTGGGGCGTGGCAATTAGTTGTGTGTGTTCGTAAGTGGGCTGGCTACGCGTGAAGATTTTTGATGTTTTTGTATGACCACATCATCCCACGCTGGACGAAATGGCGTGTTTCCTGTGTTCTGCTGTCGCAGAAACAATACCAGAGGCATCATGCATGGAAAAAGCGGCCTGTTTTTAAATATTGATGTGATTTGCGATATAATATGACGTTATTTGTTTGCGATTTTAAACCAGACCATCACCTTGGTGTCACCAATATGTTCGGAAATGTAATAATAAAGGGCATTTATTCTGAATATTTATTTGAAAACGATCCTTATATTTGAAGACATATGGTCTACTCGTGTTTCATGTACCTCTACATTCCCAGACATTTAGAGATATCATTAGAGCCAAGTACCAACAGGGAGAAGATAGCGAAGGTGGGCCCTGTTTGGCTTGTAGGCCGAACTACCCTGGACTTACGAGGGACTTGGCGGACGCGATGAGTCCTTGATTCAACCCCTCAAGGCTGCAAAAATGAAGCAGCACTTTTTTATATCATCCCAAAAAAACAATTTCATGTGATTTTTTCGATTTTGTCGCGATATCTGATTGCCCCGCGCAATTTAATTTGCCTGTTGCGGCGGGAAAAAAAAATGCACCAAAGAGAAACATCACACATGTCTCCCGTGTCTTGCGTTGCTTTGGGACGACAGAGGAGCAGCTTGGGTAAAATAAAGTCACAGCTGTAGGCTCAAGAACTCAGCCTGAACCTAGTGTGGAGCTGGCGAAACAGCTTGAGGAGGAAGCCTGCCATGTCGACACCTCCGCCTAGGGGGGTAAACGCACACTATGCGATCGCGGCGGTCGCGGTCACGGTCCTGATCAATCGAAGGAAGGACATCAAGCTCATTCCGGGGTTGCTCAAGCGCAATGGAGGCAAGACTAGGAAGGTCAGCGCTTTTATACGTAATCGGTGGATTGCGTGGGGCGGATCAGTTTGGCGGTTCTGATGTGGATGACGAGGGCACGCCGGACGTTGACACCCTGCCGGTTAGCCATTTGCTACCGCTGTCCCCTCTTCTACTGCTGTTGTCTCGTCAATTCCCAGGTTTTGTCGTGACAGTATGCCTGTATTTGCGACGTACCCTGAGTACTGGTACACTCGCACATTTTCAAAAACAGAGACATTTGACTTGATTCTGTAAACATGACAAAATGGTGTATCATACGCACGCACCTTCGCGAGTTTGCGCGGCAATGCACACGCTACAGCAGTACATCTGGTCCAGCTGCTGCAAGTGATATCGATCTGGTTCGTAAAGCCAGAAGGCTCGCGGCATCGAAGATAGGATGCGAGTCGAACCGGGGGGGAAGGCGCGGGACGCACACAAGCTGGTGGAGAAAATTGGGCAGATCGTGCACGAGTACGTACGTACCACAATGGACGAAATTATAAGGACCGTATTGATATTCGTGGTTATAAAACAACGGTCCTTACATTCCGTCCGTAGTACCAGTACATCTATGGCGGGAAGGACACCAGCATGTATGGTACGAGTCTACCAGCTCTGCACACCTCAGACAGATCATCGACAGATCATGATCTATCTATCTATCTACAGTAGATCATCTAGTTCCTCGCCTGCCGCTATGAGATTGTGTGGAGTTTCAGGATCTGTTATACCAGAGACCACCTACCCAACCCAGGAAGCGTGTCTAGATGACAATCCAGATTACGGCTCCCACCCGTCAACATGAGGTATGTACAGTAGGTAGATCGTACAGGTCAGGAATCTAGCTGCCCTGAAAAACGCTAGATCATGATCTGTAGACGATGTATCTGATCTGTCCAAGGGGTATGGTATTGTATCTATCTGTGTATTGCGAGCGGATGCGAGTTTCCCCCCCTCCATGAAAAAAAAATACGCCGCTCTCGAAGAATGGGAGCCCTTGTTTACCCCTTTCGTACTGGCTGAATCCGGGTTCTACGTACGACGGCCGACCCAAAGTCAGTAAGTTGGTTGATCTTTCTACGTACTACGTACGTGTACTGCTGTAAGCGATTCTCCGATATACAGCAGAGGTATTCTGCTCCCCAATCCACGATACTGATATACTGATATACTGACATACTATTAATAATTGGTTTTGACGACAGCCACAATAATCGCTACTCACTGAGTCAGCCAGTGCCCAAGCCCTACCAAGATATAAAACCGACGCACACAAGTTGACAACGGTTGCAAACTACCCTGCTGGGCGAGTTCCTAAAAGCCGCCAGCTACGTATCGTAAAATTTTTACGGCGGACGGATCACGATCTACAGATAGATCTACAGATAGATCATCTACAGATTGATCAGATGGATCTTCTCGTAGATCATCTACAGTAGGTCCTAATCTGCCGTTGTGAGAGTTTGGGCAGGATCTATCTGTACATTACGCAGATCCCACCCAGGAAACATGTGCCAGATCATGCAGATTGCACGGGTCCCACCCGGAAACATGAGCTACAGAGTAGACCAGACAGATCAGGGATCTATCTGCCTTGCAAGATCTAGGTCATGATCTGTAGATGAGCTGTGGATGATCTGCCTGAGTTGTAGCTCACACTGCTGTATTGTACCTACGAGTACGAATGCTTAAACCAGTACAGAGTACGCGGCACCTCGAAATAAGAAACAGGAGCACTGGTTCATGCTGGAGTTCGTATTTGAGAATGGGCGTTTTCCAAAACAAGTTCGGTACGATCGCGTGTATGTTCTTCACATCTTACCGTTCTTACTACCCGTCGTCATCCAACATAACACGTGTACGCGACATCAGTTAGTTATTTATGAGGAGAGTTGGTCATCTCCATTACGGGGGACCATACACAGTAAATAAAATAGGACGTACGGTACACACAACACCTAAACATTTACCTATTTTTTCGAACAATATTTGGTCCTATTTACTATGGTCCCCCGTAATAGTTTCAGCCTCGAGGTTCGGAGTGGGACGTACCCTGCCTGGCATAAGAACTGACCCTGGCCCGAACTGTGAAACCCTCAAGTGGTATCGCATACTTGTACAACGACAACCGAAAATATTATTCTCCCGTAAATCTCCTGCTGCATTTCTTATCGCTCTATTTCTTATTATATAGGTGTTCTGTACTTCGGTATAAAATAGCACCCCCCCCCCCCCCTCCAAAAGCGCCTGACAAATCCAGGATCAGGTCAATTTGGACTTTTGCATTATTTCAGGGAACCATAGATTTTGTTAGTAAAAATAAGGAAACACATAATTAGCTGTGTTTACCGTAGGTCCTATTTACTATGGTCCTCCGTAATACGACTCCGACGTCAAAGTTGAGACCCACCCCTCCCCCGTTGGACCAAACAAAAACGAACCTCAAAATATGCTGCTCGGCACCGTGGGCATCTTCGCGCCTACGACCCCGTTGGCTATTGCAGCAATCTAGTCTGTGATTGACGGGCCCTCCCCTCCAGCAAAGGCATTTCTTTCTCCTTTTCACGACGCCGAAAAATAGGAAACCCCTCATGATCACCGAAGCCTTAAACCTACGACTGATCGCGGTATCGCCCCCGAAAAGAATTACCAGGTAGGTATTATATCTCAGGGCTTTTGCTTTTCTTTTGTTGGAACTAAACCTCCCAAAGAGCACACCAAGTTGACGGCAGCTGCGTGCAAATGTCCTGCTGCATGAGTTCCCAGAGACAGCTCTATCTACTTGTTACAGCGGGCACTTAGTTGAGCAGTGCCTGGTGTGCGTGCCTGGTATGTGATGTATTGCATACGTCCCTGACTCCCCCCCCCCGCCTCGCGGTCAATCGTCAAATGACTGTTAATAAGGCAAGCAACAAGTTAGTACGCCCCCCCCCCCCGTCGTAAAACAGTTGGAATTAGAGTAGTGCAGATGGCAAAAAAATAGTAGGATGTTCAAGCACGACCAGTAGTAAAGTATTGAGAGCAGAACTGGGAATGTACCCACTCAAGACAAATAGAGACACGAGAAAGTTGAAATGGCAATATACATCAGTATCTGGTGAGGAAAATGCCAAAAAGAGGTTGCCAGCCATGGTTGGTAGAGCTGTATGGGAGAAAGTAGCAAAAAGGCGAGCCGGTAGGATAGCGTATTAATATTAGCATGAAAAGGTAGAGGAGTTTGGGAGGTACAAGGCAGAAGTAGAAGCAGGGATAGTAGAAGGAAGGGATGGGCTAGCGCTAAGAAACAAGGTGAGATCGGAGAAATATTTAGAGATATACGGGGGATTAAGCGAAAGGATAGGAGAAAACATTTTTGCACGGCCCAATGGACTTAGCGAAAACGCTGAAACTGCGATTTGGTGTAGGTGACCTGGTCCTGCCAAAAAGAAGAAAGAGGTATATCAGTAGCCGGGAGGAGGAGGAAGTAGATACACAGATGTGCCTGTGTGGCAAAGCAATAGCGAGTAGAACTCACATAATATAGTATCAGGAGAATGTGAAATGTACAAGGAGGAACGGGATGTATTAGAAGAGTCAAGGGAAATAGACGAATGTGACATGGAGGAGTTTGGTACACTATTACGTAATAGATATCAGCGAGAAAACGATCGCTATCCTGGGAGATAGATGGTGGCCACAGGCGGCCAAACAGGAAGGGGATAAGATTAGCAAAACAAATATTTGTGATATATGGAAACATCTTAATGAGCTCCCTAATGTTGGAGGTGTCTATGTTAGGAGTAGGACCGATGCTCCGTCTCGAAAGGGATGCGTGGCCGATGGTAAAATGGCCAAGGCAAGCAACAAATGAGTACCCCCCCCCCCCCCCCCCCCCCCCCCCCCACCCGCCAAAATGCTCAATGTAATATATGGAAACAACGTAATGAGCGCCGAAAAGTTGGAGGTGTCTCTATTGAGGGTAGGAACGGTGCTCTGTCTCGAAAGGGACACGTGGTCATTGGCCAAATGACTACGAGGCAAGCAACAAATGAGCCCCCCCCCCCTCCCCCCCCCCTCCCCTCCCCTTCCCTATCGACGCCTCCCCCGTCGGACGAAACTTGAAAACACATTTCTTTTCAGATGCTGATCGGCACCGGAGGCATTTTCGTGTTCGAGCAAATCGTGAGGAAGGCTCTGCAGAGGGCCGGCCTCAAGCTTCCCTCCTCTCTCGTCTCCATGGTCTGCGCCTTCATCCTGCTCAAGGTTAGCGCATCCGTCGTATATTCTAAAACCGAAGACCATGTTGGACGGGAATGCAGGGACCGTTCGGAGTTACATGTTGCTTCATAGGCGATCCTTTTATTCCCGTACATATATACGTCTTCTTGCGATAGAGATGAAGGCACGAGCCGTAGTGGGGAGGGGGGACGCAGGCCTGCTATTCATATATATGTGTGTGACCCCGGATCGGAGTCACGAGTATGAACAGGAGGGAGAGAAGAGCGGAGATAATGAATGGGAATAATTGAAAAAAAAAAAGAAAAAAAAAGAAGAGGAAATAGTGGTAACTGTTTTTTTTTTCGACAACGGGTAGAGAATTTAAACGCCGCCCGACGCTTTTGCGGAAACATCTCGGTCGATGTTGCTGTCGGCATTGGTGCTGCTACGATGTGTGTACGTCTTGCTGCCGCTGATGCTATTGCTGGTACTGCTGGTGCTAATGCTTCATACTGCTGGGGTGTTACTGCTGATACTTGTGTGATCATGTTGCTGATTCTCCTGATGCTATGATTAGTGCTGTTGCTGCTGTTGTTCCTACGTTTGCCGCTGGTCTGTTTTCTGGCATCGCTATCTTTTTGCTGCTGCGTATTGCTTTTTGTCCCGGCTGAGTGTTGCTGCTGCTGCTGCTGCTGCTGCTCGTATTACCGCTCATGTCGCTACGCGTATTGCTGGTGTTATTCTAATGCTGGTGCTGTTAATGGCGGCGTTGTTTGCCGTGCCAGGTGTACGAAAGCTCGAACGGTAAGCGAGACGCGGACAAGGTGGCCAACTACTTCGGCCCCGCGGTGGAGCATCTGGGCAAGTGGATGCCTCTCTACCTCGCCCCGCCGCTGATCGTCCTGCCCAACGCCCTGTCCGAGGTGAAAACGGTCTGCTCCCTGTCTTGCAGCAGCGGTAGCGGTAGCGGCAGCGGCAGCGACCCACGAGTACGCGTGATGGTGACAGTAAAAAAAGGCAACAAAATGAGGATGAACACTCTGTGACAATGAGATATCCGAAGATCTCGTCAGTAGGATCTCGGTACGACCTATTTATCTACGGACGGAGTGCGATTGGTAGTGCTGACCCGAGACCAGCCGAGGTAGGACAGATATGCACCAATCATCTCGCCACGCCACAGTCATGTAACGTTCTCCCGACTGGTCGTCGAGTCTGGATTCTAAACTCCTGGCGTGTACGTATCCTCGCTACGCATACAAGGAAGAGGCTGTTGCAGTCTTCGAGTCGAAGCTGAGTCCGTGCTCGTATTGGACGGAATATTTTGAAGACAAACAAGAACTCAGCTGAGGTTCGACATTTTTTCTCAAGCCCCATCTGTTCAAGCCGTGTGGGAAGCTTGGATCGCGCGCACCTACGGGGTTGTGTACAGTAGTTTTTGCATGTAACGGTCTACAAAATCTGACAGTTTTCGTGCAAAACGAACTCGCTGCCTATGAATACGTCATATGTCTGTCCAGAGGCTGCTGCCGTAGTTTCGGTATATATGTGACGATGGCAGTAGAACTCATAGTAAACGGAAATGGTATTAATAGCATTGGTAGCTGTACAGTTAAAGGCTAGTGTGACGGTGGTGGTAGCATTGGCAGGAATGGGGACGGTAGCAGAATCGATCAAGGTAACCGGTAACAACAAAGGTATAGCCAGAAATGGAAAATGTAACGGTACAGGTTACCCGGAACGGCAAAGGTAGCCGGTAACGGCAAAGGTAACGGTAAAGGTAATCGGTAACAAGAAAAGTACCAGATAGCTTGTAACGGAAAAGGTATCGGTAAAGGTAACCCGAAACGGCAATGGTGACGATAAAGGTGTCCGGTGGCGGTAAAGTTAACGGTAAAGGTAATCGGTAACGGCCACGATAACGGTAAAGGTAACCGGTAACGGCAGCGGTATCGGTAAAGGTATCCGGTAAAGGCCAAAATATCGGCAAAGGTGACCGGTAACGGAAACGGAAACGGTAAAGGTAACCGGTAACGGTAAAGGTAACAGTAAATGTAACCGGTAACGGTAAATGTAACTGTATATGTAACCGGTAACGGTAAAGGTAACCGGTAACGGAAAAGGTAACCGGTGACGGCAAGGTAACGGTATACGTAACGGAAAATGCTATGGTAATGGTGGTGGTAGCGGCAACGGTATTGGCAAAGGTAACTGTAAAGGCAAGGGTGATATTGAATAGTAACGACGACGGCAATTGATAACGATACACGGAAACGTAACGCTGCAGACGCCTGCGGGTCGGGTGCGCTCGTACTTGCACGCTTCGTCCTTCCCTTCCTCACTCGCTGCCTGCTTCCCTCCCTTCCTCGCCCCCTCCCTCCCTCCCTCATCGAGACAAATTTACCAAAACAGAAGCGCGCATGTGTATTGTTACCCTTACCTTTACCTTGACCCTTGACCCTTATCCTCGCTCTTATCCATACCCGTCACGCTTACCCTTACCCTCACCCTTACGCTCTTACCCTCATCCTCACGCTTACTTTTTCCCTTACCCTTACCTTCACCCCCACCCTTGTCGTTACCCTTTTGCCCTCATGCTTACCCTTACCCTCACCCTTACGCTTTTACCCTTACCCTTACCCTCACGCTTACCCCCACCGTTATCCTTACCCCCACCCTTACCCTCACCCTTACCCATTTACTTGGGGCCTGTATTCTCCGGATGCGACACACTCATCGCACGTATGCGCACGCTCGTTTTTGTACTCAAGGTGCAAGGCGCGGCGATGTGGGCCAGGCTTGGCGGAGTGCACGTGGTGGGGTGGGTGCTGTCCATCCTTTCCACGGCGGCCGTCGCCAAAGCCACGCAAGTGAGATGCCCACTGAGGCACAAGGGTAGTAGTAGTAGTAGTTGTTGTTGTTGTTGGTGGTGGTTGTGGTGGTTTTGCTGTTGTCGTAGTTGTTGTTGGTGATGGTGGTGCTGCTGCCGGCCAGGTCTTCTTGTTTTGTTGAGGAATCCAAGCCCTCCCCCCCCTCCCCTCTCCTCCCCTCCCCTACCACGCATGTATCATAGAACGCTGGAGATGGCGTCGATGAATCGCCCACCGGGGAAGGCGTGAATCAGGGGACGGTAGAAACTGTCCCCGCGGAGCCCGCCGGTGGTATCGCCGAGGGCAACGCCGAGGATGAGGACTGCGGCGGTGGTGATGGGGGTGGTGACGGTGGAGATGGCGAGGAAAAGGGGAAAAAGGTTAAAACCAAGGTGAGATACCTTTGCTGCGCGGGGGAGGGTGGGGGAGGAGGGGTGGGGAGGGTGAGGGCGTATTGATTTGTTGCTTGCCTTGTTCATGTGACCATTAACTGCACCCCCCTTTCGAGAGGGCAGTGCACGAGGGGGGGCGTGTACTCATGTAAGGCATGGCCGTAGTCGTGCGGCCATAGACCCTCGCATCCCTACAATGATGGGACGGACGGAGCACGTCGGGTTTTCACCGACCAGGCAGGCATTGCTTGCACCAAAGGCGCAAAGCGCCGTGAGGCGTTCGGCAAGTCGAGCCGCGTGAAGGGTGAGCTGCATCCTGCAAAGAGCCGATTGTGAGGCGGACTTTCTTACACATGAAGAACAGCGTCGAAATCATTGGGATTTCATAAAATTATGAAACACGTCAGCTGTGAGTTCGACTGATTAAGTAGTTGATACTCAACTTTGCAAGCTGCGTAATACGTCTCGTCTATATCCCATTTTTTCTGAATTTTACAAATGTTATATTAAGGGGCTTTATAGGGGGGAGGTGTCCGCGGTAAAGCATGCTGTCAGTATTCCGGGTGCCAAAGCACCCATTGGCGCAATATTTCTCTCGTTGGCGCCATATTTCGGCCGGCGATACGTACCGTGCCATTTTCTAGTCATCGTTTTTTTTTTTTCTTTGTTCGAAAGCAAGTCTCTGATCTCAGCGCAAAACGCCCGCCAAAAATGCAGAACGTTTTTTTTTCTTGAAAAAATAAATAAATCATACTTTCTTGAAAAAAATAAAACTCATACTCGTAACATGATGTGCAGGAAGAGAAGGCGGCGGACATGCGCAAGGCCTGGACCGTGATCACGGCGGCTTCTTACGCGCTCCTTCCGTGGTGCAAGGAAGGACCGGCCGCGGTCAGCACGACCGTCCTGTCGCTCTTGCACGCCAACGCTCTGCCCCCGGGGGTCAAGAAGGTCATTTTGTGTTGCCGCTCCTGTTGTCGCTTTTTGTTGTTGGCCATAGTTTGTCCTCCTCGTCCCTTGCCCTTTTTTTTGTTCGCCTGGTGTTTTTTTTAGCCACGCGCTGTGCAACGTTTGTTGTTGTTATTGTTGTTGTTGTTGTTGTTTTTTTTTTTCTTGTTTTTCTTGTTTTCCTTGTTCCTTGTTCTATTTTTAGTAGTTGTTTCGGTTGGTGTTCTTGCACTCGCTCTTGACCTTGTTGTTGGTGTTGGTGTTGTTGTTGGTGTTGTTGTTGCTGCTGCTGTTGTTGTTGTTGTTGGTGTTGGTGTTGATGGTGTTGTTGAAGTTGCTGAAGTTGTTGGTGTTGTTGTTGCTGTTTGTGTTGGTATTGTGGTTGTTGTTAATCTCGGACGTGTTCTTCTCGCGTCTGCTGCATTAAAACGTCAGATCCTGCACCCGCTAGTAGTGTGCAGCCTCATCACGGGAGGGGCGTCTTTTGGGCTGGGGACGGCCAGAAATCTTCCCCTCAAGGCAGCCTTGGAAGGTGCGCGTTGCTTCCATGTTTCACTTTCTGCTGTGCGTCTCCTTGCCATGCGCGCAAGCTTGCGCACCCCCCACTCCCCCTACCATCCCTCCCTCCCTCCCTCCCTCCCTCCCTCCCTCCCTCCCTCCCTCCCTCCCTCCTCCCTCCCTCCCTCCCTCCCTCCCTCCCTCTTCTTCACCTCTCCCCTTCTCGGAAAATGCTCCGGACAGACAGAGGTGTCCGTTTTGTTATGTGCACCCACTACTTTGGTATGCACCCTGCTCCCACTTGGCACACTCAACCGACGCCGGTCCGACCTCACCCGGGCCTGGGCCGTCAAAATTGACCCTGGACATATGAATTTTCCGCCAGGGGGGCCCTCTTGCTGTCCTTATCCCACGCCGACCCGATCCACCAAACTCGAGGGTGTCCACCCAGATGGCCAATGCCAAACGGAAACAACACTAAAGATAGTATTAAAGTCTTGAGTGCACCTAAATGACGACCCAGTTGGGTGTTCCCATAAACTTGGCCTTTTCTTTCCTCTCCCCACCTCTCCTCTCCGCTCCCGCCTTCCTTCTCTCTTGAAAAAGTACACCTAATGTATGATACTCGTCGAATACAGGACGGTCATCCCAATCCCCTCTCCCCTACCGCCTGCCGTTTCTCTGGAAAGGTTACTTCTCGAAAAGGGGCATGCTCTCAGGGGGTGCGGGGGACTTGTTCTTCGGCGTGCTAAACGCCTCCTGCTGCGCCCTGGGTTTCCGCATGTTCTACAACCGCGACATTCTCAGCAAGAACCTGGTGCGTTTTTTTTTTTTTCAATGTCTTGCGATGCTTTTGGTCTGGGGTGGGGTGAGGTGAGGGCTTGGCTGGGCTACGCTCGACTGGACAGACAGCATAAATGGTAAGGGGGAGGAGCAGTATCGCGGCAACTTATGCGGCATCCATGCCGCAGCGCAGCGTTGCCACTACTTATAGGTTTCCCCGCAATATACCCCCCCCTACTCATACGCCCAGCCCCATCCTTTTCCCTCCACCGCACCCCCCACCCCGACTCCTCTTTCCACCTCCCTTCTCATATTCGCAAATCCACTCTATTTCAGAGGCCGCTCCTAGCGAGCACTGTCTGGTCGTCGATGACCTCGCTGTTCGGTACGGCGGCGGCAGCGGGCGCGGTCGGCCTGCCCACCCGCCTCAGCATGACGCTCACGCAGCGGTCGGTGATGTCGTCGCTCGGCATCCCCGCGGCGTCCCTCCTCGGTGGAAACCCTGCTCTGGCTGTGGCGTCCATCCTAGTGACCGGTGAGAATATGTAGGCGTTTTTTTTTTGTGTCTTTCTGTTTTGTGTTTTGTTCGCGGGTCTGTTCACAGGCCGAATCAAACCTCGCGGGTCAAGTCGGGTCGGGCCGGGTACAGGTGACCCGACCCGACCCGACCCGACCCATGAGGGTTCGAAAACCTCCTGACCCGAACCGATCCGACCCACCCCGACCGGTGAGATTTCGAAAGCTTCCTGGCCTGACCCGCGGGTTGAGGTCATGACATGACCCGCGAAGAGACCTGCTTATCTTTCGTGTGTGCGCGTGTATTACTCGGTTTTGTTGTTGTTGTTGTTGTTGTTGTTGTTGTTGTTGTTGTTGTTGATGTTCGTGTTGGTGTTTGTAGTTGTGTTTTTGTGGATGTCTGGCACGGGTTGCTTCCCGTGGCGTCCCTCCTCGGGCGCAAAGGCGGGCCTGGGCCATGTAGGGGGCGCTCCCGTCCTTGTCGTCGGTGAGAGAGAGAGACCCCAGACCTTTTTTTTGGTCTTTTTTTGGTCTTTTTTAGGTCTTTTTTTGTATTTTTTTTGGTGTTTTTGTTTTCTTTTTTTGTTGGTTCTTATTTTGTTCTTCTTGTTGTCTTTTTTGTCTTTTAGTTTTGTACCACTCAACCCCTAAATATGAAGGTCGTCTGTGGTGCAATGTTTTCATCCACGCGGTCATTTCAATTCGGGACGTAGTGGCATTTTTTTTTTGTGTTGTGTGTGTGTGTGTGTGTTTTTTTTTTTGCGTATTGTTTCTTGTGTATTCGTGTGTGTGTTATTTGTCTCTCTCTTTTTTTGTCTGCTTTGTGTCTGTTTTCGTGAGCCTTCGTGTTTGACGGTGTTCGGGTCGCGTGTCTTTTGTGCCGGATGTAAGTGTTTTGTTTCGTGCGTGAGTGCATGTATGCTTCGTCGTGAAATCAGTTTTTCCAACAGTGTTCCAGTTCCCACGTCTCGGTCGTGCGACTGCCTGCGTGCCGTCGCGCTTGTGCGTGCGGATTTATTGTTTTTTGCTGCAGTGGAGTTATGTTTTCCATCAACTTTTCAGTTTCCGGATTTCAATCGTGAATGTACGAACGTTCATGCGTGCTCCCCTCTCCCCCACACCACACCCATCCTACCCCCCCACCCTACCCCCCCACTCTACCCCACCCCACCCCACCCCACCACCCCCGCCACTCTCACCCACAACTCCCCCAGCACTCCCCCACCCCCCCGAGCTCCCTATCTCCATACCACCCTTTTCGCCCCCCCCGCTTTTTGTATACAGGCGTTTACGGTGCATCAGTGGGTACAGCGGTGCTTGACGCGATGGGCGTGAGAAGTGACAACCTTGTTCCCCGCGGGATCGCAATGGGGGCCTCTGCCCACTCCATCGGAACGGCGGCGCTCATGGAGAAAGAGTCGGAGGTAATTGATTGGTTGATTTGGTTTGGTTTGGTTGTGTTGGTTGCTTTGGTGGATTCATTGCTTGGTTTGTTGTTTTGACTGGTTTGGTAGGATGATTGTCGTGATTGGCTTACTTGGTTGGTGGGTTGGTTTGGTTTGGTTGGTTCGGGTGGATGGTTGACTGGTTGGTTGTTAAGCTGATTGGTTTGTTGGTGGATTTGGTGTGTTGCTTGACTGTTGTTTCTCTTGTTGGTTAGTTTTGTTGGTCTGTTTAAATTCGTTTGTTTGTTGTGTCTGTCTTGCGTTTTTTTGGTTGTCTTGCTTGCTTGCTTGCTGTGTCTGCGTTTTGTGTTTTTGCTTGGTTGTTTCTTCGTTCGTTCAGTTGCTTTCGTGTTAATTGCTCGTGTGTTTTGTGCTCACTTGAAAAAATACGCGAGAGGAAATCAAGCCGAGAGTACAGTCGATCAACGCTTGCATGGCAGTGCGTGCGGCTTTTGAAAAAAAAAACGTGTTTTCGGCCGGTGCGAGCATCGAAATTATTTTTGCTTCGAAAACACTTGTCAATCCCTTTAGCACCGCACTCCCGTTTCGGGGACAAGTTACTTCGAATTATAGTCATATTTAGGTTTCTGTACAGTGCAGTGCTAGAAGGGTTAAGGCGGAAGGATTGGGAGCTTTCGAATGCGGGGGAAAAAAAAAAACGCGTGCTGGTTCGAAAATCATCGCGTGACCCTGTATAATTGCGCCCCACTTTTTTCGGCGACACTCTGCTTGGAATTTGCCTGCATTGATTGTTGTAGGGGTAAGAAATTTCCTGCCGCAAAGAGTTATCCTGCCCTAAATCCGAGTAGCACGTCCCGCGAGGACGTAGGTTCAGGGGGTGCCGAAAAGGTGAAGCATCAAACCACCTACCGTGTTACATGTATAGCGGGGGTGGCCCTTTCCTCTTGCGTACCGCAGCTACGTGGTCTTCGCGGCTTGGCCCAGCTTCAACATGTAGAATGGCTGATTGTCTCCGAATCAATTCCTCACGACATCTTCTTTTTCCCAGAATTTTCCGTGGCGGTCGGGGCTAGGGTTATGCCAAGTACCTTTTCCCAGAATTTTCCGTGGCGGTCGGGGCTTGGGTTATGCTAAGTACCACTATGGACGAAAATGTAAGCACCGTTTGTTCTTCGTAGTAGCGTTCAAGCGCTGCTTATATTTTCGTCCACAGTGGTACATGGTGTCTATTACGGGGGGCCATAGTAAACAGGGCCAAATGTTGTCAGTAAAAATAGATAAACATATAGGTTTTTGTGTGTAGCGTAAGTTCTATTTACTATGGTCCCCCGTAATAGTTTTTTTACTAGGGTTTCTAGTTAGCCGCGTGTATCTCACCTTTTTGTTCAAGCCGAGCCCTCCTTGCCTGATCCTGACGCGGTGCTGCGAGACGCTCGTAAGGTCACATAATACCATGTGCGTAACTAATGCCGCCAAGCTAAACATATACCTGGTGTTTGGTATGGACTAGGCGCTATTCATAACCCGCATGTTTCGTAGCAGTGCGCGACAATGGGAGTTTGAAGATAAAATTGGCTCGAGCTTTGTAGGAAACCGCCGTAAGATGGACCGTTTTGTTGTTTTTGATTTCAGTGGAGGACACACCCTGCCTCACATTCGAAAAAAAAAAAATGTGAGCCTGGTCCAAACGACAGTAAGAGATTCATATGTGGTGTCGCTTACAATATCTCTCGGAAAAAATACCGCTGTGCAGCAGTACCTGGTGTTACTCAAGGCAGTATCCCTCGATGCTATGCCTAACCGCCCCTTCCGCCCGCCCTCGCTTTTGTTGCCATGTTTCCCTCTTCATTTTTGATTTTCTCGTTTTTTTTTTGCTCTCCCTCTCCCACGCCCCCCCCTGTAAAACACTGGGGCAGGCCGCGGCCGTGGCCAGCGTTGCGCTGTGCCTGGCGGGCATCTTCCACACCGCTGTCTGCGCCGCCCCCCCCGCGCAACGCCTCCTCCGCGTCCTGGCTGGGGACCGATAAAAAAACGGAGGGAAAAAATACGAACAAAAAAGCTGAATGTAGAAATCGGAAGGTAGTGGAGACAGCCTCGCGCGGAAACCGCATGTGGTCTTTTTCGGTTTCCGGCGCGTTTTTTTTTTTTTTTTTCCACCTCCTTGTTTTGGTGGAGTGAAGTCTCTCCATCAGCGAGTCAGGGAAGAGCTACGGTAGTTCCAGTACGTACATAATTCGAGAGGGGTATCGATAAGCAATTCGAGAGGGATTCCGATGGGTAATGCGCGAGAGGGCTTCGATGGCTTATTCCAGAGGGGGGGTTCGATGAGTAGTTCGGGACGGGCGTTCGATGAGTAGTGCGAGGGAGGGGTTTCGATGAAGAGAGGCCCTGTCATTGCTGTTTTTGTGTTTTTCGTTCCGGTCGGACGAGGCGAAGGTGCGGAGGAGAGGGGATTTTTCAGGAGTGGAGAGAGGCAGGCAGGCAGGCAGGCAGGCAGGCACGCGAGGTGGGGGTGGGGTGGGATGGGGGTTGGGGTTCGAGTATGCGGGGTATGCGACACTTTCTTTCGGAGCGCTTCGTTTTCGAGGCGTAAAATTCGGGTAACGGTTGTTCCGTCCATCCGTCACCAAATCACAAGAAGGGCCTACGTATCAGTAGTTGTTATTTTCTTGCAGGAAACACTATCCCCCTTTCTTTTTGGGAGTACTAGTTCTACCGTACGTACGATTCGTAAAGCCGTTTTTACGGTTCTACCATTGCCTCTGCTTCGACGGGGTCAATATTTTCAATCGGCTATTATTCTGATTGGCTCTAGAGTGAACGGAGGCGTGCTCTGATTGGCTCCGGATTTTCGGAAGCGCTCTGACTGGCGCTAGATACCGCCGAGAGGTCTGCTTTAATTGACCCTGGAGTACGCTTTCGAAAGTACGCCCGCCTGTGCTGATTGGCTCTGGAGTTTTTGAAATATGGCCTGCTCTGATTGGCTCCGGACTTTGAGCATTGAACAGGGGCGTGCTCAGATTGGCAGTGGCGTGCGGAATTCGGCCTACTTTGATTGACTCCACGCTATAAAAGGATGCCTTGCTTTGACTGGCTCTGGATTTTAAACAAAGGCGTGCTCTGATCTCTCTGAGTGTGCATCAGTGGCCAGCTTGAGTTGGCTCTGGAGTTTGAATGGTTTGCTGAGATTGGCTCTTGATTTGAGAAGAGGCCTTCTTTGACTGGCCCTCGAATATGAAGGAAGCCTGCTCTGACTCGCTCGGGATTTTAAAAGCGGACGCGCTCTGATTGGCTCTGGGATTTCAACGGGGCCGTGCTCTAGTTACTTTTTTTTTGAAGGGAAGCCTGCTTTGATTGGCTCTGTATTTTGGATGAAGGCCTGCTGTGTTTGGCTCTGTACTTCAACACAAGTGCTTCTCTGATTGGCTCCGGGTGTTGGTAGCGCTCTAATTGTCTCTGAATTCCAAAGGTGGTTTGTGATTAGCTCTCAATTTCTTATCCCTCTGAGTAGTACTGCCAGGTAGTTACCAAGAAGAGCGACGGCGAGGACACCGCGTGGGTCGGACCGCGATCCAAACAGCACAGGATTCTTTCCCGGAGAGGTGCCTGCTTTATTATCGCAATCTGGTGGTGCTGTCTGTTGCTGTCGATCGGCTAACCTTCGCACCTCGGACGGACAGATGATGATGTATCTATCTGATCTATCTGCAGTAGGTCATCTACTTCATCTGGTTCCTCGCCTGCCGTCGTGAAGGGTTGTGCAGGATCTATCTGCATAGTAGTACAGACAGGTCCAACCCAGGGAACATGTGCTAGATCAATGCAGATTATTCCTGGGACGGGTCTCCCACCTGGCCAAACATGAGCTACTACTGTAGAGCATACAATCGACCGGGAATATAGGTTCCTCGGTTTATCTTGATCATAAAGTGGGAATCGAGGATCTCTCCGAGAAGTGAAAAACTTCAGTTACATGTTCTCGATTGGGTTTGTTTACATCGCGACGGCGGGCGTTACGCTTTTTTCAGGGTAGTAGCTGTACGTGACAGTTGAAGTTGAAGTTGTGTGTATGGCGGCGTTTTTTTTTTTTTTTTTTGTGTGTTCTTCGTTCGTGCAGCCCGCGTTTCTTAGCCCGCTCCGTCCGATCGAGTATACCACACAGGAGACGCGGCCCCAGCATGAGCAGGAGGTGTCGGAACAATCATTTCGCGTGTGACGTGACACAGTCGAGTGATGGCCATGCATCGCCCTGCAATTTTGTTTCCGTAGTGTAGTCCTTCACCCACCCCCTCCTGCCCCGTCTCGAAAGGGATGCGTGTCAATAATCAAATGCCTAAGGCAAACAACGAATGGGTACCCCCCCCCCCCCCCCCCCCCCCTACCCAAACATGGCCGGGCTGCGCCCTTCCCCCCTAAATATTCGCTGGTTGTTTAGACACTGTTTTTTTTGTCGTTTTTTCTTCGGTCATTTTGGTGATGACGGGGGTGCTATTTGTGTTTTTTTCAGTTCGAGCGAAGCGCGTTGTTGTCAACAACGTGTAAGGCCGCTTAAGCTACAAGACACGCCTTATCACCCTTTGGGGCTGAGTGAAGCCGGAGACCCTGGCAGAGAAACTTAGAAGCCGGAAGGAAATCCGCGCCGTCAGACCGATATGTAGCCTCCATTTTTTGTTTTGCCTTTCAGGCGATTTTCAGCAGCTCACACATCAGTTGATGTCAGTTCTCACAAGCATCCGCCAGCGCGCGTTTCTAGCAAGAGCTGTCGATGCCCTATATTTCGTTGACGAGATGGCGCCGCCGTGGGTCGGGGGGACGGGGGGGGGGTTCGGTCGCCAAGGGTCGGTGACGTGGTCCCGTTGCCGCTGCTGCTGCCACCAATGCCACCGGTGCTTCCAGAGGGATTGAGTGATGGCGTGCTTTGTGCCACCGGGCTATATATCAGATACCGATGGCGGCGCCGGTACCCCCCCCACACACACCCCTTGTCGCACAACGTGGTGTAGATGCCGCAGAACGCAATCTAGATCTATCGGCTTTGCTTTCTTTGTTGAACCGGGGGCGCGCACATTTGCCGTTAATATTTGCGTTGTCTTGTGAGCTCGGACTTTTACGTACATTCTGGCGACACCATTGACATTGTAAGGCACCCACAACGACGATAACGGCAACAACAACAACAACAACCCCAGCGGGGTCAACACGAATGGGCTCTGCTTTGTTTGTCGAACTGGGGGGGGGGGGGGGGGGGGGGGGGGCTTGTTGTTTTTTGTTGTTTCTTGTGGACCGATGTGAACACTCACACCTTGGACACATCATGACCTAAAGTAGATAAGGTTCGGTTTCTCGCCTGCCTTAGCGAGTGGTTGTGCGGATTTTGCATAGTACAGACCCAACCCAGGAAACATGCGCTAGCTAGACCATGCAGGTTATACAGCTCCCACCCGGCAACATGAGCTAGATCATGCAGATCAGGGATCTGTCTATCTGCCGTTGGAGGATCTAGATAATCAGATGGGAATCGATCATCTGTCCGGGATGCATGGGTTACGTATGCTCTTACTACAACGACGTACCTGGGAAGCTATGATTATGCAGTGTGCACATCATCATGATCAATCAATCGCGAGTAAAAATATTATTCAAGATCAAATCAACGCCGTTTTTTGTTGCCGATTGCCAACACTACTCCCGTGTCCCATGGCTCCCCACTCCTGTGGGGAAACACGCATTTGTGAACACTTCCCTCGAGGCAGACTCGCACCAGCTTCGCGACCGCACCATTGCCGAGCGAGGCTCTCATCCCGCACACCGGTACGGGCCTTCCTTTTGAGACCTTGCGAAGAAGAAGGAAGACGCGAAGGCTGCTGCCGCTACCGCCACCGCTGCCGTGGCTACTGCTACCAACTGCGGCTACTGCTACCGCTACCACGGCTACTGCCAACACGGCTACTGCTGCCGCTACCGCGGTTACTGTCAACGCGGCTACTGCCACCACTGCCGCAGCTACGGCTACTGACACCACGGCGACTGCTGCCGTGGCTGCTGCTACCGCTACCACTACCGCGGCTACTGCTACCTATTGCGGCTACCGCTACCTACTGCGGCTACTGCTAGCTACTGCGACTACTGCGAAGGCGTCTACTGCGACCAATACCGCGGCTACCGCGGGTAATGCTGCCATGGCTACTGCTACCGCTACCGCTACCGCCACCGTTACCGTTACCGTGGCTTCGGGTTTGGGCAGCATGGCGTCTTTGGGTGCGAGAAGGAAGGGCTGGGAGGGGTTGGGGCTGGGGCTACCGCGAGGGCTATAGTGGCGGTGGTGGGAGGGGAGGCGGAGAAGGGATCGGCAGCGAAGCCGTCGCAAAAGAGTTCGAAGAGGCGCAGTGTGGACAGGGTTAGCAGGACCAAGAAGAAGAAGGAGCGAGTGGTCAAGGAGGAAGAGCGAGTGGTGACGGAGGAGGAGCAAGCCATCAGGGAGTGGACTGGCGCGGTAGATGAGTACGTATGATCCCCCGAGGCGCGAGTTCACCTACGAGCTTGAAATCTCGGCGGAGGCGGTGAGCAGGGGGCTCGGTCAGGAGGTTTTGCTTGCTTGCTAAGCGTTGAGCTTGCGTAACGTAGCGTAGCGTCGTATCGCGGAATCATGGTGGCGGTGGTGGCGATTTCGTTTCCGTTTCCGTTTTTTTGTTTTCAAAATCTTCGTTTTCTTTTTCTTAGTTTGTTTTCGTTTTTTGTTCGTTTTCGGAGTGTTTGGTGTGTGCTCGAGATCCCGTGTACCGTTTCTCACGTGGAAATGCTTCCTTCCTTCCTTCCTTCCTTCCTTCTTTCCTTCCTTCCTTGTCGCCGAGTATCTCCAACGAATCATCGGACGAAAATCTCACCTCCTGGTTGTCAGGACGAGATTGACGAAACTGGAAGTGTACCGGCAGACTGGGGTCAGCCTTATGGTCAAGGGGCTGGAATTCGGGTTCAGCCAAGGAGGTTCAGGAAAAGGTGGGATGGGGCACAGGCGGGGGGGGGGCTGGGGGGGCATGTATTGTCATGCATGCCCGTACTCGTACGACCATATACCCTTGAATCTCTACAATGCCGGGACGGAGCACGTCGGCTTTTCATTGACCAGGCAGACCTTGCTTGCAGCAAGCGCGAAGCGCCGTGACTACTACTACGTACTGCTGCTGCTGCTACTACTACTACTGCTACTACTACTGCTACTACTGCTGCTACTACTGCTGCTACTACTGCTGCTACTACTGCTGCTTCCTACTGCTACTGCTACTACCACTACTACTACTACTACTACTACTGCTACTACTACTACTACTGCTACTGCTACTACTACTCCTACTACTGCTGCTACTACTACTGCTCCTACTACTACTACTACTACTACTACTACTACTGCTACCACTACTACTACTACTACTACTACTACTACTACTACTACTACTACTACTACTGCTACTACTACTACTACTACTGCTGCTACTACTACTGCTCCTACTACTACTACTACTGCTACTACTACTACCACTACTGCTACTACTACTACTACTACCACTACTACTACTACTACTACTACTACTACTACTACTGCTGCTACTACTACTACTACTCCTACTCCTCCTCCTCCTCCTACTACTACTACTACTACTACTACTACTACTACTACTACTACTACTACTACTACTACTACTACCACTACTCCTACTACTACTACTACTACTACTACTACTACCACTACTACTACTACTACTACTACTACTACTACTACTACTACTACGACACCACAGTAGTATGAATCCCGGGGCCAAAATATTATTTTCGTACATACCACACAGCAGCGGATCGGCAGATGTTATCCCTTCAAAAACCGCACCTACGTTTAAACTTGGAATTAGAGTAGAACATTTGTTGCAGTGTGTATCGACAGGGTTGAACCTTAAACCCAGTGGCTGGCTGTTTGTTTCCCCGTGCGGGTTTACACAGGTCGTCGGAGCCAGGGGGCGGGGGGGGGATTGACCGACAATCAGCAAACGTCCTGGACATCACGGGCGCGCTGGAGTCGGAGTTCCTCTGCGCACGGGGCAGATGTATCATGATCTATTCGCAGATGATCTGTTGGCTAGATCCCAATTTTTCCGTTGTGAGATACACCATGGCAGCGTGTGTGCACTCATGCTGCCCGCCTACTTACCTGGGGATCAAGGCAAGTGAAAAAAACATCCCACACACCGGGCAGACAGATCGTGATCTATAGGTGGATGATCTATTGCTACTGTATACAGACCCTAGATTCGCCGCTGTGAGATATACCAGAGGGGAGTGCGCAAAATCTGTCTCATCCAGGTCCCCACCCGGCAAACATGTGCGCAAGAGCCGTGTCATACAGATCATACAGATCATACAAATATACATATCATACAGATCATACAGAGCCCACCCGGCGAACAAACATGACCTGGATCGCTCAGATCATATAACTACTGTAAGTCTGGGATTCCTTTGCCCCGAAAGAGTCAAATGTTAAACTGGGGATATGATCTGAAATGTTTTACGATCGCGTCGTTCGCGTCTGCCGAGCAACTTCCCGAAAGCACCCCCCCCCGCCCCCCCCCTCCTCCTTCCTAGTCCCCAGCCGCCTGCCTCGACGTTGCGACGGCAAAGGAGGTGTTACTTTGTCCGGAAATGTAAGAGCTGTCCGGAAATGTAAGGACTCTTCCGGAAGTAAGTTTGAGTGCCGTTTGGGCTGTCCGGAAAAAATAGAGCCGTTTGCGTTATCATGCGATCATATTTGTACCCGGGCGGTCTAACGGTGGTGGCGTGTACGGACAAAGTGGAGCAGAGTGAAGACACTTCTCGGAATAATATCTGCGAAACATGTGAAAATCGATCCGAACGTACGTGACATACGCAAAGCACCAAAAAGGTGAACGTTGTTTTTCGTTTCCATTTTCTGAAAACGAATTTGTTGTAGTGTGGAATAAATGCACAAGCAACGTGCGCGCCTTCCATCCTTTTTTCTGAAAACGCTTTGGTCCCCCCTCCACTCTCTCCCTGTCTGCCCTCTCTCCCCTCCCTCCTTCGCACATCGCACCCCCTCCCCCTTCCTCTCTCTCTCTCCCCCCCCCCCTCTCGTTCATCTTGCTGGCGCGGGTGTTTCTGTACGATACGATGCCGCGCTGCGGTTCGTTCACCCGGTACAGGCGGCATTGTTGCAGGAGTACGCCTGCATAGGGTACGTGAGCAAGAAGGACCTGCCTGATTACATAATATTGAACGCCGGTCACCTTCACGAGGTGCTTTCCGTACACCGCCCTTCCTTCCTTCCTTTCTTCCTTCCTTCTTTCCTTCCTTCCTTCCTTCCTTTCTTCCTTTTTCCTTCCTTCCTTCCTTCCTTCCTTCCTTCCTTCCTTCCTTCGTTCTTTCCTTCCTTGCTTCCTTCCTTCTTTCCCTCCTTCCTGTCTTCATTTGCGCCCCTCCGGTATGCGGACGCGCGTCTAACACTTTGTTTTTCGGGCCTACCCTTTTTGTGCTTGTCGTCATTGGTCGTTTCGTTTCGTTTCGTTTCGTTTCGTTTCGTTTCGTTTCGTTTCGTTTCGTTTCGTTTCGTTCGGTTTCCTTTCCTTTCCTTTCCTTTCCTTTCCTTTCCTTTCCTTTCCTTTCCTTTCCTTTCCTTTCCTCTCCTCTCCTTTCCTTTCCTTTCCTTTCCTTTCCTTTCCTTTCCTTTCCTTTCCTTTCCTTTCCTTTCCTTTCCTTCCCTTTCCTTCCCTTTCCTTCCCTTCCCTTCCCTTTCATTTCCGTTCCCCTTTTTTATGATACGTGTCGTGTACATTTTTACAGTACATAATAAGCAACTGTTGTTCTAGCGTACCGCGCGACCGTAGGTTAAACACAAGTTATGCATTAATAGCCCTGACGGCATCCCCTTTCCATCGCTTACCCTTTTAGGTCTTCCGCCCCAGATTTATAGTTGTTTTGTCGGCTGTGGGTGGGCAACGGACCAGCCCAGCCACAAGAGCAGCAGGAGGAGTAGAAGCTACAGCTGGCCGCGACACTTACAAATATGTTCCTCGGCCGTGGGGAAACGTTGGTGATGCCGCGCAAGAGAGGAAGGAAGGCCACTCATCTGAGACGAAGGTACTGTATAGCTTGGGCCGACTAGGCCCAACTTACCTGAGTGGACAGAATGTGATGTGAGGAACGCGGTATGGCTGTTTCCTGGTTTCGAGGTGTTTTCTGCGACAGCAACAGCTACATACGATTAACGGGAGTCAGCTGCGGCAATTAATCGATTTGCGCAGGCGTTGTGTTGTTTTGGGCCGCTAATTCAGCCCTTTCACGACACTTTATGGCGCGATGCCTCGCGGTGAATTCGCGGGGATTCGCACGCGATACGCTTGCGACACTTCCGACAATTGCTGGCGATTCGCATGAGAAACGTTGCGGCAATTTGCGGGGCCTGGGGGGTTAGTTGGGATGCTTTGCTAGGCCTTGCGGTGATTGTGCGGAGATTCCCATGCAACACGTGAGCGACAGTTTACGGTGAATGCCGGTGATTCGCAAGATAACGTGTGGAAGGGATGAAGTGGACATATGGGAAGGATAGCAGAAGCGAAGCGAGGAAGCTTAACCCTTTATCTCTTCAGCTACTGGAAAAATTCTCCACACTGATTTGCAGTTATGCGTCCCCAGTGAGTTTCGTGCAGTACTCAGCCTTTACAAGTGCACCCATGGTTTCACGTTTCTGGAACATAAACTACTTGGATTTGGAGCAGGATCATATGCTTCCCAGCGAGTACAACTGCTGTGCCGCCCTTTTGGGGCTCAGAAGCTTTTAGTTTAGTGCGCACATGGGATTAAGTGTTGGATCGTTTCTGCTTGGAGCACGTACATGTTTTAGTTTCGCGTCTGTGCAACTCCATCGACGCGTTTGGGTTTACAACTATTGCTGCGACGTATGGACTCGGAAATCGAGCTGTAACCTTTCTGCAATTTTACGACGCGTTATGCCTCGGTACGATTGCTTCCACGTTTTCGGGGGTTGAAAATATTTCTGTGCGCTCGTAGTCAAGAGTTGGATGGTGCCTGAAGAAAGGATGGGCATCTATACGACTGCATCTACGTTTGTGAGGGCGCAGTGTTGCTGTTTCTTTGTAAATGTTGGCCTGCATCGACGATTTCGGGGACAGGAGTATTACTACATACGGTATCTCGTGCTTGGGGAAATACTGTATGTGAAAGTCGTACGAGGTATAGGGGTACCGACAGGGGAAACGAGATGACTTGTGTAAGAGAGAGGGAGTAGAGAAAGAGAGAGAGAAGAGTTTAGAGGTGATAGAGAAACAATCGCTTTCCTGGAGCGCGATAACTCCCCTTTCCAAAGATGACACCCTCACTCTCGCCCTACTTGCGCACCGCAATGTGCAAATAGAACTCTGCGCACCCTTTAGTATATTCTGGCTTTAGTGTTTTTTGCCTGTTTTTACTCCGGCCTTTTGGTTGAAACCTTCGATCTTGGTGGATCAGGTCGGCGGGAGATCAGGGTGCCGAGTGTGCCCTGCAGGCGTCTGGTTCTGTCCCCAGGGTCAGTGTGGAGGCTTAGGTCCGGGTGGGATCGGGTCCGGGTGTTATCAGGGTGCTAAACGGCGGGATCAGGGTGGGGGTTTTATTTGCTTCTCTCGCTATGCACAAATTAGTGTCGTCCGTGCCCATGGAGCGTTTGTGGTTTATACGGCTTCCCCGTCTAAGTGTTTTGGGGTTTCGTCGTGCCTGGTACGTTATTTCGATTTTAGCTGTGGACTAAGCAATCAATTCCTGGCGCACGTACTGTATAGTACTTGTACTTACCAGGTACATGGTAATTACGAACGGCTTGTAGCCTTATTATTACGGGGGTCCATAGTTAATGGGACCAAATTTGTTAGTAAACATATGTAAATATATAGGTTTTTATGTATATCATAGGTCCTATTCACTATGGACCCCCGTAATCGTTCATCGTTGGCTGATGGATACTGCTAACCAACCACGTGCATGCCCCAATTTCTTTGTTGGAGGAGTTTTAAAAGTTTCTGGAAGCAGCAAAATGCGTACGTACTCTTGGGTGGACTTTGGTGCTCGCACTCCGAGGGCTTGTTTGGTGTGCATACATTTAGTTGCATTCCTGGGGGGGGGATGAAGAAGGAGAGCTGTAACGGCAGAGGGCGTTTTTGCCGTGGGGGGTTACATTTTTTTTCGTTGCCGTGCCTTCTAGGCAGCATTTGAGTTTGTGCATGTATTTTGGTATGTATGTATGTCTGGTGGCCTGGCTGCTTGTCTATCTGTTCGTATCTCTGTGTGTCTTGCGTGTCTGGTGTTGCTTTTTTTTTTCGTAAGGCTCGAAGGAGTGGCTGAAAATTGGTCGAAAACCTTATTCGCTGCTGCTCTACTTACTTCTGATGGTGACTTTACGTTGACTGCTGATGACGAATATTTTACGTAGGCTTTGCTGCCCTAATCGAAAAAGGATCGTTCCCCTCTCATCGTTGTGGAGGCGTAACTTCCCCTGTGAAGAACTGGTGAATCTCCTGTTGTTGTGGAGGCGTTTTTGCGCAAATGACCTTCTGGGAAGGGAGTGTACCCCCTCCCATCGTTATATACAGGCATAACCGCTACTTTAGAAAATTGTAGTATCCCCTCTAATCGTTGTGGAGGCATTGTTGCCCCTCTCAAAGAGGATGCATCCCCTGCTGTGGTTGTGGAGGCCTTATTGCCCCGGTCGTAAGAAGATGCATCGTATGTCGCAGATATGGAGGCGTGATTGACCCTATCGAAAAAGGGTGCATCTCCCCCTTGCAGATCAGTTGACGGTATTGTTCCTGTCGAAAGAGAAGGCATCCTAAGTTATCGTTATGGAGGTGTTGTTGACCCTGTCGAAAGAGGGGGTGCATTCCCTGTTATGGTTGTGTAAGCGATATTCCCCACCTCGAAAGAAGATGCATCACATGCTGTCCGATTGTACATTGGGAGTAATTGCCTCTAGGTTGCACACTTCGTTATTAATAGTACGGAGGCGTGTTTGCCCTTATCGAAAGAGGGTGTGTCCCCTATTGCCATTAGTATGGAGGCGTATTTGCCCCTCTCAGAGGGTATGTCCCTCTTTTATAGTTATATGGAGGCGTTATTGCCCCTCTCGAAAGAGGGTATGTCTCTTTTTTTCTGCATGTGGAGGCGTTACTGCTCCTCTCGAAAGAGGGCGTGAGTGGCGTGATGGAAGTGGAAAGCGGGAGAAAAGATGAAATCGTATTCCAGGCGGTGATAGTAACAAGGGTGCCCGTCTCTCTTAGAAAACCAACTCGAGAACCCAGCCACACCCTTTTTTGCCGTCTCCTTCCTACTCTCGTCCATAGCGGTGTCAAGTGCCAGTACTGCCGCTGTCGCGTCCCGCCCATTAAACAACTCAACAAGACACAAACACTCCTGCTATTATAGTAGTCGATTTGACACTTATCTATCTGGTAGCCACACGATACTATCATATCGTTTCTGCATCCGTCGACAGCTGCATCGGTACGGCTGCTCCCCCCCCCTCTCCTTGTCGCCGCTCTTGGCGTCCTCAGCTTCGTGGCGCAGCCGGCTTCTCTCCGCTTCGTCCCTGTGCCACCTCGCCATGAAACAGTCCCCCGCTTGGACAACCCTCGGTACCACTTCCTGCTCTTCTTAGCCGACCTCGACAATATCGCCGTCGCTGCCCCGAACAACAAAGAGGAGGTTTCCGTGAACCTAGGCTGGGACAGAAAAAACAACATGGTTCGTCGTTTTTTTTTGCTTTTCGAACACCCCTGCTTGCATTCGCCACACAACAATTAGTACCAATTTTTTGCTTTCTTTTCATATTTATTATTACGGGGGTCCATAGTTAACGGGACCAAATTTTGTTCGTAAAAATTGGTAAATATATAGGTTTTTGTGTAAACCATAGGTCCTATTAACCATGGACCCCCGTAATAGTTATTTTTACGTCACACAGGTTGAGTATGTACGTACGAACAATTTTTGTTTGGTATATTCAGCCTCTTTCTGGTGTACAAGTAGTTCATGCCAGGTAGCTGTAGTATCTCTCTTGTCTCTGTTGCTTCCTTAGTTTCGCTACTATTAATACTACTCAAACCGAGGTACGCCGGATTTTGACATACTATCAGTATCGATATCAACTATTACGGGGGTCCATAGTTAACAGGACCTATGGTATACATAAAAACCTATATATTTACCTATTTTTACTAACAAAATTTAGTCCTGTTAACTATGGACCCCCGTAATACTCCTTCCTTGGTCGTCGGAACGATCGTGCGACCATCTATCCCCACTTCATCATCATCTAGATCTTTCGGCGCAGATCAGTTCCGGGTCTGTACGATCTAGCTCATCATGCTGTCGGGTGGTAGCTGTAATATGATCTGCATGATCTGCGTCATTCAGCGCATGTTTCCCTGGTCGCATGTATCCTTCACAGATCCTGCACAACACATGTTATATCGACACAGATAGATGATAGGATCTCGATGGCCTGGAGATGCGTGACCTGTCCGATGATTTTGATATCGACGATCTACCGTAGACCGTGATCGGCCCGATGTCGATGCTCTAGATAGTGCATGTATAACCTGTTCGATGTGGATGTTGTCTATAGACCGTGACTTGTCCGATATTGACGATCTAAATCGCGCACTGTCCAATATCGATGATATAGATCGTGATCTGCCCGACGTCGATGATCTAGGTAGTAATGTGTTCGATATCGACTATCTACTGTTGTTGTAGATCGTATTCTGTCCGATAGTTGTTGTGGCAGATGGTGTGCGAAAACGGATGTCTGATTTTCGTCCATCCTCCGAGCCGTGCGGTGTTGATGCTGGCGCAGACTCTTCTCGGCCTGCATGCTGGCCGTGAGTCTGAGGGAGGGCGAGCTCGCCGTCAAAGCCGATGAGCGTCGTCGGAATAAAGAGGCTCGAGAGAGAAGAAGAGATGGGTTCGGCTGTTGTGCAGAGCTAGTAGAAACTCTAGAACTGCAGCAGTGACTGTAACTTGCACCCTGCGGAGGGCTGACTACTAATGGTATTTATAGGCTTAACCGAATTCCGCAAAAACAAACACTTCGCGCGCAGTACATCAGTCGTCGCATTTTACGCTTTCTGTTTTCAATTATTTTCGTCGAATCATCAATAATGATACGCTTTGTATACATGGCTCTATTTTCACTGCACACTGCTGTATACCTGCTACGAATTGTATCATACATGCGCTGTATGATAATAACGACGAAAAAAACAATATCCGGTCCGTGGAAGATGCACCCAGGTATGATATATATCATATACATAGGAGTAGTGTACCTGGTATGTAGGCTACCGCTTTTGAGGAGATTTAGAGTGGACCCTCAATCATTTCCCTTCAAGATCGGCCCAAGTCCTAAGAAAATCACGTGATGACGTGTTCACCCCAAAATGGTTGTCCAAGCCTCTATTACTATTACGGGGGACCATAGTTAATAGGACCTACGGCATACATAAAAAGCTATATATTTACCTATTTTTACTAATAAGATTTGCTCCCGCTAACTATGGACCCCCGCAATGGCTAAATTGTTGGGTTGGGCTGAGGAAAGGTTTCAACGCGCAGCAACTGGGTAGACGCTTCAAGCACATGGGTTAATTCACCCTCTTGCTAACAGTATCAATACACTGTACAGCAGTAATTCCAGGTAGTTTGTCCCAAAAAAAGTGTGCGCATTTTTTAGAGGGATCCAAGAGGACCAGCCGCATAATGCCACACGCACCCACCCTCCTCCGTCATTCTGCATTCTACACCATTATCAGGGCTTGTCTTACGGTAGTAAAAACTCCCTCCAAAGAGCATGGAACGAGCGGAACGGAACGAGGCTTCTCGTGGTCATTCGTTCCGTCCCTATCCTGTATCTAAGAAAACGTGCTTGGGTCCATGCAGAATCCTGGGTCTCTCGCCAGCCGAATCAAGTATGAACGGTATCTTTTGTACATGCCCACGCACGGCAAATTGATGTCCACGTCCATCTTCGGTTGTGTCCATCCACATCAAATGAGATAGAGGCTTGTTTGTTCCCGTTCGGTCGGGCCGTTCGGTCCTCCCAAACAAGAAAAAGGGGTGCAACACTTCCTCTTCCTCTTCCATAGGAAGTTACATATATATATTGGTTTTCTCGGGCTGCACTGAATCTCTCCGTTTCTTACAACCAACCAGCACCAATTCATGTGGCAAATATTATTTCATTCGGTTCGTTCCAATGCTCCCTGGGGGGGGGTAAGACACACGCCCTCACCATCATCATCAGCTATTGTTTCTTCTAGCCTCTGCCTTCTTTGTGCGTCTACTTGGGTCACGCGAATGAGAGGTCAAGGCCGTCGTCATCATCATCATCATCATCAGCAGCAGCAGCAGGAGTGGTCCTCATGTCCCGCAATCAGGCACCGGAGGATTTTTGAGATTCTTGCTCATTTAGGACTATCCCGAAGCAACGCAATGATGAATCTATGGTATGTGCTGCATACTAGAAGACGAGCGCCTAGTTTAAATTGCTGTGTCCTTGTCTACAACCTTGCGGATTGGGCAATGCTTAGCCCTAATCACAAGACAGAGTGCACCCTGATCATTGCTGTATTACATCGCTTATAAATGTGTGGCGGTGTTGATATCGTCGTCACCGCCGTCGATCTTTTGCTGTAAAGTGGAATGTTTTGCTGCTGTTGTTGCCATTGAGGTTTTCGTGAACCCCTTCAGCAGCCCTTGTGTCTGATTTATCACATTCTCCTTTTTGTCCCGTTCTGCACAGACTTTTCGTGTATCCCCTTCTGTATTTTCTATTTTACATTCGTCTTCGTATCACAGGCAGTATTTTTCTATATCGCTTCAACATACTATCTCGTTAATATTTCCATGTAATATATGTCTGTCTCTGCCTCTGGCTCTGCTTTTTTTCTCTGTGTGTATCTCTCTGCCTCTCTCCTAACACCCCCCCCTGCCCTTCCCTCCATCTCCCTCCCTCGTCTCCCCCCCCCGCTCCCCTCCCCGTCCCTCCCCCTCTCCCTCCCCTCTCTCATTCCGTAGATGTGTTAAATCCGATGCGCAGAACACATCGCGATGAAGATCGATCCGTGGGACGTGGATATCTGCACCGACGTTTTTCGGGAAAGGGCTTGCATCCCTTCCAGCACTAGAAGACACCCGTACGGGGCCATGGGCAAGCTTCGGGGCCCGATCTACTGTACACCGGCGGGCGTTGATAGGTTTTCTTAGTAGCCACGGGGGGCGGGGGGAGCGGAGGGTGGCGGCGGGGGCGGCGTACTCATTTGTTGCTTGCCTTCGTAATTTGACCATGGCGTGGGGGGGGGGGGGGGGGGGGGGGGGGGGGGGGGGGGGGGGTAACTCGATAGGAGAGATGCACTCGATCTCATGCATGGCCGTAGTCGTATGACCATTGACCCTCGCATCCCTACAATGCCGGGACGGAGCATGTCGGGTTCTCACCGACCAGGCAGACATTGCTTGCACCAAGCGTGAAGCGCCGTGAGGTGTCCGGCGAGTCGCATGAAGGGTGAGCTGCATCCTACTAAGAACCGCTTGTGAGGCGGACTTGCATATGGATGACAGCTTCAATGAGTTAATTTAATTTCCGGTGTGGC